>JAUCMU010000097.1:15296833-15397658 GCA_032275025.1 Enteromius treurensis | reverse complement strand
GTCATGTGAGTTAATATAGAATTTTTGCACAAATTACATGAGTCTCTGATTCTGCCTTGCAAATGAATGTCCCTTTACGATTTCGACCCTTGCTACATGCACTAATGCAGTGATACTGTAAGAAGGTATTTTTCTGTTGCCATGAAAATATCCCTTCTTAGGGTTTATCTTAACTTACATGAATGTTCGCTGAATGAACAGATTAGTTGATGGTAATTCTGCTACAATTACTACTGGCAGCCAATATAAATAATTCAATAAATCACAATTAATAGTAATTATTTATATACATTTCCCCTAATGAGCTAAACACAGGTGGATGTTCACTTGAATTTGACTGTAAAATGGCAAATTAGTCAATATGTCCTTTCTTCCTTTTGTTGCAGGATGAAAAATGTGACCATTACCTCAAGAAGTGAGCAGAAGCATCAGTATTATCAAGTGATAAACTAACATGAGGTGAGTTCTCAGATAAATCCAAATGCAAAATGCAACACAAATCGTTTTGGTTTTGTTTTATCTGATAGATTTATGTGGTTGCGACTAAGCATGCTGGTCTCAAAACAAAAGTCTTAATTTTCATATATGCTGTCAGATTTCAATCGGACAGTGCTTCATAAGCACATAACCCATTATTTTTTTCAGTGCACTTTTAAGTTCTTTCCCATCCAAGTTCTTTCCATTCTTTCTCATTACTGTGTAATATGTATTCACACCCAGCCAGGACATATTTAAATTTTAAATTTTACTTTATAAACTCTGAATGTGCATACTCGCAAAGCTGACTAGCAAACTTTGCAAATATAAGGGGAAAAACACTAGAAAAAAAGCAGTTAGTGCTACCATGCATGCTATCAGTACACTATACCTGTATATCAGCAGCACACAGGCGATGCCCGGCTGTTTTATGCATACTCTGTGGCCCCTCCTCTCTTGTGCCTTGCTGTGGTGTGATTAGTGTTGGCCCTGAGGAGCTAATGAAGTCTGGCGCCTGCGTTTGCATGATTACTGTTAGCCGTGGCACAAAGGGAAGAGCCCACGAGGACAATAGATGTCAGTTTACAGGATGCCAGCCTATGCTTCTGCTGTGTATCAAACGTTCTGTATCGCTGTGTTTTATGTGACATGTTTGAATACAAAGGGCGTCGTAAAAAATTAAATCTGCATTGGGCACTGTTCAAGCGCATTTCAATATTACCAAAACAAGATATATAGCATGTAAAAAATAGACATCCGTGCATGTCAGTGAATGATTTAGGTCTTGTTAACATAAATATTTTACATTTGAAAAGTTATTTGATTCACCGAACAGTAATATAAGCAGTTAGTTTTTTTTCTAATTTTCAAAAAGCTTGTTAGCCGTTCACAACAACAGACGATGAAGCATTTTTGCGTTCATTAAATATCCAAGCATCTTCAAGTGGAGCGTGTAACAGCGACGTGCAATTTGCTTGTAAACCGCACCATCCTTTCCCTCTCAGAACAAAGAATATGCGCATGGTAATGCTATGCAAATGTATGCAGATTTCAAGCAGCAAAGGGGGAGGAGTTGAGATGGGAAGCAGAGGGAGAGGCTGTAGTGGAGGTTCACTGCAAATACGCTGAATGTTTCCATATATATTCTGGGGGATATGTCAGATTTAAGATTGAAGGACATTAAAAATCATGCATATTAACTTAAATCCTTTGCATAGACTGTTAATATACAGTCTGCATAATTTTGCTCATTGCTCTATCACTTACTGTTTATCATAGTCATTTTTTTTCACCGCAATATTTTAGAAGTGATATGATACATTTTCAGAGTGATATATTTAAATATAAAATATGTCAATGAAATAAGAAGTGTAATACGTAAAGGTGTTAAATAACAACAACAAGGCTGTTTATTGCTAGGCTAAAAATAGAGGTATAGAGATTTAATTGAAGAACTTAATAATAAAAAAGTCATTTATTGGCCTTAAATTCTAGGTAGTAAATTTTAAAAACATTTTATTTCAGCCTAGTAACATTTGAGGTAAGAAAAAAAGAGGTCAGTGCTTAAGCTTCATCCGAATGTCATTTTATAAGTGTCTTGTTGGCTTTTTATTATTCCCAAAGAGAAATATTGCAAATATAAAAGCCCCTCCCCGTTAACGGTCTGAAAATGGGACTTGATGATAGTCACAGCTGATTACATTTTGTATGAAGCTGCATAAGTAAACACTCACGTGATTGTAATATCCCCTGAGCATCTTTAGAATATATATATTCTTTTTATAAGTAAAAAATATAATATATAAATTAATATGTTGATTTATTTTCTTTCTGTCTTCTCCAATTTTGTATCATGCGTTTTTCCTTAGACTTGTGAGATCCTAGCCTGGGCATAATTTGCAAGGAGCATTAATACATATCGTAAATGTGTGTGATTGGGTGTGGTAGTCTGTATTCGTGTATTTGTCACTTCTTCCATTTCCAAAAAGATCAGTGATTTGTGTGCACCGGCACATGAAAGACCGTTAAAATAATGCCCATCCCCAGACAGGAGACACAATACTGTGTTAGTCTGTGGCACACACACGTCTGGGCCTCTCCTCAGACACAATATGGCGAATGGAAAGAGAGAAAGAGAGAGGAGGAGGGTGTGAAAGCACAGACAGACACTCAGAATAATGCATAATGATGTTAACATTCCTGCATGTCTAATAGAGCAGGACCCAGCCACAGAGAAATGCACCAAGTCAGACGAGCACACGTGTGTGTGTGAGGATGTGTGTGTGTCCATGAACTCAGCATCCTGAGATGCATTAATTTGGACTCTTTATGCACGCGTGTGCATCTTTTCTGAATTTTTCTTTGAGATTATGACAACGAGCATGGCCCAACGGCTTTAGTCCTATGAACATGTTAGAAGAACACTTTCATATATATGTCTTATGTGAAGAAGCAAGCAACCACTGCTTTTTTTAACATAAATTATTTTGTAATATTTAGTTGTTTGCACTATAGCTGTGGTTTAGCGAAGATATATTGTGCCAGATTGGAAAAGGTGTGTGTGTGTGCAGGAAGAGTCGCAATGACAGTATGGCTCCGTCCATCATGCACATGCATATATACGAAAAAATAAATCCAAGCAGCCACAAAGCAACTCTCCTTCCCCATTTCAATACGCTCTCGTTCTCCGACATGGGCGGCTGTATCATTTTAATTGGGAGCTTAGACTGAGGTGAGATTGCCCCGTTTCTATTTATTTCATTTTGTTAACCTCACATCAGGCAGAACCGCACCAATGGGACCAACTGAATTGGATATGAAAATAGACAGGACGCATTTGTCGAGGGAGAAAAAGAGTGAGAGAGAGAGACAGCCGTCGTCTTCAGAGGAAGGCGGGCGAGGACGGAAAAGCTCATTTTCTTTGGCCACCCCGTGCCGTCTGCATTGCAGATCGGTGAAAATCCTGGCGAATATGATGGCGAGGCTCGGGAGAGGGTTTATGTTATCTGTGCCTTTGGTACGCTTTGTTTTTTTTCATTTTTTTTTTTTCCCCTTCCATATTTTTTCCTCTGTGGTCGCCATAAAATGTCAAGTTAATTTCCTGGGTGGTGTGAGCGTCGCCTCACCATGCGCCGTGTGACATGATGTGTGTGTGTGGTAGCTTGTGGGGGAAGAGGTTTGCAAAGAGGAGCTCATGCAACGTGCCACGTTACATGCAGGTGTGTGTGTGTTTCGCTCAAATTTTGTTACTATATACAGTATGTGGGGGTTGGGGTACGCCTGCGTATTGTGAGAGTGAACAATTTCTGATTTTGTGTGTGTGTGTGTGTGTGTGTGTGTGTGTGTGTGTGTGTGTGTGTGTGTGTGTGTGTGTGTGTAAATTAGCCGTCGCTGCTACACTGCGTTAGTGGGAGTTCCAGCACCTCATTTGAATGCGCCACAATGTGAAGGATTATGGGTTGATGATTTTCCAAGAGGATTCCGACCTGAACCGTATTATAGGGTTCACAGACATCTCTCAGCAAAATTAAACTCCCACACCTAAATAAAACCAGTCTGCCTGAGAATGTGTGTGTGTTGAGATATATGTATATATAGCGCATATGTATGTAGTCATATGTCACCATTTCTTAATATATATTTATTTAAGTGCACTGCAGCGAACTGTAATTTCCTGGAAGTATGAAATTGCTTACTTTGGGAAATATAATAGAAAACTTATGTTTTCAAATGTTTTCATATAAAATGACTAGTTGTAGTCTTTATAGTCAGCTGAAGTAGGTGTGTGATGAATAGCGAGGATTGCCAGTGATTTGACAAGCAAAAGTATAGTGAACACATAATCCATTTTCACTGGATCCGCATGGTTTTAGGTAAAAGGCTCCAAGGATGGTTATTAGTGGAGGATTTTATGTCTATCATTTTGCTTTTGTATTGTGTGGCGTGTGAATATAACTGTATATGCATTGTGTATGTTTTTCCCTCTCGGTACCTCACGAACTGATTATTCTTGAGACACGCTGTCACACAAACCGTTTCAAAATTGTGTGATTTCCATACAGAACGGCCTTGATGTACAGAGCACAAGCACTCTGACAAATCTTCACGACCCATTAAGAAGTCTCCTCTTGTTCTTGCTCTTGGTGATGTTGTTCGTATCCATGATACCGTATGGCCACTGCCGGGGCGAGTTGATCGGGGAATTCAAATGTGCGGCGTAGGTGTGTGTATTCAAGAACGTATTCTGATAGACCTGAAAAATGGTGAAATGTGGAGGAAGGGATTAGGCATTTGTCACTCTCGCTTATGCTGATCTGTGCTTCTGCCCTACAAATGTCACATCCCATAAGTCGGAAAAATCTCACCAGCCCTGCCTAATTGCACATATTCATGATGGCGCTTTGCATATCGCTTGTAGTGGGTTGGGTTGCGGTGTGAGAGAGATATATGATGGTAAACGGGAGGGTGACTTCACCGATGCAAATTCGCACCGTAAAGACGGTAAGGTGGGACCTATGTCTTTTTGTAATACCATTGAACTGCTATTAATCCAATTTCAATATACAAATGTTGTTATTTTATGAACTTACAAATTCATAACATTTCATTTCACCGTAAAATATACATTTATAACACTACTACTACTAATAATAAAAATATCATTATTTTAATATACATTTTTATATTATTTTATTACTTTATTATACAAAATCTATTATTATTATTGTTGTTACTGTTTTATTTATTAATTTATTTTATTTATTTTGTTAGTATCTCTTTCTCAATAGCCTTTGCGTTGTACTGATGAAACAAATAAAAGATGAGTATTAGGGAATGAGTGCTCTTACTAAGGCAGTAAGGGGACAGATATATGTGGAGTGAGTAAGTGTGTGTAGAAGATTGTGGATGGTGTAAAAACCAAATGAAAGAGACAGGAAGCAGAACCGAGAGAGAGTCCCTCATCTCTAATGGCTGGATGGGAAAGGTGGTATTGAGTGGGGTGTACAGAGCAAACGTAATCAGGAGCCGTCGGATTAATTAACGAACACAGTGAGGACTGCTTGGGTAAACAGCTATTGTTCTTGGCCCTGAGGTTCCCAAACACGGGGGTAACAAGGACGATATTGTCCCTTTACCCCTCATTAGGGGCAGTGTGAGGGGAAACTTGGAGGAGTGTGTGTGTTTGCAATCACTCTCCCATGATCCCATTACTGCTTCCTGGTCCTGGCTCCTATCACATCTTTCGTGCCAGCTGCAGAGAGAGAAAGAGAGCAAGCCTGTCACAGCATCTTCACATCAAAACCTCCTATCGGAGAGAGAAAGAGAGGAAGGGGGACGCAGAGAGGAAACGAAAGAAAGAGCGTGTTGTGTTTGGACTTCATTAGCATAGAGGAAGAGGTGCACAATGGAGGACTTTACATCCTTGTTAGTGAGAAGCAATCAATTAACAGGGCCAGACCGGCCCTGGCAGAGCACTGTGGGGTCTTTGAGGGAAATTTCTCTCTGCCTGATGAATAAATGTTGTCTATTCCAAAAAAATAAAAAGAAGACCGGATGTGTCACTGCAGTCAAATGCTTGATTGGACTCTCAGCAGCAAGTTGACAGGGTTTGCCCATTGTGTGCGAGCTTGTTTGTGTGTGTGATGGAGAGAGAGAGAGAGAGAGAGAGACAGAGAGGGGTAGAAAGTCCATACATGATTGTCAAAGGCACAAAATATACCTTAGTGTAAATACACCTTAGTCAAAATATAGCTTAGTGGAAAAGAAGCGTATAGAAGCACAAAGACAGATTTGTCTGTCATCAAACCCTTTCAGAGCTTGTTTTGATGTTATTTTCTTTGCTTCATATCAAATATATCTGATACCTGGAATTTCCTCTCCATCTGTGGATTTGTTAAATCACATGTCACATATTAGAAGTAACACACAAGAATGCCCTCGAAATTGTGAAGGCACCCAATGCCCCGTTTCAGTACCTGGCAGCGAGGGCTTTTACAGAATAAAAGTTGCAGAAAGGTCCGCAGCAGACAATGACAATTGCATATGAAATTGTAGATCCCACCACCCCACCCCAACAAACAAATCCTCATCTGTGATTCTTATTCACCGTTATCCCAGACTCCACTGATGTTTTTCTCCACCTGGGAAATTGTCCTGATAATGGCTGCAATCTGTATCCAAAAGGCAGGGAACATTTCCTCTCCGGCAACCTGCCATGACTTCTGTCTAGAATCTGTAATTGAGCGGCATCAGTCAGTTCATCACTGTGATGTCAAATAAATTGTGAAACTGAAATTTTTTTATGAAATTTGTAAAGCCTAAATATATATATATATATATATATAATTTTTTTTTTTTAAGGTTTATGCAATATTTGCATTTTAAGTTTGAAATGGGTTTTAAAACTTAAGCTTTTTTTTCCTTTTTGTAATTTTGACTACTAAAACTAAACTACTTAAATGTATTATAAATAGAATTCTTATTATTGTTCTTAATAGTAATATCAGTCAAATATTGCACACACTGAAAAAAAAAACTGATTTGTCAGCATTTTTCTTATTATTTTTATTGGAATATGGTGATGTTATTTATTTATAATATTTCAGTGTGTAAGTAATGCAGCCTGGTGATTTCTTGCTGATTTGGTCTGCCATCCCTAAATGCTTCAAGAACACCGCTTTTGATTGGCTCAGGGTTTACGTGCCAAAACGGCATAATGCTCAGCGGGGCACAAATCTTCATCTTTGCATTTCTCATTTTCACCTTCTCACAGACTTCTCGTCTTCTCGTTTAGAGACATCACAGGCAAATATTATTCACTGATTTTTATCTAAAGCCACGCGCAGCTACGTCCGCCACTAGCGTGTGCACCACAATCCCAGCAAACTCGTCAGGACGACAAGGACATATTCTAAATTTAAGGCCTTCATTTCAAAGCTTTATTTTCTCCACATCATCACATGCGAGTTATATCCAAATCGAGGACTTGCGGATTTGTCGCAGAGGCATCTGCTGTTAAGCTGATGGTCCCTGCCAACTCGTCCCTCAAATGTCTATCAAATACCACACACACACCCCCCTGTATTTTCTAAAATGCCAGGTGCTTTCTCCGAACCCTCCTCTTCTGCTCCTTTCTGCACTCTTTCGGCATAACTGTTGTGTTTTAAAAGGAAGCCCAGGTACATTATCGTCCCTTTTATTCAAGTCTAATACAGAGTGTGTCCGTCTCAGCATCCTCCGATCTGCCCAGGGTCTTTGTGGCAGCCTCATTTGCATGGAGACTGCCGTTCGCTTGGCTCTCCGTTAATGGCACATTACCGTGGCAACAGCATGTTGTAAGCAAGGGAATAATTAATGACGACCCGGTGACATGGGTACTCACAGCAGAAGCGGGCAGCAGTGCTCGGGTGGTATTCTTTAGAAAGCATTAGCCAACGTTAGGCAGAAATGCAAGGCACCTTGATGTGGAGAGAGGAACAAAGGGATACGGAAAGAAAGCACATAAATGTGCGAGGATGGATGGATGGATGGAGGGGCGTGGGCACAGTCACGTCTGAGGATGTAGGGTTTCCGTACATTCTGAAAGTCAGTGCCGGCAAGAAAGGAAAGATCTGAATACGATTGACACTCTAATAGAGGTGGTTTGTATTGCAGCCAGGGCAATGCACATGCTCTGTGTGTGTGTGTGTGTGTGTGTGTGTGAGCATGTCTCTGTGTTTTGATGGGAGGGTGCTTGAACATGCTCCCAGTTGAAAGTTGAAATCTTCAATATTTAATACAATGGGAGAGAAAGAGGGTGTGTGTGTGTGCGTGCGGGCACGAGTGCGGCTGTAATGATTATTTGTGACAGAAGACTGTGTGTGTGGGATCAGTCAGCTGAATGTAGGGCAATGTCAGAAAGCCTTTCTGCCTTCTGTGGGTGCCGCTGAGAAGTGAAAGGGCGGGGGGTGCACTCAGCCCCTCTCCGCAACTGAGGAATACCCCATGTCAGTGCACTTTTCCCTCTTTTCGTTTCATCTCGGTGGTTTTTATTTGAGAAAATGGCATGCGCTGTGATAAAATATGAGATCTCTTGCATTGCTTCAATGCAACACTTAAATGCGCTTTTACCAAAAAATAAGACAAATAGATTAAGCAACTATCTCTCATTCACAGGACATGTTGCAATACTTCTAATAGTCCAAATCTAATAATATAGCTGGTGGCAGGGTCCAATAATAAGACTCACCAAGAGCCAAATACAAGTATGAATTGACTTTAGCACATGAATAGAACACTTGCCGGTGGCTGGTAATTGTAAATAAATGCAATGTATGGTTTAAGGCATATATACACACCAGTTTAAAAGTGCAACAAAGTTTTTTTTTTTTTTTTTGAAGAAAAAAAGGTTTCATCTTTTATTTAGTAAGGATGCATAACATTGATCCAGAGTGATAGTAGAGACATACACTGTCACAAAAAAATAAATGCTGTTGTTTTAAAGGAGTTTTGAGTGTCAAAAATAATAGGCATGTAATAAAAGCAACCGTGAAATATGAAAATACTCAAATGAAATTTTTTAAACTGTTTTCAAAATGTGCTAATAAGAAGAAATGTTACCTGAGCGTCAAATCAGCATAATGATTTCTGGAGGATCATGTAACTGAAGCCTGGAGTAATGACTGCTGAAAATTCCGCTTTGCATCACAGGAATAATTACATTTTTAAAAAATCAAAAAAATTTTTTATTTTAAATTAAAATCTGACGTTGTTTGAAAACAAAGTATGTGCAAGCCCAAATCTTTGAACAGTAGTGTATACAATAAATTTGTAAAATAATTTTAATAGGAAAACAAATAATTTTGTTTGTTTGTTTCTCTCTATCCTTACCTTTGTATTACTTTTAGTACCAGAGCTTCATCAAAGAACATGTTTGTTATAAAGAACTGTGAAATATTCTGATATTTTGTATTTTACATATAGGTTCTTCACATCAGCTTACCTGTTTTTTAAGCTCTTTGAACCACTAAGGAACAATAGATCGACACTAGCATGTGGCTGCAAAACCTTTTTGCATTCTTTGCTCTTTAAATAGTATGAACTTGAATAATAGCAAATCAAAGGGCATATAACACGGTGTTTTACACCCATAAGTGAGACTGCAATGTTGTATTGCAGGAATGGAGGCTTGTCGTTTAATTGAAAGAGGGCAAGGACGAGGCAACACAAATCCAAAAGGCTTCCAATGCTCAAGGACTCACACAGCAACCATGGGAATGAAAACTACCGGGTTCAAGGTCAATGTTAGAATAGAGGCCTGCAGTTTCATTGTCTGTTTTGCCCTCACAGATATTACTCACACACATATGCAAACATACACATTAGCACACCACTACCAACAGAAGTCATAAACACCCCCACAAGCGCAGGTCTGTTTGTGTGTGACACAAAACCAACAAAAGTAGCAGCTCTGTGTATATATATATATATATATATATATGAATGGGTGTGTGTGTGTGGGTGGGGGGGTTCATTCACATGTGCATGCTCACTCGTCCTATAGAAGCAACAGCTGTACATATACACCGAGAATAAATATCCCACAGCTTTGTTTGTCTGTCCAGACAAGCTTGGAGCTAGCTGGCCAGCTAGATGTGAGAAATTATCTAAGACCTAGTGAAAAGAAAGACTCTGGCCAAAGCTAAGGAGAGAGTCTGTGATTAGCTCCTTTGTTGGAGGTCTTTTGAGCTTCATTGGCTCCAAAGAAAGGCCGTCTAATGAATCCATCCAAGCTTGGCCCAAACTTTGTATGGACGACAAACTAAGTTATGGTGGTCTCCCTGTGCACCGCCGCACAGCATAATGATACAGAACGTTTGCACATATGGTCCCCTGATTTCAGGACCCCACGTAAGCACTTTCTCATATGCCTGGTTATCCGTCTGCTCCCAGACACCGGGGGGTTTACAGAGCCTACTGGGCCTTGTGTGATCAAAATGTGTATGGAAAGGCTACCATTTTGCTATGTACTTTATTCATTATAAATTACACTGATTATAAATAATTGTGTGAGTTTAAGAATGTCTTACGAGCCTTTCAGGCGGAATACAAAAAGAGATCTAGAAATGCGTTTTAAATTTTTTTTTTGAGGTTTTAATTTGAACTTTTAACTCGAGTGTTGTGTTTTTCTAATGCAGTGTCATTTGTAAATGCAGCGGTTCAAGATCTCTAACATCCTTACACAGGAAAGCAAATGTTGATTGATAGCAGCACTCAAGATTCATGATCTTTATAAGTTTGCATCACACCTGATGATCATCTCCTCCACACTGATTTGAGAAAGATCCTTGAGCTTTAATAGAACCAAGAAGATTTGGCCATGTGTTAAAAAGCCTGCAATGTGATTATTTGATTAGTTTTGTGTGTGCTTTGTTCATTTCTAGGTTTAAATTAGAGACTTTTTGATCTTTTTGACTTTTTGTTTTTTTAAATCCCCATGTTTAAGTTCACCAAAACACTGTATGACATTCTTTCATCAGTGGAACACATTTAAAGACATATACTGGTGGTATCTGTGACCCTGGGCCACAAAAACAGTCATTAACTGCACAGGTATATTTGTAGCAATAGCCAACAATACGTTGTATGGGTCAAATAAAATGGGTAATTTTTGATAAGTAATATGTGTTGCTAATAATTTCATTTGGACAGCTTTTATTGCTTATTTCTCAATATTGTGATTCAAAAAGAAGAAAATAATTCCCCCTACCCTCAAATTGCAGATTTTCAAATAGTTGGATCTCAGCCAAATATTGCCCTATCCTAACAAGCCATACCAATGACCATTTTTTACCAATGGTTTTGTGGTCATTTTATTGACAGTACATTGGAAGTCTGGGGTCAACAAAACTTTTTAGTTGCCAACAGAATAAAGATATTTGACATAATAAAAAAAAAAATTAATGGAGGTTTCCAATAACATGTGGGGCTGTGTCAATGACGAATTAGTACTTTTTGAGTGAACCATCCCTTTAAGCACCAAATGAAATAAGCTTTCAAATTGCATCATGTCTGTGCCTTTAGTCCCCATTCAGCTGCGAGTAGAGAGAGGCTATTTAGTTCACTTAGTTGGCCTGTTCATCAAGATATCCTCGACAAGGGGGTCCAAGACTCACTGTGGTTTGAATCTTTTTGTTTCCATCAGCTTGGGAATGTCCCAGCAATGTTGTCCTTGTCCCACTGCCCAGGCCTCGTAACTGAGCCCGGCCGAAGAGAATGGGCCCACTTTGTAGCCACACAGCAGGCTCGACCAGTACCTATTCTGCTCCACAAACTGTCATGCATAATAACTTTATTGTAGCCCAAATGGGAGCTGAAAGCAAAGGATAGAGCAAAGGAATGATAGATGCAGGCAGCGAATGAAAACTTCTCTTTCAGCAAGACTGGGAAAGTGTAAACTTAGCTCAGATTTACAGATTGCAGCTTTGTTTGATTTTTGCTATTGTATATTATATATATACATAATTATATTACAAACTTCATGTAAATCCCCACAGGTTGACCTGTAGGGAGCTCTTCCTTAAGAGTTTGTTTTGGATGAACACCTTAGTGTTAGACTATTCAGAGGACTAAAAAGTCCTCACCATGAGGTCATTAACTTTTTATTTTTTTTATTTAGCATATCATTGTCAGTACACTGTGGTAAACTAGCCGTTTCTGCCTGGAAGCTGAACTAGCTGTTTTTGAGCCTGGTGGGTGCACCAACATCCCAGCATCCCAAGTTGGGAACCACAATACTCATATTGTTCATTTTAATCATTGCTGGTTTCCAACCTTCTTAAGTAACAAAGAAACACATTCTAGTATGGATGAGTATAAAAAAGGTAAAAGTTAATTGTGTGTGAGAGGGGGAATAGGAACCGAGGGGAGTGGTCTGTTCAGGCTACAGACTCGAGAGAAGTAGTAGCCCATAGCTGAGAGACTCAACAAAAGGCCGTCTCTATCCATTGTGTTAGTGCTGGATTTCCCACGAGAGGCCCGTCTGCTTGAAAAGGGGAGTGTATCAGTTTCTCCTGACATGGATGTTTATTCATTCTGTGGCCAACTGCACCGCCAGCTCAAAAGGATTCACCTTACCGTTTTGATGTGTATGACACACACGCACACACTTTTTTGGGGAGATAGGTGAAAAAGAAAAACACTGGCACATGGAGAGACTAGTGTGAGCTGTGTGAATAGGCATGTCCACCCTCACAGTGACAGTGTTTGTGACAGTATCATGGTTGCTTGTCTGGACTTAGCTTTTGGTGTGAAGTGAGCCACCATTTTGTACTGCAGGATTTCAGAATCCTGCTGGAAATAAACCTTCGCTGCTGGCATGAGATAAGTTTCATTCATTGGATTTTTGGTCATTTGGGGGGAACCGGTATACTTTAAACATTCTTTCAGAGACATTAAGAAACCGTTGCTTTACGTCGGTTCATTGCTTGTAGTTCAGACATCCAGTGGTTTCTGAGGAGGAGACAAGTGGACCATTGGACTCCTAGTGTTTTTAGCAGCAGGTTCAAATGAAGATGCAATTATGATGATATGCTTAATTGATACTCAGTTATTTGTGAGTGAAGTTAAATACGTATGGATTCTAACCATGCCAATTTTCTACATGTAACATTTAAATTCCATTGAATCAAAATAGTGGCAAACCATTGCATGCATTCCTGCAAATTGTTGATTTAACTTTAATTTATTAATTTAAGATGTTCCAGTTATCCAACGTTTCATGGGAAGCAAACCTTGAGGTTGCTAAATCTGCTGTGTTTCTGCTAGATTTGTTAGATTGTTGTTTTTATGCACTCAGTGCTTCCTTTAATAAAGCTCAGATTTCTTCAAGGGGACTGTCCAATTCAATAGACTAGTTGTTTTGAGTAAAACATCTTCCAGCTGAGTTTTCATTGCTGGAGGTGAAGGGTGAGCGCTATTCAGCCTATAATAAGTTCTCATTCTCTCATTACTTACAGAATGTGTGAATTGTTTTAGTGTAGAGCTGAAGCCGTGACTGTGTAAGCAAGCATCTCAGTTGGGCTTTGTTGGGGAACTTACTAAGTGGCATTAGGCTATGGAGTTGAAAAGGGTTCAGCTTTTATGCCCCAATTAACATTATTCAGGAACAGTGCGTATGTAAAGTATCACTTTATTCACACTCCACAAACTCTCGGATCTTGTTAGCCGATCCGTTATCCACATGGACATGAGGCATTAAGGTCTGGACAATTCCCTTATTTCTTTAGCCGTCCAGGATTAACAACTTTAGCCTCCTAGGTAGATAAGTCAAAACAAACTTGGCAAACCGAAACCGTCTCATTTCTGGAGCACCATTATCGTCTAAAATATCTCAACACTCAGCTTCTCCTCTCCCTCTTGACCCTTTGTGAGACAATCGGAACCTGTGGACCCGGTTGCCATGTTCAGTCTTGGTTTCAATGGCTCCATTGTTGTGCTGTAACTAGACGCCAGTGCTGGTTGTTTGATCCACTCTTCTGAAAAGTTTTCTTTGCCGTCGTCTTTTCTCTTCCTTTTTTGTTAACCGATGGATCAGCTGAGAAGGTCAAGGAACATTGTCTTTTGTTTTGCAGTCTCTTCCTGTATCTTCTCCTTTTTTGGAAAAGAAAGAAAAAAAAGACAACGTTGTTCTGTATGAATTGCAAAGCGTTAACTAATTTTTCCACATGACTAAGTTGTTTCTGCAGCACTTAAAGTGATTGGCCATTATTACCATGCTAGTTTGTTGAAGCCTATCCACATATTTGTCTGGGTGTTGCTTGGTTTTGCAGCAGGTGTGTCTGTCAGCCGACTTTTCAGAGGCAAAATCATGGTCTTTAGCGTGAAAGCATAGAGGCCGCTGTCTCTCAGCCTGAGTGCTAGCAAACTGTCAGAAATCACGTTTTAGTGGCTTGTTCAGGTCACGCTGGGAGAGCAGCCTCTTGTTCCTTACTGTCTCTTTCTTTCTGTTTGATTTTCCTTTTTCTTTCTTTCTTCTCCTTTTTGCTGCCCACATTTGTCAGTGTATGCTAAAAAAAAAATGCGTATGGCAATACGGTTTTAATACAGCCCTCTATAAACCACACAACCTATAGTACATAGCTTTATAATAATGCTACTTTATTCTATAACAACCTTTTTTGTGTGTTTTTATGGTTTTAGACTTCTACTGATGAACTATAATGCATATATCTAAATCAGCCGGTTTGTTTGCAGTGAAGGTTATCGTTCCGTTGGTGGTAAACAAGAGCTTAGTTTACGTCTTTGCTATAGCCAAGCATTGCTATCATTAGAAGCATCCACCAGCGCAAGGGAAGACAGACTTGCAGACACCATCATCACATTATACAAGCTGTTATTGTCTGGCCGGCTGCTTCGCCTTGCGTGGCATGATTTGTGGGTAGCCATCTGTGCTCAGCCTCTTTTGAAATGTGAGAAAGAACATATGCATTTGCATAAGAATAATTGACACTTCAAATTAGCCCTCCAATCACAAAAGGATTATTTTAGTGTATGGGTAAGTAGAGGCTCTTCCATCCTAGGGAACAAAATTTAGTTATTATTATTATGATTATGATTATGATTAATTCTGGATTGTTAAATAAATGCATTTATAAACTAAATAAAGAAATGTACTTCATTTTATATTATGTATTTTTTTATTAAATACTAAATTGCTACAGTATATATATTTCTTTTTTTTTTCTTCTTTTTTTTGTAATATTGTATTTTTCCACTTCTAGAACAGATTATAGCTAAAGTTGAGTGCTAGTGATTAAAAATGGATTCCAATAGTTTGATTGAGCAGACCAATATAGCGAAACGTCAGATGGTGTTTGTAGGTCATGTGTGCTTGAGTGTGTGTGTGTGTTTTAGTGTATGTTTGTGTTCACATAGCTGCTTTGTAAGTGTATGTGGTGTAGTGCATATGTAATGTTGTGGCAGAGAGAGAGGAGAACTGAACAAGCACACTGTTGCATTATTGATAAAAGCTAATGAAATTAATCATTTCAGGATGAACAGAGGGATAAACTGTACGTGTCCCTCGATGCCCACAAAAGCACACAGAGATCTATACACCCGGAAAATATTTCTTGGATAAATATGAGCTACCTTCTTTCTAATTACAGTCCCAAAACTAAGAAGATTTATGGAAATGCTATAAATTGGAAAATATTGCACCACTTTGTGAATACGCTTTCACGCAGTGCTAAATGCATTTATCTAGATTTAGCCGTTTCTGAAAGGCCCTATGACAGGGCTGCCCCTGCTCCATTGGGTTAGCTGTTGGTAGACGGGGTTGATCTCGCCGGCTCTTAGATGGCCATGAATTCATTTGCACACATATGAAAGGAGAGGAGCCCCTGGCAAAGAGATATTTGTGCTGTCTGGTGTCAGATACCAAGATGGGGGTGTGTTTGTGTGTACATGCTTGCTCAGCCTCACCCATCTTGCCTGGTGGAGGAGCATAGGTTTATCCTGATCTCCATGGAAACACTGCAGCATGCCAGGCCCGTACCAAAGCGTGGGTACCCAGGGCATAGCACTTGATTCAGCGGGACAAGAAAAGAGAGTGATTATGTGCATTAGTTGGATTAAATAGTAGCAGGATAAACATGGAGAAAAGATTGAATTGGTGCTTGGTCAGGGACAGTATTTGTTAATCGTTTTTATATCCCTACGACCCGTAGTCACACTTTTATTTATCACAATTTTTTATTATTCAAGATTCGCCTTCGTACACCAAGCGGATATGTGGAGCATATATTTTTAACCTGAGCCAAATGTGCTTTTTGCAGAGGGGTTAAAAGGGCGAATGAAAAATTCTGTAAATTATTTATAATAGCTGAAACTCTTTTAGTGTTCCTCTGTTGGGTTAGGAGTGAGACTGTGCACTGGAATGTGCTTTACTTATACATTGTCAGATATGTGGTGAGGAGCTGCTTTTATCTACACCAACAAAAGAGCTGTAGGTGGAAGAAGTAGGTCATGTCATTTACTTCAGGTCAGAAAGGAGCAAGGAGATTTTGACGGGTTTAACTAGACGTATAGGAGCAGTTCATTCACACATGACACTAATTATTGTGTTTTTTCTTTCCTTCTAGTGATGCTTCTGAGGAGGTGCGTTGCTCTTTGATGTGAGGAAGAAAGGTTAGTAGACTGTTCCGTTTTTTATGTCACATAAAATAAAGGGGTCACATCTGAGGTTAAGAAGTGGTCACAGATGGAGAAAAACAATTCACCGGTTAAAGCTGGTTGGGGTAAATCAAAGAAAAAAAGGAAAAATAACCAATTTTCAATGGGATAAAGCTCTTTTGACTAGGAATCAAAGGCACGATGTGGTTTGCTGGTCTTAGTCGGTCTGTTAGCCTGGTCAAGCTACTGTTTCCAAAACTAAGGTGCAAGTCAAGTCAAGTGACCTAAATTTATATCAATAAATGTTGAACAGGAAAAGAGCATGTGGAGAAAAATAATAATCAATTCTGCTGTAAAGCAGCTCTAAAAAAAGAAGACAGTAGTAAATAAATATGTCTGTTAAAGTCAGTTCATGTCATCGTCCAGCTCAGTTCTATTCTATTCCAATATTGTCTGTGCAATCAAGTCAATAATATTGCTAAAACTTAAACTAGAATTAAAGTTGTCTGACACTTTACTACCCCCATGTCATCAAAGGTGTTAATTTTTCTCTATAGCAAACATCAACTGGGACCAACGGGTTGAAGGGCTGCTTAAAGGGGCGCTGGGAAATAATGGTCTTGTCTAGCAAAACAATCTGCCATTTAAAAAAAATAAATAAATAAAGACTTGGAATCGATGCACTTGTATGACTTAACGCTTTACATAATCACATTAGAAAGGTCACATTTTTAAGTTTCAAAAGATTTAAACATCCAGGATATGCATACAAACAGGACATTTTAAATAATAAACTGATAGAAAGACATGTAAATATGTGTCTTTCAACATACAGCAACTTTTAAACGGGCCAATTCTGCTTATATTTCTGATTCTTAAAAAAAAAAAGACAAACATTTCGATATCAAGCATATTTATTCTGTCTCTTTTTGCAAAACATTTAATTGCTGCTGAATATCATGCATAAAAAAAATCAGCCAGTTGCATTAAAAAAACTGGACTCCATTAAAAGCTGAGCAACATACGATTCTTGAAAAAATGATTACTTTATTATAATTCTTTTTTATTTTTTTTTTATGGAGGATGTAGTTCTCTCAACATTTTAAAGAAAAAAACAAATAAGTAAACAAAATCTTATGGAATTTATGCATGGAATGATTCAGTAACTCACTCAAGATTTACTTGTTTCATTACTGGATGAATCAGTGTTTTTGAATGAAGAAATCAAATACAAAAACACTCCCTTTTCACCACCTATTTTTCTATAAAAAAAATAATAATTGGGTTTAAATTTAACTTTACAACAAGTACCATGATTCCAGACCTTGAGTATCTGATTCTGGATACTCAATCCTAGGATACACTGGACTGGTCCACCATGTCGTAAAGATCCTGACATGTTTTCATAAAAACTTTCATTTAATTGCTCATGAAAAAAAGACATGAACATCTTGGAAGACACGGGGGTGAGTAAATTATCAGTTAATTTGAACTCTGGAGTGAACTAATCTTTTAAGGCCTGGTTTCGTTGACACGGCTTAGCTCAAACCAGGATTAGGTCATAGTTCAATTAGGACATTAAGTGCCTAAAAATCATTAATGATGTGCATCTTAAGACCAAACAAAGGCACTGACATGTTTTTAAATCAGCCAACGCAAGTTTCTTTCAGTTGAAACAGTGCAGATTTACGTTTTAGTCTAAGACCAGGCTCAAGTTTAAGTGTCCCCAGCTGAGCAAGCCAAAAACTAAAACTCAATCAGCAACAGAAATGGAAAGAAACCAGGTTCAGTCAGGGGCCAGTTCCCCTCTGTAAGAGGTCTGTGAGATTATTAGTAAAAAAGTTTTAAAAATTTTTTTAAAATTTAAAATCTATAAATAATAATAATTATAAAATTTAATAAAAATATTAAATACTATAT
Source organism: Enteromius treurensis (assembly GCA_032275025.1). Classification (NCBI taxonomy): domain Eukaryota; kingdom Metazoa; phylum Chordata; class Actinopteri; order Cypriniformes; family Cyprinidae; genus Enteromius; species Enteromius treurensis. Next base: position 15,379,109 of record JAUCMU010000097.1, on the reverse strand, counting down.
GCAAATATGTTGTTAATTTTTTTTTAAATATTAAAACTTCTCAAGTGGTAAATATTTTAGGCCAGATGGGTTTAAATAATAATAAAAAAAAGTCCTGTCCTAGACAAAACCAGCGTACCAGATTTTGAGAGCAGATGAAACCGGCAAACCATTTTAGGCTGCTAGACTTTCTTTTTTGCTTTCCACTGGAGTAATATCTTTGATTGAATAACTGCTTTAGTGGCCCAAACTGTAAATGTACTACTTATTGTCCTTGTTATCAGTATTTAGTGCACATGAACACTTTATCTACCTTAATCTAGATTCTTAGTTCTTAAATGGTGTTGCTGTCTTTACTCAGGACAGTAGTGCGGTCGTATCGAGCAGGAGTGGGTAGCGAGTCACAGGGTTCAGTTCAAGAAACAGTGGCTCAAGCACCTCTTTCATTTTTCAGAGAAATAATGCGCGGTCCGAGAGGAATCTGACACAGATAGGATGGTGAATTCTGCAGAGTCAGTCAAAGCAAACTGATGCTGAAAAACATATCTGTGCTGATCTTGGACCACACTTCAAAGGGACATGCTTCTCCTGAGGCAGCGTGCTGTATGTAGCAGCGCACCTCTAATTTATTCCTCCGGGCTGAAGTACTTTTTGTTGTTGTCTTGATTTTTGTGTTTAAGTATTTACTTTCTGGAACAAGAGATTTAGCTTGAAGATGGCTGGATGAGACAAATCTAACAAGCCACTGAAGAAAGTGTCGGCAACTAGACCGTAAGCGACGTCCACAATATCCTGCCCGCAGTACACTTCAAAGCAAACCTGGACACACTTTACAGTATAGCTAAGATATGGCTAACAGTATATTTACAGTGTGAAGGTCCTCTCCTAAATAAAATCGCATGCTTGTTATCGCCTTCTAAGGTTTTGAGAAATATAATACTATAATAACCAAAGAGAGATAAGTGGAATCGGATAAGTTATTCTCTTGCCCAACAGCAAACAAGAAATAATGAGGGGAGGCGGTAATAATACACAAAAACCACAACAATAAGAAAACACACTCTTATCAGGTTATTAGAAGACGTGTAAGCAAAAACCATGCGAGAGGATGAGGAGGAACAAAGGTGAAGACAAGAAAGTGTCGGACACTCTTTGTTAGCGAACAGTACATGAAGGTTTTTGAGAACTTGGGGATCTTTTTGTCAGCCACGTACGGTACCGTGATAATGGTTTAGACTCCAAGTGATTCACATTTCATAATGAGACAGGCTTTAGTTTCCTTTTGTTGAAGAATCGAAGGCCTGTGGAGGAGTCAAACAGAAGTCTGTGGAAGTGAGAAGTGTCCATTTCATCTAGGATGATGTTTCAGGGTGCGAGTCAGGTCTCAAAGGCAATGAAATCTAAAGCATCGTTCGGTCTTGTGCGTGCGTTCTGCCGTTTTGTTTTTATTGCGAATTTGAAGCACAGAAAAGAGGAAAACAATGGCACCTGCGTGAAGAAGTGCCTGGGACGAGGTTTCATTTCAGAAGAAAGATCTCGAGAGCGGCAGTCAGAGGGCCATCCCGAGTCTATTAGAGCCAAACCATTTCAGAATTCAGCTTATGAATGTGCACTTAAAGTCTGACAGGGCAATAGAGACAGTTCATTTTGCTACAATCCTCCTTTTTCATTGATCTGTTCTCCTCAAACTGTACACTTGGATTAAGCGCGTATCTATATTAAAGAGGTATAATAACACATTGTAAGCTTGCAGACAGACAGCCTGGAATATTGGGAATGTCACAATCCCCTCCTAGTGCCAGACAACTTTTAATAAAACTGGCAAGCTGGGTGGAAAACTTTGTGATGCTTATGAGGACTCTTCCCTTGTGCTGTAGAGAGAGAGAGAGAGAGTGAGAGTGAGGTTCTTTTCACTTTCTTGATCAATGAAATGATGATGGTAGCTTGAGCTGGACTAAATGAGCAGCAAGGGATTTTGTGAGGGCTTAACGTCAGAATTAGTGCTTTGTGTCGAATCACTCACAGACCAGAGTGAGGAATAACAAAGCTTTCATGAAAGAAACACTTTCTTGAGAATCACCTTTTGCTTTTACTTGAAGAGCTTGTATTTGGATAGGTCTGACTCCGGGATATAAAGTTTGTTACACTGAAAATGATTTTATTTTCGTATTTTATTTTAAGGTCCACTTCTGACTATGTGTTAACAAACAGTTAACTGACTTTCACCACAATTAACTGCTAATTTGCTGTTTATTAATAGTTAGGTTTGTTTAGGTATTATGTAGAAGTCGTTACGTTTAGGTATTGGGTAGGAGTAGGGATGTAGAATATGCTCATGCAGAATATGTGTATAATAAACAACCTACTGTATATGCTAATAAATGAGAACTGGTCCCTATGGTAAAGTTTTACTCATCCAGTGACTATCCAGTGTTCAGAAATCAAAGTTTCATGGACTTGAATTGTACAAATGTCAAACTGAATTAAGAAAGGGCCAAAAGAAAGTGTTTAAACATGTTCAGGTCTTATTAAAAACGATGACAATTACCAATCAGAACATCTATGTTTATTGCTGTACATGAGAAAAGTAACTTTTGATTACATCAATTTAAAGCAAGGCTCAACCTTTTTAAATTGTTTGCTTGTTGCATTAACAGTTAACACACAGTGATTCATTTTTGACAGAATTGAATGCCATTTTAACTGTAAGCTCCTCATGTTTAATAATGTTGAATGTCACATGTCTGTGTGTAGTGTAAAAGACTATTCCTTCTAAAGTGTTCTTCTCTCTGTTGCAGGTTGAGAGAGCTCTCTCCAGCACATGCCACACTCATTAGTGTCCAGCAGCTGAAGACACGAGGTCACAAATTTCATTCAGCGTTGCCGACATGGAAAGATGACTACTGTGACCTAATGCTGCAACATACACAGTCGCTCGAATAACCTTTGAACTTTGTGAAGAGTGCATTATTTTTTATGAAATTGCTATAGGGTCCGACTTTTCAACATGCTTGTAGATTTTATTCATTCAATAAATTGTGCATTTTTCTAAAAAAGGGAACAGGTCTTGCGATTTATTTGCTGAACTGTGGGTGATGAAATATTTAATATCCTGGGTATTAAAATGATCAGTCTCGGATCCATTAAGAGGGTTGACGTGGTTGAATCAGTACCACACTAAGGGACTGCCGCACAGGGAATTATTGCTTCAGTCTGAACACGTCACCTCTACAATATTTCTCCGATTATAAAGTACAATTATCCTTAAGATTTCACTGGCTTGTCATTGTTCAAAAATTTCACAGTATGAAAGAACAATAATGTCTAGTCTCAATTTCATTGCTTGGATTTGATTTATACACATTTTACGTACAAGTATTTCACAAGCGTAATGCAAAGTAGCTCTCCACGTTTTGTTCTTGAAACAGTTTAGTTCCTCTAATGTGACTAAGGTAAAATGAGCAAGACGAATTTCACGTTTTAATGTCCCAGAAAAGCTGGTTTGCTGTTTTCTCTGAATTGCATCAGGGAAGTGGTCAAGATGCATGAATAAAGCTTCTTTGGTCCAGAAATGAAAGTTCATATATTCTGCTCTTTCTGCGTGTGTCACAAAGAGTTGATCACATGGGAGTCTACCAGAACACCTGAACACAAAGCCAGGCATTGTGTGTCGTTCTGACCTCAGTGTCATGTGACTCTGTTATGGCCAGGTGTTGCCTGTATCTGGAGCAGGAAAGGTGTTTTTGCTCTTAAGAATAAACCAAACCAACTAAAGCAGCAGTTACAAAAGGAAATATGGCAAAGCATATACCGAAATCAAAATAAAATGCATTGAGAGTTTGAATTACATGTGTATACAGTGGAACTGAAAATATAAAATCTTTGGGATTAAAAAAAATAAATACTATTACTAGTATTATGCTATTTTAAAATGAGAAATATCATGCACTATTTACTCTATAAGTCGCTTATTAAATTTGTGACTTTGAGCATTATGTTCTTAAATGTTCAACATGCTCTTTGAATCATGTATGCTGAATGTTGAATCATGTGGTTTGATTCAATATTGAGTCCATATTTTTAAAAAAACCTGTCAACACTACAGTAATATAATAAACATCCATTTAACAACATAGTGCCTAATCTATATTACTGATGACAAAAACTTAAGAAGCAGTTATTCAGACTATCAAATGTGAGCTGTCACACTGAGAATTCTGGGATTGGCGGCTTATATTTGCTCAGTGCAAACTATGCAATGACTTCTTATGTGCAAAAATGTTACATTTAACAGCATCTAAGGTTAGATCTATTGCAGGTTTCATTTGAAATAGCAAACATAGGGTTAACCAATTATCAGTTTTATACTGTTTTTTTTTTATCATTTCAGATCATTTTACAGTGTGTGTATTAAATTGTGCAAATGCAAACTAAAGAATTTTGTACTAGTGGTCTTAGAATTTTGTACCCCACACATATGTGTGTGTAATGTGCAGCCCAGGTATACTGTATTCCACAAGTCTCTACAAAGTAAAACCATGAAATTGCTTTTTTTTTTTATTATTATTATTTATTTATTTAATTGTGGGGCCCCTAATATAAAACTTATTTATAAATCATGCTAATTTATTTATTTATTTTATTTGCTTTTATTTCTTTTTTTATTTTTGTGAAAAAAGTACAAAATGTCAGAATATTTTCCGCAAGGGTTTAGTTTAGGGTTAGGCCATAGAAAAGTTTAAAAATCTATATAAAAAAATAATTTAGTTTATGGTTAGTTCTCATAAAACGCAAAAACCCAAGGAGTGTGTCCGGTGTTTTTTTTTTTTTTTCACATCAGTCCTGCTTCAAATATTTCTGACCGTTTTCAACTGACCATCCCATTGAAATCACACACAAACCCTCCAGCAGTTGTTCTACTTCCACAGACCGGCATTTAGTTGATTCAGTAGCTCCAGACACCATCTTGGACATCTGACGAACACATGAATTCACCATCTCAGTTGTTTGAGTACAAATCTTCAGATTAATGGTCCCAGATTCGTCATCTATAAAACAGAGATGGAAAATAATGAAGAATTACAAATGACGGGCAGAGGCAGAATCTGATTAAGCATATTGACTGACTGATGTCCATTGTAAATCTATGATGACTGATGTTCCATCTTCAGTTATGAAACACAGTTTTAGAGTAGATCTTCCCAGAACAATGGCACCGGCCGCTTAACTCCACGGCACAATTGAATTGTCTGTAAGCACATAGAACCACAAAAAGCCCTGCTAGCTTTGCTTTAGAATCACTTACGAATGATCTGAAATCAAACGCAAACAATGAAACTCAATATACTTTTTGTTGACATTTGAAATTTAGAGAAAAAAAATAAAGTGAGAGTGCTTTTAAGGCCAAAGAAAGTGACCTTGGTGAGGCCAGCGAGAGGTATCTAACTTTAAAAACTCCATTACCTACTCCACGACTTGCTCTCTCTCTCTATCTCTCTTTCTCTCTCTCTTTTTTTTTTCTTGCTTTAAGAAAGAGGAAAGTACTGTGCAGTATTTCACCTTTATCTCCCGATAGCAGGTCTTTGTGTTATCTTATTCTTATTGGAAAGAAGGGAGAAACGGGAAGGAGGGGAAAAGCCTCCAAGGCGTGATACACCACGCACTCCCCACGGATGGTGAGATACCAAACACTTCCTTTCCAAACTTTCCACACTTTCATGCTAAAGGAGATGAGAGCCAGTCGAATTGTAAAGAGAGCTTCTTTTGGATTTCTCCACAGACAAATAGAGGGATACATCTGAAAAGCCGAGCATATGCCGCAGCACGAGGTGTATGCGCGCCTGCGCGTGTGCGTGTATGTACTCGCGCAGAGTCGGGCTGAATAGCACAAAGAGAACTTTTAAAGAGAGAACTGTGACATATTCCCAGAGTGTCTGTCTGCCAGTCAGAATTCCCAAGCATGCTGGGTGATGTCCTCCAAAGCACAGATCTACCTGTGCAAGAGGCCCCTGTGACAGAACACATGCCGCACTGATTTTCACAGATGGGTTGCAGTGGCCTGTGCGCTTTCTCTCTCGCTCGCTTTAAACTGAGAACGACTAGTTTTGGGGCCTGTAGCAGGTTTTAGTTTTTTTAGGATTTTTTTTAAAAGCCTGGCACTGTATGAAGTCTGACGGCAATGGGTTTCACTCATAAACACAAGCAGACACAATGTAAACCGCCTGTGAAATGTTAGCTTACATACAAGTGTTTGAACAAAAGGTTTGCACGAGCAGGTTTGATTATGTAGGCTATTTCGTGTGGTTTCTTTTTGGTCAGTGAGACCTTTCATTGTAAACAATCAGAATCAAGAATCCAGAGTTCAAGGATCTTATTTAGGGTTAGTGAAATTCCCATGGTTTCTAAGCACACAGCATTTACTAAAAATGACTGCAGGCAAAATCCAATCCACCTTATTTTTCTGAGACTGTTTTCAATGAACGTGCTGTTCATAAACCACACTGAATAACTGGAAGAACAAAGTGCAGCATAGTCAAACTGTCTGCACTTTAAACCAGTTTGATAAATACTGCGTTAAAAGGAAAAAACAACAAATGCTAAGCCTAGTTTACAACATCAAGCAGCCAAACAGACTTTTCTTTTTGTATATAGCTAACTGCTAACAGATGACACGAGAAGCTACGCCTGCTCTTATCAAAAAAATAAGGAATCACTGTTGACTGGAACTTTACTTGTAGATTTTGCAACGAGTTAAGGTATCTTGCAAGGATTTGTACAGTAATTTCTGCGTTAACAGTTCCTCGTGCGTTGCTACACTAGAAGGCTACGCAAAATAAAAACGAAAACGTGGGATATTAATATGCAAAAAATGGACTTTGGCATATGACATGCACGTGTTTGGCCTGCTTACAATTAATAAGCATAAGTTTTTGCGTGCACATGAGACACAGTTTTCCTGTAAATATGATCTATCACATGAAAGCACACAATGGAGCTTGAGTTTTGTTTTGTTTTGAAGATGCAGAAGTCCCCTGAGCTTAGACGCAAGGACAGTTTAACCCTTCTCCACTCTCCATGTTTGCATTAATAGTCACATGGTTGTTTATTGCTACAAAACCACACTTGGTGAGTGTGTTAAATATTTATATTGGTCAATAACAGGCTAGCTGAAACCTTGCATTGTGTGATTTACTTCTGGTTTGTCCAGTTCAAGTTCATATTTTGAGAAAATATCACTTTCTTTATGAGGACTGTGACAAGCCACAAAGACAATGGTAAACAACAGTTCACATTCGTCTCACGCTTAAAAATAAGCAATGCAGAATTTACTGTGAACGGATCAGGAAAGTGTTTTTAATGTTTTCGGACTCTATATAGCTGAGTCGCAGCTGGCTGCCCCACTGCTCTGAGAGCCCCTTTCTTCTCCCAGCATGCCTTGAGGCAGTGTGGTTTAAACAAGTGGAGTGCTTTTTGCTTTTTAACTGAGAACCAACGTCAAAGTATTATTGTTTTATTGAGTCCTAACAAAACTGAGGGTTAAAAAGGCAGAAACAGAAGGTTGTTTATGTTGTCTTTTATTTTTTTACCCTGTAAAGATCATTTTAATTGGCCACTTTTAAATATGTTACGTAGTGTACAGGGAAACCTCTTTAGAAATAACACTCCACTTCTTCATAATTTCTGTTTGAAGACAAACAAAAAGCAGGAAAGATTTTAAACCCAATATTAGAGCGATAATGACTCATTTCTAAGGCCTATTATATATTAAAGAGATTAACAAAACATCGCTCCTTGTCTCATGAACGCATGGCTAAATTTTCTTTTGATAACAACTTTTATTTCTCCCACAAAGCTTAAAGACTTGCAATATGAACTACTTTTTGATACCTTTAATGACAGAAAATGCTGTCAAAATGTTCCTTTTATGTTCCGTAAAAGAAGACAACTCACATGGGCTGATTGAATGATGATAGGATGTAGTTGTTTGCCTGTACTATTCATTTTAGACAAAAAAAAAAAACCCTTCATCAACTCTCATGTTTCTCCCCAAGAAAAACATCATACATGCCAGAGACGTTTGTTAATTAGCTTTTGTACGAGTAAAAATGCCCAATCTTGTATCACTGTCCTTAAAACCCATCAGAGAATATCGTCTAAATTTAATTCATCATTCATACATGTGTAATTGCAGTGCAAAATAATATGTGGGTCCTAAACCCCTTTTCACTAAAGCCACTTCAAACTTATCCATGAGTGTCCCTGTCCATTATCCAGTGGGCTTATGACCGTGGATCAGCCAGACTGCAGACTATTGCTGTCTCGCTGAATTTAACAGCTATTTGATTCTATTCATGAGACACAAACATTAATATGCAAAGAACAAATGACATCTCACATACTCCGGAAACTCATTCTTCCATAAATCTGAGACTAATCTTAAAACATCTCTAAAATTTGACATAGATTGTGATTTTTACTTATTGAGTTGATATTTACAAATAAATGAAATCGCCGATTCAGTGTCTCTGTGACTAGGCCATGTCCTAGGGTCAAGTTCTTCCATTCAGACAGGACATAGAGATCACAGGGGACTCACAAAGGAGGTCTGGTCTAGACAAAGTCCCCTCACCCAGCGCTCAGACCATGCTGGAGGTCCTTAGAGACCCATCCTTCATTTGTTTCCATAGCCTTTCACTACTTGCCTTGTCAGACACCAAATGTCGCTGTCTAAACTCACTGAAGCCTTCAACTTGAACTTCAGACATGTGTCCTTATCAAAAAAAAAAAAAAGTAGAATAAACCCTCAAAGACTGAATATTGCTTTAATAAATGATTTTATTCAAAAAGCTAATTATCTAAAAAAACATAATCAAATATTTGACTTTACATATTTTTTATTATTATTTTAGATAAATGTGTGAAGTCAGCTGCAAATACAAACATATCACATTATTTCCTGCAAATGTATTATATTTAGGCCTAACATTCAGTAGACGGCATCAGATGATGTTTATGTGGTTGAGGATTTAAAGACAGACACCTCACACACACACATCTTTCTTGTATCACCCATGAGGGAGTGTCTGCCATCCCCGTTCCACTGTGGGAGAGAGGCCTTACCATGGCTAACTCTGATGCAAATTACCTATAGACCATGAGAATCTGTCTGCGTGTGTGTGATATCTCTGTGTGTATATATAACATAGCCTTCCATCCTCTCCATGCATCGCCTGAAGCATTGTGCAAATTTCAACCAGTTTCAACCTTATAAATAACACAAAAATATGTTGTATTTTTTCCAATCTTGGACAAGTATGAAGAGATTCCCCTGTAAAGTGGATATTTTCCACTTGAAAATTGAAATTGAACTTGAATGCATAATGCAAAAAATATATTTTATTTAACAATAACACTTTGCACAGAAAATGTAAATACCCAGCTCATTATAACACAATAAAGAATCAGAAGAATGTTCAAGAGACAGACAAACTAGGGTTTTGTTTCCAGAGAAGGTCTATTAATTCATTCATGAGTTCACGTGTTAATATATGTGTGTATGATTACATTACAAATGTAAATAATTGTAATATGTAACTAATAATATTTGTATAAATTCCTATACATCATGTGAAGGCTGAATAAATAAGCGTTCCATTTATGTATGGTTTGACAAGATATGAATATTTGGCTGAGATACAACTATTTGAAAATTTGGAATCCGAAGGAGGAAAAAATTGAAAATTTACAAAACATCTACATGGAATATTCTCTTTACTTAATATCTTAATGATTTTTGCCATAAAAGAATATAAAGATAAAGATTTGACCCATACATTGTTGGTTATTAACATATCAGAGTGGGTTTTGTGGTTCAGGGTCACTTATATAATTAATTTAATTGATGGTATTTTATTTTTATTATTTTGTGTGTGTGTGTGTGTGGGGGGGGGGGGTATTTTTATATTATATATTATATTATATTTATATATTATATATTTATATATTAGAATTTAATGTGGCACTGACATCTGTAGGAAAATATCTGCTAAATGCATAAATGTATACATGGATGGATGTGGCCTTGCATCTTTATCACAGAAGCTGAGTTACCGAACCCTAGAGGTCTCCACTTGCACACAGGCTCTCTACAAATCTGAACCGGCCGTCCTAACGACAGTCTCACATTCATGTGCACGCACACATACACTCACATCTACAATTTAACCTGGATTCATTCGAAGGATTGAGTCATACACTACTGTATTTATAGGGTCTGAAGACAGAGCTGGACCTTGACTGTTACTCATATACCGCTGCCTTCGCTCTGAGTCACACACACCCACACCGTCACTGCACTGACATCACCCTGCCATAACAAACAGACCTAAACATGACATCACTTGCATTTGAGCAAACATATCGGTAAGAGCCTCAAAATGTGTAAGAGAAAATGACAAGGATTGTGATGTTATCAAAACAAAGTGAGGTTTAGAGGACGTTCATACAGCTAGCATGATAGAGAGTGAGAATCATTGCCGATGCTTAAAATAGATGTCAGACTTGTGTTGAATTGTTTTGAGAGAGCAGATGTCATCTTATACATTTTCCTTAGAGAGAGAAAGAAAAAAATACATTAACAACAATGCATCATTTTTTTTTTTTTTTTAAGACTAAATAGCAAGAAAATAAAATGCATTGCACTTTGATATTCCTGATTAATTTCCCAGTGCCATAATGGCCATAAGTGATTGATTGTGATGTTATTTATGTCACTGATGTACAGAGGTACTACTATGCCACCAAACACACACACACTTCCAGCATTTCATTTGCACAGAAAACTATGAGCAACAGCTGCCTATCTGAACCGACTAAATAAAAAGAAAGAGCAAGCTTTGTGTGTGTGTGTGTGTGTGTGTGTGTAAAAGAGAAGAGCAGAGGCTGTGAATGCCTCTCCTGATGAGAGATGAAGGCATATTGAAAAGTTTATTAAATTACCCTGATTAGCAATTTAGCCACGAATAGTAGAGTGGTGGAGGAGCTCTATGAGGAGGCCTTAGCGCCATTCAAACATGGAGCTGCGGGGTCGAAAGGTTCCTCAAGTTCACATGCTCTAGGGCCTTTGTTATGCTAACGCTCCAGCCCCCACTTCACGGCCAGACACAAACTATTCCTTGAGAACTTCAGGGGCGGCTTCTTCTTGTTGTTCCTGGGTGTGCCGCTGCATTGCGTGGTCAGTGCTCTGAAACCTTTTTTTTTCTGACAAGTATTGGAGAGGCTGCTGGACCGTGTGAGGATGAGTTAACGCTCATGTGAAGTACGGCAAGCACATCTTTTTTTTACGAGCTGTGTATCACTTCAAATTTCCATTTTAATTAACTTGCATTTGAAGTGTTTTGTAGGACACCTTAGAAATGAAATTATCAGGTACGATTGTCAGAATGGTAACAGTTTTAGGTTTTATTTTTATTTCAGTTTTTACATGAATGAGTTGACATTACAGCAAATATCGTAACAGTGTGGTAAATTCAGACAGAACAATTGACTCACGGAGGTGTGTAAATTTAATATATATATATATTTTTTCAGTTATTTTAAAGAAACCAAAATGCAATTTTATATTATTATTAAATGAAACATGCTGTAAACACAGTCCTACAGAGCAATGTAAAGGATTTGTATATCTTGAGACATTCTCGATGTCAGTGTATTAAAACCTTAGTAATTCTAATAATTTATTAATTCGATCATATTCATATTCAACGTGGTATTGCAAATAATACAATATATAAACTGAAAAACAGGCCATGTGTTAAAAAAAAAACTGTCAAAACTGGAAATAGGCATATAGTGCTGCACAAAAATAAATTAATTGACAAAGTTGGGTTTTTCATTATTAATGTTTTATTTCTTTCAAAACGGAGAGACATTGCGGTAATACACACGACTAGATAAAATGACACACTTGAATTCAAAATCTACACAAAGATTTTCAGTAAAAATAAATGAGAATAAAGGGAGTGAAATGAGCGGTCAGTGAGCCCAGGTCTCTGGGGATCAGTAATCAATATGACTTTAACAAGAAGAGGTCAGCAGATAACAGGCCTAGAGGTCAAGGTCAAATGCTGACCAAACACCCGGGACCTAAAGGTCAAGCTCTTTTTCACCACAACATGTGTTGTTAGTTAGTGACTTTACAGACTTCAGCAGCTTTAAACAGTATTATGTCATTAATCAGTTTGTCAATAATCATTGTCTTTTGTCAAAAATATTCAGCAGACTGCACTAAATCATCATCGTGTGAAACATGCAGAAACTGCGTTTTACGTTTCTTCATTTTTCTAAAAGCGCATGAAAAGCGTTCACCCAGAGAAGCGGCCTGTACAGACAGACTGTCACTTACACTGGCTTTTAAAGACCTGAAATAATGAAATAACAAGAATACAATGTGAATGAAAACATTCATTTTAAATGTCAGTGCATTTTATCCTTTAGTACCGCAAATGGTGGCGTGAAATAAAAAGATGAATCTGACTGCTCTATAAAATATACACAATGCAACCTTGACAGAAGGGCGGACCCAGTCGGACATGCAAATAACGGCACATGAATATGGTGTGTCCAGACGGCTTTCATCCCGCAATCTTACTGTTTTTCAGACGTGCCACATCAGGTACGTGTGTCCGTGATTCCCTGTAAGTCCATCATCCACCCGAGGCAAAATAATAAGGATGCAGAGTGGCTCCGTATGAAAGCCTGGCTAATTACTTGATGAAGAGAATTCATTCTCTCTCTCTCTCTCTCTCTCTTCTGGAGAACCCGCCCTCCCCTCTCTTTTAATTATCACATTTGTGGATTGCAGAGCTGTGGCAGAATCTAAACTAACGCCTTCAGCATATAACCACAGCAGGCCATTTGATCAGGATGTCTAAGACTTCTACAATATATTATACCATATTGGCTTTGTTTGTCATTCTATGTGGCTCATTTAAAGAACATTGCTTTTAAAAAGAGATCCAGCTCCATTTAGTTGAGCAGCTCTGGGTTTAAGGGGCTCTAGCCATTAGGTAGGCACTTCTCTGAGACAACAGAGCGGGGAGCATCAGGGAGAGACGGATTGTAAGGTGTGGGAGTTCACAGCAGGAGATCTGTCTGACCCAATGGACCCACAAAGCGGCCCTCTCAGAGACGGTCCGGCCCTCTTTCAGAGCTGTTCAAAAGGCCTCACTCAGAGGACACTTTCGGAAGAGAAAAACTATTCTATAGCCATAGTCACCATGGGCTTTGTCAAATACTTTGATTTGCATGCAGTTTGCAAGCCCTTTATGAGAGATGAGTTCCATAAGTTTCGGCGCAATAGTCACGTTTTGCCTGTGGTATATGCATAATATTTGTGTGCACAGTGTTCCATCTCGTCCTGTGCATGGGATGTTTGGGGCTTGCGACTGAGGTCTAACGTCAACAATGCACCGAGGTGACATTTACATTGAGAGAAGTGTATACATGCAACAAAAGCACCTTCAGTGTAATTCCTTTAAATAACATTATGTCTCTAGAACAGTCGCATGACATTTGATAGAACGAGTATGATGCTTCTAAGTAGACTGGATATCACAGTAGCATATAAATGCCACTCTTGCATTTCCTTAAACAATAGTGCAGAAATATGAGTGCAGATTCAAGCAGGTCAGCTCGCTGCATTTTAAGATTCCAAATAATAATAATAATACTGTTAGAGTTTAGTTCTTGGCAAATAAATAAAATAAAAGTTTAAATATGTTAAACATAAAGCAGAAAAATCTAAGCAAACACGGACGTCATTTATGTGTTGAATTTGTATGGAAATTTAAATCACAGATCATACCGATACAGAAAACTGTACAATTCATCGGTCTATTTGTGTCTCTCTCGGTTTCTCAAGGGCAGAGCAGCTGGGAGCCCTGGAACACATTTCAAACCACGATTAATTAATAAAAGATTGTTTCTAGTTTTTATAAAAAATCACCATGAAAAATAATGAATGCCGTTTAGAAATGAGGATGTTTGACTGGATATACAACAGCTGAGCTGTAGTATTGTCACAATGTGTATTGTAGAGCAAGGGAGTTGGAAATAAGCGAACAGACACCAAGGAGAAAGCTTGAATAAAAAGGAGAACTGCCTGTGAAAGTTGACTGTTATCTCCCATGACCCAGATATGGTATTTCATCCAAAAATAAAACATGCAGCAGGGATAGTAATGAAGGCAATTCAACACAGCACTGTACAAATAATAAAAGAGAGGGATTTGTTTTAATAACACCACTTGTGTATTTCAGTTATCATAACGAATTTGAGTCAAGCCTAAAAAAAGTCTGACTTTCTAATGGACATTAAGTTTTATTCTATGCAGTATTTGGAATGCCCCTCTTAAACAAATGTTATTGACAAATCCAGATGTTGTTATGCGGAAGTCTTGTTTTTCAAGGGGGAAAATATGGACTGAATCATAAGGAATTTAATATATTATATTTTGGAGAGAAGGAGGCAGCAGCAGCAAAAAAAAAAGTACTGATTTCAATTAAACATGAAAATTAATTCAAATGAGGTACCAGGGATTTGTACTTTAAATATACAGACTACCACGATGCAGATTAACAAGAATATTATTCGCACATTCAGTTTATATTTGACAAAACTAATTTACACTGTTAATTAACACACACACACACACACACACAATCAGTTTGCTGTTAGGAATTATCAAGACATTATTAAGTCTGTTCCAAAAAGAGATTGGGTGTATGGGCAGGTGATCCTTACAGATATGTCTTGCAACACAAACATATGTGCTGTAAAAGAAAACATTTAAAACTTTAGTTGTTATAAAAATAAACAATAAGGCAGAAAAAGGTGCTTTGTCTTTGAGCATTGCAGTTCTGAAAACATTCAGGTTAAGGTTAGTTTGAGCCGGATGGTCTGTGGATCTGTTAATGCTCACCAATAAAGCACCGTTTACACCAGCTCCACCGCTTTAATGTGTGTTTGCTGTTTACACAGCATCTACTGAGCATCGCTTTTTTACAACACTCAATTTTTCCAATTAGTTTCAAGGTAATGGAAACAACTAATAGGAACACGGTCATTGAAGAAGTGCATTGAAATGTGATTTAATCAGTAGGAAAATTATAATCATGTTTTAAAAGCTACAGATGTAATCTGGGACGATAATGCAACTAGAATAGTGCAATAAAACACTTAAGCGTGATATAAAATAAAGTAATACAATAAACGCAAACAAAAGAACACACCACGAGGCTTTTGACCGTTAAAGACATCGGTTAGACAAACACATACAAAGGTCTTTTGTAAATACAGGATAAGAAGATCTTGTTTACTGTACACAGTGATAATGACATAGGGGAGTGAGGGTGAATTCATACACGACCCACTGCTGTTTATCCTATAGCACTCACTAGTGTGGACACACCTACTCATTCTTTATTACTACTATTTGTTACATCTATTACATGCAAAGCAACTCAACACTATTTTAAACCATTGCCAGTTGAATACTGCTTTGTTCACACACCTTTGTTCACACACAAGAGGTTGCTCTCTTAACAGCATATTTTTTTCTTTTGTCTTTCTACAGAAATCAATGAAAGAAAATTACGATATTATTGAATTTAAAGATAAAGTACATACAATATACTAAATATATATATATATATTTATGGTAAATAGACAGAGAGTAATTCACTTAGAATTAGGTCAAATAAACCATATCAATCAATAACATTTTTAAATAACCTTTTCTTTGATGGTAGAAATGGTAGATGGTATGGTAGAAAATATACAAGATATTTTCACAGAACATCATTATCTTACCTTTATATTTTAATTTACGCAGCTAAGCCCACATTTCTTATCATCTTTTTGTAAACTACATAAATCTTTTAGGACTTTATATTTATCAATAAAATAATAAGCAACTTAAAATGTCATATTGTTCATCAAAAGTAACTCAGTCCTATGCTGTTTACATACTCAGAGAATGCTATTCAATGCAATAATAAACTAAATAAAGTGGAAAGGCTGAGTTTTTTTTTAAACAAATATATATACTTTTCAAAGAATCTCCAATTACCAATGTTTTCGCTGATTGTACTTAGTAGCAAGCTAATATTTTAGTAGTCAATTTGCATTGACAGCCCAGCTTTTCAGTCCTGTGTAGGGTTAACACAACCGGTAGGAAAACGTCACGTGCTTCTCTCACTACTTCCGGTAAAGGGGGTCCGGCGAGAGTCTTAAGTCGCCCAAAAGCGTGCCTGTTTTAAAAATATGACTATTACAACGTGCTCGTTTCAAATCTACTTTAAAATGTGGATATGTATGAAAACGTGTGTTATTAATCAAAGTTGAAATATTACTGTGGCACAAAGGTTTGTTGTTAGGGAGTTATAGCCGTCATTATATCGTACAGGCTGTCAGTGGCAGCTCAGTACCGAGAGTCTGAGCGTGACCTCTATTGCAGTTGAAAACACAGCGGATGCGCTGCTCGATCCGTGGGGAGTTTATTTAGGTTTTCATTTTACCTGTCAACACAGTACTCTCAAATAACAGCACCGTAAGACAGGCTTATGTGCTCCGTGCCGCTGGATCTCCGCTCAGGGGTGCTCAGAGTGTCTGCCGGCTTTGAGATCTATCACAGCACTGCAACATCACTATGGTGAGTGATCACAGCATCTGAATGGACCATTACCGTCATGTTTTCATGAACGCATACTAAATATATATCAAGAGGATGGTTTATTCATGTGTTCGTTCTACTGATAGATGCCTGCAGTCGTGCAGTCATCGCTTTACCTGGTAGGATTGAGTCCATTGCATCCTATGGGTGTAAACGTGTGCGTGGCTTTTAAACAGAAATTAAGAATGATATAATGTAATGTCATGTTAGTGGTAGTTGTAAATGCTGGAGTCGACGAATACCACTTGATAGTTTTGCTAGTAGGCGGATGTGCCTCACCTGGTGGTGCACAGGTAAGCTTTTGACCTCAGAATGCCCTCCACTGGAAGACGTCATGGAAGGGCACCTGAGGAGGTCTCCTCCTGGTCTTTTAGTCCACCCCAAAATGAACATTTTATCAATATTTTCTCAGCCTCAAGTAGTTACAAATCTGTGTAAAATGTATAAAGAAATTGGTCACCATTATCTTTAATTGTATGGAAAAGGTGCCATGAAAATAAATGGAAACTCCCAAACATTTTGCATAACATGTCATTTTATGTTCCACAGATAAGAATGCTGCAGGTTTGTAATAACATGAAGGTTACTAATTATGACAGAATTATAATTTTTTAGATAAACTAGCCTTTTAACTATAAACTATCCTGATCTAATTTTCAGATGTGCCTGTCCCGATTCCCACATTTACAGTCCTTGCTTTTAACTATGCCTGCTTACATGACATATTTCCTGTGTTTGCCCAAAGTAGACAATGA
Organism: Enteromius treurensis; assembly: GCA_032275025.1. Lineage (NCBI taxonomy): Eukaryota > Metazoa > Chordata > Actinopteri > Cypriniformes > Cyprinidae > Enteromius > Enteromius treurensis. The sequence goes on along the minus strand of JAUCMU010000097.1, from coordinate 15,361,643 downwards.
AAACTGTATGTTTGTGTAGAACAGTCAGTTACCCACAGTTTTGTACAGTTGTTTGTACAAAGCATTGTTTATGCATTTTGTTTTAAGTACTTTTTGCTTTAAAATCAACACAGTTTCTAGTAGTAGTAGAACCCTTTATTTGTCACATACACTGTTACATGCAGTGAAACTGGACCCCTCTCACCGTACACAAACATCACATAGGGGGGGAGACAGGTCAGTCGAGAGGTAGCATAGAAAATAAGGAAGTAAGACACATTTAGGAGAAGGGGGGGGGGGGACCCTCCCAGACTGTCCTTCGAGAAGGGCAGTGTGAGATCAGGGGGAAATTGTCTGTTCTGTGGCCTCTGTGCGACAGATTTTTTGGGTGCTATTAAAAAAGAAATAAACAGGTCTGTTAATGCTCACTTAAGTCATCGCATTTTTTTTTTTTTTTTTTTTTACAAAATACACATGCTATTCTCTGCACCAATAAAATGTGCCACAGGTTTTACTACCAAAATATGCCTAAATAATCCTACACTGGGAAGTTTTGAACAGTAGTCTCTGAACATGATGACTGATGAAATGCACTTAGCCTTAAATACTGCTCTGTGCACTGCTGTAGTAATACTCTTGCCCATAACTTCTGCTTCATTAATATTTAACTCTCAGCAGAACTGATAGTGTTGAACCGCTAGCGGCGCCATATTATAGTGTGGTTTGTATAATTTGGTTACAAGGTTGTGTAATTAATGCATCATTTAATATCATTAGTCATTTAATAACACACTTATATCAGTTTTAGATGATTTCACACTAGCGTTAGTCTTTGTGCCTGGTTAAATTATAATCTGCAACACATCACAGCAAACATAAATAATGAAAGAAAATAATTAGCAAAATCTCAAATTTTGGTGCGTCGCCACAGGCTGAGAGCTCAAAATCCATATTTTACCAGAGCATCTCTTCTTCTGACCATTAACTCATATGGTGACTGAGCTTCTAGACCTGCTGGTTATCTTCAGTGGCCCCCTTCAGAGCTCATTTGGCCCCTGTGCTGTCCAGGTCACTGCCAGTGAGGCAGATAAGTGTCCCATGCTGCTTCAATTACCTCTCCTGCCCCAACCTCTCATTTTGACTTACACCAAAGGATCAAACTTCCTCAGCGAGGGGGGGGGCGGCCCATTTTTTTTTATGTCACGCTTTTAAAGAGAATGTCCAGGATGTAACACTTTTTCTGATGCTTTGAGTCAACTAAAGGAAGTTTTTTTGGGAAACTGTCCTATCCCAAAAGTTGGATGCACGTTTCGTTTTATAACTCTACTAACTTATGAAAGAATATTAGCAGGCTGCATAAAATAAATAAAACTGTTCTAAATAAAACAATTACATGTAAATGATCAAAATAAATACTAAATAAATTAGCTTGAATGTATCCATAAAATGTATTTTATTCTCGAGCTCTTTTATGAGGCTACTGTGTCTTTAAATAAAATGGCACGTTATAGTGTACACTTCAATCCAGCCCACCAAGAATAACATTCATTGCTTCGATTTAATAGCACTTTCTTTTGGTAGTCTCACATTCATTCTTATGGGCTGTATAGTTCCCATGGCAATGGGTTGCCTGTCTATTTCAGGTAAAGTGAGGGAAACATTGTAGTGTGGCATCGGCTTGTGTTCTCTCAGAGATGCCTGTAACCAGCAGTGAAAAGAAGCATGCGGCTGCTTTCATGTGTTTCAGACCACCACATTAGAGCTTTTATGTTATTGTGTGGCTCTGTGCAGGTACTACTGGCATTTGTCTAAGTGGTGAAAAGCGGGATAAAATAAATGAAATGTAACATTTAATTTTTTTATGGCGAGCTCTGGGTTAGCGCTGCACACATAGCGAGCTATTCACAGTGAAAGCAATGCTGGCAAACTTGCAGTTTCTTAGTGATTTACTGTGAATTAAATGGCAGCAGTGCTTAAATATCACAGCTGTTGATCCTTTTATGGGAATGGTCTAATGTTGGTGTCATTGAAATGAGTACAGAGAATGTAGTTGACTGAGGAAGTTTTCACTATATAAGGGTTATTACCTTTTGAAGAACTTAATTTGTTGGATTTTCTGTCCTTTTTAGACTTTTGTTTTGAATACAGTGAGCTTTTTTTAATCTAATTCTCCAGGGATACAGTGAAAACAATTATTTAAATGCAACTTTAATACAGTGAATTCTGGTCACAGGGGGTGGTTCCCACTATGGGCAAACTTGGGGGGTGAAATAATCTTAAAATAATTTCAATCGCTGTATTTTTTGGAATATAAGTTGCTTTTTTATCCTTTGAAATGTGCTGTGACTTGTATTCCAATGTGATTTGTATAATACAATTTAACGTCAAGCATGCCAAACATGCAAAGCACTCATATTTAAATTTGTACCAAATGATGGCGGTATATGAGCCGAAGTTTATTTTTATAGCACATTTTCCACATACCGTAAACTAAATTAGCCATTTATAATAAATGTTGTTTATAATGAATGTCACTATAATTTATGTTTGTTTTATACTTACATTTTTCATTCCTTTTCTGTTCTGAATACTATTGCGTGGGGAAATACATGTTCATTAGTCATATTTTACATCATTTCTGAATGTCACTTTTTTTCCCCCTTCATTAGTGCAACTATGAATTGTGTGACACATAGTGCAGCTTATTTTCTTAAAAATATTTTAGTCATATTAACATAATATTGTTAATTAAAATACACGCATTAAGTTTTTTTTTACAGTTTTAGACAAAATGAAAACTTAGTCAAAAAGGTTGAGAACCCACATTTGTTAGGCTATTCCTGAAGTGCTCCATTGCATTAAACCTGCGCTGTATGTCTCAAGAACATGGCATCATTATATACCACGTCTTCATAATTAGGCTCCAAAGTCATGGAACAAAATTCACCAAGTCAACCATGTAAATTTGCGTTATAACAGAATACTTCTGATAATTTTAATTAATCTTGTGATTGAATTGCTGTACAATTTGATGCATGATTCTTTTGTTCCTGAGTGACATGTCAGCCGTGTTTCCATGTAAATTTCTTTTGTGCGAGTCTTGAAATGGCTAGCTAAGCACATAGCAATTTGTGTGGATCAGCGATCATTTGAATGCACATCACCGTCTCCTCGACATAGGGGCAGGACACTGTGCCTTACACGCGTGGATGGTGAGATTGCCCATTGATTCGAGCGGTCCTCCCATGCTGTAGCTGGGATAGTTTGATGCTGTGGCGTTTAAGGCAATTACAGAGTTGGTAGGTGATTGACTGGGGAAGTCAACGTCGTTTGCAAAAGGTTATTACCATTGCAGCACCGAATGCATTGCTCGGTGGACATTCCACTTTGTTCCTAAATCCATGTCTGCAGGAAGATGTCAAGTATTTTGAGTCGTTTTATGCTCATTTTGCACATTTTTCTTCACGGTTTGCTTTGAAAAATCACAAATTCTAAGGTTACTTACTTTTTTACTAGTCTGAATGCTGTTCTGTGTTCTTGCTGGTGCGATCAGAAAGTGTTGTAATATTTCACTCTTTCCCTTCAGGGTGTGATCAGTGTGCAGCTGGTGGTTACCATGGTAATGGCCAGCGTGATTCAGAAGATCATACCCCACTATTCCTTTGCACGATGGCTCCTCTGCAGTGGCAGGTAATGAGGAAGTACAGCCCACTGTGCCTCTCTGGCATCCCTCTCGATGGTCAGCCTAAAATGGCATCTTAATCTACGAAGCAGCACAAAGCGCAGATCCTGCTCCACTTTGCACGGAGCATATCCTGTTTTATTGTTCATATTAAGGGCCCATCAAAAATGCATCATTATGGTGTTTCAGTAAGACCAAAGGGTCTCATCAAAAAGCTCTACGACCCAAGAGAACCGCTAACGAAAGTACAAGCCACGCTTGTTTCCCCTCTTAATTAGCGCCATATGTGTTTAGAGTAAACAGCTCTTTCAAATGCGCTCAATAATTCATCTGTGCTTGTTTTTGGCTGTAAAAATAGTTTGGGAAAACTCTGGCTCGAGTGCAGGGCTTGGAAGTGTTGCCCAGGAGACTTTCATAATTAAGTTTTCATTAGGAAGTAAACATGAAAAAACAACCGAAAGCAGTACAGCCCTCTCAGGGCTCGTGACAGGCCAGTTTCTAAACAAAGTTGAAGGGGTTGTGGTAAATGTTTGCCACCAAAGATCCGCTAATTTTATTACCATCAAACAACCTTTGTAATTTAAAGAAATGGCTTACACGAAAATGAAAATTCTGTGATCATTGGCCCTCGTTGCACATCAGTATACCTTCTGTGAAACATAAAAGGAGAAATTCAGAAAGCTGCTGTTGTTGGTCTTTTCCATGGAGTTACAGTCAATTCGGACGGAAGCTTTCAACCTTCAAAAAAGGTCACAAAGGCACCATAAAAGAATTATGAAAGTGGGCCTTGCAATGAAAGTCAATAGGTTGACTCGCATGTTGTTTCAGACTGCATTGACTTTCATTGTATGGATAAAAACTGAATATCTTTTCTATCTGTTTTGAGGATGAAAGGTATGAAACTAGTAAATAATAACCGATTTCAATGTTTCCTGTAATATTAAGCAGCACCACTGATCTCTTGAAAAGCAGTGTGCGTGTAGGTTTTAAAGAGCTATTTGTATTTCAGCTCCGGTAATATAATTCTCCTTTTCTTTTTAGTCTGCGTTGGTACCAGCACCCCACAGAAGACGAGCTGAGGACTTTAGCTGGCAAACAGCAGAAAGGAGGCAAGAGCAAGAAGGACAGGTACAACACGGCATCACTGTTGCGCTTTTCTCTAAATCCGTACACATTTGACTTTTGTGTATCAAAGAACATTTTGATTTCTTCAACAAAGTGGTAAAAATCATGCAGCTTTGTTGCCCATATTCTGAAGCTGACTATGCATACAATGCTAATTCCCTGAAAAGGTAGACTAGCCTGTGTCTAGCAGCTTAGTTTTGATAGTCAGCTCTATTATACCTACCTCCTGTTCTCAGACAAAAGCCCATTTTTGCTCTGCAGGGAGCTCTTGGGCCATTTTGTCAGGCAGGTATGCTGCGATCCAGTGCAGGGAGACTATCATGCCTACAGTGCTTTTGTGCCGAACACCATTGTGCACGCTGACCTATGTAAACAACAGGGACCCGGAGGAGAAGTCCAAGAATCTCAGGTTCAGCTGGCTCGGAGCCACGGGGCAGAAAGCTTGCATGCTAGACCCGTTCAAGCTAAGGCCTGTGCCCCCTTTCCAATATCCCACCGTTCCCAGCGGATCCCGACATTCATTTCTCTATTCTTTGTCATGCAGACGGCATTAGAGATGGTTGGAAATATGTTTGATTTGAACGTTGTGTGGATTTAGCTCTTTTCTTCAATGGCAAGGAGGGCTCCTCTAATCCCCAGTAAAATGTGCAAACTCTGGTGTTTGGTTTCCAATAGAGACAGAGCCCTCAGTTAGGACTGCGAAAAATCGGCTGCCCGTTGGACAAAGTTGCAGATCCCACACGTTGATACGTGCTTTCGTTCATCATTGTGAATCAATTCTTAAGCAGCAAATCAGCATACAAGACTGGAATCTTATACAAAAATCCAACTTGGCCATCATCTAAGGAATTGAATTGTATACAGTGATATGTAAGTGTTGTCACTTTAAATAATAGTTTAAATGACACCATTTCCGTTGTTCTCCAAGTTAGTCACATATAAAAAAACTAAATTGAGACTAAAGTGTATGCTAAAATGTTAACTGGGAGCGTCTGAACTTCTCACCCTGATGATGACATCCCACTTCACATTGCAATCAGAATCCACACGGCCAGGAAGGAGATATGAGTCATGTGATGCATTGCATTGTGTGATGAGGTTAAATGCCAGAGAAGCCCCACCATCCTACAACGGAAGCCACTTACAAGAGTGCTGAAACATCATAACTGAATGGGTAGAGTAGTCCAGATGCTCCTGAATAAATTCGGTCTTATCTGGGCAGCAGAGGATGATAACGGCTAGTTCTTGAAACAGCATACTGTTATCTTTTAAAATGTTTTTTTTTATTTTTTTTATATAAAATATGCTAATTATTCTTATTTATGTTTGGCCTAGATATTTTGAGTAATGTGCTTTGAAAGACGTGCTTTCTAATAATAAAACTTGTATTTTTCTATTGTTATGTTCAAAAGCGTAAATAAAAAGCAACTTTAATACAATTTATGCAACTCTACCGGCAAGTGAATGGAGAAAAATAGCACTCAATTTGAATTTTGGACCCAAAAAGCCTATGGTAATTTGGGCATGTGTGCATTTTGGTTTAGCCAACTTGTAGTGTTTCATTGTTCATTATTATATGTTGCTTCTCAGGAAGTACAATGGGCACTTGGAGAACAAGCCGATGACTATTCCCAAAGACATCGACCTTCAGCTGGAGACTAAATGCATTGCAGAAGTGGACACGCTAGGTGACTCATGTGTTGTAGTTATATGAAAGCTAATGAATCCTTGAGCTTCAAAGCCCTTCTTAGTAAGTCTTGTTCCTAAAGCTTCTCTTTTTGTCCATCTTTGTTTTTATTTGTTTTATGTCTAGCTCTGCATTACTTTCCTGAATTCCAGTGGCTGGTCGACTTCACGGTGGCTGCCACTGTGGTGTATGTCATCACTGAGCTCTACTTCTGTGTGGCTGAGCCAAGTGGAGAGATGAACATCAGTGTGGTGTGGAGCCTGCTGGTCTTGGCCTTTGTCATGTATCCCTTTGCTGCTTGAAATGCTTAAAATACTATCTTATTCACATTGCTTTTCTTTTTTCATATTTCATAAGTTCATAAGTTATTTATTAGCATAGTTGACAAATAATTGATTATTTTTTAAATGTAAAATTGATTTACAATACGATTCAGTAAATTCGGTTAAAAGCAATATAAATAGAAAATTGTTATTTCAATTTCTGATAATATTTAACAACATTACAGTTTTACAGGTTTTTTTTTTTTGGCCAATTAAATTAAAAGTGTTGGTGAGTGCAAAAGACTCTTAAAATAATTTAAAATAATATTTATTTGTCGATTTAGTCACACTTTAGCCTTAAAAATAGTCATAAATAATATAAGTAATATAAATTACTAATAGAAATCTAAAGTAAAATGTTCCTAGTTGTGATTTTTAGAAGAAGTGTACTATGTAGTTATCATTAAATCATGATATCTGTATTTTCTGAAAGAACATTTAGTGATATTATTTGCATTAACACTGTAACACATAGCTTTTTTTATTTGCTAGTAACAAATATGAGCATTAATAAAAGAAAGGTTAGCGAGCACCATTAGAAGTAATAGAACTATAACATCTTTATGTATATTAGTATAGATGACACCTAGCATGTCCGCTACCCATTATTAAAGTCTTTCTCATTAGTTTTTGTATTTGGCGTGTTAATAAATCGATACAAGAGGACCATAACACAGTAGAGTTTTTCAGCATGTGCCATGAGTTACATACAAAACTGTTTGTTGTTTTAACAGATTTACAGTAGGAACCTTAAAGTACTTTATTCAATAACGTGTACATACTCCCTAAATTTGAAAACATCCTTCATATAAGACAACCTCTGTGGAGAAGCTCAATTTTCACAGTCTCGGTGCAGGTACAGTCTAGCCGTGAGTGATGAAAGCTGCACCTGTTGCCTTTTTCCTGCTACTTTCCCCTTCTAGTGCCTCACCAAATCACACACATTAACCCCGGCACGGTCCACAAAGATCAATCTCCCTGCGCTCGCCACTGCCCTTTACCTAGCTCAGCCTGCCACAGAAGATTGGAGGCCCAATTTTCACGGCCCACCGGACTGATTTGCCTGGGAAAAAAAGAGAGGAAGGAAGGAAGGTGCCTGGTAGGGTGATGAAGATGATGACGATGATGATAGGTCTATATGTGTGCAAATGGCTGAATGTGGACAGGAAGGAGCCATTTTTCCTGATCTCAGTGGAGAGTATGTGGTGGGGAAAATGGCCTTGTCAAAGTGATGGTCACTGAAACATTTCCTCAGATGGCCGCCCGCTTGCCTTGCAGATTTGCACATCGTAGCCACAAGTTGAATGATTGACCCTAGACCAGTATAATCAAAATGGGCACACACAGGCATCGGAACAAAGAGGCGCCAGCTAGCCGCTTTCTGTCTGAATTTGGAGTCTTTTTTTTTTTTTTGCTTTTCAGATTTGTAGTTTGTCACCTTTTGCGAAATTAACCTTGACATTATTTGAAAAGTTGTGTTTTAAATGCGTGTCCCGTTTGCTGTGAGAAAGGATATTTTTCAGTTAGATTCAATTAGAATCCAACCAGCTTCAGTCGTACAGAGTGTCTTTATGTGGGATCCATGAGAATAATGCCAGTTAAAGGCAACTTAGCCTGAAAAATGTGTTAGTTTAAACTTTTACAATGGGGCAAGTGTGCAAAATATTTTATTATTAGTAAAAGAATTCATTCCAGTTTTTTTGGACCGCAGTTTTTGGTGTAATATTCTCTTTGTGAATATGTTCCTTAGCTTCAGTTTCTCTCAGGAAGATCCTTTTCTCCCTCACGGCTCACTACTTCAGATTAGAGGAGGGTGGTGAGCGTTCCCTCTGCATCACCTTTGCCTTTTTCTTCTTTGTGAAAGCCATGGCTATTCTTATCATCACAGAGAACTACCTGGAATTTGGCCTTGAGACAGGTAAGTCGGTTTTATGCATATTGCTTTGTCTCTTTTTTTTTAAAAGTCTTAAATTAAGACATTCTGGTAGAAATATCAGCCCACCTTTATATTAGGTGGCCTTAACTACTATATACGTACGCTTAATCATTTGTACAGTACACTTATTGTGTATACACGTTTTACCATTGTACTTGTATTTTTAAAAACACCTATATGAAACTACATCTGTAATTTCTGTACTTGCATTTAGAATTACACTGTTGACCCAACCCCTTATACCTTAAGCCTCTTAATCCTACCCATACCACCAAACCTGTCCCTTAATTTATGTGTATACCACCTCAATTGCAGTACATTAATTCCATTAATTCAATTACTTAAAAAAAATCATTGGCTGTTTTCCTTTGCGTGTTTGTATTGCATCAGTCACAGTCCCAAGCATCAGCCAGTCTCTCAAGAAAAAATATTAAAACTATATTTGATTCTTTCTGTATATTTCTCCTTTCATAGGCTTTGCAAATTTTTCCGAAAGTGCCGTGCAGTTTCTGGAGAACCAAGGCCTTGAGTCTCAGTAAGTATTATGGTGGTATACCTCCGTCTCATGTCAGTAGAGAGGGAGTGTGTATACAGTATACCATGTCTCCATGGGTTGAGATTAAGCCATGTATGTGATGGTTTGTGCATTCCCTGCGGTGAAGGCCTTGGTCTCTTCCTCTGTCTCTACAGGGGTCCCATATCCAAGCTGACCTTTAAGCTGATCCTAGCTCTGCTCTGCGCTCTCATTGGAGCCTTCCTCACCTTCCCCGGCCTACGATTGGCTCAGATGCATCTTGATGCCCTCACACTAAACAACTGCAAAGTCACACAGTAAGTCTTTCAGAAAATCAAATTCATTTCAAAATTACTATTTTGTTGTTACGTAACTGTAGGTATTACATCAAGATGAATTGAACCAGTTTATAATGAAGTATCGTAACCCTAGCAATATTTCTATGTTAATTCATGTGGAGCATCAGTCGCTACGCTAGCAGAGATGTATGGACCTGGTCTACATTTTCAGCCAGCACTGACTCTAACTGTGTTACAAAAGAGGAGTTAAGCATTACACATCTCACATAGCTTATCCTCTTCAGCGTGGCCAGCTCACCATACCTGCTCTCATGACACTATGGGGCTTACAGTCAGACCTCCTTTTTTAAGGCCTGGATTACTGCTATGCTACGGCTGAAATGGTATATTTAAAGCAGTGGCACTTTATGATAGTTGATGTTTACTGCTCCACTGATATCGATCCTCTTGTGTGTTACCATATCTAATTGGTTGTTTTTCTGTGTCCATCCTTCAGGACGTTGCTACATATCAACTTCTTGGCTCCCTTAATCATGGTACTGCTATGGGTGAAGCCCATAACAAAGGATTACATAATAAATCCCACATTTGGGAAAGATAGTGTGCCTCTGTGAGTATTTCATTTTACAGTTATGTTTTGCATTACTAGTTTTACTATGTTGAATTGTTATTAAACTTGTTTTAAAGACCATCTGCTCTTGAGCAAACAAGTATTGTTTATACCATTTATTGATGGCTTTCATATAGTCTCATTCATACGTTTTTGTATTATCTGCTCAAACCCCACTGAGGGTTGAGAGATGCATCTTCATGCTTGCTTTTTTCCTGCAAAACGTTTTTAATGTGAGTCAAATCTTACAAATTTGCTAAGTGTTGTTGGTAATGCAGTCTTTAAAAAAAATTGTTATGATGGTTAATGGAAGTAGAATAAAGTAAACAGAATAAAAGAAGCTCTTGAGGGTGAACTTGTTCTTCAGCTTCCACGTCTTGGTCAGAAATTGTCCTCAAAGTTGATGCTGTTTATAGAAGGAAAGTAATCATTGGGCAATCCTCTACAAACTCTGTTCTTGTGTGGAATGCCCACTTTTTCACAATCTAATCAAACATGTTCCACCCTATATTTGTTTTTCTCAGGAATGCAGTAGTAAAATGGTTGTTTTCTGTTGACTTAAAAGTGATTTCTGAGACACTTTTAATTCTCCTCAAGTCGGGGCTGATTTGGCATGTGTCTCCTGTTCATTTGCTTCCAGGATGTCCGAGAAGACATATGACACATTGCGTCTGTGGGTAATACTGCTTCTGTGTGTGCTGAGACTAGCCATGATGAGGCATCATCTCCAGGCCTACCTTAATCTGGCCCAGAAGGGCGTCTTGCAGATGAAGAAGGAAGCGGGACGCATTAGTACAGTGGACCTCCAAAAGATGGTGCGTGAACTTTTACCACCTATCGTTCTTGTTAAATCTTTTTCTTACAGATGTGTCATTACATTAATTTGTAAGTTATTGTGATGCAACGCCATCTTCTCATTGCGTGATACCCCATCCATCCCAAGGTTCCCATCTTTATAGGTTGTCCTTGTGATGTTTGATCTGATACTGGTTAATAAATGCACTCAGGGACCCTCTTGTGGCGTCTACTCTTGGGGCCTGCATTATAGTGTCGACATTCCTCAAAGGTGGAAGTATGTCGGTATGAAAAAGCCGACATTGTAGCCGTGGCATTGTTGCCCTCAAAGCTCTAAAATGAGGAGGCTATTTGAGTTTAGTGGAGCGCAAGGATCAAAACCCACAGCACTCCACAGCTGGAGCCGAGGAAAAGAGCCCGTTTGATGTTCCAAGCCATAAGTGAGACTCGCAAATGGCTGTAGAGTCGCAGGGGTGTCTGGTCTTACATCTGCTCCAGAATCATATGCTTGCAGCCTCCCTCTGTACTTAGCTCCCAGTGATGGTTTCAGCGAGTCTGTTTGATGAGCTTCTCTCCCACCAAGCTGCTTGTTTTGAACGAAATTTGCCTAAATGTTTTAACTGCAAATTTGTTTTTCCTCACACAGGTCGCTCGAGTCTTTTACTACCTGTGTGTAATAGCTCTTCAGTACGTTGCACCTCTGGTGATGCTGTTGCACACTACATTGCTGCTAAAGACATTAGGTGAGTGCATTAAGGTTCTTCTCAACACGTTCTCGATTGCCCCGGTAGGCTTTCGTGAATTTTTCAGACTCTTGTTTTAACCCCCAGGTGGATACTCGTGGGTGATTTACCCTGAAGAGAATTTGCCGTGTCTGTCAAATGAGGACTCGAGCCCCTCCGAGGTGGAGCAGGGCGAGATGCAGGCCTCTCAAACCGTGGCCCAGCTGTCGGTTGCTCTCGGGGGGCTGAGGACTGTTTTCTCCCCCTTGCTTTTTCGAGGGCTCCTGTCCTTCTTCACTTGGTGGATTGCCGCATGCCTGTTCTCCACCTCTCTCTTCGGCCTCTTCTACCACCAGTATCTGATGGCTGCGTAGCTCCGGGAATCACTTTTTCAACTGAACTGTGCGACACGAGGCCCTGGTACATTCCCCTTTTTGTGCAAACCATATCAGCTGGGTTCTTCCTTCGTGGACGTGTTTTTTTAACCTAGTCAATTCATAAACAACAACAGTAACAGTCAGTGTAACATTAATAAGCGTCAGTGGACGGAGGATGACGTCTGAAGGAGACCTCAAAATAATGCTGATTTTAAAGGGGATGGTGTCTTTGAACCACCAGAAGGTTGAAAGCGAGGGATCACTTATGATCGTTGACATTCTGCAATTTTTTATCTTTTTTTTTTTATTTTAAAATAATGCTGTACGACTTTCATAAAAATGACGGTTTTTAATAGTGTTTTAAAGTTCTCCAAAGTAGAAACTGGCTTCTGCTTTAGGGGAGGTTTTCATCACTGAGCTTGGAGAGTGTAGCGAGGGCATTGATCAAGGAGAACAGTGAATGTTAAAGGTATATTTATTTGTCCATTTCAGAGGGACTGAAGCCAGCCTTCTCACAAGGAGCGTTTTTCGTTTGACTGTAGAAGACTGAGAGATAATTTAAGTGTGCGTGCGCGTGTGAAAGTGACGGTTCGTGTGTTAACATCAGTGCCTGCAGGCTCCCAGTGACCCCGCTGCTGGTGGGTAAATCTAAAAAGGGCATTTTGATCAAGTATAAAAGCTAACTCAAAAAACTGTCTAAAGCAGTGGCCTCCGCTCTTCTGATACCCTTCCCTGTCATTTAACCGGTCGGATGTTTCACTTTGAATTTGGGTCCAGTGACATCAAACGCATCCTGTAAGCGTGCTTCGTGTTTCTGTATGTGGAGCCTATTGATTTTCTGTAACGCATCAAATAACAGGATTGGATTTGTTTCATGTGAAGGTGCCAAGGATGCTTGTATTCCCCCGTGAGTGTGTACAGTACTTCCTGTTGGAAATCGGAAGCACACATGCTGAGGTACGAGCCAAAGCAAAACATGCGGCTTGATCACAAAGGTCCACTTTAATATTGTGAGTTTGTTTCTGCAGTACAGTTACAAAAACCACACAGAGGCATATCTTTTTTTAGTGTTAACCTACTGTAAAGGTCTTATGCTCACCTTGGAAGGTATGCAGACAATGAATGTATTGATCCTGCCAGATTTGGTTCTTCTTATTGTAGAAAAAAATCGAATACATTTGGGACTCTTTGCTTTTATCAAATATCAGTTTTGAAATCCATTTGTTTCTGGGCAAAAGGAGCGTCCGCTATTATCAAAAGCACACTATACAATCAATACTTGTTAACAATGCGGCAGTTAGATGCTGAATTCAAATTCTTTTCCTCTGCTGTTGATTATCAAGCTGTGAAGATTGATGGACGCAAAGGGGAGTTTATTTTAGCGGTAAACATTTGCAAATTTTGGTCATCCTCAGCAGGGCCGTTTTAGTCTTACACTCAGCTATAGAGTTTTTTTTTACTTTACCTAATGTTGATTTTCTCCCCCTTTTCCCCCACCATAAAAATGTTATTAAAGTGACCAAAATTAATAAAATAATCTGTTGCTAAAATCTTACTATAGGATAGCCCCTTTTATAAGGTGTTCAATAAACATGTCTGTAAATTTTTCTAACCCTAATGCCAAATAGTATACGAGACTCAGAACCATATTAATTTAAGATAAATTACCCCACGGTATTCCAGTAGTGAAGTGGCTGGGATCTCTTTTAAAACCTATGAGTCTAAATGGGTCTGTTATTCTTTAATGCATTTTAAGTACTTATCTTTATTTATTACTTTTCAGTTTGTTTAATAAATGATTGTCAAAAAAAGTCATGACTTACCGTTTTGCTTCTTTAGAATGAACTTTATTTTGGTTTTTCTACTCTCATTTTCACACTCTCATTTGGGTTTTATTTTTTAAGAATACACAATTTTACTCTTCTAAACCTGGAGTTATCATGAATAAAATGAATTTGTACCGTGAATGGTTCTCATCCATGTGAGGCTGGAGTAATGTTGCCCTGAGTGCTATTGTCGATACGGGCCTCATCTTCTAGTTGCTGCTCTTGGATCAATGAGACAAATTCCAAAACAAACAGCCGAAGAGGCTCTTTTCTTTTCTTAAGAAGGCCCCCGTTCACACAAAGCATTTTATCCGAGGCCCACAAAACAGCCCTTTTGAGGGTCGTCGTTCCCAGTGCTTGAACGAGCGAATCTTCTTGAAAGGTATCTTTTTAATGACCGATCTGCTGTCTGTGCTAAATAATGAGAGTTTCATTATTGTGTTAGCTCAGTTGAGAGCAGCAAAATAAATAATGAGAACTTGTAATAATGGGCGACCTAACCTTATTCTTTTTGTCTGGAAATGAATAGAGTGAAAGCAAGGATGCTTGAGGGAGCTAACGAACCTGGGTGCTTTGGTTTTGCACCGAGAACGGCTTTCAAAGACTACTTGATTTTCCATAATGCAAATACACTATAGAACAGTACGTTCACATGCCTGCGTGAACATGGTACCCGCAAAACAAGACACGGATGCATTGGTTTACGTGTTTTGAGATGAGGGGAACGAGAGCTAGTTTTATCTGTCTTTGTTGTTGTTGTTTATATAGGATAGAGTATTTGAGGATGGAAGGTGTTTGTAGTGTCGGTGTAATGCAATTAAGTAGACCTCATAATGAGCTGAGGTAGGAGTGAGCTTCCACAAGGCGTTTGGACAGAAGTGACTGCCCCCTTGTGAAAGCATCATGCACTGACAGGCTGAAAATGACTCTCCAGACAGACTTTATTTTTATTGTTTGCCCCATCACATAAAAGAAAGTTCTACACGAAGAAATAATATATTGTTTACTTGGTTATATCATTACAAATTATTAATTATGAAGCTATAATCTTGAACATATTGTGAGAATACAAAAAAGAAAGCTGCTGAACATTAGGAAAATAGAAATATCTAAAATATTTGATAGAAACCTGGAGCATTGTAAATGTTTCAGTAAAATATATATATATTTTTATATATTTTTTTATAAAATAAAAAATCTGCATCTGCATTACATATCCATACATGTCAAAGTATAATTTAATAGTCTAATTGTATTTTATTGCAATGTACAATAATGAAAACATCAGTCACTTTGATATTGCATTAAGAAAAAAAAGTGTAGATCATAAAACCCTTAAAATGTTTTCTCTCTTTCAATTAATTAATTATATATATATATATATATAATACAATAACAGCTTGCAAAAACAAACCTGTGTTTATTAGAATGTTTCGGTCAAGCAGGCTTCGCCGGGCATGTGTCCGCTGATCTATAATCCTCTTTAGCCCTTCGTTGCCCTTGATGTGTCCCTTGTGCCTCTTGTTTGAACTGTGGCTAGTGGTCCAAGGGCAGCAAAGGTCAGCAAGCAGTCAACCGAAGCCCCCGTGGGATACTGCCATTTAGATTCCAGCATACCAGCACTATCACTGAAGAACCCCAAATACCCGTAAATCTTTCTTTTTAAGAATAAGTGATCCATTTAAGAATTAATAAATATAATCCGTTTTGGTAAAGTTGTTAATTATAATACTCAGTTGATGTTGTTTATTATTATTTATTTGTATCTTGTGGAATAGTAGCCTAGTATCATGGCTTTAAAAATCAATTGTTACGGATAGCGAGCATTATTTTTGCTTCACCAATTAGTGACTCAATTTTGGAGGTTAAAAAGAGAGAAATAATGAATGAACAGACATGGAATGTGCACATAGTTGCACATTTTATCAATATTTTTACACTATTGAGAGTTTTTTCACATGTGTGATTTATTTCCACAATGCCATAAATGACAAGTTTCCAGGCCTATTTACTTGCAGCTAGTCTTTGTGTGGTCAGAGTGAAGATCCCATACAGAAGTATTTGTCTTTGGGGAATTGTTGCCACTGGACGCAGTTGCCAGGCACAGTGGCTGAAGGCATGTTCCGTCTATAGTCTCCCAGAAAGCCACAGGAGTTGACTCCCCATAAGTCACCGCTGGAGGTAAAAAACTCATATTGTGTCCTGTATTTGCTGGCCTGAAAGACAGGGGAAATAAGGGTTAGTCTGTATTAGTTTTTAAAGTTTGCAAGGGGCGTATCTGAAGTGCGGCAAAGAGGCAACTTGCCACCATTGTGTGAACGGCCTCTGCTCACTTTGCTAAAGCCTGCCCATTTACCAACAGATTGCCTCTGTTACCTAGCAACAATTTAATTAAGATGGTACATGCAAGGTGGGGCTTTCTCTCTAAATGCAGGATTTGTTGTGTCCCAATAAGCATATTTCGTATTGCATGGTTTGTCATAGCTCAAATTCTCTTTGAATGACCTAAATTCCTTTTTAATCTTAATAATTACCAGTAATACAAATTCATTTAAACGTAGTTATTAAAAGTATAATATTTAATAAATAACACAATTGAAATAATCATGAATTGTTTGCAGTGCAGGTATTTGTGCAGAAATGATCTGGGCACTGTTAGTATTATTTATTAATAAAAAAAAACTATACAATAAAGCAGAAACCCTTTATAAAACCATCTTATTATATGTTGTGCAAAACAATGAACACTACGTTTATTAAAGTATTTATTAATCATTATTGATGTAAGTAAAAAAAAAACAGCTGTTCAAGGTCTATTCAATAATATCAACAGAGATTGCTTTTGATTTTATTTTACTTTAGATAATATTGAATTAGTAAATTATTAAATTAACATTAAGATTAATGTGTTCAAAATATTTTTCATTGTTTGTTCATGTTTGCTATGTTAGCCGTGGAACCCTCATTGTACAGTTCTATCAGTAAAGCTAATACCAATGTAAAATATAACTGTTCATGCAAATTAT
The DNA here is from genome assembly GCA_032275025.1 of Enteromius treurensis. Taxonomy (NCBI): domain Eukaryota; kingdom Metazoa; phylum Chordata; class Actinopteri; order Cypriniformes; family Cyprinidae; genus Enteromius; species Enteromius treurensis. The sequence goes on along the minus strand of JAUCMU010000097.1, from coordinate 15,344,742 downwards.
TCAGCAAAGCATTGGCACGAAGAGGTGTGGTTTTAATATGAAAGAGAAATTGATTTCATAATTGTAATGTCTTTATATTCAAAATTACTCACAGAGTGTCAGTTTCAACAAATCAAACAAGAATACGATCTGCCATCGGCATCTTCTTGCCCTAAAAATGTGATGAATGAGAATTTTAGATCAAGCTCCAGGAATGACAGAAACTCGTTTTAACCAACTGCTTTAGATACCTCATCATCTGCCGGAGGTGTGCGATTCATTATTTGTCTGTCAGTTTGCGGTGTAGGAAAACACACAGCGTAGTTTTAGGTGGTTCATAGCAGATGGTACAATAACTGTGGATAATATCTGGTCTGCAGTTCCACTGAACAAACATTTTCATTTTTCAACAACTGACACCTGACAGTTAAACCTGGCAAAATTATATTCATGAAATAAGCAATCTGTGTGAATTACAAACCACTTACCCTGCTTCCAATGTGACATGTTTGTCCATTTCTGATTTGGTAGGCTATATATTTAACAGATGCAATTAACAGCATTTAAATCAAAGTACTTGTCAGGGTCTCGGTTAACATAATGACATTAGTAGTTCTGCCTCCAAATCTGGGCCTTTATATTAACAATGACCAGGCAGGGAAACACTTGTGAAGCCGATGTGTGATATGTGACTTGGTGGGAAAGGACATGAGCAGTTACTGTGATCAGTTCACGCTGCTGTGTGTCTGCTCCTCCAGACACATTGCCAACCTTACAATGGTGACAATAATGGCGTCCCATCCTGCCTCGCCACTCCAGACAATAGCAAAGTCTCGGGGCCATATGCTGAGCCTCTTGACACGGGTTCATTTGCAGGATAGTCTGTGGGAAAGCAGGGATGAGGACTACGCCAGACACCGAGGGTCACAGGGTCTTTCAAAAGAGGTGACGCGGTCAGGTTCCTAACAACAGTGTTGAGGGTAACGCAAGTTATGTAATCAGATTACTTTTTTCGAGTAACTAGGTAACGCATCACTCCATCATTTACAAGAGTTACTCTCTCCTTTGAAAGCTCTCCTGTGCCCAAGTTGAGAGAAACTGGGAGTAAAATGTTACTTAAGTTCTAGAGTAAATGTAAACATGCATTAATTCATCTAACTGAATATGTTAAATAATACAAATAGCTTTTATGTATTTAATTCCATTTCATTAACCAGTGTCTTTGCTGCGGACTTTCAATGAAGCAATTTAACCATACTAATAAGAAAAAATATATCAAGATAAACTGAAATTTGTTCCTTTTTTATTGTGTTGAACTTAGCGTTTTACTGTACATGAATTTATTGTGTGAAAGAGCTTTTTCCATAGTTTTAATATCAAAAACAAACGAGCAAGCCCTGCTCAGATGTAAAAAGTAGCGTAACACATTGCTTTCCATAAAAAAGCAAGTGTAATGCGTTACTATTTTAAAGTAACTTTTCCCAAAACTGATGAAAAGGGCTGAGGTCATTTCAGGCTAATTTCCACGTTTGTACATTTAAACCATAAACATGTATGTTTTTCCTTAAACGCCATTTCCACAGCAACGTAGCTGCTGATAATTACCGCTGAGCTATTTTAAGAAAAATAAATATGGTCCTCCATCATCTTTTAAACTAAAATTTGCCTCAGCCCCAAAACAACTTTCAATATCCCATGCGCTGATTAGCATGCACGCAATGTAGATTGAATGTACGGCTTTGTACGCACGTATACAATTGCACAAAAGACGGATGGCCTTAGGCTGCTCCCATGTACCCTTCCCCCACACTTGAGCGTTCCCGCCTCCCTTCTCCTCAATGCTACGCAAATAAGCATCTCGCTCCCGGTACCACGTTAATTAGAGTGTAGATAACTAGCTGCACCCTCCATTCACACTTTCATACCCTTTTATTAGCATGACACTGGTTAGCGGCCTGCTCTGCGACGATCTCTTTGGGCCCCTGATTAAAAAGAGGACCCCTCAGAACACAAATCTCCTGTCCCCTTTCATCCCTGCCCTCATATAACATGGCTCTCTGATCCATGCTGGCACCGCTAACTGTCAAGAGTACCTGTTCGCTTCCTTCTCATCATCTCCGTCCAACCCCGTTCCAGCTTGTGCCTCTCCAAGTGAGAGTAATTGTTGCTTTCACCTGAAAGCCAAGCCGTACAGATTTAACTCTGACGTATGGGTGTCGCCCAGGGCAAAAGCAAACAAAAGAAAGCGGGTCAACTGTGGCGTCGAACGAGCCAGAGTCTTTTGTGGGGTCACTTTGCCGCTTGAAAATGTCCTCCTGTCATAATCCACTCTGGTTTGAGAGCATTATTCCTTTCTGGATTGGATCTCACCCTCTCCCTCTCTCTCTTTCGATGAAGGATCCAGACTCAATTGTGATCCCCCTATGCAAGCTCAGCTCAACAGGGTCTCCTCCTGTCTTGCTCTGATTTCAAGGTAAAACGTCTCATTAGCTCTGGCCCTTGAAAGACGCCCGCTCCATCTCATATTCAGTTATACATTCCCTTTGAATAGCTTGTGAGAGGCAAGAGCGGAGAGAGAGAAAGGAAGGCAGGGGTGAGAGCTGATCCAGCTACCTGAGAGATAGGGAGGGGAAGGCCTGCTGAGGCCTGTGTAATTTCATGCAATCATTACTGCCTTGTGCCACAGACACATTCGACTGTCATTTATGCCTTACTTGAGGATAAAAGCTCTCTAGAAAAAGGAAAGTAGAAAGTGTCTCCACGTTTGTATATTCTTAGCGTGCCGGCCAAATGAAAAGGGCTCCGCATTTGATGGTTAAATTGTTTAAAATACTGCTAAAATGGATTAAGGAGCACGGAATATGCTTTTAGAATATTACATGTTGATTATTGCGTTCGTTATGGGGGCATTTAGGGCTATGATTAAGTGAAGACCTTTTATTCTCATCATTAGCAGCAGTAATGTTAGGAATAGTGGTAATGGCAAGAGTTTATTATGTCATGACATTCGTTTTTAGAAATCTTCAAAAGCCTTATCATTTCGGTAAATCTTCAAAAGCTGTTTCAGATTTTTCAAGTTGAATGTGACTTCCAAAAATGAAAAGAAAAAAAAAAAAAAGGTAAAATAATAATAATAATAAAATATAGACAAAACAACAACAGCAATAAATAAATGATTAAATGAGTGTGTAATAAATTTGCATTTAAATCTAAATCGGGTCAGTCTAGACAAATTTTATATAATTATGTCATTAAAATTGCCATTGCTGCTGTTGTCCCTATAAAAATTATTGTTATTGTTATTTTGTTTAGAAAAAAAAAATTTATTAATAGGGTTTGAAAGAAGGTGTCTTAGCCTGCTATAAAAACAAAAACAAAAAGAAAACGTTACTATGCTAATACTAAAAACTTTACTTTCCTATATTTTTTTTGGTCGTGTACACCGCAGCCACAGAATTTCATGTCATTCTATTCTGAAAAGACAGTACATGGGTTTGATTTTGTTAAAACGCTTTACCCAAAAAATGTATAAAATTCCTCAATACTGTTTTTACTATAGGCAGGTAGATTTGAGACCCTTTTCAAGCCTTAAGGCACCAGAGCATGACAGGAAGCTACTTTGATGTGGCCCTTTGCCGCGTTGACTAATGATCAAGCCAGTCCTCACATCTCCGAATAAGCTCTCACTGTAGAAGGCTGACAAGGGCTATCAGAGCCAGAGTAAGAATACAGCAAAATCTACAGAGAACTCTAGAAAACAGAATAGCTCCTTTATCCCCCAAACTCACATTAGAGCATGCTCAACAGCATTGCCATGAAAACCAGAGGCTTTTAAAGAACCATAGTTGCTGATTCCTCTTCTCAGATCCAGAATAGCACGGTAAATGACAGGAAAACACCTCAACTAGCTCTTCTCCTTTTGACTCCTTGATTTGATTCATCCCAAGATCTTCCTGGAGGATCTAAGGGTCTGATTTTCTTAAGTGCAGCATGTTGAGAGTGTGTGTATGTGTGTGTACACACTACCTTTCAAACATTTGGGTCTTTTATGTTTTTGAAAAAAAAAAAAAAAAAGAGTCTATGTTCATCAATGGTACATTCATTCATCAAAAATACAGCAAAAACAGTAATATTTCAAAATATGTATTTTGAAGTTTTTTTTTTAATTTTAATATATTTTAACAGTCATTTATTCCTTTGATGACAAGGCTGAATTTTCATCAGCCATCACTCTTGTCATTTGTGTCCCATGATCTTTCAGAAATCATTTAATATGCTGATTTACTGCACAATAAATGTATTTTTTTTTTTTTATTATAATTTTTTTTTTTTTTACATTTTTGTAAAAATTGTGATATATTTTTAAGAGTCTTTGATAAATAGAAAGGTTAAAAGAACAGCTTTTATTTTAAAAAGAAATATTTTGTAACATTATAAATGTATTTACTGTCGGTTTTCAACAATTTAATGCATCTTGTAAATGAATTAGTAAATAATATGAGTTAATAATATTCAACAAGTGTTTGTAATGGTGTCTTATGAGCTGACAGACTTTGGCCAGAGTCTGTCAGGTCATAAGACACCATTACAAACACTTGTTGAATTTTTGGCCAGACAAAGTCAGATCGAGACACTAATGTACATTCAAAAAATTCTGCTTGTTACTTAACACTGTCTCTTGCTTTCTGCACTTCCCCCGCATATGCCTCTTGGCTGGTAGAAGCGTTAACATGACAACCAAGTTGACTGACTTTGAATACCAGACAAAATCAGATTTTTCCAGTGGAGAGAAAGATTTTGTAAAACAATAAACTGTATCTACACTGCATATAACATACCCCAATAACGACAAGTCGTACTCTTACATGCCAGACTGAGATCAGTTCACTTTTACAGAGCGGTTACCTGTAAGTCAGAGTTAAATCTAAACAAGGCCTTTAATGCCCTTTTAGGGGCGAGAGAAATCAAAGCTGAGCAAAAGAAAGCACAGAGAGCCAGAAGCAAGCGCTTTCCACCGCAGGTATCACTTCTTGCCTTGCGGCACACCGCGGGGGCTAAAATGTTCTGCCCAACTGTACGTGGAATCTTAGCAAGCAAAAGGTGTGCCGCGGATTAGCTGCCCGCGCCGTAGCCGTGGGCAACCTCTGAGATTCACATGAGGCCGCTTTCACGCCTGTGTTTTTCCTCGCACGGAGCACGGAAGGGAGTCACAGTAGAGAAGATGTCTCAAAAGTGGACGGTATCAGCAGAATCCAGTCCCACTGAATGATTTCTCACAGCTTTGTTCCTATGGAAACTTGTATGCTCTCCAAGCAGGCCTGCGAACCACTGAACCGACTTTCTTTTGATTAAAGTACAAATACGCTGAAAGAGTTTTCACTTGTCTCCTAACTGATACCAATATATTGAATTACCAGTGTTACAATCCCAGATGTGAGGTCTGAGATACAGAAATTCAATATTTTTGCCACCCTTAATTAGCTTCAAATGAAAGTCACTGCATCCTCACTGCTCTCTCCATCTCTCTCTCTCTCTCTCTCACACACACACACACACACACACACTCATAAATACTGTGATTCCCTGCCGAGTGCCTGAGGAGATGAAAGCCATTGCAGCTGCACCCACCTCAGTGTTGTGCAGTGCCTCTCAGGAGGGGCTCCCAGCATGACACAAAGCAATAGCGCAACCCACACACACACACTTACACACAGATTCAACTAATAACATTTAACATCAGGACATCTAAACAAATACATTTCTCACAGGTCACCAATTAAATGTATAGCTATCTATAGGACTAAACAGGTTTAGTACTCAGTTGAGGTTTAGATCCTGTACTGCACCCAAGACCACCATCATATGTTTAAGCAGCTCTGGGTGGTAACTGATTATATGTAATCTGGATTACGGAATCAGAATTAAATAGATACTATACTATAATAATTAAATACTTGGAATTAGATTGTTACATTTTAAAATACTTGTAATAAAACTACAGTAATATAGATTATATTACACTATTACACAGTTATAACAATTTATTCATAATGCATATTCTTTTTAATTTGTTCCTTTTTAAAATAACCTGCTGTTTATATACATTCAGAAAATGTTCTAGTTTTGTGGGCATTCCTGCAGAAATCGGTCACATTTGACTACTGGATTTACTTAGATGATTTGTTATTTAATTTTTTTTTTTTTGAAGTACCCCATATATTTTAAAATAAATGGTTTAAGAGTAAAGTCTCACATTTGCATGTTCATGGTTCTGTGAAGTTTGGGAAACCTTTGTCAGAATATAACGCTTAATGCACTTCATGCTATTGATAACAACAAATTAAACATATTTTGCAACTCTTTGTATTTTTGCGTCCAAATATATTACCTTCTAATGTAATGGATTACTTAATTAACTACAATTTTTTTATATAATTTGGAATCAGTAATGGATTACAATTTGTAAATAATCTATCAGCTCTGTACACATTTGAGAATCATTCACAATGACTGATGGGTCGAATGGGCCATTATGTTTTGTATGTATTAGTCTTATGGATCTATGATCCGCCGTATATATGCAAACAGCAGTTTTATGGCACTACATTGTGTTTTTAAATCTTTAAATCACTGTCCCAAACACCAATGTTTTGTCTCTTTTTATCCCACTGGACAGTCTCTGCACTCGACTTATAACATTTAAACTTTTGTCTTGGCAAGTCTGTGCCCTTCAGTACTTTGGCTCCATTCATTCTTCTGAACAATCCCTTTAAGAAACGTACCAGCAGGGCCAACAGTGAACGCCCCGGTGATGGTGTGAGAACCTTGACCGTCTGGATGAATATTTACTCTGTCATCATGGCAGGGTGATGCAGATAAATCTGCCTCCTTTAGCTGCCCATGCTTAAGATGGAATGGAGAATGGAAAGGGGAGGAGGGCGTGAGTGAGAAAATGGCTGACAGTGAAGTAATGAATTACTGGACAGAGACAGCTGTGATGCACACCGTAAACGCAGATGAGCAAAACAATGCAGAATAGTATGAAGTAATTCAGGACAGCTGTGCTTATATTCAGACTGTGTGAATATTTAAAAGAAGTCATTTTTTAGCTGAAATGTGAAATCTTCAGTGTTAAACTGTTAAAAGAAAAGCAAACAAATAACCAACGTAAGAATATTTAGCTGTTTTGTGAAGCCTGAGATTGACAGACAAACTTAATATTCCTTTTGAGTATTTGTGTTACAGTGTTATTGAAGGTGAAGATATCTTTTACAGACTCCTCATATAGATTGATTCTTTTATTTATCTGACCAGACATGTTCACAATGTATTGTATTGTTCCAGATGCTTCCAGTTGTTTAATGTGCGTACCACTGTCCCCTCATTATTGGCTGTTCAGAGCACATGGGCCAATCCTAGCCGACCATGCAGCAATGACATCATCACTGCAGTGATCTCATCAACAGTTTTACCCTACTTTAACATCAGGTCATGCTTTTTCTACCTTTGTGCTTTTTATCTCTACATATCTTTCATACACAAGCACAGTCAGAGAGGGACCCCTCCTCAATGCACTGATTACAGACCCTGAAGGCCTTTAAAGGGGCAGCAAGCTGGAAAATAACCACATGCTGTCCTGGGTACCTCCACCACTCCTAGTTACGCAGTTTCCAAGGGAGCCATTCAAGAACTTGAGCAGCAAGGCAGGCTCACACCCCAGGCCTGTCAACCACCCAGCACCAACCCTCACTGGGTCAAACCCCTCTCTGAGAGACAATAGGCAACATGGGGAAAATGACTGATGGATGCCTGAAATGAAGTTGGCCAGTGACCCTTAGAAAGTGTCCCAGGAGACTCCTTTTTGCTTTATTTTAGAAGAGACAAGCAAAACTGAGATCAAATATTTATTTAAACATATTCATGTTGTGGATGAAAATCTGATGTTTCAGAAATTATCATCAGGTGTTGCTTACAAACTGTGTGTTCTCTTCCAAATATTTCACATAGTTCTTAGAGGTTCAAGTCCATTTATGATGGCTGTCTTTTATAATGATTGTGAATTGAACGCTTGTCCCTGTAAACGCTCCTGGTCATTTAACCTTTGGCCTATGGGATGTCAACCACTCTACTTGCACTGCCCACAAATGATCCTACATCAATACAAAGACTTGTAAAATGGGTCATTTTGGATAGAAAGGGAGGGTTTTGAGAATGAGGGGCTTGACCAGTTCATCATCAACCACTTTTGTGGTCACTAACAATATAACCTTTAGCTGGAGATCTTGTCAATGTCACAGACTCCCTGTGGGAAGGACATGACCTGCCATTTGGGTGAACTTGGACTCAAGTAGAGAATGCCACAGAGGAAACTCAACTCATATATAGATACTTTTTAAATACAAATAGTTATATATTTCCTACAGTTGAGTTTGTTAAAGCACACACCACTGTGCAGTTTCATTTTTAAATTGTAAACTGCATTTCCAGAGGTTACTTAAATTTGACTGTTTTAGTAAAAAGAAAATCAACAATAAAACAAACTGTAGTGTCCTCATACTCCAAACATCTCATTAGTAAGTCATCCTAACACGTGGCAACCAGGGTCATGTCGTAAGAACATACACAATTTGTTTTTGGTCAGCTCTCAGAGCAGACAATAGGCCTTGTGTTTCGTAAAACCCCATGAGGACCTTCTATCTAGGAGCTTGTTTGAGCCTGAACACAGGCCTGGTCGAATATGGGAAGGGTCACAGCCCTTAACAACCTTAACCTATGACCTTTTCCCAAAGGACCTGCCCCGACGGCTAAAGAACATGGTCGTATAAGATTGACTGAGACATAGAATTTGTGAAGAACTAGAAGAGAATGGTAGCATTTCTTTTTCATATAGAGTTTTCAAATTTGTATTCAGACCTTTTAAAAATATTTTAGCAATGCTAGTAGTTTACCCCAGTTTGGCTTAAAATTATTCAGCGCTACTGAGATTATAGTTTAGACCATTCTCATGAAGGGCACGCAATCTTCAAGGTGAGGTTCATGGAGCATGAAGAGGATAAAGCATGTTAATTAGACATTTGACTTTATTGGAATGCATCTTATTAATGATGACCTAATAAACAAAGTCTGTACACCTCAAAAGTCATGAAAGATATTCTGCCCAGCTCAAGGATACCAGTAAAAGCTGCATGTTGTCAGTCTTGGGAAGGTGGGTCACATTTATTTCTAGGCAAGATTTCTGGCCTAATAGCTGATGCAGAACTTATGATGTGTGATATTAAAATGAATTTAGGACTATTAAATTACAGTATGAAACGGTCACAGATATTGTGAAGCGAGGCCTGAATTGTAGCGGTCCAAAAAAGACCATCTCAAAGTAAAACATGTTAAAACAGCCTTTCTTCCAAACATGGCACACTTGATCAGCCCTCCAGGTCTACTCCAACATAACAATATTCTCAGTAAGACTGATGGACTTTTGCCCCGACCTGAAATTTTGGGCCTCTCAATTGAATAAGCAGAGCTGCAGGGGCAGTTGACGCTGGCGCCTGGGCCTCTGAATAATCCCGTGCATATCCCCACAGACCCTTTTCAGTCTATACCCCAGCTCTTTCCCTTTCCCTGGATTCCTCCCACTGTCCTCCCAACCCTGACTGTGTACCGGCAGGTAAGGACTCCGATCAGCCCGCCACTCACACTCCAGGGTGACGGATTAGAACACGTCCACCCGCCGCCCGCTTTCATCCTTTGCCAGTGCTCGGGTAGGGGGCTCGTCCGGAATAGGAGCGCTTTCTCCTCCGGCCCCTCCCCCCTTCTCGTCTTACCTCGACGAACCAAGTGGCATGAAAAGGAGGGTAATGGGGGAGGGGCGCCAAGAAAAGCTGCGAGAAAAAGAACGAACATTGTCCTTTTCAAATGGATGGGAAACGATTCAGTGGGATTTGCTGGCAATTATACGGTGCAGGGCTAATCAATTCAGACTATTCTGGCCGTGGAGTGGACTGATCCGATAGAACAAAAGGTCGGTCAGCAGGAGAGGTACCTGAGAAATGGGTCCGCTCGGTGTAAGTAGCATGGGGCAACACCTCCCCCTCCCAAACAGCACCAGAGCATATGGACTGGCTATGAACTTATTAGCCAGCGGATTAAGGGGTAAAAGCAAGGGCTCGGGGGGACACCGCAAGTCCCTTTCAATTCGGCACTTAGGGGTCTTGCCACTAATAAGAAGATGATGATACCATTAAAGACCTAAAAAATATTCCTGTTGAAAGGACTCATACTTAAAAGGGGTGGTGCTTTATCATGTGCCATCCGTGCTCAACATACAACACACAAAATCCTTATCTCGCTAATAAGAAGGATCAGATTGCCCAGTATATTCATGAGCAGATCCCTCACACAAGGAGCTTCTACTTGGGACTTTGATGTGATGAGGCGGGAGACAGGTGATCCTTGGCCCTTTCATGCCTGTCAGCAAGGCTCCGTGCCCTCAACAACCTCTCATCACCTAGAGACAGTCAGCAACCTGCTTCAATGGGCTTGAGGGACCTGAAGAGGCTAAATCTGGTGCCTACACAAGATGAGGCTCTACCTGCTACACTTGGTTCCAGCACAGGGTGAGTATTGTCATCATCTCAGCATCTCTTTCTTACCATGAACTAAGGACCCTCTAGTATGCATGGAACTGGAACAACCAGGTGTGGAGTAGAAGCCACAGAAAATAGACCCAAAAGACCAAAAACATAAAGGACTGGAGGTCCATCTTTTTATGTTCTATGTGGTGCCTTCTCACTCTCTGTGACTCTGTCTAAACTGGGTTTAGTCTTCACTCTCCCTCTAATGTCTCCTCCTTTCTTTCTCTCTTGACCTTTTTTAAGCGAACATAAAAAGCAAGATGATTTTGAGCTTTATAGTGGAGAATTTTACATTGTGTGGATGTTTGCTCTTCACCCCCATCTTTCTTTTTTTTTTTACCATGGAGGTCAACTTCCTTAAGGATTCTTTATAGAAGAGCTGAGAGGTTGCTCTTTAATGAGGAGGGATCGCAACAGGGCTTTGAATGCCTCATTCTCCTCTGGTTGTCACATGATGCTGGGGTTATCAACTTCAGAGGCCTGCATCTTCACTGGCATCACTCGAAACTTCAAGGGGAATCAGAGAGTATACCTCTCTTGCTCGTAAACATAAAGACAATGTGCTTCCTCCACTTCCCTTCCCACATATAGACGGGATGAAAACAGATGATGGCCTTGCTGTCTCAAATTGAAATAAAAGTCCTCCGTATGATCAGTGATGTCATTTCATTGCCTTTTTTTTTTTTGCTCACAAGTTTCTGCACATTGCAGTCTTTCTATAGAATCACATCAAAAGCCTTTCTTTGACAAAAGAGCCATGGGTAGTACAGAGCTCTATGGTATGTCTCAGCATAATTGAAAGGCTCCATTGACTGGTAACTGTTAACAGCTAAGCACGCTATGACATGTTATTATAATGAAGACAGATAAAACGCACAAGACGCTCTAGTCCATTCCAAGCTTTTGTGACTACAACTTTGACATATATAGCCAATGCATCTATAATGCTTAATAACTAAAAAAGATGCTTAGCTGGCACAGAGCCGCATCCATTCTGATCTGGCTATATTAACTTAGCCAGGTCAAGTTATATCTTATTCTCTGTCTACAAGCCTTTCAGCTCAACCCATCAGTAATGACATGAACATACTGCATTTAGTATATCTAAAGCCACTGCAGCCATCTTGAGTGCTAATGTACAGTGACCCGTGTCCGGTAAGGTCACAGATGTTTGGGTATGTGACCGTGTTCTGATGCGGAGGGTTTGGGGGCTACTGGAGGAAAAAAAGTTGTTGACACCCCGACACGCTCACACCGTGACGGACACACAGAGAACTTCTGCCTTCCCCCCTTTTTCTCTCTGGTGCTGTCAGCCTGGGTCAGCCGGCTGTCAATGTGGCTATGTTTGTGTGAAGTGCCGTGGCATCACGCCTGCCTGTCAGTGTGTGATAGCACGCCTGGAGGTGACCACAGGGTTGTGGGTGTGCCAGCCTCACCCCTCACCCCTCTGGTAGCAACTGACATTGCCCATCCATTCTTTTACATTGGTTTGTCAGTCAGATCATCACTTAAAAAAAATGAGAGAGATATTGGTAAATTGTGCAGAGCTGCTGTCTATAACTACGTAAATTTACTAACAGTGAATTATTTTTCCTATAGGTTAACTATAACTATAGGTTAAGAGAAAATACATTTTCAACAACAATTTTTCATCATGTACTCGTCCTAAAGTGGTATGCAAACCCATATGACCATCAAGAAGCTGTTCATTGGGACCGTGGATAAATTTTATTTAAAATAAATAAACAATAAAAAAGCAAGAAACATACGACAGGATTCTGTCCCTTAATCTAAAAATGTTATTTCATTTATTTATTGAATATTTTGGCCTCTGACACAGATTCTAATTATCATTTCAACTTGCTTTTAAATATGGCAAGTCATGATCAGCCATGAGATGCTTGAGAATTAACCTCTGTAACACATTTTCAAGCTCCATATTTGAATTTGAATTAAATATTTGTATGCCAAAGAGATTTGAAAGCAACAGAGGGGAAGAAGAATTTCAGAGAATAATGACTCAAATGTTGGTCTCCAACACACACAGCTTTTTCATGTACGGCCTCACAAGGACTTGACTCTTTTTGTTAATAGCCTGTTCACATATTTTACTTGCTTGCCTTTGAAAAACTGATTTAGATTAAGATAAGGAGAAAATTAGAAATTAACTGTTAAAGATCTGGATTTTTGCTACTGCATGTTATTATTGCATTGAGTTATTTATATTATATCATAATATTTAGTGTTCATTATTATGTGTATTGATTATTAAATATATTAATAGCCTACGGGGTCATTAATAAATGGATCCTTTAATTGAATGGATCATATAGGCTACAGTAGAATTAATATAGTATTGATTTATTTTCCTTTTAATGCTTCACATTAAGGGTCACTCAATGAAATCAGTGAGTATTAAACTGTAAATACTGAATTTATGCAAAGAAGAAATGCTAAATGCTAATAAAAAACTTTTTTTTTAGATCTAATATATTACATAGGCTATATCGTTCATAAAAGCATTGCTTTAACTTAATTTTAGTCACTGAGATTATTAATTAAATATTAACTACACAAACTGGTATATAGTAGGCTCATTCTGAATGGCACTAGACTATATCCTTTATACACACAAAAAAGCCACCAAGCATAATAGGTATACTGATATAAATATATTAAAATAGAGAGAAAGGGTGATGCAGAGGCAATTAAGTACTGATCAAAGATTCTATGTGTATAATTGTCATGGATGCAGGATGTCAATCCTAAAGAACAGAAGCATGGCATCTACATACAGTAACCTTCTTTATTTCTGCTCCCCTCTCTTTCACGCAGTCAATTACGGGTTCCCATGTCACTCAGCAACACCAAACACTGCTCGGAGGATGAGGCGAAAAATTCTTATTTGAAGTTTAGCTCTCATTTGAATGACAAAAAGGAGGCCTGCTAAAACGCCGATAATAGAATCAATTTGCACACATTTATAGGCACCAGAAATTAAAAGTGACAGAAAGTGAAAGTCGCGGAAACAAATGAAACTGCAATTCCCGACAAACCCCTAATTCAAAATGTCTGATGACAAACAACGGTATGAACAGTTTTGTAATTTCGCTATGTGCTGTTTGTACTGTTAATGCTTAATAAGAAAGAAAAAAAGGAAGCATCCGCTGAATGAAATCTGCTAACAAACAGGCAGACGAGGACAGGCGGGGAAAAAAGAGTTCAGTTTTGTTTTTGAAATCTCTGAATTAATCAGCAAGTAAACTATTACATTAAAGACGTCTTTTTCTTTGCTTTCTGTCGCTCTCTCTTGTCACACGCTCACTGCACGCAAGAAACAAAAGCTAATTGAAGCGTACTGTTAAAAGGGTTTGAAATTTTAAGAGGGGCTCATACAGCTTTTGTTGATTTAGGTTTTGCACCGTCTATCAATGGGTTCATAGGAAGAGGTTTAATCAGGTAGGAAACTCGGACAGAAAGAGGTGGGACGGGGTATTGTGTTGGTGTGAAAGCAGAACCAAAAAGGGGCGTCTTTTCACGTTTCTTTACTTTCACCTGCTGGGATCCATTTGGTCTCTTTCAGGAAGAAAAAGGGGCGAATGCAATGAATAAAGAAAGACAGACGAGTAGCCCATAAAGGCCAATAGCTTAATCAACAGCCACTTGTAATCACCACAGTACTAAACTCGACTGTCAGCTTACTCCATCCTTTCTCATGTAGACAGAAACACATAATCAAGCCAGGAAAAACGCTATTGCTTTAAGTATGTTGTGTTCGAGATGTTGCGAAGCATAAGGAGAGCATTTAGAAATGTTATGAAAATCCCTCACATGGACAATTTTTCAAATGACGGTCACCCAGTCAAACAACGAAGTCATTGCGCCATCTAGAGGTGGTTAGCGGGATCCATCTGCAGCTTTTTAAAATGTAAAATAATTAAAAGTTTATTAAATGTATAGATTGTATATATGTGTTCAGTACACTTTATCTGTTTTTTTAAATACTTGTAACTACATCAACAGACATTATTCATATATATAAAAAAACTGAAAAAGGGATGTGAAACTAATTTTCAACGGCAAAGAATCAGCACTGTTTTATGTGATTATTAATGTCTTACTGTTGGTTTTTCACTACAGTCTATTACGAAAATCATTTCGGAACTAATGGCCACAAGGGGGCCATCTGCAGTTTGACACAGTCTAATTAAAGTCAAATCCACACAGAGGCACAAACATTTCATACACGCACCTCTCAAATATTACTACATTTTAAATTATAAAAACCAGCATGCTGCATACATTAAAAATATGCAAATCAAGTGGAATTGGAATGGGAAAATATTTCAGACATCCGTCATTTCGAGATTAAAATGCATTTATTGTCGTGAAATGGCAAATCATGATTTGGATTTTGACAGTTATCTGATGACATCATAGTTTATAGCCCATAATCCCATATTTTCCTTAGAAATCAAATGTTGTAGCTTTTTTACAGTTTGTTTCCCCAACAGCTTTCACAATGGTTTACTGTGTAAAATAACAGATTTTCTAAGGCACTTTTTTCATCTCTCAGTGTCAGTACACCCATCTTGCCCTAGGATGCCCGCACTGTCATTTCAACACTCTCAAGGCTATCAGGAAAATAACATTTTCACATGTGAAAGTCACATAAATAACACATTTAATGCTCTGTATGCCTGACCATAAGAAACCCATTTCAAAACATACCACGGACAACATACAGACACACTCTCATAACACACACACACACACACCAGGGTCAGAAACCCAGAACATTGTGAAGACAGGTCATACATTACTCAGCCAGGTTTGTACATGCATCTCTTCCTTGAGAGCGCACTGGCTATTTGGAGAGCTACGGACATGGCACTTTGATAAAAGGGTCATTCTGCAGGCTTTGCGGGGGCTGTGTACTGTGAAGGATTGGATTTTCACATGAATGCTTGCACTCTCAGGCTGCCCGTCCTCTTCTTCGTCCACACTAAGATAGCCTTTGAATGGCAGATCTCAATTTCTGATTGCTGTCTGATTATCTATTCGCCTCCAGCTATATTGACAGGGCACACAGCTATTGAGAAGTGTCAGAACGAGAGTGGTCAAAATTCAGATTTTGGCGTACAGGAGTTTCCACTTAGCCAATATTTTCTTATTCACTGCAGTAGTGAGGAAAAATAATTCACTGCTTATAAAAAGCTCTGTAATAAATTAAACACTTAAAGGCATAGTACACCTAAACAAATGAAAACTCTGTCATCGTTTATTTGCCCTCAGGTTGTTCCAAACCTTTATTACTTTCTTTCATCTGCCTTCTAACATATATTGCGAATTAGTGTGCATGTTTCATGGGAAAAATAAGGTCTTTTAGGTTAGGAACGACATGACACCCTTTTCAGTTTCATTGATCTTTAGTCACAGCCTCCCAAAAACGCACACTTAAATAAGAAATTGTCCAGTGAAATCAAGTCACCTTTATTTCTATAATGCTTTATACTTACAGATTGTATCAAAGCAGCTTCACAAAGACAACAGGTTTCAGAATCAATTATGGAAACTCGGGGCAATTCTGGTGCAAAGACAATAGTGTGATTGTTTAGCTCAAGTCAGTTCAGTGTAGGTGTGTTAATAAGCTGTAAGCAGTTCTTCAAAAGGCAGCAATGTCGTTATTTATCTCAAATTCAATGTTGAATCGTGTTTTCTTTAAGAAGTAAACTAGTCTAAGCAGCTTTGAAACTAAAACTTTAAGTCGGGCAGTGTGGTATTGTACAGCTGGAAAAATCCTGAAAACAAGAGGAAAATAGAATGCAATATTAAGCTGAGGAATCTAGACAGAGCCCAATTAGAGAGAGATGGTTAGGATGGGACCTGCAGTGTGTGTGGAGGGGGTGGAACTGATGGGGGAAGGGTGCCCGATGCCAACCTGAGACATTTTGATCTCCACACTTGGATTCACAGGCATATTTTACTCCGCTGACAGACTAATACGCTTCCACATACACGCATAAACACACACAATTGGTCATTGCAGGCAACATGATCTGGGTGGCAACACTGTGCATGGTGTTATGACGCCATCCTGTCTAGTGCAATCGCCTTTGTCGCAATGAGGACCACAAGCCAATAGCATCCTGCTATTCTCCAAAACACGTTATGGGAATATTCGTCGAGTTTCTGACAAATGCATTTCAAAATAGTTTGGTTTTGTCAATGTAACACTTCCAATGAGTCCAAGGTTACTCCTGACATAAATCGTCAACGGTTTTTATGCCTGAAATTGTAAGTAAGCTATGAATATATTACATCCCTTGATCATGGCACAGTGCCAGCCAGTCTGCAAGCAGAATAGAGATTTGATGAGGTCATGTGATTTAGTAGCTGTTTGCTTCATGGAGAGAGCTGCACTTGTCCATATTGTAGCAGCTAATATCACAACAGCCCTCCGTCGGTGTCCATGGCAACGGGCGACAGAAAATGAAAGGAGGAAATTAAATCATGCTGTCATGGGGGTGCATGCATTAATTTTGCATAAAGAGTGGATGATATGTGAACGCCTGGGCTTGCCTTTGTTCAGGGCCAGTGTCTGGTACACATCCAAATATGACAAAGCCCAAACCAAAAACCTGGGTTTAACAGCAGTTCAAAATAAATAAAAAAAAAACCTAAATTGTAATAATTGTCAACATGAATGTAAATGTGACTGTTGGAAAAAGGTTCCTTCGTTTCAAAGGGAGATTTATTATAAATTTACAGTATTCTAATTTTTAAAAAAATATGTAAAAAATGTAAATGTATCCATCACTTCAGTGCAAAAATGTGTATTATATAATGAAATGAATAATATATATATATATATATATATATATATATATATAATGATATAATATATAGTATATAATGAATAATAATATATATATTATATAATGAATAAAAATGAATACATTTACCTTTGCTTCATCTAAATGCAAAAATACTAGTACTGATTAATGGGGTTTCACACACACACACACACATACATATATATATATATAATATAAAATTGTAATGAATTGTCTAAAAAATACAACTACACTATACACTTCTGAAGAGGAACAGTATGCACAACATTTTACAAAAGAGGTCCAAGTTATTGCACTAGGTAAAGTGCTACTAGTTACTGATTTACATAACAAATCTAATTTACATATTATCTTCCAGCATAATGCACTGAACTTAGTGAGTTTTTGATTCTCTATAGAGTCTGTATACTGGTGTTAAGTTAATAAAGGCCACAACGGAATGTCTCAACGGATGTTCTCATAACATGTATGAGCCATTATGTAGTACTTGTAGCTTATAGACAATCATTTGGATGGGTAGCATTGACTGACAAATTATGCAGGTGAATTTCTCTGAAAGAAGGGCTCTGTGTTGCACTGCTCACAGTTCAAAGCATATTGCAACACAGAAATAAAGGGTCGATGCTCCAATATTGCTCCTTCAGTATGACGCCGAGACGTACTTTCAATACGTGCATAAAACATACTTCAGCCTGAATGCAACATAACGAGTCTATTATTTGCTCAGACCTCGACAAGGAGCCTTAGACTTTTTGCCTTACGTATCCGGGAGCTGAAGGACAGTGACAGCTGTTCATCACAGTAACAGTAATACAAGACATTTCTCTCTCTCCACACCATCAATTTACCAAGCCTGGACATTGATTTATTCATAACCATCAGTATGCATCATTTGTCCAAATTACAGAGAGGAAACATTGACAGAAGATAAATAAAGATAAACTGAGGCACTGTGGACAGTGTCAGACACAGCTGATTTCTGTCCGACCTGTTTTAAACAACATCTGCTGATAACTAAAGTCATCTGCCAGAATAAATTCGCAATTTAAGGATAAAAGCACAGACACCTTACTCATCCCCACCTGCATTAAATACCAATACAGACAAAATGTCAAACTGTAAATTTTCCTGGCAACCTAAAGCCCGCATTTCCAGACTGAAGGCAGTGCTGACAGCAGCTATCAGCTGCTGCATGACAAACAGATCATGCAAATGACCTCTGATGGATTCAGAAGTGGGCATCTTACAGTCTATCTGTCCATACCTGTGCTACACGGAAATTAGATTTTAAGTCGACCAGACCACCTCATAACGACAAAACACTGACCGAGGGTCTCAGAAGCTCCCATCAAAGAAACATTTATATATTACAGGTAGGTAACATCTCATGATCCATCACTTCACCAGTTTTTGCATCTTATAAGGCAGAGCTTGGATCTCATCAATAATGCAACGAAACATCATGTTTATGCAATCCACACAATGACAGAGCACTAGTACATGATAGTGATTGTAGCCACATACAAAAGCCTGTGCCCACTCAAAAGCACGAAAAAAGACAGTTATTTAGGTTAAAACACACAAATCATCCCTCAACAACAGCAGGAGACCAAAAAGGCAACACATACTCACCTTTTGATTCTGTTTTATGCAGGTTCTTATCGCTTCATGGTAGCACAGCACCAAGGAAAAATAACTGTAGTGCCATGGTGATATGCAAATTAATGGATCGCTCTGAATACAAGGACATTTATTATTCATAAATTACTCATGTTTATGCAAATTAGGTTACACAGCCCTAGTCAAATAGGAGGTTGGTAATTTTTTCTGTCTTGCTTCATAAGCTTCAGTGGCTTTTTGAAAAAGCAAATGTTTGGTCTAACTGTTTTTCAGGTAGAAAAAAATAAAAAATAAGAATAATGCCGTCAACATAGAGCTTTATGAAAAGCTTTTATTTTATTTGTGTAAAAATAAGTCCGTGATTTAAACATTTGTGTTAGTGTTTGAACGTTTTAATCAAACATCGTATAACATATTAAGCATCTTTATAACGTAATACAAATTAATGCTGCAAAAACCGGGTTAACAAAATAACTAACTAGCCTGATGGAACCACGTTTCCAACATAGGAAACTGTTATAACATACACATGGCGCCCCCATGTGGTCACCTGAGAGAGTCTGCGTTGCACCTGTCCCGTTACAATCGTCTTGAAATAACACTATTAAATTTACACCACATAATGGACCAGTCTGTAAGTCTATAACACACTTAAGTCCCAGAATTGTTACTCTTGTAAGCCGTTCTGCGTTCCTGGGTCCACATATCTTCTTAAAACAGTGTAAACCTCTTTTTCAAACTGATGAAGAAGTTTAAAGTCGCAGAATCCTCTGTACAGTAACCCGGTTGCGAGTGTTTTCATAGCCTCTTTCATTTGCCACAGTGAAGGTACCGTGACCGTGTGGAAATCACCGTTGAGCTCAGCCGTGACCACTCTCGGTTCGAGTTTTGGGATGTCCAGATCCGTCAGTGCGTCTCTTTCATCGCTAGATTGCTCCGTTATGCTCTCGTCAGATTGTTGGGTAACTTGATCAGACGCACTTCCGTCCTCTGTTTGGTCACTTTGTGCATTTCCTGAACACTGGTCGAGCCGAAACATCTCTCGTGCAACTTTATCACGGGTTTTAAAGCGGCTGAGCCAGCCTGCGCTTGCCCGAAAGTTACCGAATCCCATCATCCCAGCCAACCGAGTCGCCTCTGACCGAATCATTTCTTCTGTAACAACACCGTTCTCTCGAGAATGATCGACCCATCTCCAAAGCGCGGCTTCAAGTTGTCGCGACTTTGTAACGTTAGATGTAAAATCCATCCTTGGTACCAACTGTGCCACTGTCTTATTATCAGAGGATCGATTATTTATGCCGACCCGGAACATCGCTCGTACGATTCCCTCTCGTGTTTGAAAGCGGGCGAACCATTCTGTGTTCGCTCTGAAGTTACGGAAACCCACAGTCCTGGCCAACCGAGCCGCTTTTGAACGAATCGTCGATTCATCTACGCTGATGCCGCTCTCATGAGAACGATCGATCCACCGCCACAGCGCAGCTTCGATTCGATGCCTCTTTTTGGCTGCGAGGTTGCTTTTAGGCTCCGCGGTTTTGGTATCGTTACCGGATTTGGGCTCTTTTGTAGTGTCTCCCGTTTTTGGGTCCACCCAGAACATCTCTCGTGTCATTGTCTCCCTTGTTTTAAAGCGTGCCAACCTCTGTGCGCTCTCCCCGAAACTACAGAGGCCCATTTCTGTAGCCCCTAAATTCGCTTTTTTACCAATCGTTGAGTTATCTACTGTAACGTTAATTGCGTTTTCACGGCAAGTAACGTTTTCGATCCGCCTCGAGAAGGCAGCTTCTACTCGAGGCGTCTTGCGAGATGGAAAGACAGTCCTGGGAAGGTTAGACTTGGCATTTTTTACACCCCTTTTCCGGAGCCAGATGGAGAGCAGCGGCCCTGAGATGTTTAGCAGACGCGCTGCAGCGCTTTGGGTCATCGGAGGAAGCTGGTCATATTTCTCAAGTATACAGTTTCTTTCCTGAGTAGATCTGCGCAAATACTTCCTCGTGGCCATGTTTACATTCTCTCAGAAGCAACAGAGATTTGAACTCTGGCGGCAATTTTTTTAAATTGGATCTTTCCAGCGAATCATTTAAAGCGGTTCAGTCAGAATGATTCGAACACGAATCCAACTGAATCGAGCAGTTCATGTTCGTACAAATAACGTAAAATGTGTGTATGGAGTGACTGCATGAGAGTTCTGCTGACACAAACACGAAACATTCACTGTTTATAATTTGGTTCCAATTTAGTTATCGGATCATTTATGTCTTAAAACAAAAGGAATTAAGACACGAAAACTAATTTGAATAAAGACCTTTATAATATCATGCGTGGTTCGTTTTAGTGAGTGTGAGCTAGACAAGACTTAGCACATTCTTGGTTCAGGTGTATTTAATTAAGGTTGGGGCTAAACAGAACTGAATTTGACACAACTAGTGTGCATGAAATAAAATAATTGCTGAATTGTTGGTAGGAACTGGATCGTTTAACAAACGGTTCTAAAGAGCCGATTCACAGTCAGACTCGTGAACGGGCAACAATCGACATCATCCAAAAGCGACTAAAAGGTGGCGTGAATCGTACGCGACGCGTTCTCGCGCATGTCTACTGTTAAAACATTGGTAGAAACAAAGATCAAAAACTGAATCTTTTGAAACCATTTAATATTGTGCGACCATCCTTGATAGACAGTCGGAGAGTCACCGTGTGCCCACGAGGGGTGAGACCGAAATAGTTCATTCTTTGGGATAAACTATATATTTTTAATTTAATATGAAAACATTACCGCAGTTCACTGCACTAACTGAAATACTAGTAATTCTCAGATATATGTAGACTTTATTATATGTGTAACGACTGTATTGTGTAACGTTATATGTATTATATGTTTAGACTTGTGCACGAGAGCTGCGGTTTGTTAAAATGCACGTATCTGGTGTGTAATCCTAGTTATGTTGTTCTGTTCTCAGCTTTGTACGTTATTCAACATGTATCACAACAGCTCTCAGAAGAAATTCTGGACTTATGATAAAGAGGAATCCTTAGATAAATTAAGACTAGAAGCTAATCGGACGTTTTGCTCAAAAGGCTTGTCCAGTGGGAAGGTATGTGACAACTGCAGGAGTTCTCTTTGTATAGTTTGTATTCTCTATCTATCTATCCTACAGCATACACGTAAATCATACTTACAATTCATCTGTTTTTCAGCCTGGAATAAATGAATCCATGTTTCTTGATGAACAAGAAGAGAAAGTGCTCTTCAAACACTATGAAAAGAGATTGCTAGACTTCTGTGCCATGTTCAAGCCTGCTATGCCCAAATCTGTTGTGGTAATTTGTTACTTTTATCATTAAAGATGGGAACATCAAGTGTGCTGTCCTGACTTTTTGTATTTTAAAACCAGTAACTATATGTTTTTCAGGGCACAGCTTGCATGTATTTTCGAAGGTTTTATTTAAACAACTCTTTGATGGAGTATCACCCTCGTACAATAATGTAAGTGCACTTAGTTGAATGAGTTATAAGATTATGAATTTTTTAGAGGTTTTTAATTTCTGATCTTCACGTCCCACTCTTGCAGGTTGACATGTGCATATCTCTCCTGTAAAGTGGATGAGTTCAATGTGTCGAGCACTCAGTTTGTTGGGAACCTTCAGGAGAGCCCAGCAGGACAGGAGAGGGCTCTTGAACAGATTCTGGAGTATGAGCTGCTTCTTATCCAGCAGCTCAATTTTCATCTTGTTGTTCACAATCCTTATCGTCCTTTAGAGGGCTTTCTGATTGACCTGAAGGTGAGTCTAAAACCTGGTCAGGTTCTACCTCAAATGCATGCCTTTGGTTGTGCCAGTGTTAACATGACAGGCTGCTCAAAGATTTTGCTAATTGCAGATTATTTAAATGAATTAAAGTGCATGGTTTCTACATTCTCAGACCAGATACCCATTGTTAGAGAACCCAGAGATTCTGAGAAAAAGTGCAGAAGACTTTCTCAACAGAGCAGCAATGACAGATGCTGGACTCCTCTTTTCTCCGTCTCAGATCGCCCTTACTGCCGTCCTTAATGGTGCAGCGCGTGCTGGCCTCAAGATGGAGGCGTAGGTTTCTCCTTCAGCATTCAGAGATGCAGTTGAAAAGTTGGCAGGACGTTTAAAAGTATTTTCTTTGACATTTACAGATATTTGACAGAATGCATGGGGCTTAAGGAGGATAAAGAGACCCTCTCAAAGATGTATGAGTCAATGAGACGTAAGTGGTTTTTTTTTCATAAATTTTTTTGTACTTAAAATGTCACTAGATAAGAGATGAATAACTGAACAACCCTTCAAAACTTTTATAAAAGGTCTGATATTTAGTGGGTAAATCTGATAAATGGTGGCCTGGAACTTAATCAGTTATTTTATGATAGGTTTATCTCCTAAAAGATTTTTATGCTATATGAAATGCCAGTTTGAAGACTAAAGATGACCCATCTGAACCCTCCCATACCTATGTGGACGTAATGTACACTAATGCCACTCAAAAGTCTCAAATAATTTGACCAAATTTTATTCTAATAATCTTTAAAACCTTTTAAATCTTTAAGAGTTAACTGAAGACTGGAGTAATGGTTGAAAAATCAGATTTGCCTTAATAATATACATTATAAGGTATTTATTTTTTTAACCATTTATTAAAAAAAAAAATAGTTTCTGTTTTTACTGTATTATTTTTTGTTTTTAATAAAAAAAAATGCAGCCTCAGTGAGTGACTTTTTTAAAAAGAAAAACGAAGAAAAAACTTACCAATGTGGTGTATATGCACTAGAGGATGGTACCCAACCGGCCGGGCCAGGTTTGAATAGATATTTAGAAAGGTTGCTCGGGTTCGGGTCGGGCTCGTTCACATCAGCGCGAATGCGTGCCTGTGTTATAAACCTTTTATAAACCTTGTGGGCTTTTCACACAAAAAAAGTGCATGTGTCATTAGTATGAGAAAAAAAAAATATTTTAACTGTGTCGGGCTGGGATCAGGCTCGGACATAAATATCTTAATGTCGGGCTCGGGTATGGTTCGGTTACTGCTCTGTCGGACACGGGCTGGGCTCAGAAAGAAAAATTCAGCCTGTTCCGTGGTCTAATTTGCACACATCAGAAGTTTAGATTTTTCTGTTATTTGGCAAACCAGTTATTTGGACACGTGCTGTGTTAAGGACAGTTTCGGTCTTCAAACATTTTGTTATTGGTGCATTAAGAATATAAATCTACCATGTGGACCATAATATTGTGTCTGATTTCACTATAGGAATGACAAGTCTTGTTAAATCATACGAGCTTCCCAAAGCTGAGGAGGTCAATGCCTGCAAACAGAAACTGGAAAGGATTTATGCTGAATTTGCTACAAACCTGTGAGTATTTGTTGAACAATTTCAAATGAATGAGACGCCCCTTTCGGTTATAATCAGATCCGTCTGTTTAAAAAGCACACAAAACTAATCATACCAAGAGTTTTATTCAGCCAGGTTAGTAACTTGGTGTTTTGTATCTAAGATGCAAAAGTCGTGGGTTTTGAGTATTAAATAGAAAAATAAAAATACACGAGCTACCTAAAATACAAAAAAAAAAGTAAATCTGCATCATGCTTTTTATAGATTTGCTGGGTCATACTATGCAGCTAAATGTACTGTAGAGAATCCCCTACATCAGCTGTGGATGAGTACAAAGTGAGCTGTTTCAAGTCAGTTGTAGTGAATATACACCTTCATACATTAACATGAATGCATTACCATGTTTTAATGACATGGCACAATGGTAAAAAGCAGATTTTTGGACATGTACCATGGTAGGCATTCATTACAGTGATGTATATCAGAGTACCATGGCATTTCCATCAGTTATCCCCACTGTACAATGGTACCACCACACTACTTTCTTTGTGAGGGATTCAGCAAGTATGGGACAATGCAAATACTTGTCAAATCGAGCAAACAAAAGGACATAATAGAATCATAATACATTGGTGATACGTTTTGAGGCTTTACATAATCATACACATCAAGAAACAGCCAAATGAACTCCTCAAGCGAGTTTGATAAATGTGAACAGACTGATATAATAAAATATTGTAGTTTACAGTCAGTAGGTCTCGATCACTCGACTTTTTTGTGATATGAAATAAACCAGGAAGCTCATAATCTACTCAGCCCATTCCAGGGAAAAGCTTTAAAATTAATTTGAGCTGGAGATTGCAGGTTAGGTGGAAGAACAGGGGGCAGGTTATTAAACGTGGACGCATGCTCCAGCCTCGTGTAATCTATCCTCCTGAAATTGAATCGGTCTCACTGATCTGCTCATGTATCACATACAAACACTGGTTTGGAGATAAAAGCCAGGATGCAGCATCTTGTCAAGCGAAGCAGCTCAGAAGGTAAGATAGGAATCAGTCGATATCTGTAGGATCTAAGCCTACCTCTATCTGAAACCACAGTCGAATACAGGAAGAGGTTGTGCGGTACTATTGAGTGTAGACGGTTTCTTAAGGCTTGCATCATAAGTGCACCTCGCTTCCCTGATGGTCAAGAGCAATGCAGTGCCAAAGTTCTTGCTTGCTACAGATGCCAGTCTGGCGCTCCCAGTTCGGTAACATCAGTGGTATCAATCAAAGTCGGGCAGATCCAAGTTGATTTTGCAGACATCTCCATGACGGGTCAAGTCGACAAACGTTTCAGATTCACGCTCAGTTTTGGTACTTTTGTTGAAGATTCAAGATTTTTCAGTGTAGGAAGGTCCCAAGATCTCATTTAGACAGAAATAACATCTCTAACCATCTCTTTGATGGCTTAATGTGAATTCAAGTTTGGAATCTGTTGTTTTGAAAGATGGAGATTGGCAGTGTGTTGCCTAACTAAAGTCAGAGCATCCACCTTCTTCATTTGCATCTGGGGAGAAAGTAACTTGCCGTTTGCGCTACCAATCTTTTCTTTCAAAGGATCTGGATAGTGGTTGCTACAGCCATAAAGGTACATTCAGTTCTGCAAAATAAAGACAAAATTAGGCATGGTGACCTTTCAGGATTAAGTCTTGAGGGATTGATGTTAAGCCATGCTAATTAAGTAACAGTTAAGTACTTTTAGAAGTCTGTAGATCAGCTTGTTCTTCAGCTAATTTAGACAGGATTTCTGGCTCACAACAGTTATAGAAGACTATGGAATCTACTTCTGAGGCTACGGTTAAACAACCTGCCACAGACACAATCTACATGTGATCCATAACGACACAGTTATGAGCTACATTGATGCGCTAGTTTGCATGCTTTGATGTGCGTGAGATTGATGAGTCACCAAAGACACTAAATGAATACAGTCTTCTGATGGTAACAGTTTATGGTTCTGATGCGTTCTTCTTTCCATGTCCTTCAGGAAAAGAAAACATGGATATGAAGATGATGATCACGTCGTGAAAAGGCAGATGGTGGTTGAGGAAGTAAGCTTATTTGAAGATTCTTTTTTCCTCAGATGCGCATCCTCTGGCTATTGCTTGAAGCTTACGGATTTTCTGTTTTGCAGGAGTGGACTGATGAGGATTTGGATGCATTGTGACAATTCAATTGTTTTTAAATTGCCATCATCCTCTTAGCAGGTTGAGTGATTCATTTTGACACTTGCCATACCTTACAGAGGATGCACTTCTCAAAACGGGATTGTAAATATTTCAGCAATGTGTCTTGTTATGCTTTTTCTTCTGTAAAAAATAAAACTTTTTTCCCCCCCTATAATTGGCCCCTGAACAGCACGCCAAACACGCTCAATTATTTATGAGGAAGTGCGAACTCGTGAAAGAATCTTTAAACGGATATCACGGGTTCCAAATATTAAGCAGCACAACTGCTTTCAACCGATGAGGGAATTTTCTTGAAGCGTTCAGCATTTTAGAATGATTTCTGAATGATTATGTGACACTAAAGACTAGAGTAATGACGGTAAAAATCCAGCTTTGTCATCACAGTAATTTCATTTCAAATGAAAGTTATTTAAAATTGTAATTGTTTCGCAATATTAGATTTTATTGTATTTTCATTTAAACATCTTTCAAAAATGCTTTTCAAAATCTTACCGACCACAAGCTTTTGAATTGTAGTTAAAACAAAGAATTAGCGAATCAAATTACAGCTCTAAGAATTGTACTTTTTTCAGCCTTCAAGCAGTCATTTAACAGACGTCTTACAGTACACACATTACAGGGTCAGCCTTTTAAAGCATGTTCTGGGTTATGCTCAAGTGACACATCACAGATGCTGTTGATAACCATAATAATGGTTCTTTATTCAAAATCAAGAACTGAAAACAGACAAACACTAGAATATCTTTAGAGGAGCACAACAGCTGTTATTTTCAAAAGCCGTTTTCACGAGCTGATCTGAGACAGTCTGTACTTATATAAAACATGTTTAATAAGTGCATGCATTCCTGATACAATCTTTACTATTATAAATTTACTGCTGTAAACATTTTTTTTTTTTACCTTAAACATTTCTCCTGAGAACGTATCTGGCTTTGAATTTGTCTCAGGGAAGACTGAAGCAATCAAACATATTGTACAATATGGAAAACAAATCAGGTTACCTCAAATTATATACTCATGATTCCAGCAAGAGAATTTATTGTTTCTATATAAAATAATCATACTCTCTGAGAATGATCAAAAGAAAAACAAAATCCAGTCTACAGCACGAATCGAACTAAATGGAACAGAGAAAAGGACAAAGAACACTAGTCTGAGCACATTTTGCATATTCATAGCCATGTAAATCAGTAACAAATTACAGTATAAAAAGCATTTTAGCTCATAATCCAGTTATAGAGAAGAATCGTTGCAGCCTTGTGTCAGTTCAGTTTCAGATCAAGCAGATGAAGAGATACACTTTGGCAACCTGTATTTAAAAACATCATTCTGTCGACTTATTGGGTCATTTGTTTGACCCCGTCTGTTAGATTGATATGTACCCAAGACACGGAGAGCAGTCAAAACGAACGATGTGGTCGTGGGATTTATAAAGTCATTGGTGTTGTCCAGCTGTTGTTTTCTGCTGTAGTTTGCATAGTTCTCGTGGCACAGACAATGAGGCGGAAGAAGAGGGAGGATGGAAGATATGGAGAGGCATGGGGATGAGGGTGGAGCATGCTGGGTCCCATTGGCTACTCCATGGAGACGGAGACAAACTGACAGAGAAAATGACGGAGGAGGAACTACCTGTTGCTGTTGGACATGGCATAATGCGCCTGTTTCTGCTGGAGGAGCTCAGTGATGGCCAGCAGCTTTTTCAGCACGTGCTGTGAAGAAAACAAAGAGCCAACAAGCAATGACTGCAAGGATTGAAACTTCACCTGCTGGGTTAAAAATGGCGAAGAAAAGCCAAAAGAAATGCATTTTTTTGTCTGGTTTTCTACCAGTAACCAGTTCAGAGTCTACTAATACTCTAATGACTGCTAGTTGACACAGACTTGCAAAGTTACTTACTGTTAGTAAAACGTCTAAATGGGACTATCAAAATAAAGTGTTACCCAGAACTAAGAAGAATTTAGGTCTCTGGAATGAACTTTTCTTAAAACGCATCTCTAATTGATAAAAAAAAAAATCCATCTAGACATTCTGTGGTCACATATTTAATGACCACCATATTATATATTTGAAGATATCTGTAGTAACCAATTTACTACGGTATGTGACAGTCTATGCTAGTTTATGAAATAAAATGGTTTCAACTAAAATCAGTACTATATAATATCAGGTGAAGTAACGGTGTAATATGAGTAATAACGAATAGTCAATTTATACATTTGTGCAATGGTCCTGATGACCGGATGACTGTATATTATGTCTATAGGTCCCATCATCATACATCACAAGAGAGACACGTACCTGCTGTGCTCCTCTCTCATTGCTGAGGGTGCGGAGTTCGTCAGAATGAGTGGCACAGATCTCATGCAGGGCAGCAAGGTCACGGGACAAATCAGTCCTAAAGTGCTCGGTAGATTCCGGGAGATCAGGAACATTCTGGAAAAACAGCACAGAGAGAATGTTATAGGAAAGCTACTTCACACAGAGCTCATAAACTAAGCCGCAGGCAACCCATGCTGCTTTAAAAATGGATACAGGGCAGTTTACCCCCAGCTCATCCAGAAACATGATCATCCTTTGTTTGTTGTTCTTGATGAAAGGATTCACCCCCTCCATGTAGGGCTCCTGCAACACATCACAACAAATGCATTAGCATTCATAAGACTCTTTGACGTCTATTCATTGTAACTCATTTTCGAACACAGCGTGAAAATCCAAATACCTTTGCACCGAATTCCACCAGGTTGGCCAAGTTCTGAACAGACTTTGCTACCAGGGTGAGCGTTCGACCTGCTGTGGAGGATGGAGGATCTGCGAAGACAAGACAAGTTTCATTATCTTTAATATCAGACTAAACAAGTTGAAGTACCAATGGAGATTTCATTTTGTATACTTTATTATTATTTTTTTTTAAACATGGCCTTTCAACAAAAAGTTCTTAAAATTTAATATTTTTTGTCATGTCACATTAGGGTTTGGTAATGTAGTCTTTTGTTAATTCATTTGTCAACTATACAGTCTATGACATTTTTAGAATTCTGTGATAAATAGGACATTTAAAAAAAAGAAGGGAAAAAAAGTATGTTTGATCAATTTAATGCATCCTTGCTGAATGACATACAAAAAATGTATAAAACATAAAACTTACTGACCCCAAAACTTAATACCTTAAATCAAATCTAAAAATTGCAATATATTGGTTAAAACTACATTTTTTTTTGTTTTTATATATTTTTTACATTTTATTTTTTGGTGATAAGGAAAGAAAAACCTTTAATGCACCCCTGCTTAAAGTACTTGGAAATAACCACAAACGTTTGGATAAAAACAAATATCGATATACTTAAATCTGATATATTGAAATAAGACACTGAGTGCACTGTAGCATTCACTTTTACAACTTGATACATTTTATTGCTTTTTTCCAGCTAAATATAAAATGTAAAAGAAATCCACTTTCATTTCAAAATAGGACAGGCTGACTCTGCATCACGATGACAATTATGCCTTATACACATTAGGACCGTTAAGTGCTCTTCTATCAGACTGAAGCTCTAACAGGTGCAGAATGGAATATTTGAGTGGGTACTTGACCTAAATATGTTGCATCTGGAAAAACAAAAAAGCTTATGTGCAAGCTGTGCACTCACCGGCAATGATGTTGAACATTCTGGGGTTGAGAATGGCAGGGCAGATGAGCCTTAAGAAGACAAAACCACTGGAGGACAGAGACAAACATATTTTGGCACTTTGCAAGATGTTGCTATGTAAACATGCACAAATGTAGCTTGACAACGTGTTACCTCACAACTCGGGTTCTCATTGTAGTGTTGGTAGGCCATTTCTGCTGCACAGACTTCTGAAGACAGCCATAAATGTACCTCAGGGTCCTTAAACAAGGAGGAAACGGACACACTATGAATACTAAGGCTGTATATAAACAGAGTTGTACAATAAAGTCATGTCTAATCAATTCAGCACAATACGGATAGGAACGTGATATAGTGAAGATGCGCCGATATATAAAATCTAGTCTTTATGATAACCTGATAATTATTTTCTGATAAGAATTATTATTCTGTTATGGCTGATGATCAATAATAAGCTAAAGATGCATACTACTATGCATAACACAAAATAAAAACATATAATTGAATGGTATATTTAATTATATTATTGTTTAAAATTGTGATCCTTTCTTTGGAAGCACAGCAGTTTTCAACATTAATATAATGACAAAATGTATTTTGAGCAACAAATCGGCCTATAAGAATGATTTCTGAAGAATCATAAGTATTACTGGAGTTATGGCTTCTTGAAATTTACCGGAATAAACTACATTAAGATATACTAAAATAGAAACGGTTATTTCGAATTCTACTGATATTTTACAATATTACAGTTTTTACTCAAATAAATAGTTTTATACAGCATAACAGACCTCTGTCACAACATTAAAAACCCTTTCAAATCCCAAACATTTTATAATTGTATCTTATTTACATAAGGACATTTTTATTCAAGAAATAGTGCTCCTAAAAGGTTAAATCTTTATAATATTCTTCTAAATGAGCACTAGATTATGACAAGAGTACTCTAAACACGTATTAAAACTTGTGAAATATGGATCACTATAGGTAGTATGGTACCACATTTCTTTTTTAAAAATTAATTTTTTTGGTGTTTTTGCCTTTATTAGATAGGATAGATCAGAACTGACAGGAAGTGAAGCGGTAGAGAGATGGGGGGGATGGGATCGGGAAAGGTCTGCGAGCCGGGATTCGAACTTGTGACGCCAGAAGCGCAACTTCAATGAATGTCAGCGCACTGCCAACAAGGCTACCGGCGTCGACATGGTACCACATTTCTAAGATTGTACTTCAAAGCAGTAATGGTGGTGCACTATCATGCTTACGGGGGCAAGATCTCAGCAGCCATAAAGATCTTCTCCACCAGCTCCGACAGGATGTTGAGTAAGTGAGCAAGATTCAGATTAACATCCTCATTCTTCTCCAGTTTAGACGGGTTTAACTATGGAGGGAGACCAGAAAACAAGCCACATGAGGGAAAAAGATTTTCAGTTTATTCACTATTCAACAGAAACCAAGGCTTTAGAGAGAACATCATGTTGACGGACTTGGCTCAGAAACACTAAAGAACAAGATGATGAAAACATTCACAGATCTGGGGCACAACAGAGCCTGATGTTAACAGTGCAACCTTTTTATCAACTGAACAACATCGTTCTATGTAGCACTATTACCTCACAGGACTGCTTGCTCTCCATGATCTTCAGTATGGTGTCTTTGAGAGCGTGATGGACGAAAGGAGTGGCTGTGGCCTTCATATACTGCTCCATCAAAGTACTGGCCAGAGTAGTAGCCCGAAACAGCGTCGTTGCTTCATCTGCAACACCAAAACAAAACAACACAACACATTGTATGAATGTTCATGATTATTCTTCATTATAATTACACTAATTACTAAAAGTTCTGTTCATTTTTTTTGTTTTGTTTTTTAAAATTATTTTGAAAAAAGGCTCAATAAAAGCTAATATTATTTTAAATTAAATTAATATTAAATATAAATAAATAAATATAATAAATAAATATAAATTATCTATTTTTTTGGATGAGACTGAATATAAAAGCAATGTATAGCATGTATATGTATATATTAAAGGTCCAAAAAAGAAGAGGAAAAAAAAAAGAACCATTTTTGACTCTTTATAGACTGTCAGATTGTAACAATTCATTAAACTTTGTATGACAGAGTCTGATCTAAATCTAAATACTCATGAATGCAATATAAGTTGTACTTAGTGACCACTGTATTTATATGTTTCTTTTGGGAAGGTGTTCATTTTTTCTGTATTTGTTTGGAAAAAAATAAATAAAATTGAAATTTTTATATTTTTGATATGTGATTAAAATATGATATGATATGATATATGATATAATGTAATTTAATATAATGTAATATATAAGTGACCCTGGACAACAAAAACCGTAACTGTCGTAACTGTTAATTGTCCCAAATTAAGATTTATACATGATCTGAAATCTGAATAAATAAGTTTCCCACTGATGTATGATTTACAGAAAAATCTAAATGCTGAGAAAATCACCTTAAAAGTTGTCCAAATGAACATCTTATCAATGTAATTAAGTTGCAATATATTTTCGGTAAGAAATTGACTAAATATAATATAATAAAAAATCTAAAATTGTATATTAAATATAATATAATATAATATAAATATTGCGGAGTGAAAGTATTGATGTCTTTCCAAAAAAAGTCAGGTCACTGAAATCACAAATGAGTTTGTAAATTCATCCACATACCAAATTGAGTCAATACTACCTACACTGGTATTGTGACAGCTCTTCTCTGAACACACTGCGCAAGATGTCTGATTACTCAGTCTATTAAATAAACAATTGTTCACTGCTTGAAAAGAGGGACCGTATAAAAAGGCACAAACAAAACTGTCAGAGCTTTGTTCTGTAGCTAAAACAAGACGAACAAGCCTGAGGGAAGCTGCCTAGCCTCAATGTAGCTGTGACATCTGTTTGCTGTTGAATACTGAACTGTAAATAATACAAAGAGAGAGCCCTACCCTCCATATTAATTTCTCTGTCATTCAACGTCCTCAGTAACGGAGCTTCGTCTCGCTCGTGTCTTAAGATACGGAGCAGGATGCTGGCCAGCAGGGTGCGGTCCTGTCCACACACGTGAGCCAACGCGTAGATCACGTGATAGTCTCTCTGCAGGATGAGCTGGGGATGGACAATGAGAGCATGTTTTATCAAACAACACCACACAAGTAAAAAATAAGACCAACAATATCATAGTTACAAGGTCACATCCTCTTCTGTGCACGCTGTAAAAAATGGCTCACCTCTTTGAATTCACTGTACTCTTCCTCAGACATGATCTTCTCCATGGAGTATCGTACTCTTACGCGGAGTGAGCCTGGCTCAATTCCCTTCAGCGGCACATAGGAGCTCAAAGGAAACCACTCATCGATCATCTGCCCCCTCTGCAGCTTGCTTAGCTGGCAACGCATGAACACTGAAACAATACACAAGAGAAAAAAATTAGAGTAGAGCAGAAGTCTTGCTTCGCTTCATCCACTGCATGCCAGCAGAGGTCGCACTTGTGCAGGGAAAAAGAGCACAAAATGAAATTGAGCTCCAGGACTCCGTTTATCAAAGAATCCCCAAAAACACGCATCGCATTTGTTTAATTTTTTTTTTTTTTTGCAACCATGAGCATAATTAATAATAACAAATGTGTCTTAAGCACCAAGTCAGCATGATTTCCGAAAGATCATGTGACACTGAAGACAGATGTAATGACTGCTAAAATTCAGCTTTCCGGAATACACTGCATTTTAAAATATACTCAAACACAAAACAGTTACTATATCAAACAAACTATGCCTTGTTGACCATAAAATTTTACTTTCAAATAAATACATAAACAAAAAAAGGAAAATCTTTTTGACCCTAAACATTTAAAGGGTACTGCACATATAAATAGAAAGAATGAATATCAATTAAAAAGTCCACTAACACAACTAAACATGCATCTTAATGTACGGCTTAACTATTGTCCTCCACTTTTTATTGGTACAACAACAACAACAACAAAAACAAGAACAAAGGATGTCATCAGATGTTCCGGAACACACCAAGGAAGAAAGCTAAAAAGATAATGATATTAGCATTCCCATCAGCGAACAATATAGTCTGTTTATTCTAAGCACACATGCGTTTAAATTCTCGAGCTTGAATATTTTCAATCTTTGTATCGTTCATCAGATGAAAATTACCTTCTGCTATTCTTTAATACTGAGAACGATTTTTGGAACTATACATCTTTATCTATATATAGTTATTGTTCTTGTTTAGAACAGGCCTTTACTGGATACATTTTTATTGTACTTGAAAGTATGTTTCATTTTTGAGTGGTTAACACCAATATTTGTTAAAGGGGTCATACGGTGGTATATGCACTTTTTCAAGCTGTTTGGACTGAAATGTGTGTTGGGAGTGTGTGTACCAGTGATGCGCGGGTTGACCCGAAATGGTCACCCGCGGTTATGAGTCATCCAAAAATATTTTTCATGATATTCGCATCGCGGTCGGTCGGGTCGTTTGAAATAAATATGCCAATATATAGTACCAATGTATAGTATGTATAGTATTTATATAGTACTAGACACAATTTTCTATGAAATACATAGGCCTACACTTTATTGGTTAAATAACTGGTGCGAAGCTCATTCTGGAGATGGAGGCGGCAAGAGGAAAGATAAAGACAGGGGAGTGGAAGCTCCGCAAATACACAAATAGAAAGAGCAAAGTGTGGGAGACATTTGCCGAAATGATGAAAGATGATGACCAAAGTGCTGGCTTTGTTATGTGTCGTCAACCTTTTGAATGTTGAGCGTTATTAACTGTTGAATAAATGTTGACGTATTTTCTGAGAGGGGGTGGGATTTTTGTTGGGAAAGTCAGGGGAGAAATTGCACACTTCGATTAGACTGGATAAACACGTGCAGCATCTTAATTAAGAAAATGAAACGAAATAAATGAATACATCAAGCCTTTATTACATATTACATTTATTGATGCCATATAAACAGTTTGTGCTCCTAAGGGCTTATTAGACTTTTCCAAAAGTGGGCTTTCTCTTAGTTGACCTGCTGATGAATTCTTCAAGCAGGGTCGCCTCAAGAACTGCCTGCTCTCGCCGCGCGCACCATGAGCTCTGAGTGCAGCACGTCAGCGAGCGCACCATTTGCAAATAAAATGCGGGTCAGGAAGCGGGTCGGGTACAATATTTTCTCTTTTTTTTTGCGGTCTGAGTTGTGGGCGGGTTAGTTGACAACGTCGGTCGGGTTCGGGTTGTTTACACATTGACCCGCGCATCACTGATGTGTACACAACCACCCTACAATGATAAAGATCCACAAGTATTTTTATTCAATTAAAAGAAGAATAAGTTGCCCCTTCTGAAATCAAGCCATTTTCAAATGCATGTCGGTGTGACAAGGCCACTCCCACAATAGTTGATTAACAGCAACGTGTAACACAGAATGAACTGGTGTGTTACCTCAGACCAGCCTAAATGAGCCAACATCAGACCGAGATGCAGAGACAAGCCAGACTCCTAAGCGATTGAGGTTTTTTGTTGTTGTATGTATTAATGAACATAGCAGTAGTGATTTACTCCCGACATCTGAGTGACTGAAGACGCGGAGGATTAGCGCTACGTTTGGTTCTGAAGGAAATGCATGACCCCTTTAACTTGTTTGCTTAAGCCAGACAATCCTTTTTATATTATTCTCATATTTTAAACAAAGTTTTTTTTTTCAGTTAAACTAGTAGGTTTCTCATTCACTTGTCTGCCAATGTGCATTTTTATTCAAATAATGCTTGCTGAGTGTTAATTTAGGGACCCAATATGAAATAAATAAATCTAATGCAATAATCATATGGTAATAAACAGGCAATAATACTCACAGATGTCACTTTCTTTGCTCTTCTTGGTCTTGTTGCTTAAGCTTATTTCAAATCTGTTGATTTCGCTCGACAAGTCACTGCGAGAGAGGAATGGAAATCAGAACCTTAATCGAGCATCGCTTTCAAAGCCTCTAAACGAGTCTCACAATGAACTCACTCAAAGATGAACTCCTCAGTGAACACAGGGTTCTGTCCCTCTCTAGGATGAGTCTTCGCCACCTGCACACTGTTCAGTGAGATGGTGCAGTAAGGGTTGGTGAAGTGTTTGATGGGAAGTTTGTGGGCCTCCTCCACATACAGGACTAAACTGCTAACCTAAGGTAAGAGAACGACATGCAAATGTTAGATTTTTCCATGCTCTGTAATGAATAAGTGATGAGATGTCAGAAGCAGATGACATTCGGAGATCTTTTTCCGAAAATATGCCTGCGGTGATGAAGATGACAATGTTCTTTTTAGATTTAGCCCAAATTGCATGTCTGGGATCAGGTGCTCTGAAGGGGTTTTTCATCACCCTGCTCACCAGCATCGAGACAGCTCAGCTGTGGCCTGCTCTGACAGCACATTCAGAGCTATCTGAACACCTTAACTCATGATTAAAGCAACAGAAGCTTCCATTTAATGAAAACAGGGAGACTTCTCTCTTACCTGACGCAGACGCTTGTTGAATGTGGTCTGTAAGGGTTTCCTAAGGTTATTGCAGAATGTCTGCAGGCATTTCAGCCAGTCCTGTGAATGCAGGACACACGGTTGGTTCAAAGATTCACTTACGCAGGCTTGGTTCAGACATGCATAAAAAAAAACCTCACATTTTGTGGCATATGGGAGTCAAATCTGCTTACTGTGTAATGCATTTTTATTTATAATTAGGATACATTAAGTATATTAAATAAATAATAACACTGTTAATACTTTTATTAAACAAGGATGCATTAATCAATCAAAAGTGACACTAAGGACTTAAAAAATAAAATAATAACATCCAAAATAAAAGTTTTTGTACTGTGTCTATGCATTACGTATATATAAATATGTAAACACAAACTGTATATATTTTAAGAATATACACATGTGTATACATTTATATATTTAATATATAAACATCACACATCTCTCTTATTATATTTTATTTTGGATGTGATTCATCATGTGACAGCATTACATAATAGTCATGGCTGCAACAAATTAAGCTTTGCCATCACATGAATAAATTACTTTTTAAAAATGCATTCAAATAGAAAATATTTATTTTAAATCTGAAAAATAAATATATTTTTAAAATACATTTACAACATTTTAAACGATTTTTATATTTTTATAGATGGATAAGAGGATGTAGTACCTGTGCCTGCTCAGGTGTCTCCCCAGCAAAGTAAAAAATGTACTGCTCCTCGCTAAAGTGCTGAATCACAATCTGGAAACAGTTTGGCCTGCACATAAAAATAGCATCAACATAAAAAAAGTACATCAATATTGCTGCTTTGTAAACTGGGCCCAAACACTGTAGACACTGGAGTCAAGCCCCGTTCACACCAAGAATAACTATAAAGATAACGATATTAGCATGCACACCAGCAAACGATATAATCTGTTAATTCTAAGCGCATATGCGCCTGCCACTTGAGCTCGTTACAGCAGGATGGATTCTGATTGGCTGTCAATGTGGACTCTGCTATTCTTTAATATTGCATACCTGCCAAACAGACTGTCGTGGACCCCGTACACAGAGCACACGCTCAGATCAATTAGTCCTTTGGGTTTGGTGGCTCGCTTCTCACTCTCAAAGTAAATGAGCTGAGCATCGTTTCCCTCCAGGATGAAGTACAAATGCTTCCAGCGCTTACCCTTACCTGTGGAAGTACAAGTGTAAAGGAAAGGAAAGGTAAGGTAAGGAAGATGCTTCGGACTCGCATTTATTTGGCTTAAGCGGTTTAGAAAATGAATTTTAAGGGAGCCAAACTATCGGAATACACCTGATTTGTTTAGGTCATGCATTTTAAATGTTAACAAGGAGCCTATATAATAAAGATTTTACTACACATCAAACCAGCTGAATACCAAATACAAACAGCTGAGTGCTAACAAGAAAATACATCAGAACTAGGGCTGGGCATTGAATCAGACTTCAAAAACCTATTTGATTCAAAATAACTCTTAATTTCATTCCAGTTTTGTCATTCTATATAAATTCATTTATATATATATATAGGCACAGTACAGTACATGACCCTTAACAGTAAACTACACATCAACTTGTATTAACTATGTTTAGCAAAACGCTCTTCTCTAGAGTAATTTGTTTCCAGCTAACTATTAAGTTTATGAAGACTGAATGGCTTCCCTAAGGTAAATTCAAGTATTTTATTAACATCTTTCCACAGTTGATACACTGACTGAGACAGCATAAATCGATAATCAGATAAACATGAGAATCTGATTTACACACTGAGAAACTTTGCAGATTTTCTCAGCATGACCTCCTGCAATCTTGAGACAGAGCGCTTCCCACCGTCCACGCATTCCTGACAAAACGGCGTCTTTGCGCCACGAACAAAGAAACTTTTAAACGTGTGCGAAAGCATTCTTAAAAAGGGATAATAATTTCGCTCATTGCTATTAGAGCAAATATGTAGGTTTACAGATAATTTCTTATGTGTATTCTATACGTTGTGGTGTTTATGATATTGGGTTATCACTTATCTATGCATAGCTATTGGGTAGGGTTAGGGTTATCGTTACAGCCCTACTATTGGGTAAATGCAGTTTAATTGTTACTCTATGTATGAATTATAGGCATGTTTGATGCGTAATGGATGCTTGGAATACCTGTAACTCCATGGTGGGAATGAATGACCGATATTTCAGATCAGACAAAAGTTATAAAACTCAAACTTATCCACCAATCATGTCTCATTCATTTACAGTATGCATGACAAGGAACCACTCAGGGCGAAGGCCCCCTGCAGCCCTGAACTGATTGGAGGCCCCCCTTCGTGGGTCGGAACAAAGTTCACAGGTTAAAACATGGAAATCTTCAACATCAAGAAGAAAAAGCAAAAGCAAACAGGCAAAGGGAAACAAGAGAAGCCGTGAACCCGCAATCCAGCTTTGCGTCACATCTGCGCCCTTTGCCTACTTTCAAGAACTCACCGAAACTGCTCATCCTTACTTCTGAAACTCCAAAGCCCAACCCACTTGTGCAAGAACTCAAAAGAACGGCCCGACCAGCATCCAGACGCTCCTCTCCTCGCCAAGGCAACACTGATTCACCGACAGGAAATCCCAAAGACATCAGGAAGACCGTAGCCACCCAGCAGTGCCGGGATTCCCTCCAACGACCAATCAGCTGCCTTCTCAGCTCGGAGTGGTAACACAAATACCTCCTTTCTCACTAAACATTGCAACTGAAAGTAATGATAAGCTAAAACTGTGCTTGGTGAATTCTCTCGTGTCGTGATTCTAGAACTAGTAGCAAGTACTTTGGACTTTTATTTGCATTTAGGCCCGGGCCCAATGGGCCACGACTTTTTACGCCCCTCAGGCCGGGCTTCAGGCCAATTTTGACGTCATAGTTCAGACGCGGACCGGGCCTCTGGCCTGTTTTAGGCATCTCCTAATTTTAGACATCCATCAATTAGTGATTAAAAGATTGCCATGCGGCGCCGGTGAATACAACATGAGGCCGCGCTCCGCAGCTAAAATCGACTCCACGGTGTTTATTGTACCACAGAAGAGAGAGAGCAGCCATCAGCGCAGCTGAAGAGTTCTGCGTTCAGATGCAATAATCTTGCCGCAATGCCCCAGCAAAAGTAATTATCATAAATGTGTCGGGGGAAAACAATAGGAAGACATTTGAATTATTATTATTATTATTTTTTCGCTAAATGGTAATTTAAAGCTTTCTATAGATATATTTATCATGTCTATTTTGCTGAGTTTCAGTTCATTTTTGTGAAGCCCTCCTGTTCAAGACAAGAAGGCAGAACGAGCTTGTTTTCTTTATTTTATAAAATCATGTTTACTGTCAGTGCACACAAATAAAAGTAGACCCTTTACAGTTCTGAATGACGCATTAATTCCTACCTTTACACAGGCCGGGCTCGGTCCTGAGCATCTTGGCCCAGGGCAGGGCTCAGGTTTAAATTTGAGGCCCTTGCAGGGCTCTAATCCTCAGAACCGTGTGTGAATGTGTGTGTGTTTGAGTATTCACTAGGTTAGTCATAATATAGCAGAATAGTTCAATAAATTGTGTTTCATTAGTAGGAATCATTGTCCTGTGTATTTGTGTAAAGCTACCCTGCTCTCATACAGGAAGAAAACACTAGAGTTTGTATTAGTTCGATGGCCACGAATTAAGGCAAACTGGTAAAATACACTAAATTGTGCTAAATGCTGGACGGATTGGTCTATAGTCTATTTCGAATCAGGATAATTACATCAACTCGAATCCTTTACCTGAATAAAACAAAGAGCTAATTAAAATAAAAGTAAATGATATGTAAGAAAATACCCCTGACTTCTTACAACTATAAAACATTCATTTTATAATTCACAACACTGAGGTAGATATACTACATATCAACTACAATGCCCGAACTAACAGATCTCATTACCTGCAGAACACCTCATTTAGTCATATCATCAATTTTTAAGAGTAAATTTGATTTGAACTTGGGGAGCCCATATAACACAGCCAGGATTAGAGGTATAATGAATTTAGCCCACATTAAACCACCTGAATATTAAATACAAACAACTGAATGCTAACCAGACAAGATGTCAGAACTAATTCAGATTCATAGCCTTTGATCAATGAGCACACCCCACAGAGCGCCAAATCTCTTATTAAGCAAAGCCACTGTCATTGAACTGGACAGCTCTATGTGTTGAGGTAAACGCTTTGCTTTTTGTTCTGCGTAGCGGATCCTGAGCTGTCTGTGAAGAGTCTTCCTGTGCGTTTCACAGGTGATCAAAGACTGTCAAGGTTTGACAAAACCACACTCACATGGGGCTTATGTGCTACAAATTACCCACATCCTCTCGTCCTACTGAGAATGACTGAGCACTGAATACAAATGTTACGTGTATGTGTCAAACAGCCTTATGTGCTGATAACCAGTAAGAAGTCAATGGAAGCAGTTGGCGGCATAAAAAAAGAGCCTGCTGTACCTTTGTTGAAGAGAAGATATCCTTTCTTGACAATGTTTTTGTAGAAAGCATCTTTTGTTTTCCGCCGAATAGTGTTATAGATTTCTCTGCCGTCGACCAAGTCGGAAAGGACTTGCTCTTTTTGCTAAACGGTAAAGAGAACACAGTATAGTGGCTTATTATCGAGATGCTCTTCAGCAATATCTGAGCTTATTGGAATGACCTTTCACTTACCTGGATTGAGACAGGATCTTTCAGAGTGTAGCCCTCCACAATCTGCTCTTTTCGGTAACGTTCGATAATATCGTCAACACTGCCAGGAAAAGCTTGGTTTAATTAGAGACCAGCTGAATGTAAAGCCGTGTGGTTTATTACTATGTGCAAAATTACATAGTGTTACATTTTAATTAAATCAGCTCCGCACCATAATATATGGGGGACAGGGTTTCATCTCTAAAATGCTTTGTTCAGCATCAGGAAGCAATAATATTAGGACAGACAGACTTTTGGAGTATATGACTGAAATCATTTAGTTTAGTCATTTGTAGTGTAAACAAAAATGGTGTTTGCAGGCAAATAAATGAATTGAAATGTATTTTATTTTTTAAATAAAATAATACAAATTTAAATATAAATTATTCGCCTCTTTATGTAATAAACACTTTTTTTTATTTTATACAGTTGTGAAGCAAAGGTGCAGTCAATCTGAAATCTTCACTACCAAGTGATTATTAACATAATTGTAAAGAAAAAATAAATAAATAAATAAATTGCAAAATCATTATTTATCCATCATTGTGCATAGCATGGCAGTTATTAATGCTATTCTGATTATGGAATCCAAGATTGTGTCATTAGATGATAACATGGGACTTTCTCTGCTCACTGTTTTGTGTTTTATTCTTGTGTTTTTGGTTGGTTATTGCTGATATGCATGTTTATATGTGCATGTTATGTTATTTTTGTTGATGAGCTCACCAGGAAAATGTCCAGATATGTTGTTATGGCAATAAAGTATTGTATTTTATTATTTGATAAGTGTTTCAGAGGTTGACATGAGGAACGAGGGATGCTTTCAGGTATTGACAAGACATGTGTCTGCAGTCCTACCTGTTATAGTACCGCCCTCCCATCATGTACTGGTTGTTGGGAGTGGGGCTAATCTTGAACCTTTGGATGTTCTCATTGGTACGAAAGAAGAGGGAGTAGTCGCCTGGTGTGTTGTCCGACGGCCTGACCAGAAAGCTGCAGACCTGACCAACTAGACAGAGGAGAAGCAGCATATTAGAAGTGCTTTTCAGTTATGAAAATAATGACAGCTTCTGTTGTATCCGATTATAATCCAGTTATCTTAAATGAATTTCCCCATTTAGGTTTGCAAAAAAATAAATAAAAATAGCATATTCAAAGTTTGAGCAGCAAAAAATGACAAATGACGCATGTAATGCCTTCATAAATCAAAAGTGCATAATACATGCACACTTTTGTGATTTAAAGAAGTAGTTAAGTCAAAAGTAGAAGTCAAGTCATTATTTAGTCTGTTCCTCCCACAAATCTATCTACGACATGAGGGTATAATAGACAGATAATTCTTTTTTAGATAAAAGACTAATGTATGATAAATGGATAATCA
Source organism: Enteromius treurensis (assembly GCA_032275025.1). Classification (NCBI taxonomy): domain Eukaryota; kingdom Metazoa; phylum Chordata; class Actinopteri; order Cypriniformes; family Cyprinidae; genus Enteromius; species Enteromius treurensis. Next base: position 15,301,754 of record JAUCMU010000097.1, on the reverse strand, counting down.
CTTTGCTAAAGATTAAAAAAGATTAGCTTTAATTCAAATTAAAGATTAAATTTGAGTGCCAAATGATGATGCCAAAGGTCATTTAAATATATGGTACAATTAAATATCCAATATCAACTGACACTTTCAACTTACACGTTTATATTAATATTAATGAAATTATATAAGCCTGTTTCTGCCACAGAATAAAACTGAATTTAAAAAGGTAATTGCAAATTTCTCTTAGAATTCAGACTTTTTCACAACGGTTTATATTGCACAACTTTGAGTTTACATTGAAAAAAATCGTGAAAAGAAAAGAATCGTGAGATAAAAATCGTTTTATTCAGTGCTGGAAACAAACTATTTTTCTAAAGTGAGACGTAAACTTAAAATTGTGATAAAAGAAATCTGAATTGAATTTCAATTAGAAAAAATAAATTCAATTTTACATATTTTTTTTTTTTTAGGTTAAACAAAATTAATGAACATTTATATTTTTGCCTTTTTTTCCCATAAATAATCATTCTTTTTAAAATGGGAAGGAACTTGATGATGTCAAACTACATCCTTAAAATGTATTGGTGTGATTGTAGCACATCACCTGATATAACAGTCAGGTTATTATGTACATATTATGTTCATTACACAAATATGTAATAGCCAGTGGTTTTTCACGCTTATGTACCTGTCATTAGCAGGTTGTACGCCTCCTGTTTACTGATCTTCCTGTGGTACCAGCTATGAAGATAGAAAAAGCAAAACAAGCGGAAACAGGAAAAGAGACATAAGTAAGCAGGGCAGAAAGGGCAGCACCCTAGGCCCTGTGAATCAACTCTGAGTCAGAGCAGCCTACTACGGTCACGGCACAAGGGATCAACCCACTTCTATCAAAGCTGCTCTCTGATCAGATTAACAGCCTGAGGCTCAAACACTCATATTCACACACACAAGTGTAGCACAATAACCTAACTAAAACTAATGGGGCAGAAGAGTCTTTACTACATATACTTACATTTTTCCCTCGTGGGGGTCCTCTTCTCGTCCCTGAAAATAAATTCAAATGAATCTATTAATCAATGTGCAAATCCAAAGGAAGTTTACTGAAATATCTTGTAAGGCGCTTTCAAAGGACAAAAAGCTCAGGAGACACTTACCACCTCCTCCACAAGATCATCTACAATAAGGCCCTGTTCTTCTGTCCGAATATTGGTTACCCACATCCAACCATCTTCCAGTTCATTGTGAACGATAAAAATGTCTCCTTTGAGAAAACTTGAGACAGACAATCAAGTACACAATTATACAGAAGATCAACAATGGAACACAAATTGAATTTAGTAAGTTTGATGGAGACATACATTTGGATTATAAAGATTATAAAAAGCTAACCTAGCTTGTATGATTTCAGATTAGCTTTTGTTTTCTCTCTCTGACAGTGAGCTGTTGCACTCTGAATTAACAATTAATGAAGGTACTAGATGGTAACAGTATGATATTTAGATTTTGTTGAATTAATTACTAATAACTAGTTGCTTATTAGCCTATTATTAATATACTGGCTGTTAATCATTACTTATAAAGCATAGTTAATGGTCGAGAATTGGACCTTAAAATTAATTGTGTCCCAAAAAAGATTGCGTAATAATTCATTCTGCAACCACAATCGTAAACAGCATAATTGAGATTCATGTTTGGATTTAATACAGTTTGTCTAATGAAGGGAAAAAAATGGTTGTATGATTACTTCATTTGAACAGAAAATCCCAATAGAGATCACTCAATTCACACATAAATGCCAGGTTGGGAACATTAAGTAAAACAGCAGGCAGAAAATGTATTAATTTAAGAGAATATCTCTGATTGGAGAATTTCAACTCTTCACATCTCATGAAATTTTCCCAGGAAAAATAACCAAAGGGCAAAATGAAGATAATGATTAAATCTATTGATTGTGCAGCCCTGTTTCAAGCATTTAAATTAATGTATTATTTATCCATTAGCTCAAACATGCAGAAAAAGTCTGAAATGTTGTATACAATGACTTTTAAGAAAGTTTTTATACCTGATCTCATCAGTTTCTGGCACTTTGGTGTATGGAAGTATGGCCCTCACTCGTCGCCTGTCCTCTACTGGCTGGAAGGAGAATGAAAGGTTATAGCAACACCACAAGGGACCATGAAACATATTACCACTATGATGATCAACAAAACACAATCCTGCTTCTGGATGCACAACCTCAGATAAATACGAGAAGAACATGGATATATAATCAAACCTAATATCAGAAGATCTGATCGTACCTCTGGGGGAGCCACTGGAGACGACAGTTTTTCACCTTTCAGTAGGCAAGACACATAGCTGTAGTAACCAATGAGGTCTGACAGGGATGAGAAGCGCCGTCCACCGATGTAGTAATCTCCACACATCGCAATGATCCTGAACACACATAAAGCAGAAATCGTTTTGCCTTTCTGAATGAAAAAATTGGAATGCCTGAATGAATTAGACTAACATTTACTGCACTAAAGTGTGCAGACTTTGCATACAAAAATACTACAAGACCACAAAAGCATTTGTAGTGGCTGTAAACCTCAGCTTGTGAATGTTTATTTAAATGCAACAAGACAATGCAACACTCCAAGCATTTGCCATGGAGAATGAAATTAATATATTACCGAAAGACTAGTTTGCATGCCACGTTTTTGTATATAAATCAGTCATTGAGATATACAAGTCTGTTCATTATTGACGGAAAAATGGCTTGAAATGTAAGCTTTGCTATAAATGCCTCGAGTATACAGTGTTTAAATGTGATCTATATTTTACTTCTGCTCTAGCTTCTGTACTTATTATAATAGAAACTTGACATTGAGAACTGCAAAAATAGCTGGCTCTTATGATAATTTGCCTGCAATGTTCCTCATTTTTAATTTGTTTAAATTCAAGTGTCTGCTTAATGTTCAAACATACACTCGTTTAAAAGTTTGGGGTATCAAGATTTTTTGTAAGAGATTAATACTTCCTGTACGACCCATGAACACTACAGAGAAAGAAAATAATTAAAATCCAAGCATCCGTTTTTTCCAAACAAGAACAAGAAAACGCATCTTGCGCCTGAATGCGAACTATTGTTTTCACAGAAATTCATTAGCTGTGAAAAGTTGCTAAATGAATGTAAACAGACGGGACATGGATCAAAAGATGCATCAAGACTCGCAGTGTAAACGTACTCTTAATCCCTACAATACAGTTTTGGGGATCTGTGAGTTTCAGTAAAACACCATGATCCAAAAAGCACAGCTCACCTGAAGTGATTGACCACATTTGTCACGCTGAGAAAGGACAGCACGAAAGAGCCAGGCCGGCGGTCGCTTTCCCTGATGAGGTAGCTGCCCGGTGTCCTAGCCTGACGCAATCGCTCTTCTGCAATGGTTCTGTCCAACATTCCATGGTACCATCTGAAAGAAAGCAAGCACAGATGATGGAGGTTAGTCAGCAGTAAATCAGATTTTAGTGACTTTCTCCATTTTGTCCATCAGCATTGATTTTATTGCAGTCCTGAATGTTGGAAAATGCTGAAGCAGGTTATTTAAAAGGATCTTTTTGGCATGCTGACACATTCAAGCCTATATTTAGTACATTTTATACCAAATCACTTTCCAAAGCTTTGCTGTAATGCAGTAACTCTGTAAAAAGAGGCATTTGATTTTTAGAAAAAAGTATGTAAGCTGCCATCCAATCTGAGACATAACAAGGCCCCCGCTGCAGAATTCCTCTCCACAAAAACTCATGCGGAAATATCCAAAGTGAAATCTTGCTCTAAAAAAGGTGCCTCAGCACAGCGAGAAAATTTTAAAAGCTTTTACTGCAGAGCCTAAGTCATCAAAAACATGGAGCTCTCTAAATTAAACAGTAGCTTTTCTAACAACACTTGTTAATTTTTCAGTGATTTTACATCCCTGTAGAAAAAGAGGAAAAAAGTTTTTTAGTGTTTTGCAACAGGGGGGTCAAGACAGTAAAACAAATAATAAAAATAACCATTGGGACTTCAGAGATTGAGAGTTATAAAGTCACAATAGACTTCTTAACTCGCAATTGTGACTTTATAACTCGCCATTGTGACATCATAACTAGCGATTTTGACTTCATAACTCGCAATTGTGACTTCCTTAATTTCAATTGTCCCTTCTTAACTCGCATTTGTGACATCATAACTCGCCATTGTGACATCATAACTCACGATTATGACTTCATAACTCACGATTATGACTTCATAACTCGCGATTGAGACTTCTTAACTCGCCATTGTGATTTCATAACTCGCAATTGTGACATCATAACTCAATTGTGACTTACTTTATTTCAATTGTCACTTCATAACTCGCATTTGTGACATCATAACTCGCCATTGTCACATCATAACTCGCCATTGTGACATCATAACTCACGATTATGACTTCATAACTCGCAATTGAGACTTCATAACTCGCCATTGTGATTTCATAACTCGCCATTGTGACATCATAACTCGCGATTGTGACTTTATAACACAATTGTGACATCATAACTCGCAATTTTGACTTCATAACTCGCCATTGTGAATTCATAACTCTCAATTGTGACATCATAACTCTCAATTGTGACTTTATAACTGGCGATTGTGACATCATGACCCTTGATTGTGACTATAACTTGCGATTGTGACATCATGACCCTTGATTGTGACTTCATAACTCACAATTGTGACTTCATAACTCTCAATTGTGACATCATAACTCTCAATTGTGACATCATAACTCTCAATTGTGACTTTATAACTTGCTATTGTGACATCATGACTCTCGATTGTGACTTTATAACTTGCGATTGTGACATCATGACCCTTGATTGTGACTATAACTTGCGATTGTGACATCATGACCCTTGATTGTGACTTCAT
>JAUCMU010000097.1:15275023-15290265 GCA_032275025.1 Enteromius treurensis | reverse complement strand
GTCATGTGAGTTAATATAGAATTTTTGCACAAATTACATGAGTCTCTGATTCTGCCTTGCAAATGAATGTCCCTTTATGATTTTGACCCTTGCTACATGCTCTAATGCAGTGATACTGTAAGAAGGTATTTTTCTGTGGCCACGAAAATATCCCTTCTTAGAGTTTATATGAGCTTACACTATATGTTCGTTGAATGAACAGATTAGTTGATGGTAATTCTGCTACAATTACTACTGGCAGCTGATATAAATAATTGCAATTAATAGTAATTATTTACATACATTTCTCTTAATGAGCTGATATTCTACATCTCTCATTCTGAGGACAGGACAAACAAAAATCCTGACGATCTCCATCTGAACCCTCAGAAAGACAGCAGAACTGTTCAGAAAAGTTCACTATAGTTTGAAACTGCTGAATCAACTTTGCCCTCAAACGGCTTGAAACATTTATAATGAAGAAAAACACATAATTAATTCATCAACTCTTAATACAAGCACCATGTAACCACGCTCAACTACAAATTTGTGCATTTAACATCTGTCCACCTGAGACAATCGATTTTTTTTTTTTTTTTAATAAAAAAGACAATGTATTAGTATTTAGTCATTTAAGACATTGCTAATACTACAAATAATATATATAAAAAAAATACAAATTATGATATAAAATATACCACATTTTATTAAAATGCAAGAGAAATATTATGGCCCAAAAATTAGGATTGGCTTAGCTGAAGAATTTTTTAGGCAGTATAATATAACGATATTAATGCATTTGATCAGCTTTTTATTTATTTATTTATCTTTTTCAAACAAAGGAATAGATTCAATATTGAATTATTTTCATTTGTAGACACCAATATAAATAAATAGCTATATATTTAACTAGATATAATTTAACACTATATGTATATATCTTAAAATACCAAGCGGAAATGATGAAACTAAGGGTTTCATCTTGAATTAAAGTGTTACATTGTATACCAGCTTGGATAATAATTTTAAGTGATACATAAAAAAGAATGGAAGTTCCAACTTTAAAGCAGACATTCCTGCTTACTTTAATCAGAGACGATATTGCTATTATTATTTAATAATACAATTTTCGAAAGCGAGAACAAAACAGATAAGACAAATAGGGCAAAATGGAAAATATGGAAATTCTTCACTCCTTATTCTTTGAGTCTAAGCTCCTAACGGCTGTGCTCGTGTCCCACTTACGCTGAATTCATCCTCTGCTGCATCCTGGGCTCTCGGGCTCGCTCTCACTCACTCACAAAGTAATCCCGCTCAGCTGCTGAGTCGGTCTCCTCTGTCTCACCAGACAAACCTCCCATTTGGTCGTCTCCATGTCCCAGAGAACCTGCTGTTTGAGGGCACTCACCACACAGCTCTTTAAGTCAGTGAGCAGAAACTGGAATGGAAGGGGGGGCTGGCACAGTCTTAGCTGATGTCCAAAAGTGAAAGAATCCAAGCTGGTTATCACTCCACTTAGGGAACGATTGAACTAAAAGATGCTCGAGAATGAAGAATTGCCTTGTGTGCCTTTGTTGTTCTTCCTCTGTGAAGGCAGTCGCTCAAATGATTTAAAGTATGGAACTGCTGAGCAAAAGAGAGCAGGCAGGGCGGGAAGGGAGGGGACAAACGGGATGCGAGATGCTAAGAGCAGTGGGAGGAAGCAACTTGACCACCCTTGTGCTGTTTGCTATGTGTGTAAATAATTGTAGCATTTTGGATAAACTATTTGGCATCCCACAACCTTCAAATTCAAACTTGGGCTTTCCTTTTAATGCCAACATAAAAATATTACAAGCTCGGCAGACTCAGAACATGAGTAACCCGCTCGTTTTCTCAATAACTAACCATTATATAAAGTGCCCAGACTAGCAATGCAATCTTTCAGAAGTTTCCACACCGGAAAATAGGTGGAGATGTACGGGTTCTGGGAGCAGCTGCCAAACAGCTTTGTTTTTCTTCACACATGATGGAGTGTGACAGCTTGTTAGAGTCAGTACACGGGACTGTCCTCCAGCACACAGATGGATGACTAAAGAGCCCATCTTCAGCGAGCAGTTACTGTGCGGCAGGAGCCGAAACGGGGTCAAGAAAGGGATGGATAATACATCCTCAAGAGCTGTATGCTGATCCACGGAGCTGCTGCTAGATAAAAGATGTCCGTGTCTTTTAGATAAAGATACACTGTTAAAAATATTGCCTTATTGCTAAGATGATAAGACTTTTAAGTCCTCTCAACAATAGTATTTTAGTTCTTCACGATAAAGATACTTTGTTAAGTCAATGTAACTTTTTTGTTCATGCAATGTTGATTGCACAATTTGGCTAATAGAAAAATTATTGTTACAGGAACAGAAACAACAATTACTTTCATTATGGTAGTTTTTTTCTTCTTCTCCGCTTCCTGGATTTAAAAAAAGAATGTTTAAAAAGTCACCAAATTATTAATTTTAAATGTATTTATGAATGACAAACCTTAATTGTATAACTTAGTTTAACATGATGACAACATTGTTTGCTTGTAAAACAACTTACAAGAATAAGATATCCAGGAAATGGATAAAAGTAACGGAACATTCTCTAGGCCTCAAAACTAGAAACACAAACTTGAACGGTGGCAATCAACATTATGTTTAAAAACATTGCTCTTTGCATCACAGTACAACAAATAACTAACAACAATGACAAAACAATATAAAAACAATCAAATAATGAAAATGGCGTAATTTATTAATGCTGCAAAGCATGCTGGAAACTCACAAAGCCTATAATAAGAACTTCTATGTTCAGATAACTAGTTGGGACAATAATTGGGGTCATTTTGTTGATCAGCCAAGGGTTTTATTGTAGTTTCAAGAAAATAGCATTTTTTATTTTTATTTAAGCATTTTTAAATCTAAATACTTTAATTATGCATATAAACTCTTATTTTAAATAATATCTCTCCAAAACCTATTAAGATGTGACCAATGTGACCCAAACGGGTTAAAGGTCCAAAATGCTGTTTTAATGCAGCTACATATGACCCTTATTCCTCGGCTGGGATCACGCTTTTGACGCTTTACTGAAAATGCTATTTGGAGCACATTGCATCTCTTTGAAGTCCAGTATATAAAAATCCATAAATGTTTCCCCCAAAATTCCTTTTTGACCGAAGAAAAATACACAACGTCTTGGATGACATGTGGTGAACAAGTTATCAGTATTTTTTCTTTACTATGGAACTCAACTAATCCTTTAAATAATAGTAATGTTAAATTTCTTACCAAATTCATAGGCACCACCACAAATACCCTTCGCAGAAATGACAATCAAAGACTGTATGGAGTTTTGGGCTGTGTTGAGTTAATTCAATACAAGTAAATAATGCATATCATGGTTCTAATTTCTAATTTTTTGGCTTTTTAAATATATTGCTAATGTGCATTCAATCACAAAGATATGACTTTTTTTTTTTCTTTAGACAATCCATAAACGAGCTGAGCTTTGACAGCATTAGACCTTTTACAATATAATGGAGAAAAACATAACATCAGCTTGGCCTACATGACCTACATAGTTCTCAAGAGAAATCAATAGATGTCCATAAACAGCCAGGGAATGATCTGAAGCGTGCAATGGCTGAATAAATCCTGGTGCTCATATGTTTTAAAATATGCAGTAAGGAGATGGTTAAAAAAGCAAATGCAGATGACTTTTTAAGGCCAATTTAGAAATGGTTAAAAACAATCCTTGTCAAAAAAAACTGCTGCTTTAACAAAACACACAAGGTCATAAATTCAGTCAAAAACAATGAATTAGAGAAGTTGTTTAAAAAAAAAAAAAAAAGAGGAAAGAGAAAACTTTTGTACCACATAAGCCTCTTGACTGAGCAACCAACAGTTTCTGCAATTGGCTTTGCCCCTTGGCATTCCCAAGTCCCTGTATTTCTCAAAAAGTAGGCAATTAACCAGGATGGATGCTCAATTAGCCCCTGACGGAGAGTGAGTTTATTGAACGATTGCTTATCTAGCAGACACAATGTGCACCGCTGTTGATCTCCAAAATCAAAATCTCTCTCTCTTCCCAGCTCTTGAGGGAAACCGTTTATGACTCCAAATCCTTTCTAATCTTCGTGGAAACAAAATCAACCTCCACAGTGCTATTTGTTTGCATTCAAGGCCCGGTGCTACAAAGAACAACTGCCCCGCTCTTCAAACGCTTGCTTTTTTGTCTTTGTTAAACAGTGGAAAGCATCTGTGAAATATTTATTCTGCTGCTGGCATCATTGTTTATGAATGAAGTGTGCAGCAAAGAGGCGTGAACATTCGTAGCGGTCTTCTGTGTGCGACTAAAATGCTAACTTTAGTCACACATTCTGATATGCAGGACCGCATCCAACCTGGTAAATGTGTGCCGCTGTGCAACGCCATTCAGCCTACTTCTTTAAGAAAACACTGAAAAAACTGCCTCGGTTTAAAATAAAATTGAAAGTGAATCTGGAAATGATGAAGTCAAGAGAATATGCAGCTATACACGTTATACAAGTTATGCACTGTCTGCACAAGAAGTACTGCACGCATCCTGGTGTAAAAAAATACATTTCAAATAAGGCAGGCCTGCTGGTTTTTAATGTCACCTACATCGCATGGGACACTTCTGTGCTTCCTCTTCAGTGCAAAAGGTGTTGCATATTTTAGACATGCACTGAGCCATAAGCCGACACAGGCTTCTATTACATCACAGCCTAAGCTATTTTGAGCTGAAATGTGAATTATACCTCATTATAGCGCAAATTCTGCAGCTGTTAAGTGCATAATAGTAATATAAGCTTATGGAGCACCTCTTGTTTAGAATCGATGCATCAGAAAGAAACGATGCCCAGTTTTATAGGCAGTTGAGTCAATCATCTGGAAGCTTTGGGGAAACTTTTGTCATAATTGGGTCGCCAGTCTACAGCTAAGCTGTATCTACAGAGCTATATAACCATATGCAGCAGAGTGGCAGTGCACAATTCACAAGGCAAACTTATAAAATCACTGTAGTATCTGTGATCGTTGAGCAGCACTAAAGAAAAACAAAAAAATACCATGTATGATACTGAAAACCAAAATAAATGACTACAAAGCTTTATGTGACAGCCTTGTGCACTTTCGAAGAAACCAATAACGACCGAATTATAACAAAATTCCTCACAACATTTGGTTTTAAAGAGCTGCTGTCAAATCACAGGCAGGGCTTGCTTTGGTCTGATCAAAAAAACAATAAAAAAATTTAAATAAAACAAAAGATTTTATTGTAAAATATTAAACACTGGTGTTTGTGTTTTGATAAGCTGAAACAATAGTGCACAATTTAAAGTGAAAATTAAAATTAAAATTATGTTTTACTGTAAAACAATACTGTAAATATGGCCTGTGACTATAACAACACAACGCTACATGAGTCCAGCAGATGCTCTACAATTGTTGAATAAATTGTTGTTTTATTTACATACAAAAAGCATTCTGGCCATTTTTTTTACATTACGGTTGATCCACTGTTGGAGTATTCTAGACCTTGACAGTGTACTTTACTTGTCAGTCAATGGGACAGTCATAAGCCACCAGGTTTTCATCCAAAACATCTGAAATTGTGTTCCGAGGAAGGTTTTACGGGTTTGGAACAACATGGCGGTAAGTGATTAATGACACAATTTTAATTTAGGGGTGGAGTATCCCTTCGTGGATGAGCTGAAACAGTCACAATGTAACCTACTCAACCTACTCTTGAGCAACCAAAGATATGAGAGAGCCACAATAAATGACACACTATCATTTAGCTTATCGTGATATAGATTATGTCACCACCCTGACATTCTTCATTAGATTCAGCAACTGATCTTGTCACAAATATGGTAATGGATGACACAGAAAGCAGTCACAACCATTTATCAGTAACTACGGTTTCACAATGTGTGCCGAAGGAAGGTATAGATACATTCAAAACACTATATTGTTGCGATGCATGGGTCAAAATTACAATTCACAACTAAAAAATGGCGCAGCTTCAAAACTGACATGAGACTATATATCTTGTGACAGAAAATTGTAAAGTTATATGGCTAATCTATAACTAAATGGCGAAAATACAGAATGCATAACCTTGCGTTTGGCAATATGAGGAAGTAAGATATATCATATAAAAGTCACAAATGTGACCTGACAAGAGTGTCTTTAATTGAATTTTTTGCTACAGTCCACATCAAAACTGTCAAAAAAAGGTAGAAAGTCCTGCTTAAATGCATGCTACTGTACAATATACAGTAAAAAAAAAAAAGGTTACAATAAAATATACTTTAAAAGCAGAAAAGTTATGTTTATACCAAAAAAATAAAATAATCAGTTATGTATACTGGGTTGATTCATGACTCGAAAATGAAATGATAACTTATACTAACATTATTTATAACAGTGTGTCAAGTATATTCATATTAATGTTAGCTACATTAAGAAAATTATCAATAGGTAATATACCATTACTACCCATGTGCATCTATGTGTATAGTAATCAGTGTCATATATTTCTCTCAGTGCAAGTTATTTGATTTATTAAATGAATTATCTATATATATGTGCGTGTGTGTGTCATTTATATATACACACAATACATTTCTTGCTGGCCACAGCTGCCAATTAACGACCACAACAACAAAATAGTAAACAACCATATATAATTCGATAGCTAACTACTTTTGATAAGACAACAATGATGCAACCCAACCATCCCATCTCAGAAGTCCTTTCCCGTCATGAATTACTAATAAATAAGATACATGTGTATGAGAGGAATCCTTACTGGTTGGTGGGCGGCGCTGAAAGGGGGAAAACAACCTCCTCTTCCTCATATTCTGGCCCATCCTGTTGATCACTTTCATCCACGCTCCCCTGCGCCCCGATTCCAGACGGCGGAGGGGGCGGCGGTAAAGGTGGGAAGACCGTGGGCCCGTCGGTGGGCGACATCCGGTTGCTGCCCGGCCCATCCGAGGAGGGTGACTCACAACCGGCAGCGGCAGCAGCTCTCCCCGTGAGGTCCTCTCCTCCAGAGTTGGGGTAGATCATCATGTCAGGATCCGTCAGCCGTGCTCGCGAGGGTTTGCTGTAGAGAGGAAAGTGGGTCGAGTCGGGGCCTCTGCTGCCGTCCGATCCCCTGTCCTCGCCCCTTACCTCCATGCAGAAATTAAGAAGACAGCCTGAGCTTCTTCCCCAAGTCTGTTAAAGCTTCTTCTGCTTCCAGTATTTTAAAGCGCGGGGGAAAGTTTCCTGGAGAAGAGAGAAGAGCCCACACTCTCTCTCCCACACACACACACACACACTCAGCTCAGCGGCTAACACATGAGTTTAAGTCTTCATTGTTTCCTGAGTTTCACAAAGAGAAGAAGGGCTTTTCTCTTAAAATAGTGCAAGGTAACTTGTGTCCGAGTTGAGGAGAGGACGGTGTATCGAGGCCCTGGCTCGGTCTGGTGTCAGTTGTGGGCTTTTATTGTCAGTCTTTCGGGGTTGTTATTTTGTTTGCAGTGAGTTCAGAAAACGCGCCGATCAGCTACTTTGGACGCTTCGCAGGTGATCGCGGACGTCCGACGCGCTTCTCCTTACTAGATTCCGCTCAAAGAGTGCGTTAGTGTGTTTTCTTCAGTCGTAAATTGTCTTTTCTTCTCCAGATTGCTGGACTGGTGGAACATTTGCCACAGCTGCTCCCAGTCCCACTCCTCTCCCTGCGCGTCCCCGCTCATGCGCAGACAAGGGCAGCAGATCCCCGAACATTCACATCAGTGAGCTCGGCAATCGACGCGGGGCAGCCTAAAAGTAAAGGAATAAAAGCACATCGTTTCCTCATATGGAAAACACACCGGCTCACCTTTGATACCGTAGCATAGTGATTAATGTAGCCTGCATTAATAGCTTGTCCTTTCAAAACAAGCTATTAATGCGTTCGTGCTATTACATTAGTTGTTGTTTTGTGAAATCACACCGCGTCATGGCGCCTGGCTGTGTGCGCGCTTTTTTTTAAATTACTGTAAATATTTATATGACAGTTTTGGTCCCTGACTGTCATACAAAATAATTTCTGTTCTTACATCAATAGACATTTTCAGATTAATTGGTAGCATCTGACAAATAGCGCTAAATATAGGGAAAAAACACTTTATCAATGAAAAAATAAATGTTTTAAATCTATTTCTATATTAATTTATTATCTATTTAAGTATGAATCAAATATATTTTTAATGCAATTTTTTAAAACTGTTTAAGTAGTCTAATCTTTTTTTTTTTATCTAAACATGCATCAATGTTTTTTATATCAAATTGTATTTCCATTTAAAATATCAATTGTATGTTATATACTACTTTACAATATGAATTAATATAAATGTTTGTATAAATTTGTCTGTTTAAAAAGTTATTTATTTCTATGTTTGAATTGTTAAATTGACAAAATATTTATTTATTATTATTATTTTTTTTTAAGTGTCACTAGACCTCCTGAGCTGGTGTTTATGTGCCTTAGAAGTTGAGACCATAGGCCTATTTTACAACTGTGCTTGAGAAGAGGCAGAGATGTTGGTGTATGTAAGTAATCAGTAAATCAGATCAATAATCTGATGTAACCATGGGAACTTAATGCTTGCAGATGCATCTGTGTTCACTGTTCCTCATCTACTGTCAAAACATATCTGCCTCCATCGCTGAGGACACTATATAAAGCTCACTGACATTTCTCTAATGTCAAAGTGGGCGACCAGACACTTGCGTCTGTGTCCATACCTCTATATTTTCATATATGAATTCATTTGAACCTACAAGCACATTTATGCTCTTGTAGGACATATCAGCATTAAAAGGAAAGGACATTTGAGATTACAATTTTTTTTGTTAGAAAAAGATTTTTTTTTTGTTTTGTTGTTGCTCTCTCTCTCTTTCTGAAATATTTTATTTATTTATTATATATATTAAAAGATTTGTGAATCTGCTTTAATGATTGAAACAGTGATGGATTTTTATAGAAATTTTAAAGGAATTACATGAATTAAAACTTTTTCAGTGCATCTAAATTATTAGCAGTTCTTAGCAGATTTGCATTGGATTCCATTAGGACCCTTTAAGATTATTTCTAAATTATAATAATATTACTAATAAAAAAGGAAGTACATTTTTCTGTGATGTTTCTTTCCCCAGAACACTGTAACACACTGTCAGGAAACAGTGCAAGATAATAATCCTCTCCCATACATTCTGTAATAATTCATTCCTTTGTGCTCTAAATAGGAGTGAGGCCATGTTTTCTCAGTGGTGTGATTGGGCCACGCTGTGGGAAGCCAGCTTGTGTTTTGTGGATGATTTGTAGGGAAGAGGGATGGCTCTTTGTCCTGCACAGGCTGCTGCTGCCATGGCGTCTGCCAGACCCACGATAATGAGATTCAAAGCAGGGTGCAGCTAATCGTCCTTTTTAGAGCGGTAGCCAAGTGGAGGAGCAGGAGCACCTGCTGATGACAGCTAGCTCCTCACTTTGTCATTATGGACATCCTGTTTGAGTTTGGCGCTGTTGAAGCCTCTTCCTACATAAGGAGGTATAGGACAATCTGAGATGGATAGCGCAAGAAGACTGAGAGCAGATGATTGAGACTTCTTGCAAACCATTTGTTATCCAACGGCTTCATATCAGCACGATTTTGGGTTCCACAATGAACCTTTCAGTTCTTAGTATGAAGAACACTTTAGTAACCTAAATATTCACTATATAAAACCTTTAGTGCAACTGAAAGGTTCCGAGGATGTTAAAGGTTCTTTATGGAACTATGACAAAATAACCTAAGAGTATTCTTTTTAAAACAACATGTTTCATAGCTTTTTTTTGATAAATTTAATAAAGCTTTTAACAAAATCCAACATGAACTTTCCATCCGAACATAATAAATCACTACAGTTAGGTCAAAATGTCAGCGAATCTTTCTCTACATTAGCATAAAACATCACTATCTTCTTGAGGGTCCTAAAGAAGAAAAATGTCCATAAGCAGTCAGTGCCCTTAAAAATAAATGATATGAATTATATATTTATTAAAAGAGGAAAATCCATGAATGTTTAAGCAGTCTTCTGGAGTGCACTGAGGATATGAGTGCTTTTACACACATAGACGAAACATTTTGGTTTAGTCTGGACAAATTAAGGTCAACCCTTGGACAGTGAAGTCTCGTTATTGTCCTGCAGATTTATTTTGATATCCTGCATTTTTGTTTTGATGTATGCCAGCATGATCTTAAAACCATGATCAGAAGCAGTTTTATATTTTTTCTAAACACTTTCCTAGCTAACAAAAGCATGTACATAAAGTGTCTGTCTTCCTTAACAACAGCCCCTCTCTTTCTATGCCTTTTGAATCGCATGTGCTACAAAATACATAAACTATCCACAGCACACTTGTCAGAGTTCCCCTGAGGCCCACATCCATGGTGCTTTGCTGCTGGGACACCGCAGGCTACACATAGCATGTACTTCTTGTATATTGTTTCGCAATTAGAGTTTTGGTCGCTGTTGCAATGACTTCATTAAATATGTACAACGCAAACAGAAAGCTCTTTAAAGCAAGGCTGTATAATAACATGACCAGTGTAAAAAAAAAACATAAAAGCAGTTACATTGATCTCTAAAATGAAGTACAATAAAATTACATGATCCAATTAACGTGAAAGACAGTGCATCGTGCTGATTAATTACAAAAGTGATATTTCACTGAACAAAGATTTCATTAAAAATATCTTATAGAACAAGATATATGTGGTAATCTAATTTATTGCCATATTGAGCACATAATATGTCTAATTTACATGGTGTTCAAGAATCATTACACCAAATACAGCTTTGTCACACTAAATGACACGTGTAAGCATGGCTGATTGGGCTATTCTGCGAGAAATCCTTTTTAAAAAGCGAGGTGTGGAAAAAATGAGAACCGCGTGCTGCAGCACTATTAATTGAACAATATACTGTGAATAATTTTGTATAAGAACACTCCATGCTGTTTGTTGGTAGCAATAACTTTTTCCAGCCTTGTTTGTGTCTTGTTGCAATGTAATTCAATTTCTTGTGTGCAATCAATGTCTATAACTATAACAAAAGCCTTACACGCATAGCCTACTCTTACACACACACACACTTAAGAGGTTTTGTCACTTTGAAAAATGTGTTTTATGGCACTGCGCCTACAGCAGAGCAGCTTTAATGTAATTTACAGATGATTTTATCCCAGCGTTGCACAAGCAGCTCACCTCTAGTTCCGTCCAGGGTTGTTGTTGTAAGACTGACAAGAACATTCAGTCACGGTGCGCCTGCATAAGTCATTGTCTCTGGGAACCCTTTCCCTTTTAAACTTGACTAGGCTGAAATATCAATAACTAGACAGATGGAAAGGCTCTTGGACGGCAGGCTTCTGAAAATAATGCCAACTAGATTACATCATCAGGGCATGAGGGCTCCACGGTCAACATCAATTTAAAACAGAATATTTATTTATTTACTTTCCTAATGGACATTCCTGGTCTCATTGTGCATGATTTTCTCAAGTAAAATGATAAATGTCTTTGTTTTTCTTTTATTAAAATGCTCGTCTGGGTACTGTATATAAAACCCACTTTTCATGATCCTTGGAACTGAAATAGCCTACATCTGATTGCGAAAATAAATAGGTTGTGAACCGTGTTTCATGTTGATTTAAACACTACAATCTTAAAAGAACAGATTTTTGATGTAATATTTACAAACAAAAATTGATGCAGTACTTTTTCAAGTTATGTTAATATGAATTAGTCAGAGGTTTGCATTTATAAAACTAATTCATTAACTTGCTATGATTCGATAATCTATTTAAGTTAATAACTTAATATAAGAGCACAACAGCTTAAACTGCTATAATCGTTAGAGAATAAGCACGTCATAATCAATGCATGTTTTAATTTCTTCTGAATATGCACATTTCTAAAAACCTGAAAGTCGTCCAGATTGGTTATGAATGAATTTTTAAACATTTAATTTGCATAGACCACATGTCATGTCGAGTTACAATCCGGGAGCATGTATAGTGATGTTTTTGTCTATAATCCCTGCCTCAGGTGAGATCCTGTGATATAGCATTCTCAGTTCCACTGGTGTGCATACAAAAACATAATGAGTGATATAATGAGGTATTAATATCTGCTGCTTGTTAAGACACTTTGGAGGCACAGGGACTGACAATATAGAATCTTAATGAGATTGTGACAAGTGCTTAGGGATACTGAGCTTACCACCACCAATGTCACAAGGCACTTAGTCTAATGACAAATGTTTGATAAATTAGCTGCAATGTATACAGTGTGGTCCAAACTCTGAGACCACTCAATTATTTACATTAGAAATATACAGAATTTTTTTTAATTTATAAAAAATATATACATTTAAATTCTTAAGATAATTCAAAACTATATATATTTTCGGAAGTTCACAGATCAGGTCCAGGCACAGGTCGGGGTCACAGGCAAGGTTCAAAGTCGAAATAAACAATCCAGTCAACAACAAAAGGCAATCCAGAATAATACAACAACGCTCAGAAATGATCGGGATCAAGACTTCGCATCGAGCGATCTCCGAGGGTCCCTTAAATACAAGAGATAATGCCGAACACCTGGGGCGGAAATCCCCGCGGGTGTTCGGGAAAAAGCGGTCCGGGTGGGAACTAGTATTCCGGCGAGGGTTCCCGCTGATGCCGTTTGGGTAGCGCCACAGAGAGCCGCCCTGTAACACTGTCAGTGAGGTGATGGGTTTTAAAGGATGGAATAAAAATTCTTTTGGTGCTTTTTCTTTGTGATTGTAAAGCCTAAAAGCATTGTTTTGAAAGACAGACCAGGATATTATTCAAAAGATTCATTTAAATTTAATTGAAGAAATCAAGTCATACTGGTTACACTCGGGTTAGTAAATAAGTTGTTAAAGAAGTATTGTTAAAGCATACACTCTCAGAAATAAATGTACAAAAGCTGTCGCAGGGACGGTACACTTTTTGTACTTATTTAGGTTCAAATATGTACACTTTAAGTACTAATATCTACCTTTAAGGTGCCGAAATGGATTCTTTAGGTACAAACATGTACTTTTGAAAAGGTACCGCCTTTACTGAAAAGGCAATCCCATAATGCACTGAAACAAGAGCATTTTCTTTTTACATTTTTATTTATTTATTTTAACATACTTTAGTGCATAGATATCATATTGCTTTGTAAAACTGTGATATATGACATTTTACATTCTGCACTAACCTTTCATTGTCGTTAAAATGTCAAATTATCTGATATATTTAGCGCTTTGTTGACCTTTGGCACACTGCAGGGTCTGGAGGGGTCCGTTCTATGATGTCATTTGCTGTTGTAATAAATATGCCCCATGTATGAAAGCTAATATCAAAAAACGGAAAAAGAAATATTGATACTATAAAAAGTTATATTGTAATTTATTAATTCATGATACTAAAATTGATTTTCCACATTGTCTTTGTAAACTTCATGCAAATCCGCAATTGTGAGGCAGCTCTCTATGTTTTGAAACAGATCCACAACTGTCATGTTATCACAGATTCACTTCTTAACACCCGAATTGGTTATCATGATTTCTTTTACTCCCTTTGCCATCTCATCAAATGTATCTGACCCCAACATCTCACTCGGATACCCCACCCTTTCCTCATTTCTCTCTCCCAGCTCCGTCTCTCACACAGGCTGTTCCTTGATGCCCATATGTTACCTGACATGCCCGGCCCAGTAAATGATGGCTATATCTAAATGTTGATGAGAGGGAGATGCAGACAGCGGTTGTGTTTGTAAATGTAGTGTTGTTTGGACGAGGAGGCTGGGGAGTTTGGAGCTGGTTGGCAGATGTCAAACAGCGGAGGGAAAGAGAGACACGATCACGAGACGACTTGACAACTCTCTCAGTGGCAGGCCAGTAGATGGGCACTGTGGAAGTGGCCTTTCACCCCTTCACTGTGAGACACCTGACAGCAGAGTCCTAGCTCATCTCGCTGCCCGGAGACATCACTTACGTTCATGTCCAAAATAAGGTGCGAAATAGGAATATGTTAATTAATCAGCGGTCAAGGGTCAAATAGATGAAGACAAAGCCCATGCCTCAGGGCTTGCAGTGTGAATTTATAGACTGCTGGTCTAACCTTTCAAGACAAGGTCATTAGATGGGAATGTGATTGGTACAATTATATTAAAAAAGCTATTTGTGTGAATAGTCTAGAAACTTGTGTGGTAATAACCTGGTACTTATTAATTGCCATATGTGTACTCCAATTTACATCAATACAATGGTGTGTATCCAATACAGAAATACCATGGTACTTTATTGTTAGTATAATAATTGGTGGTTCTTTGTAAGATTTAACTTTTAAAATGTATTTATTTTGAAATGTTGATCACTAGGCTCTTTTTTAATACAGTAATATTTTAAAATATTAGTCTATATCATTTACAAAATTCCTTTTTCTTGAAATGTTAGTAAATTATTCCCAATATATGTATTCCTTGATATATTTATATATCCAACAAAAAATATATTTTAATTCTAAAAATAATTAACATACAAAATATGTAATTATTTTATTACATATTGAAATTCTACATATTGAGATTATGTAATATTTATGTCATCGTTTATTAAATATCTAACCAACGACTAACTTTCAGCAATTTTGGCTTTCGTATAATAAATAAAAGGAGGGAAACATTTCAATAAACATTTCTACACATTTTGGTTTATTTTGAAAACAATAGTCTTGTAAATGTAATACATTTGAAACTTGTAAATTAAAATTTCATTTTTTACCATAATAAAATATTTTAAAATCAGGGCTGTCAAAAATAACGCGTTAACGACGTTAATTATTTTTTTACGTTAATTACGTACATTTTTTAACGCATTTCACGCATGCGCAGTGTGACGACTTTGCATCAGTGACATGTGGATATTGAAGTCTTTTACGCTCACTATATTAAAAACTGAGGAACGTCGTTTTGTGGAGGCTTGAAAGAACAGTTCCTGCAGTTGTGGCACGTAAGTGGGGGCAAAACGACAACAGTTGGAACTGACAGTGCACGCAACATGGTTGCCGCAATTCGTCTTACACGCTATAAACACATGAACTGTGTCGCTCACATGCTGCAGAGAAGTGTCACA
>JAUCMU010000097.1:15235451-15248957 GCA_032275025.1 Enteromius treurensis | reverse complement strand
AGGACGCATACTTTCATGTCTCGATTCTGCCTCGACACAGACCCCTTCTGCGGTTTGCGTTCGAGGGTCGAGCATATTAGTACAGAGTCTTACCCTTTGGCCTTTCCCTGTCTCCCTGGGTCTATACGAAGCTCACAGAGGGTGCACTCTCCCCGCTGTGGGAGATGGGCATCGGCATTCTCAACTATCTCGATGACTGGCTGATAATAGCTCACTCGAAGGATTTGTTGTGCATGCACAGGGACATAGTGCTTCGGCACCTCAGCCATCTGGGTCTTCAGGCCAACCTGGAGAATAGCAAACTCTCCCCAGTGCAGAGGATCTCTTATCTCGGTATGGAGCTGGACTCGATCGTAATGACTGCCTGCGTCACCATCGAGCGAATTGCTTAGATACGTTCAGGCACAAAACAGTGGTTCCTCTCAAAACTTTTCAGAGGCTCCTGGGGCATAAGCCCCGGTCATGCCGCTGGGCTTGTTACATGAGACCGCTTCAGCGATGGTTACACGATCGGGTCCCGAGATGGGCATGGCACAGTGGCACACTTTGGATCGGCCGCTTATTCAGCCAGTGGTCCAACCCTGCTTTCTTACGGGTGGGAGTGCCCCTAGGACAGGTTTTGAGGCATGTCGTGGTCCACACTAAGGCCTCCTCCACAGGCTGGTGTGCTGTATGCAACAGGCAAGCAGCCTCGGGTCCCTGGACAGGCGTCCGACTGCTTTGGCATATCAATTGCCTCGAGCTGATGGCAGTGCTTCTGGCCCTGCGTCATTTTCTTCCGATGCTACATCACAAGCATGTGTTAGTCCGGACAGGCAACACTGCGGCTGTTGTGTACATCAACAAACAAGGTGGTCTACGCTCCCGCCGTATGTCACAGCTTGCCCGCCATCTACTCGCCTGCCATCTGCTCCTGTGGAGTCACAAGTAGCTGAAATCATTGCGCGCTATTCATGTTCCAGGGATACTTAACCTTGCAGCCGACCAGCTCTCACGGCAGTCCACCCACCCTGGAGAATGGCTGCTCCACCCCCAGGTAGTCCAGCTGATATAGAGTCACTTCTAGGCCAAGATTGATCTCTTTGCATCCCCCGAGTCGACCTATTACCCGCTGTTTTATTCCCTTCACGAATCCCCCAGGGCGCTCAACAGGGATGCACTGGCATGCAGCTGGCATCCGGGGATCAAGTACGCCTTTCCCCCAGTGAGGCTCCTTGCACAGACCCTGTGCAAGATCAGGGACGATGAGGAACAAGTCCTGCTGGTAGCGCCTCACTGGCCCACCCCGGACTTGGTTTGCAGACCTCGCGTTCCTGGCGGCAGCCCCTCCCTGGAAAATCCCCTGGCGCGTTGGGCTAATCCCCCGGGAACACACCTCTTACCCTCTTGGGACCTCACCGTTGCCTTAAATGGCCTGTGGTTAGCTCCCTTCGAGGAACTTCAGTCTGCAGATATAAAATATCTGATGCTGAAAACAGCACTTCTCGTTGCGCTGGCTTCTATTAAGAGGGTAGGGGATCTTAGTGCCTTCAGTTCAGCCCGGCCGATTCTCATGTTATCATAAGACCCCGGCCCGGCTACGTGCTCAAGGTTCCCACCACGCCTTTCCGTGATCATGTGGTGAACCTGCAAGCTCTGCCCCGGGAGGAGGCAGACCTAGCCTTAGAGTTGTTGTGTACTGTACGCGCGCTGTGGCTCTACACTGACCGCACTCAGAGCTTCAGATGCTCTCAGCAGCTCTTTTTTTGCTTCGGTTGACAGCAGAAAGGGAATGCTGTCACCAAACAGAGGTTGGCTCACTGGGTGGTAGAAGCCATCTCCCTGGCTTATTTATACCTATGCGCTGGCTAATGGCGCCTCTTTAGCAGATATCTGTAGGTCTGCGGGCTGGGCGACACCCAATACCTTTGCCAGGTTTTACTAGCTCCGCGTAGAGGCCGTGTCATCTCGCGTCCTTGATCAGGACAGCAGGTGAGCGAGAGGACCGGCTGGTCTCCACTCCCACGGGACCCGCGCTTAAAATATCTCTTAACAGTGCGTAACCGGAGTCCTCCCTGCCCCGCAATCGGACTAGAGCGGAGTAGCTCCGGCTGCACTTCCTCTGGGTCTCTTTCGCCCAGTAGGTGTGGCAAAAAATCTCCACGGTCAACCAGAAGGCTGTGTTTCCCTTCAATTATATCCATATTCGTATGGATATATTGAATTCTTTATTCCACATGTAGAAACTTGTGCTTTTTCATGTGCTCCGCCCCCAACCACCTGCTCCAGCACCACTGAAAGCAACTCTGTCTGCCCCCCTTATTGGGCCACAGAGGGTTGGGAAGGTTACGTGCAGATTCCTCTGCTGATGAACTGGAAAAGCTAAAAAAGTCTCGCCAGTTGGCAGGGGATCTCTGCGTAATGCGGCCTTAGAGTCTTTGCCTGTTCCATGGGTGTTCCCATATGTAATGTCTAGGTTACGTACGTAACCCACGTTCCTTGAAGGAGGGAATGGAGACGTTACACTTTCTCCTGTCACGACTCTAGGGTCGCGCTGACGCCGACAATGGCTCTTCAGCGAAAACCTGCATGTGCACTGTGCTCGTGCCCTCTTATACTCACGTAGTGATCAGGTGCACCTGAGCACAATCAGTGCACGCCAATATTCATTGGCCTTTAGTAAAAGGCTCAAAGGCAATTGATCTCTCTGGCGAGTTCCCATATGTAACGTCTCCGTTCCCTCCTTCAGGGAACGTGGGTTACGTACGTAACCTAGAAGTTTTCAATAAATGATAATAGGAATTTTGGAAGGCCTAAGTAACACTGAAACTCAAAATACAGTGTTACATAGAAGTTACTGTTCTTTGTTTTATGCTCAGACGTCCATAAACCAAAAGAGTTCACCAGAACCGCATTCATTGGTGTGTTTTGTCATAATTGTGTTTGGATCAGTTGTCAGAAAAGCAATACTTACAGGTTGCCCTTTGACCCCTCGGTCACCTTGTTTTCCAGGAAATCCCATTCCCCCATTAAATCCTTTTTTGCCTGGAGGTCCTGTTTGGCCAGGGATGCCCCTTTCACCCTAAGTCAGAACACAGAGAAATATTTAAGCTAAAACCATCTATTTTTATAGATGACACACAAACACAAAGAATATGTCACCATATGTCCATATGAGCAAAGTACCTTTGGCCCAAAAGAGCCTTGAGTTCCAGGCAGACCTGGTCCACCTGTGCTTCCTTGAGGACCTGGTTTTCCAGGTAAACCAATCTCCCCATCACTTCCATGCTCACCCTAATGTGCACAACAGGGGAAACACATACCAAAACATCACAAACAACAAAGCGCACTTGGGCGATTTCAAGTGTTACATTGAGAACATTGAGAATTACATTGATTGTCTTACTGGCATTCCTTTAGCTCCATCTTTCCCAAGGGCTCCTTCTACCCCAGAATCACCCTCATGACCCTCACGACCAACAACTCCTCTGGGGCCAGGGAGACCAATAGGCCCCTTTGAGAGAAACACAGCTGTTTATATTAACATCAGCTGTAGGTTCTGTCAAGCTGAAAGAAACTTACTTACAGGGGACCCTCGATTTCCAGATTTACCACGTGGGCCGTTTTTGCCTTTTGCACCCTAAAAAAAATCAGTTATTCAGTTGAGATGGATATTATATGATTTAAAATAGAAGACATATTTGTGCATTATATTTTAACAAAACAAAATCCCCAATATAGTTGTCTTTACATGGTAAAGTCTTACTTTGTTGCCTTTGGATCCTTTAGGCCCTGGAAAACCTTTTGGTCCTGCATTTCCCTGTGGTTATAGACACAGATAATAAGATGAAGAAAATATATTATTATTTATTATCGTTAAAACTAAAATGAAACTAAAACCATTAAAATAGCTTTGATTACTTTTAATATAATAAATATGAAATAAAACTGAAATAAGATTAAATACAAACTGTTTTTAATTTGACTTTAGTTTAAGAACTAAATAAACTAAAACTTCATAAAAACTACACACATATTTAAAAGCAAATAAACAAATAAAAATGACGAAAATAAACAACAAAATAACAAAAAAATTAACAAAATTAAATTAGGAACAAAATACAAGAATAAAATATTAATAAAACTATAGCAGTATGAAGATTATTATTGGTCGATTCACTCACAGGGAGTCCAGGAGCCCCTGTGTTTCCTCTTTCTCCATGAACACCTTCGTGACCCTTGAGATTTACAAATTGAGATTCAAAATTGACATAGAATGTATATATTTAAATAGTGAACTATTTTGGAATTGTCGAAAAATATATTTCTAAAATCAAAACTCACTGGGTACCCAATGTCACCTGGTTGTCCCCTTTCTCCTCTGTTGCCAAAAGGTCCCTTAACCCCAGAGAAATTCAAACATATCGATCAGGTTGGCATCCTGAATTCCCCTAAAACAAGGCAAAGATGTGTAGGAAATCTAAAGGACTGACTCACGATGTCACCTAAAGGACCAGGTGGGCCTTCAACCTTCCCATCATCACCTGGCTCTCCCTAAAAAGTATAACAAGTGATTTCAGTATTGATTTCTGGATTTTTCAATCTGTTATAAATTTGAATTTGTGCGATGGATATGCTAAGGTTAAATAAATTCCAATATTAATTTAGACTTTTGGAAAAAGGCTTTTTGTTTTTATTATACAAATACAAAGAACACTCCTTTGTTAAATGAGCTAGTAGTTATAAGACTTTTTAAACCTTTTACCTTTTCACCTTTTGGTCCTGGGGATCCCATGGGACCTTGTGGTCCTTGATGACCCTACAGTAAATGAGGAAATAAAAGAAGAAATACTTGAGTATGGAACCATACAAGCACTTAAAGGCAAGTCAACTAGCTCTAACAAGCCTTATTAACTTAAAAAGCTTGCTTAATGTAGAGCAGCTGTTTTGATTTTTTACCATTTTATGCTGAGCTAAAATAAAGTCTTATAAGGCAGGTCTATGTTAAATAACACTTACTTCATATCCCACTAAACCTGGTTCTCCATGCTGGCCCATTTTTCCCGGAGCACCCTGAAAATGATAGTCATGGGATCAAAATTAGCTTCAGATAGCTTAATCAGAAACTGCATTCTTGCCTACACGATTTTCTTTGGTGTATAATAACATAAGTATCAGCATTTTCTGTGGTTTGATGATGTAATAGGAGATTGTTAAAATGAAACAATATGGCAACGGAAAGGCGATTTCAGAGAAAAACATAATTATTTCTTTCTTCTTACAGTGACATCATAAGAACTTTGTAATCAATGAACCTTATGTCGTTTCGGTTTACAAAACTGTGAAAATTATTATTATTATTATTTTTTACCATAAACCCAGTAGTTCCTCTGCTTCCTTTTGGCCCAATAAAACCCATGGCACCTTGTTCTCCCATTTGTCCAGTCTCGCCAAGGTGACCCTGGTGACCTTTGCTGCCCTGAAATCAAATTAAACATGATTTATACTCTACACGAGGAAAAACACACACACAAGAGTAGCTATGGCTAACCTTACAAAAGAGAAAATGTAATTTATTAAATACCTTCTCTCCAGGTCTTCCCCTCTCGCCAGTTTTTCCAGGTTTGCCCTCAGGGCCCTGAAATTACATTACAAAGTTGGCACACTGAAAAAATGAATCGAGAGGAATCTCTGAATGAACACATTCAGTCTGACTAATGACTTTAATCATCAGAACTACCAAAAGGATGTGTAGTTTGTCTCTGTTGTCATCAAACATCGCTCACTCTTTAATAAAACCTAAGGAAAAGCATGTGCTCTGTGCAATAAAGTGCTCCAGAGTGAAACGAGTTTAAGGTGTTCAAAAACTATATCAAAACTGCTACAAGTGCCCAAAACAGTTGTATATATCCACAGAAACGATAGTGAGTGGATACAAACAAAAACCTTGACAAAATGATCTTTCATTTCGAAAAGAGCATGCACCTTGACACCCGTTAAGCCAGGATCTCCGACACGGCCTTCTGTTCCTTTAAATCCAATGGTTCCCTTTTCACCTGTTTGTCCTTCCATACCGATGTCACCCTTTTCACCCTAGAGACAACAACACCTATTGAAACTTAATAAAATCCAAACAAACAAACACAATATCTACTAACATTTTTAAATACAAAAAAACCTCCTTTAATTATAAATGTATTTGGTATTTTTCTGACCTTAGTTCCATCAGGGCCACTCAGACCAGCCTCTCCATCAACCCCAGGTTCACCCTAAACAAGAACTTAATTAAAAAAATTCACTGAACTACTTTAATAAGACACAAATACGGACTTTAATCAGGGTAGATGCCATATTTAGCCTGACACAAATGTAAACAGGCTGTAAAGGATAAATGTGTTGTCTAGGTTGCAGCTAATAAACCATCCCTCGTGAAAAGCTGGTACACATTAGAATACTTTTAAAAAGAGAACTTGTTACAGAAATAATATTTTAAACCTAATTGTAGACTG
Source organism: Enteromius treurensis (assembly GCA_032275025.1). Taxonomy (NCBI): domain Eukaryota; kingdom Metazoa; phylum Chordata; class Actinopteri; order Cypriniformes; family Cyprinidae; genus Enteromius; species Enteromius treurensis. The sequence goes on along the minus strand of JAUCMU010000097.1, from coordinate 15,242,469 downwards.
AATGTAATGTTTTCATACACTTGAAATGCAATAAAACACATTTTTTTATTATAAAATAAATTTATAGTTTAATTGTAAATTCAACTCAATAAGATTAGCTTTCAAAAGCATTTTTAATCCACTGCAACATTACTTAAGGACAATTTTTAAATTAATTTGTAATTACAGATTCATAATAAAGTTGTTTATCATGTCAAGTTATTATATTAAGTATGTTTTACAATGTGCAATTATGTGTATAATGTATTTTTAAAATCTACTTTTAAGGCTTTAAAGCACTAATTCAATACAATTAAGAACATTTAATTATATGCGCCATAATGAATGATTGTTACTGAGTTATAAAACAATGAAAGCCACTGAACTGACAGTAATGGCATCTCTCCTGAATAAAGTCTATTACGTCTAGCAAAATGAACCTACTCGAGGTCCAATCAATCCTTGCTCTCCCATATTCCCAGGAGATCCAACAGCACCCTAATAAAATTGTAGAAAAAGTTTAAAATGTCAAATTGCAGCTTTCTATAAAACTTCTGCATACAGTATGATCACAGTAACCTCACTTTTGGACACAACATCGTTACACCTCATTCAGTATCATGCACAGAAAAAGAAAACACAGCTGGTGGTCACCTTCTCTCCTGGTTCTCCTGGTAGGCCTTGCTCCCCAACCTTCCCTCGTAAACCCTGTCAGACAAACAAGGAAACTAATTAACATGGACTGTTTAGCTTTCAGTATCCTACTACAGCCTTTGGTCCCTCACAGCTAAGAAAACATGTGGGAATAATAGATAGGTAATCAGAAACAGAGGAACAATGTGGGATAAAATCTGTTTTTTATTTTGGTGTCATTCGTTAAACTATTTTAATTAACAAAGCCAAGCTAAGTGTTTTCGAGTGCCACCTGAGGGCATTATTAACTAGGACTGTAGGAACTACAACTAAGCTGGCATTGGCTAAATCAGGGCATAAATATAACTGTTTAGCAAAAAAGCAATGAGGAGAGTAGGGAAGAAGGGTACAATAAGACGTAACACAGCTGAATAGGTCTGGAACAATAAAGAATTAATCTAATAATGCTGGAAGAACATGAAATATCAACACATATCTGAAGATTATGTCAAGAATCTTACCACTAATCCAATCTCTCCCAATGGACCTAATACTCCCGATGGCCCTTGAGGACCCTGTTAAGAGACAGATAACATATGGCTGTGATATCAGCTACTGAAACAATGGTACAAATCTGAACACTGTTGTTCAAAAGACTGGACTCCGTGAGAACAATCTTACAGAGTCCAATCGTTTAAACAATAGTGTTCAGATTTGTCACACTGATACATAAGACAGTATTGTTACAAAAAAGTTTTAAATAGTTTCTATTTCAAATAAATGCAATTCTTTTTGCTCATCAATGAATTGTGTATAAAAAACACTTTGTTGTGGTTTCCGTCAGCAGCAAAAGTTTCCATCACCGAAAACAATGTTTATTGAGCATCAAATCAGGATATTTCTAAAGGATCATGTGACACTGAAGACTGGAGACACATCACAGGAATTACAGGAATTAATTAAATTTTTATTGCACTTGATCAAATGCAGTCTTGGTGATAGTTAAAAAAAACGCCATTTCGACAGTGGCGTATCTTAACCTCATATTTCTCATTGCCATTTAATGTGGGCTGGCTCATCATCTCTGTATTTTTAAGCAAAGTTAGATGTGATGTTATAGTTTTATTTACATTAAAAAGATAATCTGAGAAATGTCTTGTCCAAACAATAGAAGTCAATGGGCACCAAAAATGTTTCTTTCAACAACCGATTTCCTGAAACAATTTAACAGACCATTTAATAATATTACAGTAACTCATAGCCAAATAGTTATTCAGGCATTATTTGTGCAAACTCTTTTCTAAACCTGGCTCCATTCTTGTAGGGGGTAACTTATCACAAATCACTCAATTCCAGATGGGGTAAAATCAAATCCTGTTTTGTTGAAAATCTTGTTTTCCTCAAGAATAAATGCTGCCATTAGTTGTGTCACATCACATTGATATAATCAAACCTGATATGTCACATGTACATAAAGGCACCATTTTTAAACAGACCTGAGTAGTGGAAGCAAACAAAGCCAGTAATTAAAGGCTTAATTTTCAGCATGTTTCAAAAGAAGTGGAATAGATGGACTGCTTCATGAACATTTCATGATGCTTTTTTGTCGTTTGGAGCTTGACAGTCCAAATATTCAATTATTATATATGAATGATGTACTTACAGGTTCTCCTAAGATGCCTTTTGCACCAGGAGGCCCTGTTGGTCCTTGAATACCCTAGAAAATGGATATACATATTTCATTTCAAAATGTATATATTATGAACTTTATTTATTTATTTATTTTTCAAAACCAGTTAAAAATGTTTTCAAATGATCAGTTACTCACTGGAAATCCAGTTGGTCCGGTTTCACCAGTTTCTCCAATTGTACCCTATTACACAAGAGAGAATCTGAGTGTCTCTGTCTCTTGGGACAGTTTCCAGATCTTTACCCTTAAAAGGTGCATAGTAATACCATTAGAGTATATACTGCTATTTTAAGTGTACATAAAACTACTGTAAGATACAAATATGCATCCTTTGGGAATTAAAGGAGGTACAAAGGTGTCCCTTTTTAGGAAACTGCCCCAGTGACCCCTAAAAGCAAAACTTTTGCTCTATGTTTATTAATTTATTTTCTTGGACATCGGTGAAATTTAAGAGATATGAAACAAATAAAACCGTAATTTTACCACTTGTCCGTTAAAGCCTTGTTTTCCCAGGGGACCTTCAGGACCCTGCAAAAAGGGGGACAGAACCCAAGATAATCTGCAATGATTTTCCATTGCAACAACCAAATCGAATTATTCTTTATTCTGTTTGATCAAACCAAAACCACGTATTTTGGAAATGTTTTGAGACAAACCTTCAAAGTACCCTGTTTCTAGCATTGTAAGGTTGATAAAAATGTTGTGCTGACAATTTAGATGTGTTTCATATGTTGTTTTGTTCTGTGGTAGGGAAAATGCAGTCCATGCCAGCTAGGAGGAAGTCAAGTACTTCATATTGAAACATAGCATAGCTGCTTTCAGCACGCACCATTCACTTCATTTTGAAGTATTGACATCCCACGAGGATAAAATTGCAAACAATTACTAAGCTAAGTGTTTCAAGATCTCAGTATTAGCCGGTAGAGAAGATCAATATCAGATGAATCATACGCAGCCCTAATTGTGCTTATAAACAACAGTAAAAACAAAGAAGCAGTACTTTGGTGCAAAAAGGTGACTATTAACTCTTTCCCCGCCAGCGTTTTAAAAAAAAGTTTATATCAACAGCCAACATTTTTGATGATTTTCACCTAAATTTGACGGCCTACAGAATATTTGCTGCTAAAGGTATATGAACATATTATATATCAAAATAAAGAATCAAGCCTTTGCTTTCAAAGACAAAAAAACCCCCAAAAAACTATTTATTCTATCTTTATGTGTCCATGTTTTATCATCAATTGAATGCAGATAGGTTTCATCCAAAATACACATGCACACATTTAGGCTACATATATACATACTGTATGTACCTATATATACACACATACCCTATTTATATTTTATATATCACGCAGACACACACACGCATGTTGGTTTTTGTGATGTATGGGGACTCTCCATAGGTGTAAAGATGTTTATACTGTACAGACTGTGTGTGGTATTGCCCTACACTGACCCTACAACCAAACCTACCTAGATTAAAAAACAATTTAGTATGTTTTTTAAGCCTTTTGAATTACGGAGACACCGAAAATGTCCTCATAAATTACCTTTATATTGTAATACCTATGTCATACCCATGTCATTATGCAAATTTGTGTCCTCATAAACAACATAAACATGCACACACACACACACATACGTATTCATATCACCGGGTTATTGATCTATCCACGACATAACAAGAGATATTTCTGTGTCTGTAAAGGCATCTCCATCACTGACTAGCCTAACAAAATGGTCAAAACATGATCTATATATATGATCTATATTATGATCTACATCGTCTCCTTCCGTTTATGACAATCGTCTTTTTTTCAAACCTGGTATACTGTAAATCATTCAGGACATGCGCTAGGGCTTTCCTTAGCGTAATGCACCTATAACAGGGATAGACGTAAAAACTTGTCTTTGGCGGGGAATCCAAAGAAGCCAATTGATGAGTTATTATCAATGGAGGGGAAAGAGTTGATTAAAGTTTAGGACTATTTTCTGATCAGTATCATGACTGTAAAAAAGTATGCAGTAACTTAGGTCTACAAGAATCATTGTTGAATATTTCACCTTCATTCCCATCACTCCTTTGTCTCCGACTGGTCCGTCTGGTCCCGTTGCACCCTGTGTAGAATATATAGAGATACAACTGGCATTATGAAGCACACACATATGGGTGTCAATAAATGAACCAAACAGCAGAGGGCACACTTGTACAAACAAAGACATTAGTGGCGATACTCTGGGTCAAGGCAACAAGTACTATTATGACCTAACTAACAGATATACAGTATAGCATTAGTCGAACTTATATGACATATACACAACTCATTGAGAGTAATTTGTTTGACTTGTGGTCTTAAATGAGTCGAATATCCAGCTCACCAGGGGCAAAAACCTGAATGAATGCAGCTTTAAAGACTTCTGTGAAACATTAGCCTTTCACATCATGGAAAGCTGCCATTATATTTCCATTGTGATGATTCATAAGCCTTATGAAAAATGTAGAGCCACAGCTGGGTGATCTCTGACTTTGAGGGATTTCTTTGTCTGGAAGGTAGAAACAGTGATCAATGGGGATATTATGATGGCTGGAACTGCTGTGGGTCCTGCTGAAGAACAGACGTGTGGTGCTCCTCTAACACAACTTGCTTTTGAGGGCCAGTGCAACACTGCTGTCTCTGTTTTTGTGATATGATGTCATTCAGTAAAAGCCTTTGACCTTTCAGGAGCTAATGACAACATTTGGACTGATTGAAATCGGGCCAGGACAGAAACTTGAATGATCAAATAAGACACCCATTACAGCATCTTTCTAAATCCTAATACTGCCCTTGTTTCGGTGGCAACAGTTTAACGGTTTGTAGATTTTCAACAAAACTTTGCTGAATTTAAGTAGCATTTTTCAGTAACATTGTACATAATATGAATACATTCAATACATGAATATAAATGAAAAAACACCTTATTATTTCATCATTTTATACAAACTTACTGTATTGTAGAAAAGGTACATTACCAACTTGCAATGTTGCAATTACAGTTTCCTAAATCCCAAATGCAAACTTCAAAGGAGGACTTGAATGCATCCAAATATTTAATTGAATGTGACAGGATGTCCAATAAACTTTTAACTTCAATATCAATATTTGAAACTATTTTTAATTTGTCTGTGAGGTGAGAAGACTTTCTTTTCCTCAGTAAATAACATGAATATTGGTCTCTAGAGAGCAGTGAGATAAATGGATCTGTCTGTGGGAACTAACAGAGCTGAGCATTCTAAAAATGACGAGGCTCAAATCCCAGACCTCCACGTTCTCCATTAGTGGTAATTTAGTCCTAACTGCCGTTCATCTTTTGTTTGTTGAAGAATTAATGTTTAATTTGTAATGGTGAATTAAGTTTATGAAATGTGTTTTTGTGATGTGAGACAGTTACGAGTGCTGAAATTTCTGATATAATGTTAGAAAGCTATTAGAGATTGTGTTAACATTATACCACATGAACTTGTGTGAAATTCATTAAGAATGAAGCTTCAATGCACATGTTCACACTAAATCATAGTGGACCCTATTAACTTTCCTAATGCGTGTTTCTGGTCTTACTATGAACAATATATCAATGCAGTTTATTGCAAAGAAATAGAAACAAACTAAAATAATAATACTTAAGTGCTTATTTTATGTAGGCTCTGCAAGCTATTTTTAACCTAAAATAGCTAAAGTTAACCTAAAGCAACTTTGGCAATAGTAAGGCCAGTTTTCACAATTAATTGATTTCTGAAGGACAAAACCAACCAATAATAGACTGAATCTTGTTCCTCTTTGAAATATGTCACATTACAGAAGTAAAATTGGTGTGAATGGCATTCATAGTGACTTGAAGAAGTTTTCAAATTTTCTTATCTGCTGAGAAACATCGTAAATCTGGCACCATTGACATAATCCAATCTCCAAGCTTTGGACTTTCCCATCAGTGCATGTAGGCTGAACTCTTTAGCAACCCCACAGGTTCCCATTACCCATAACCTAAGACACACACTAAAACTTGACTTTCACAGTAAATGCCAAATACTCCAAGCACCTCAAGAGCATTGCCACTTCTCTACATCTGATGGGAGTCTGTCCTTTGTTTGCCCTCAACTCCCATGGCTTGCTTTGATTCGGAGCAGATCCCTGTGGGTGGCACATCTTCATTGTGATAGTATTGCTTCCAAAGAAGTCTAAATGTAGCTGGACTTTATTTTTATTATTTTTTAAAAACATAATTGTGACCGTGGACCACAAAACCAGTCATAATGGTCCATTATTTTTTAAAACTGAGATTTAAAACTGATTAAATAAGCTTTCCATTGATGTATAGTTATGATAGGACGTCCTTAGCAATGCACATTACTAATCAAAAATTAAGTTTTGATATATTTACGGCAGGAAATTTGCAATTCACAAAGTGCAAAGTTGACAATGTTTTTAAGCTATGATTACACTGTGTTTAAGTAAAGACACCAGAAGTGTAGGTATTGAGGCTTTGGTTTAAGCATTCGGTTTTAGTGTGTAAGCAATAGGCAAAAACTAATATTCTAATGATTTTTGGCATAAAACACAACTGTAAAATTTTGACCCATACAATGTATATTTGGCTATTGGGCAGTCATGGCCTAATGGATAGGGAGTTGGACTTGTAACCCAAAGGTTGTGGGTTCGAGTCCCAGGTCCGGCA
>JAUCMU010000097.1:15104731-15117229 GCA_032275025.1 Enteromius treurensis | reverse complement strand
ACACAATAACGTTACCACGCAAACTCATACAAAAACAAACAGTACTTACTCATGAGAGTGACTGGAACAGATCGCACACCGCATCTTGAAGTAAATCCATTTGTTATCTTCTTTGCTGAAGTCAGCGCTGTTTGTTTTGTTTTCTCTGTCCTTCCGTGTTGAGCACATGAGCTGTGGTGGGCGTGTTCATGTCGTGCGCATCTCACGTGGCGATTCGAATAACAAAGAGCAAGTAGCTTGTGGGCGTGGTCACATTAAAATGAATGAGATCAGATTGAGAAACTCAGTATAGTGTTGGTTACTCATTACTTTAACAAAGAATATTTGTTTTCAACGTGCACTTACTGTATTTTAAAGTAGACACTTCAAGCTTTCTATAGATATATTTCTCATGTCTGTGTGTCATGTTTTCGCGGAGGTATAGTTCATTTTATTAACGGCTTTTTAAAAACTGTTCGCGCAGAGAACTAAGAAAAATCACGCACACTTTTTATTTTCCTTATTTTGCAAAAGCACACACTTTTGTTGTTACTGAGAGTGAATAAAAAAAAGTAGACATTTACTGTAACAGATTTGAATGGTATATAATACTTACTTTTGTGACCAAAATCAACAGAGTTATATTAGTGTCTTTTACACTGGAAAAAAAAAAGACCCAAATCCCGCGGGCGTGACGGCCGACCTCAGAGGGTAATTAATTGGAATATTCATATCTTTCAAATAAATTATGATGGTGGTAGTATCTGCCTTCTATCTTGTGTTTTATTGCCAGATGGTAGGTTTAGGGGCAGGGTTTGGGTTATGTGCTCATAACTGTGTAAATAATCTCATTTAAATAAAACTGTTTTGACTGTTTACATTGAAAAATCCCACCCCTACATATATGCAATATGCCATAGTGTTTACCCAACATATCTTTTAATTATGATGATACAATAATAAAAAAAATTGTGTCTGTATATTGACGCAAAGAGTTTCCTATTTAAAACAATGGAGAACCCTTCACATCAAAAAGTGACTAAAAAGGGTTACCTTGAGCTTCAAAAAGCGACACAAAAGGGTTTTGACCAAGGTGACTATTGGAGTGAGACTGTGTTGAATCAAACCATTAACTATAACTTTTACCTCAATAAACTCTTTTTATTGAAATGAAAATGAAATTTTACAATTTAAAATGCTGCTCTTAAACTGCATTTTTTATTCGACAAAGGATTCTGGAAAAAAAAAGAACACCATGGTCTCACAAAAATGTGTGTTTTCAACATTAGTAATAATAATAATAATAATAAAATGTTTCTTGAGCACCAAATTTGCATATTAAACTAGCTAACTATCAGGAAAAAAAAATCAGTAATTTTAAGTGCATTTTATATATCATACAATTTTTTTATATTATATTATATATCTGTCTGTGTGTGTGTGTGTATATATATACATATATTTATATACATGTATGTACAATATGTACAGTATGTACGTATGCATGTTGTCACAAGCTGCACCTTCATGGCTCTCTCCAGCCAGCAGCAGCGGGAACCTTCGCCGGAGTTTTAGTGTTCCCACCCGGACCCTTTTTAGCTCACGTACCTTGGCTGATGCGATCACAGGTGTTAGTCATTATCACCCCTATATAAACGCTAACTTTCCACTAGTCCATAGCAAAGTCTTGATTTGCTGTGTCTGTCATTTCTGAGTGTTTATTTGGACTGTTTTCTGAATTGTTGATTCTCGCTGCCTGCCCCGAACTTCCTGCCTGGACTTTGACTACGATTATTGCTTATAATCTGCTGATTCTGTTTGCCGGTAAACTGATCTTCGCTTGTCTGACTCTGTTAATAAATATCACTCTATAAATGCATCCTCTCAAGTCTGATAATATGTCACACATGTATGTGTGTGTGTGTGTGTGTGTATATTTATATATATATATATATATAATTAAAACAAAACGTAGAAATGTGCCACAGCCTTTGTGAATTCCAGTACTGCATCTTAGCTTTAATGAGACTACTAGTTAATTAAAGGGACACTCCATGTAATAACCTTGCCAGAACTCTATTAAAAGCCCTCTGCATCCTGAAGGAGAGGGTGACAGCTATGCCTGCATTCTGACATGACGATCTATAACTGCACAAAGCTTTGTGACAGCCCCCTCTCTATCTCCAGAGAGATGGAAGTCAGAAGAGGGATAGCAAGACAGGGATGGAGGGAGACCGTACGAGTAGGAGAAAAGAGAGCAGGAAAAAGGAAGGAGGGTGGGGGACGTATGCCACATTTGCACACGTTCCTCAGAGACATAGCCAGGCATTGTGGCCGATGAAACAAAGCTTTGTCCTCTGTGCTGTTCCCTTTTGTGGTGCAAGTCAGGAGGATCAACAAGAATGTCAGCCGTTGTCGGGCAGCTCGTGATTGTGGCAGGAAAGTAATTGATGTTGGCTGGCGCACGCATCCCGATTTTCCGACAAGTCACAATGGAAGCCAATCTATCAGAAGAGCCCGGTTCCAACGCAGCATAGTACAACCTCAGCGGCAGTTTAACACAGCAAATCGTCCGATGCTTCCTGTGCAATTAATCACTCTCTGATGGACGCTCCATACTAAATCCCCTAAAGTGAATTCATTTTAGTCTCTTGCTTATACGAATCAACTCAAACGCCATGGAAGTGAGACAGGTAAGCAACCCAAATGCGTTACACACACTAATGTATTCATTTATGCAGATTGTGGGTAATGTCACTTGGATGGTATGGAAATTTTAACGCATTAATATGGAGATATGGTGATCCCTTGCTTTGATTATAATAATAACAGCTTTGACGCCTGAACCTTAGCGGATTTTCATTAAACAAACCTTTCAGCCATCGATTGGATCACCCATATTTGACTTTTGTGAAGTCCACACAAATAAAGCTGTCTCCTAATAAAGCAATCTGTCCATGATAATTACACACGCGCCATCTATAGAGCATCATATACAAACAGCCCACTAGATAATTGTACCTTGGCATGCAGAGGGAGTAATGTAGGTGTTATAATTACTGCTCCCTCAAATGATCTCCAGGTGAAGGTGATGGAGGTAAGAGGGGCTCAGACAGCCTCTCTGTGTCTGAGTTATCATGAGCAGATTGGCCTGAGCGTTTTGGGACGTATAGGGGTGAGCAAGCGAACAGCTGGAGCTCAAATCACACTTCCTGTAAGGTAAAAATCAAGCACAGCAGCAGCGAAGAGCAACAGTGATGTCATGTGCACATGATCTGTATGTATCCTATGAGTCAGGGGCCTGCAGAATACTTATATTTCCACTACAGCCAGGTATTCACAGTGAGGTCCAGTAGACCGAGCACAAACTGAAAAATTTAGATTTTCCATTTAAGTTTGGAAATAATATTTGAAAAAAAATATCTGAATAATAATAGACACTAATTTCAAGTTCATTTTACACAGCGGAAGCACTGCTGCCATTAAAACAGGAGGACCAACACAATACTAAGATTTTCTGAGATTATCGGTTCAGCTTTTAACACCATGAGTTATGATGTATAATACTGTGTGTTAAGGGTTACAATTAGTGTGATTAATTATGGTTTTTGTTTGTGTTCTGTGTGTGTGTATATATATATATATATATATATATATATATGCATAATAAATATACACAACACATGCACATATATCATGTAAACTACTTATTTTGGATGTGATTGATTGACAGCTCTAATTATAATGTATCAAAATTAAACAAGATCATAAAACTTATTCTAGTTTACTGCTTTTCACAAGGTTGCACATCATTCACAATTTAATTAAGAATTCCTTCAAAAAATAACTATTTAAAACCTGAATTTACGTTTAGATTAGGATGCCGACATGCTATCAGGATTTGAATGAAAGAAAGTCTAAATTAATATGAACTGAAATTCAGATAAATTCATAAGAATTAAGCTTTTCTTCTAAACAAGCTACACAATCAAGTGGCTTTATAAAGCCTTGTTTAAAAGTTCTTTCGGGGAAAATAAATAAGTTTAGTGGCTACATAAAGAATGCTAGATATGGATGGAGTGACAGACAGACAAACAAATCCCGTTAGGCTCCAATAAAAAAATAACTTGTACTGATACTTTGGGTAATAAGACAACTAAACTTCAAAAGTTAAATGAACCAATTCACCTGCTCACAGTGGGAAGAAGTGTCAGTATGCTGTCATTTAAAGCACTGTGTCCTTAATCGAGAATCATTGTACCACAGAAAAACCACACCTTTGCATTAATGCCTATGCAGGCACATTAAAAGAGATGTTCAGCTCGCAAAGTTTGCAGAGTAAGAGCTTACACAGCTCGTATGTGGCCTAATTCTGTCTTCATTCTTCACGGGGAGTGCAGTATCAGCCTCCTACCAGTTCACTGCCTCCTGCCCAGTACACTCCCACTAAGAACTGCATCCGGCAGTGAAAAGCACTCACTTCTGGCTTTAAGAGCCGTCTGCCCTGTCTCTAAATCCCGCCTTGCACACTATATGACAAGACATGCTGACTAAACTGAACAGATGCAACAACGAGTTAACATAAAAACAGAACAGAGGCAAAAGTAATAAATCAGTGGCCATACAGCTCTCCGCCAAGGGAGCAAAATCTCTTAGGGCTGGCGAAGTAAGTTCAAGCTCACCTTGGAAAGTCTTTCGGATATGGAAGGTGAGGGTGTAAAAGGGAGGCAGGAAATGCCATGGAAATGTCACCATGATAGCAGTCTGGCAGGAGAAGAACAGCCTAGAGATTCTCTCCTGTCAACTCACATCCATCCAAGAATGCAGGGCTGATAAGAACAGACATGGCCAAATGAAAACTCCTGCAACAGTTTACTTTGGATAGACCAACCGATTTGGGTGCTTATTTTGTAATCCTTTAGCAAAACGTAATTGCATTTCTGAAGGAATATCGCAACTCATGAATAAATAAGTCAGATAAGTCAAGTCAAATTTATTTGTATAGAGCCTTCACAATAGTTTCAAAGCAGCTTTGCAGAAAATTATGATGATAATGTTTATAATATCTCCATGCCTTCTAGTCTCGTTTAGCAGATTAGAGCTTGGCAATAATACAGTTTACATTTTTGCAAAAATACAAGCAATCAGGCAGTCGAGATATGCTATTTATTATATATTGATTTACTTGATCATATATATATATTTTGAAGGTATAACAAGACAGATAAGATTAAGTTATTTTTATTACACTGAAAAGTACAAAAATGAGTTTGCTGTGTTCTCACAAGCACAAATAAAGCAAATTTTAAGAGTTAAGGTAAATATAAAAGTCCTTCCTCATTAGTTAACCGCAGTGCATGCTTTTTAATTTAAAATAAAAGAGTTTTCAAGAGCCAGCTAATGTGTTTAAGGAGAAATGTTTATGCATGTTTTATAATACATATTAACCTGTCTGTCAAATGTTCTCTAGTAATTTTTTTTCTGTTAAAACATATGGCAAAAGCTGTGGCGGTACCCTTCTTATGGAACAAGTCTTTATTATGAGCTTGTACATGCTGAGCCTTTCAAAAGGCCACATTTAAAGTAAAGCCTTGAAATTATTGCCAGCCATTTGAAGCTAACAACTGTCAGGTATAGCAGGACCCGCATGAGAACAGAAGCCACATCTTTCCATTTCAAAGTTGAAATGCACTGCAAAGCAAATTGAAATAATGTTCCTCGGGTTACAAAAATGGTGCTCAGGCCAAAAGCGGGGCATTTTAAAAAAAGGGCTTTTAGCATGTCAGTGTCTGACGGAGGGGCCATAATATTGGCCAGTGAACTTAGTCCCACCTTTAGTTATATAATGGCATACTAATGTTTGCTGCAGTTACCCGCTCCATCACTCAAACTCCCCAGGAGTAAGAAGAAAGTGTATTATTCATGCAACACACTCCTCCATAGCAACTACACTAATAAGGGCCCAGTGGGCTACGATGAATGTTCTCCAGCTGCATATAAAATGTACATATCAAATCCATAATTGAACAAAGAATAGAGAAAAGCACAGCGACGCAGTTAAAAAAAAAAAGAGAATAGTTCTGATCCAATAATGCAAAACTAGGAGAAACTGTTATTGGGATTGTGTTTTAACTTCTGAAATTGTATTCTTACTGAGTGCCATCTTTCATTTGACCAATTATAGCTATTGTATTTTGCTTGAGTATGAAAGTACAGTGGGACATATGGTCTTATGTGAAGAGCTTATAAGGCTTCATTTTTGCTCCCTTTGAAGCGCAAAATTGAGCCAGTATTGTCTGTGATTGCTGCCTCAATGGCAGCTCAGAGTTTATTCAGTAAAGAGACATGTGGGGACAATCAGAAGCTACAAAAATAAATATGGTTCCCATTTACCTCTTGCTCTCAACCTTGGCAAGACAGTAAAATGCAAATAGCTTTTGATAAGTGTGCTGTAACAGGAATGATTGCAGTTGGGGGGAATCAATTATTGCCTATATAACAGTGCTTTTGATCTAATTTAATCTATATAATTATATCAAACATGTACCATGCTATTAAGCTGACAATCTGGGGGTCTTGATTGAACAGTATACTGCAGGAGCTACTGATTCAAACATCACTCCACATGTATTTCAGTGAATCCAATGATTATGCACACACACACACGAAAGAGGAGGAGCATTTCTTCATGTACTTACAGTACAAACCCTATAAAATATATTATTTAGGCTTCAGCAGGTCTCAATTCTACATTTAAAATATCAATTCAATGTTGCAAATGCACTGAGGTCATTGCTCTAACCCTTGTGGATTGTGGAAAATAAAATAATCCAAAATAATGCCAGATTATACGTGAGCTTTAGAGCTGAAACCCATCAGAACTATACCAAACAACAATCTAAAGTTCATCTGCTCTGTGGATTTATTTTCTGATTGTAGTCCACATGCAGAGATTCGAATCAAGATGCATGCACACCCTTCTAAGCTGTCAAATCGCATTGAAGAATATCAGATTGACAACATGATTTTTGTCATTTTATTTATTTATTTATAACCGTATTTTCCTGTGTGTGCGTGTGTGTGTGTATCACATTTAAACAAGTATGAACCATGTAAACAATTAAATCAAGTAGCACATATAGTATAGAGTTATCAGAATCTGAAATTCTAACAGGCTTAAAAAGGCACTTTGGATGCTAAAATAATGAGACATGATAGTTTTTTTCTGCATAGGAAATGACAGTTGCAATATAGATAGCGTGGTTATTAGAGATAAAGTATTTATATAACCACAGAGACTATTTGAGGTAGAGGAGAAGGAATACTCATAAAGAAGGAAGGAAACTATAACAATAATAGGACTTGAGGAATCAAGGTCAAGCCATATAGCTCAATGGCTTTTGATTGGCTTGTTTGTTTTTAATATGTCTCACTAATGTTGTCAGGTGAAAATAACATCTAAAGTCCCTATCAAACCAAACAGCTTTATGTTGGTCAACAAGGCAAAAAATCTGCATCTGAAATGTCAGACTCCTGTGGATTCCTATTGATGACTACATTCTTTCTGCGCATTTGCTAAATGCATTCACACCTTAGCAGCTGCAAAATAGGATCTTAATCACGATTAATGATTACCTCATAAAAATCTAAATTTGCACAAATGTCTGAAAAGGTTTATGGGCGACAGACAGCAACAGATGTGCATCTTGTTCACAATGTGAGAGGAACACCCGTGAACGTGAAGACAGAAGGGCTGGATCGTTCTATTGAAAGCTTGGAACCTGATAAAACAACGAAGCAGGAGAGAAGAGTCTGAGCGTTTTTCAAAAGCAGCTCCGCTCACAGAGATCAGTGGGCTTAAGGGGTGAGTGCTGACCATTCGCAATGTGAAGGATCAATGGCTGTGATACTGAGGAGCCAAGGAGATCAAGAGGAGGTGGAGAAAACAAACGCCTTAAAATCCCGGAACGTATGTATGTGCACAAATGGGGCAAATGTGCAAAACTGATAAAAAAACAGTGGTAGAAACCTAATTCGACTTGGGAGCCAGCAATCAGAATAGCAGCATCTGAAAAGAGACTGGATGTTACATCAGAAACAGGGGGTTTCTGCAAGCTGGTTTTGAAATGCTCTGTGCATCAACGTCATGGTGAGAAGACAGAATAACACAGCAAGAACGATGTGACATCAGAGGAGATCTTGAGAAGGTGTGAAGAAACAGGAAAGGGAAGCGCTCTGAAATAGGCGTGTAAATTTCATGCAGGGGAAGGTCACACATGCCAAAACTGACAACAGTAAAAGGAAGTGCAACAAAGAGAGTTACAGGAGCCAAATGAGGGGAGCACAACAATTACCATATCTAGATATATCCCACCTGCTGAAGTCGGATCCTCGCCATCTGCTGCTACAGAGGGTTATGAAGGAATTGGAGGGGAGGAAGGAGAGATAGAGAGAGATGTGGTCAATCCTCTATCACATACAGTAACCTCTCTTGTAACATAAAAGCTATTTGCAGTTTACCAGGTGGTGCACTTGAAATCAACATCAATATAAAACATTGTTTAAAAACAATTAACCATTTTCTTCTTTATTACACACACCACATTGGCTATCTATACAGACAGTGTTTGGAAAGCAAGAAAATGTATTATATTTCTATTATATTTCGTTATTATTTTAAATCAGGGCTATTAGCTATTGGGTTTTACAAACATTTAACCAATGAAAAGCATTCAAAAGAGCTTGTGACTAAACCTTAGTATGTTTAGTAAGTATGTGTTTTTATTTTATTAATTAAATTTATTTTTCAATGACCAATCATTTTACTAGATAAGACCTTTATTCATCTTCTGGTATCGTTTATACCCTTTGAAGCTTCACTGAAACTATAATTTTGACCTTCAACCGTTTGAAGTCCATTGAAGTGCAATCCTGGAATTTTTCATCAAAAACCTTAATTTCTTTTCGACTGAAGAAAGAAATACGTAAACCGCAATCTTGGATGACATGGGGGAGAGTAAAATTAACAGAATTTTTTTTATTCATCTATTTTATTTATTTAATTTTTATTATTTTTTATTTATTTAATATGAAAATTCTGTCATCCTTTACTCCCCCTTGTGTAGTTCCAAACCTCTATGAATTTCAGAACACAGAGAACACAGAATATAGAACACAGCCTGGTTACAAACTTTTTATTTTTATTTTTTTATATATATATATCTTGATTTGTTTATCTGAACAAAGAAATTCATACAGGTTTGGAACGACTGAGGGTGAGTAAATGATGAAAGAATTAAATTTTGGAGAATTATTTATTTAATATTCTAAAGATTTTTGGCATATATATATATATATATATTTTTTTTTTTTTTCTCAGTGGACACTCAGTTTTTCATTCTTATAGATATGAGATTTCCATTTTTCATAA
The DNA here is from genome assembly GCA_032275025.1 of Enteromius treurensis. Lineage (NCBI taxonomy): Eukaryota > Metazoa > Chordata > Actinopteri > Cypriniformes > Cyprinidae > Enteromius > Enteromius treurensis. The sequence goes on along the minus strand of JAUCMU010000097.1, from coordinate 15,107,820 downwards.
CCAGAGAGAAGCTGACAGGCCTTATGCGTCAGGAACTGACAGGAAAAGAATGACCCAGAAAGCACATACTTATTTCATATGTATATCAATGAAATGACTCTTCCAGTTGCCATTCTGTTCATACGACACACATCACCTGAACTCACTCTCAAAATCCATTTGTAACATCTGAAAATGTGCAAAAAGTAAGAGAATATAATGCGGCTGTCATTTCCTTTTGTACTCATTACTCATTTTAGTTCTCCCAACCGGGCTGGCTGACTGCTGCTGCTGTGTGAATGTAGCCGATGACCGTTCTCGTAATCGCCTGAAGGTCGGGCTCTTTGGAATTAGGACAGTCTCATAGGGCAAGTTTTAATACAATATCTAAACGTTGCTTTTGCGTCTGACCCTGCGCTCACTCAGCCGGAGCCCAGCCTGTATTTATCATTCAGCAGCAGCTCTCAGATTATCCGGCTGAGCATGCATGTGTTTGACTGTTAATCGCTGTGCTGTGGGCCTTAAAGGCAAGGATGAACCCAACCTGTCTCCAGCCATTATCATCGACCTCCATCAACCTGATCACGTTACAGCATAAAGACTCCCGGCACCCTTTCCTTTTTCTTCACTTTCACTCTTCATCTTCATCCCATTCATCTCATTGTGAAAGGAGCTCTTCTTGGGTCCTGACGGTATCAGAACTGAGATTAAGTTATCCACATTGGCTGTTTGTGATTAATTGTTTGTTTTTTTGTGTTGTTAGTACCAATAAAGGTTAATTCTCTTTAAAGGAAACGTGATGGTCTGTACCATTAGAAATCAAACTGCTTTGCACAAGAGCAAAACAGGATAAACATCCAGGGAGAAAAAAAATAAAGATAGGTCCCATACCAGATACACATCTAGTTACTATGTAAGTACACAGGTACAGTATTAGGGACACTTAATATAAAGTGGATCCTAAAAATAAATAAAATTAAAATAACACCCTGGAGCACAGTGGGTTGTGCATGATCATAACAACATAATAAGGGTTTACAAGGACACAGGTTCCAATTTTAATATCCCATTTTCTCAGTATATAATAGGTCTACTCTAATAAAAATAAAGGTGCTTCATTGTGCCATAGAAGAACCTTGCTGTTTAATGGTTCCATCAAGAGATAAAGACTTTAAGAACTGAAGAACCATTCTGTTTGACGGAAGAATGTTCTTCAGATTATAAAAAGGTAGGAAAGAGAGGGACCAAAAATGGTCCTTCTATGTCAACACACTGAAGTACCTTTTATTTTTAAGAGTGTAAGTACAGTAACAAGCTCCAGTCTGGATCCAAAACACTTAAGAAGAGATGATGCCAACCCCACAGAGGACTTCAGATGATGCCAACCCTGAAACAACACACAGCACTATACACTGTATGTTTCTTGATCCATGCTATGTTTATTTATTATTTATTGCTAGAAAGATTCTTCATACATAAATATTTTATAACAATATGCAAACTAACGGGACAATCAACAAACTGACAGTTACCCTTGTTGTTAAAATTAAACTGTTAGAAAAACTATCCCTTGTCCAGCTTTGAACTTTCACCTTGGTATGTTCTTTTACCAAATTAACCACATCTTTTTGGCTAAATTTTGGCAATGTCAGCAGAGACGATGTCATCCGAAATCCCAACGCCATTGCTCTACGAGCAAAACTGGAAAAATTTATACACTGCTTCGACAAGCTGCTTCTGGTGTTCAATTCCAGTGCGATAAAGGTCTATTGGTCCACAATCTTTCTTGGAAACAAAGAAGTATCGGCTGTAAAAACCTTGCTGACACACTTTTCACTAAAAATACATTTTCCACTGCATTTCTTGCAAGCAGTGTTTGCAGACCAAAGAACATCAGCTTTGTTGTCCTGTACCAAAGAGCACTTTTGAAACAACATAGCCTGCGAGTGAACTAGAGTGTGTAACCTCATTCTGCAGAGACGGTCTCTGTAGTCAAGGCGACGATAGTCACTAGAAATCAGGTATCCCCAACTAAGCAAGCCAGAGGCGACAACGGCAAGGAACCAAAACCCCATCCATGAGAGAATGGGGTAAAAACCCTTGGGAGAACCAGACTTAGTTGGGGCCAGTTCTCTGGCCGGACGCCCAGCACCTAATTTTGTTTGTGTGCTTGTGTGCATCTGGTTCCGGCAATCTGTCCATGGAGCTCATCTAGGGTTTGGTTCTCCGATGAAGATCATCTCATTGTACTGGTATACCATCTGATCTGGATATGGACTGAGGAACAGAATAAGGGAGAGACAGACTAATATTAGCATAGATGCCATTCTTTTTACGATGTAACGAGTACATCATGTGTAAAGGGGATTTTTCTCGGTTCCGGCTAATCTACTTAATACAGCCTAACAATCCTTCAACGGATTTGATTAATAAAAGTGTATTAGTGTAATAGGGATAGCTGCTTGTGGGAGGAAGGCTGATAATGTCTCTTCAAGAACTACTAATCAAGGAGGCCATGGGTGGGCTCTTTTGGGGCAGAGTTCCTCCAAAGCATGAGAATGGGGATCAGCTCAGTATCCACACTTTGCCATGCAGTCTGACACAAAAAGGGAATGTCATGCTCCACACCGAAACATGCCCACTCAGCATTAAATGCCATCATGGACATGGAGTAATCAATGGCTGTCTGTTCCTGTTAAGGAAAAGAAAGAGATCAAGCAGTTCACAACCGACGAGGGTGTAAATTGTTACGTATGAAGCACACTAGGAAGACAATGCTCTGAAGTAAGAGCGAAGCACACGAGTGCTAAGCTGATGTGATATAAGCTAATATTACAGTTTTTTCTGATGGCTTCAGCACATTTTTTGTAACCGTTGACTATTTTTGCTAAACTCTACACAAATAAGAAAACCCTTCACCAAATCAGAAAAACATTGTAGTTTTTGTGCAAAAGCTAACAAACCTTGCTTATAGTTTTTTACAATTGCTATGACAGTTTTTTCAATACATTTAACACGGTTGTAACACATCCATCTTTGTAGGCTATACAATTAACACATTTCTTGTTGCTTTGATACAAAATGCATACAGTTAACACAAATTTAAAATG
>JAUCMU010000097.1:15083341-15095064 GCA_032275025.1 Enteromius treurensis | reverse complement strand
GCCAGGCTTATTTTGGTTAGTCAGGCTTATTGTCAGTAGATTTGTTACAAAATAAGTCAGACTAACTGAAATAAGCCTGGCTTTTTTGGTAAACTTGTTTTATGGAACAGGCCACTGATTTAGAGGTATCTGTAAAAAAAAAAATATATATATTTGTATTTTCTTTCCCAAACCTGTTAAGTACAAATCTAGCACCACAGTTCATTTCATTGGTCAACTCAATCACACAGTCAGACTTTATTGATGCATTTTAGAGTTTAAAACAAAATCAAGGATTGGTGCAAGTGTAAAAATCCATATATATATATATTTATATATATATATGTGTGTGTGTGTGTGTGTGTATATATAAAACTCTAAATAATAATAACAATAAGAATAGTTCTAAAAAAATAAAAATGTTTTTTTGTTTGTTTTTTTTTTATATTAATTTGAGGTAATTTTGTACCAGTCATCATTATAACTGTTGTTGTTATTATTCTAGTTATGTATTTATTTTTACTTTAATAACTCGTGCTTAACTCGTTTGGGTTAAAAATATGAATGGGAATTCAAATGATTTTGGACTCCACATTTCAGGACTAAATGTTTGGAGAAACTTATTTGGACTTGGATATTTTTTTTCAATTCCATTTGGGTCACTAGTGATGCAGAAATTACACACTGCACCTTTCATAAAGAATATGATTATATAAACACTTTGTAACTGTAAGGTTTACACAGGTAAAGACTTGGTATGTTTAGAGTTAAAAAAAACCCTCATATCACACATTGTAGCAGACAAAATCTTCCAGTTACCTCTTAAAATAATCTTATCTCTTCAGATGAATTATCTTTGAAGGGAGAGCGATGTGTTATTTAAAATTGGGAGACAATATAAATTAGTAGTGAACTGTTGACTTGTTCTCCATGGCAGTATCGCATGAGATATTGATGTAGCACAGCATGGATGCAGCGTCATTCTAATATTCAATAGGCTTACAGTGAATTGTGTTGTGTGTGTGATCGAAGTGCATTATCTACAAACAAAATCGTGATCTTTCAGGCGGCAGTCATATTAGTCAATGACTCGCCTTGATGAAAGATGCTGAACAGTGGTGAATTTTGTTTGATTTAGTTTCATAACACTGCCTCCATACTTGTAGTTCTCTTTGCTGTGTGCTTATTTGCAAGCTGCACAATGACTTTGATTTATTTGTATTAGTCATTTTTTATATTGAAGCACATAAGTCAACGTGGGTGACAGTAGGTAGTTTGTGGAAAGCCAAATGAAGTTTTTCCCTCTTAGTAATTCACTGCCTTAGTTCAATCTGACATAATTGTTAGGGCCTCCTCTCCTCTTCCTCAAAAAGGAAACATTTTGTGAGTGTGTGAAATGAAATGATGTATAAAATGAGGTGATGGTGGAGCTATAAGAATGGCTAACATCAAGTCACTCATTTATGTTGCCAAACTATGGATATGCTGCTTGACTTTTTTTGATGTAATTTTCATAATGCTGACAATGTCGTTTTCACATCATAAATTGGAGAATAGAATGTGTCTGTGTGAATGTGATGGACAGCGATATAATATATGTATTCTCAATCTACGGTTGAAGTGAGCTTGTACGGTATATGTGCACTATGTTTCTGCTCAGGGATCCCTTGAATCCAGGCAGAATGAGCAGAGCTATACATGCAACACTATATTTAGTGCCTCTTGGAAAGTAAACAAACTAATACCTCGAAATGCCATGACAACAGCTGTTGTAATACCCAGGCACCTGTTTAACAATATACTCACTTTCAATTCTGTATACATTGGGTCTCTGTGTTATTTTTGTCTACTCTCTTTGTTGGTATTATTGAAGATATTAGATATTATTATTTTTATCCTAATATTGTAGTTGTGCAATGTGTTAAGAGAGAATTTTTTACCCCTGTGAGCAAAAGTAGTGCAACCACAAGATGGAGACATTGACCCTGTTATGCCGGCACATTTCCATTTGCTTTGGAAATGGAGCACTGAAGTAGATGAGCATCAAACTAATGTCACTGATATCTGGCAGCAAATCCTCCACTTTAGTATTACCCAAATAAGTTGGCACTTCCTTCTTTTTAAAAACTTGACATTTTCTCACATATCACTAACCGCAAGCTTATCCCCCTAGGCTAGTCATGATGGATTGGATGTGACATTAATTTCCTTACAAATCTCTTGAAATATTTTTTGGGCCAAGTTTTGTTCTGGCAGTGTGTCTTTTGAAATACATACGTTTGGCAGTCACGGATCTGGTTGAAATTCCAAAAGTACGGTCTGACACGGCTTTCAGTCAGGGTGAATTGATGGCTGTTGACAGATGGCTAATTATATCCAGGGAACTATTTGTCTGACTTGACCTACAAGAGGTGGTTACTGTTATTTTTAAAGGTGATAGGGCTCAAATGAAAGGATGAAGGAGTTTCCATGAGAAAAACGATCAGGCTCTACTTGCAAACAAGCTTGATTAGATTTTGGTCTGCCTACATGACAGACGTAAAAATGGATTTTGTCCTTTTGGCTTGAATTGTCATACTGTGGATATTCTACGTGGTTTATATTAAAGATGGTGGAGATTTGCTGTAATTTTTCAGCGTGGTAATTGATTTTGAACAAAATGGCCACAGCAGGCTTCTTGCGCGTACAGTATGCTCTTTCCTGGACCTAGAAAACAACGAAAAGTATTGATCAGAAAGTTGAACCAACTGAACCGATAAATGGTAAACATGGAAAGGAAACCCCAAACAAATGCCGCATTGTTCCTCGACATCTCTTCATGGACCTACAATTGAACTATAATGTCGTCTTTCATTATTGAAAGTGATAGAGAGCCTGTAACTAACGTGCCAGATTTCGTCAACTTTTCTCCCCTCCCGCTGGCTGTTTTTCCCTCTAACCCCACTTCAGTAACAAGACATTGTATCCCGCAGGCAGCCAGACGGACATTTGATGCGTAGTCGCCACCGGGGAAGCGTTGTTTGACATTCAGCTGCTCCCTACATTATCTGCTAATTGACAGCCCCTATCTGCCCTCCGGCGAGCCAAGATGACACGTGTGGGAAGGACCGAGGTGAGGGGAGAATAGGGAAGTGCCAATCACCAACAGATTATCAAGAGCGAAAGGATGGTAATAGAGCCTTAGTCTGACCTGGCTGCTGCAGGTTTTGTGGGTTAATGGTTGATGGTGCAACAACACAGATACAATGACCTCGTCCTCCAGAGTACTACACAATCATTGAAACTTGTTGGGTTTTAGTCTTTCAGAGCTGCGATGGCGTTGAGGCCTACCAGAACGTAAGGTGTTCTGTTTATCATTTTAAAGTTTGAATGAAAGGAAAATTCACCTACCACATCTATTTTATAAAAGCATATTCATCTCGCTGTAAATTATTCTGATGTTTAATTATTATTTACTTTCCCCAAATCTTTCTCTAGTGACATATGCTAGACATCCCTTTTTGAAAACCAATTGCAAGCTCATATTCAGGTCTATAGAACCTGCTCTCATATTTTACAACTTTACTACAAGTTTCTGAAGTTGCTTGTGATTACCCCCTTTGTGACTGTTGCTCACTCTTGTTTTGAGGTGTGTCAGGATGCTTGCCTTGACTATTTTGATGTCAAATATTTAGTTCAAATATACATTATATGAAGAATCTGCAGCCTTGTATGAGAGTCCAGGACCGAATTTTGACCTTTGTGCTCTTTGGTGCGTAAGGCAGATGACTGCTTTACTAAATAGTTGCAGTAGTAAAAAAGGCTGTTGGATGTCACAGGTGTTGCACACTTTTAGCAGGTCTAGTGTAACAGCAGTAAACTATTGAAAATGGATCTGGAATATTACTGTAAGTAAAAATGAAACATTAATGAATCTGTGAATACACTGAATACCTTAAACATTCTCTGAACTGGAGTCTTTGGATTTTGAGTTTATTTATTTTCATAATATGTATAATACAGTGCCCTCCGCTAATATTGGCACCCTTGGTGTCTGAGCAAAGGTGGCTGTGAAAATAAATCTGCATTGTTTATACTTTTGATCTTTCTTTAAAATAAAAATCACAAAATTGTAACCTATCATTGATAGGTGATGAAATAAATGTTTTTCTCCAATACATGTTGGCCACAATTATTGGCACCCAATTATTGCTACGTCCTTTTCCCGAGATAACAGCTCTGAGTTTTCTCCTGTAATGCCTGAAGAGTTTGGAGAACACCTGATAAGACACCATTCCTTCATCCACAATCACTCCAGATCCTTCAGAATACCAGCTCCATGATGGTGGTTCTCTTTAGTTCACCTCACTCATTTTCTGCAGGGTTCAGGTCAGAGGACTGGGACAGCAATGGCAAAAGCTTCATTTTGTGCTCAGGGACTAATTCTTATGTTTATGTTGATGTTTGCTTTGGATTATTGTCCCAGTGGAAGACCCAAAAATATCTCATTATAAGATTTATTTTCTAACAGTCAGTCAGTTTTAGATTTGTTATCTGTTGGTATTTGATAGAATCCATGATGCCGCCTGTCTAAACAAGATGTCCAGGACCTCCAGCTGAAATACAGACCCACAACATATTTCATTGTACCCATGGAGTACTTTTTAACCCTGTGTTCACCAAACCCATATTGAGTGTTTGCTGCTAAAAAGCTATTTCTTTTTTCGTTTCGTCTGATCATAGAAGCCAGTCCCATTTGTAGTTCCAGTCCTGTCTGACAACTGAACATGCTGGAGTTTGTTTTTGGATGAGTGAGGAGAATTTTTCTTCAACCCTCCTGAACAACATACAGTATGCTGATGTAGGGGCTGTTTGACAATTTTTAAAAAGGTTTTCTGAACCTAACCATCAACTTCTGCAATTCTCCAGCTGTGGTCTTTGAAGAGTCTTTAGCCACTCAAACTCTACTCCTCTCCGTGTATTAGGATGATAGAAAGACACACGTCCTCTTCCAGGCAGTTTCCTAACATTTTATGTTGAGTGGAAATTCTTCATTATTTCCCTGATGGTGGAAATGGTCATTTTCACTGCTCTAGCTCTTTTCTTAAAGCCATTTCACTAATGAACCTCAATTATCTTTTTCTGCACATCATAAATATTTTATTTGCTTTTACTCATTGTGTTGATGATTAAGGGATTTTGGGCTTTGTTTTCCCTCCTTTATATATTTCTGTGAAACAGGAAGTCACGGCTGGATAATTTCATGTCCATAATCACCCTGCAGAGCTCAAAATTGTGAATATGAATGGGAATATACTTCAGAGATAATTTATCCATAATAAAGGGGTGCCGATAACTGTGGTCAACAAGTATTAACCTAACAAAAACACCACCTCCACAACCACAGAACATACATACAGCAACATGCCCCCTGTCATCAGCAAGTGTTCTTTCACGGTCTGTCTGAGACAGCCAGTGTAGGTTAACAAACAAAATGCTTTTTTTATCAGCCACACAGCATTCTGATACATTACAAAATGGCATGAGATGATGCGCAGCGAGCCTTTCCAAGCGAGGGATGTTTAAAGAGCATCGATTCGCTCAAGCCAGCAGATGTGGCCTCTGACATTGAGAATGGGGTGTTTGCTTATAATTGCCCCCCCCCACAGTCGCATGCATCAATGAAAGCAGCCTCTGAAATCTCCCACATAGTCTCCCGCACAATGGGAGAAATATGATATAGTGCAAGACATTTCATACTCTGCCATAAATAAACCACAAATTATATATGTTTCCATACAGTACACACTGGGCCGCAAATATTCCACTGTTGAATATTAATGTACTGTGACAGCAAGTATTTTAACATATAAAACACTAAAGGGTATGTTCACCCAAAATAATAATAATAATAATATAAAATGATAATACAATTTAAAAAATAATTATTTCATTCCAATTATGTTTACATATTTTTTCAGCAAATTCAAAATAATATATATTTTGAAGTACATTATGTTGAGATTTAGTTCATATTGTATTAAAATATTTTTGATTAATGGGAACCAAAACTGTTTGGTTACCAATGTTCTTCAAGATATCTTATTTTAAGCTCCACAGTAAAAAGCCAGACAGGTTTGGAATGACATGTAGGTACGTAAAAATTATAATTTTATTGTGGACTATCCCTTTACTTTGCCATGCGTAATTCAAGTCTAATAGAAAAGAAACTCTATAAAGTTCTTAACTGCTGTGTAAGAAACAAAGGAAATGTGACTGAAAGCGAGGCATGCCCCCAAATCACACCTTGAAGCATGTCGAATGAGTGATGTCTGAATGTGCTGTGATTAATTGAAGAACTGCCACTGATGATTTCACTCCCTCACCAAGCCAAGGAACAAGTGCACCCTGAGGTATTGTAGCTAAGAATCCATTATTCAAGGAGGAGGCTGCAGCTCCAAGCTGCAGAAGCACAGTTGACACCAGGAGGCTCTGAGGCCATACTCAGTTACAATTATAGCTCCTAGCACAGCTAGACTGGAAGCACACTTAAAATCGCAGACCTGTGAAGCTGAGAAGACTAGGAAGCTACGAATAAGTGTACAAGCACACAACCTGTTTTCATATATTATTTCAACTTGTTATTTTGGCTTGCTCTCATATTCAGGAACATATCTGTCAACAGAAGAAAATTTGGACTGATGTGTCAATGCTTCATTCTTCTGAGCAGCAACTAAACTTAGAAAAGGATAACGTTTGCCTTTGAGGAACACTTAAATGATGCTCCATCATTGCTATATACTTCAGTGCTCTTGTAGCCTCAAGAAGACACTTTCAGAAAACAGGTTCACCCCCTCGGGGAGCAAAAAAACACATATAAGAACTGTTTCTTCTAGACTGCAGTAAGATTAAATAGAGAGCAAATTTAAGAATTTTGCTTCTCAGGTTTTCCTCAAGAAGGAAAAAACCACAGTAATCTCCTTTAGGGTTTTAGAAGAAAGTTTTAGAAAGAAGTTTTGATATGAAATCATATTAATTTCTCATCAAATTCTTCAATTATCTGAGAAATATATGAAAGAGATCTGAGAAGCTACTGTATGCAAAAGCAACCCCTGAGCGATAAGATTTTCCTCTGGGTCAGTCTTCCCATAGATTTTCTACATTTATGCCACATGATAAGGGTTTTTACTGCATAAGAGTAATGTTAATCTGAACGTTCGAAATCATCTGTGAAGAATCTATCATAGTGTACCAATTTAATCTAAGCCAAATTTTACTTTGACATGTGCCATGGGTCAGGACAACACTGAACATTAGCTTTAAGATGTTATCCAGCACTTCTGGCTGCTCTGTGAACAATGTTAAAGGTAAAAATCTAGTTGAGGTAAACCTCCCTATAAAAAGAATCAGACAGGAAACCTGCCCACTCTCACAGTGACAGCGCACTTGAATCCAAACGGATTCGCATCACTCGCATGTCTACTATAGAAGGAAACATTGGCAGTGATTGGAGATTGATAAAAACCAGGAGAAACAAAAACAGAGCTAAGATAAATGGATCCCAAGTCTATCCAAGCATGACAACTGATCAGTCTTCTCCTATTTCTCAAAATACTGATGTAATGTGGCAAGCTATTTTAACATGTATGCGTTTAACTAGTATGTTGTTTTGTTTTTGTTTTTATGCATGGAAAAATGAACCACCCGTAGTTTAAGCTAGGGTTGCTAGGTCTGAGGTTTTCCCATTAAAAGCTTTTTTTTTTTTTTTTTTGTAATGCCCCTGTAATCCAATAATCACAATTGGCTGTGAAGTTTATTAATTCTGATAAGAAAAAAGTGTCAGCTTTCAAAAATGGAACATTTTAACACAAAATTCGAACAACAAATACCATTTTAATGCTCTTAAATGTGGTGTGGCAGATCACTACAGCAGCTGCAGTTTAAGCGTCTGTGCAGAGCATGAGTTTCTTCAACTTTATTACGAGCTATAGTATGAAATAAACAGAAATGAAGGTGTGTTGAAAGATACGGTACAACTTACCAGAATATATCATGTCTCATACAATTCTAATTTAATCTTAATTTATAAACTTGATTATTACACATGTATTACTAATTATACATTATGTAAAGGATAATGAACATTTAGCAGGTTGTTATCACAGAATAAAGCCCGACAGGCATACCCGGCAACCCGACGCAAAGCGGAGGGATGTTGTATAAGACTAAAGGGCTTTAATTACACCTTAATTATACAACTTCTTGCCACAAAAGTAAATTATTAAACACAAAAGTTTGGGTCTTGTAGTTGTTTGTTCAGAGTTAAGTTTTAGTTTGTTTGTTTTAACCAGGGAGTCAGTCAAGTCATCTTCTATCCACTAATAAAAACTTATTTCATACAAGTTGAAATTAATGTTAAAATCATCCATTTTAACTAGTGGTTAAGCATTTAAAGCGACAGCAGAGTGATACGTATAGTTATCACGGTCAAGATGATTCATAGTACCCGGATGAGCCTGTGTCATTAGTTTGGCGGTTGTTATCTGGGAACAAACCTTGGAATGTGGCGACTGAATGATCAGAATTGAGTATTCCATGAAGCCGTGTAATAAAAAATTATATATACTTGTAATATAATGTAAAAAAATTACATGAAGACCATATGTGCAATATAGCATATCTCAATTTTACATTTACAGTTATATATTTGGGAGATTTTTTTCAAGGCATTTAAGTATTTACATACAAAAGTCTCATTACAAAAACAAAGCTGGAACAGATACAAATAACTATTTGGATAATGATTGGCAGAAAATGAATAAGCACTTTTGGCAACTGTATTGATGAGTTGTGCTCTTTACATAAACTGTATTGATTGGTTGGTTAGTTGTTTGCTAGATTAATTGACTGATTGATTGTAATAAAGTATTAATATGTATACTTATGAATAACCATAATGATTAGTATCTATACATTTAGCCACTGTTGACAAGCTTTAAGTAGTATCTAGTTGGTGAACATGAAAAAGATGTCTACTTGTCACTACTGGATAATCAGAAAATTAATCATAAGAAATAGTACAAAGCAGAGACTTGTACGTTTTTACGGTTTAAATGTTACAACAGCTTGCCATAGATAACTGTGGGAGTATGATCAGGAAAGCCGTTGCAGCCTGTCAGTGGGATAGCGTGTAAATAATGTCTCCCTTACTACCTTTACTTGACCAATAAAAACAGCATGAGCTATAATGAATGTCATTTTAAATATTCGCAACTGACTAGTGTTCAAATATAGTTGCTGCCAACTAATCGTGCGTCATGAGATTAATTCCATGACATTTTGAGACGCACAACAAAATATTTGTTGTAAATGAGCCTTTAAGGTCATTTCGTGACGTGCTGAATTATTACTCTTTCTGTTTTTTAACTCCCTTTTCTGCAATTGAAAGTTAAACAACGTAATTCACAAAAACAGAGATTTTGCGCTCCGCAACTCACCTTTGACGAGATGCGGGACAGCGAGGTGCACGCAGAGGGCGATTGAGACGAGCAACGGTCCCATCCTCACCGAACAGCAGCTACGAGTTCCAAGGTTACAAACGTTCAGCGGTACAGACGGTTAAAACTTCTGAGGCACACGGAAAGGTCTTCGACTAAGTATCTCCCAGGACAGGTGTCAGTTAAGTCCGTGTTTTTTCTCCCAGGAAGGCTCAGCGGAGATGAAATAAGTGATCCTCTCAGGAGTTCCTCTTGCCCTTCTGCTGCAGTGATGCGCGCCGAGATAACCGCGCGGGTCCCGATCAAACGTTGATTGCGCGCGGCAGACGGTCAGTACAGCGCTCGAGCAGCGGCGCTGTCTTACTGATAAAGACGAGTCTCGCTCCTCCCCAGAAGCTTTGGAGCCTCCACAGAACGAACGGCAAAAATCCAAATGGGTGGGACACTGTCAGTGTATTTCACTTCTCCGTGGGAAAGACGCGCTTTTGCTCTGATGTAGAACAGGTACAGCGGCTTAACTGTTCTGACCTCCCCGATCACAGATTTATCACACTCTCTCCTCTCTCTCTATGGCCCCGTGGGGATGAAGGGGATGGCTGTACAGATGTGATGTTAACGTGCGCTATTTATTTAAAATTTTAAATTGATTTAAAATAAGGCACAACGAGTTACCTGTGTTAACCCACCTTCACTACCTGGGTGAGCCTTGTTGCCACAATTGAAACATTTTCATTTGATGCATTAATTTAATATTATGGTTACCCTCATCACCACCACAACCCAAACCCATTTCTTTCGCTTAAAGAAGTTTAATTTTAAAGTATAAAGGGTGAAACAAATATTAAATGCCTCAATTTAAACCTGAAGAAATTGGAAATACATGTGGAGGCTTAAATTTCAAAATATAAAAACAGAGCTTACGAATTATTTGTTTGTCCAGTTCATGGAACAAAGTAAGGATGATAACAATAATAATAAAAATATCAAGGATCATCATTTTTTCACCCTCATGGGATCCCAAACCAGTATGGTTTACTTTTTATTAGGTCAGTGGTAAATAATTATGAAAAAGTGGTCAGTTATGCGTGTGTGTGTGTGTGTGTGTATATATATATATATATATATATATATATATATAGGCTATATATGGGTCATGTTCATAAAGATTAAACAAAGACAATTCAAACTAATTCTTATGCTATTCTAGTAGTAATCTCTATTTTAAGGGATAAGTACTTATTGCACTTAGTAATTCCATTAATTTAATGGACATGCAAATTTGTGCACTATCTCTTCGAATACTTGAGTCATTGACAGACTGTGGAGTAGTTTAATCCCACATTAAAATATAAAACAATTTAAAGCAAACCAGAGCTGTCAATTTTACACAGCACATTATACCCCTCATTAGTCTAAATCGAGGGAAATCTTTATGCTGGCTGGCTAAGTTTTGAATGGAGTTTGGTATGAATACTTATCCAACATGGCCTGCACATTTAACTGCCAGTCCCTGGTGATTTGATATGACATTTAATTAATTACACACAATAAAGTGGAGCATCTCCATACACATCATATCAGACACAGCTGGTTACTGACATCCAAAAATTGCTAAACCCTTTCCTTACCCTCCAAGGAGTAATTCAGAGGCTTATTGCTCTTCCTGTATGTAACATGTGAGAAGAATAATAGCTCATACCTTCAGGGACAACATTTCAGGGTATATCTAAATATAACAGTATAGTGTTCTCCTGCTGCAGTTATATACAAAATAGAGTACCTGAGCTGTGCCATATGGCCATGCAAGAATATGGGCATATGAATGACTAAGCTGCAGCAAGATGTAATATTTACCGTACATCAGGATACATACTTACATACATTTAATTAACGTACAAAAAAGGTTTATCTCCTGGCAAAATACTTAAATCAAAATGCCAGGTGTAGTCAGGACTGGACTGGGAGGAAAAATCGGCCCTAGCATTTTATGGTCCAGTCAGCCCACCACCACATATACCTACAGCTCTGTAAAAAAATAAGAGACCAACTGCAGAAAAATCTGTTTCTTTTGGGTTTTATTCTTAAAACTGTTAACCTTGCCAATACACCAATACAAAACAATGCACATTTGTTTCTGTTTAAAAACTTAAAACTTTTCAATTAATAAAAATAAGTAGGCAACTGTTTACTCATGGACTACTATCATTTTTAATTCTGCCAGTAACATACACACTACAGGACAGCAAAAACCTCCATAAAGAATGCAAA
>JAUCMU010000097.1:15032837-15065037 GCA_032275025.1 Enteromius treurensis | reverse complement strand
CCTGCGCGTCCAGTGATTTTGCCGTCCAGCATGGCGTCGTCACGTGGTCGTGGTCACGTGTTTGCAAAGGGTCTATAATAATGAAAGATGTTCACCACCAGATGGCGCTCAAATACACAAAACACAACTGACTGATTGTTCCAGTCATCACGTTTGAAGTTAGATTAATTACAATAAATGCTGCTGACAATTATCTTTAACTTATGAGATGTCCTTACACACCTTGGGAAGGCCAATACATCTAGTGGACGTCTCCTTTTTGATGTAATTCTTAGTAAAAACTAACGTCCGTGTCTGGGAATGAAGGGGTGGGGTGTCAGTTTCAATCCTCACAAATCACTTACATTGTTTTTAACTTGAATGTGACATTCGACCTTGATTACAGCTGTCAGCTAGCATTGGCTTGTCCAGTGTTAGCCGCTGTACTTATTTTAGCTGTGTTTTGCAAACTAATATTTGTCATATTTTAATAAAAAAAAAGTTACTCTAACAAAATGTTTGTAGCACGCTGTCTTTCATCATTTTGCACTTTACTGTTTACCTGTATTGGCAAATAACACCGACAACAAATATAGGTAAATATAAAAAGGTGGATACGTTACGTTAAAAAAATTGTCCACTAAGAGATATTTGTTCACTGATTAGTACAGAAGTCAAAATATAAGTGTGCTATGATTCGAGTCTGATTCAGTATGTTTTTATAACAACTAACCCAGTGGTGTATTAAGTGAAAGAAAGATGATGGTTCTTCGTTTGTCAAAAGGTGTATTACTAGCAGCGTCTCTTCACTTGGCATCTGGACACGTGTTGGACACTAGGTGGCGCTGCTGACCTTCATTTGACCTCAGTCTGCAGGTTGTTTGCTGCAGCTGTTAAGTTATCACAAACGACATCTAATAGACAACTTGTTTCCATGCTACTGAAAGAGTAAAAGGAGGAATAATTCTGCACATGCTTACGTGTGGGACAGAAAATCCCACAGATCCCAAACATCACACAGAGAGATCATGGAGCACAAAAACCGTTCTTGTAATATATTAATAAAGTCCACTTGAAATCAAAATGAACTATATTTATTTTGTTAGCTCACACTGCTATTTTTTTGTGGTAAACAATTTTACCTTACCTTAATACATTTCAAAATATACACATGCCCCCCCAAAATTTATATATTTATTCATTCTAAAAATATCAATAATTAATTAAAATACAATTTTTGTATATTTTTGGAAAAGTATTAAAATGTTAACATTTTATTTCAGTCCAGGCAATACATTTACGTCACGAAGGTAAAAATATGTCTATAAAATACAAACATGTTACATATTTGCATTAAAATTAAAATGAAATTACAATATTTAGAGTTTATATTAAATATTATTTAACATTTAATATATGCCATTGCAATATTTAAGGCATTCAAGTAAATTGGGAAACATTTTGCTGTTGAGATGACGATGTCAGCCTTGTATCTCATTTTGATTGGCTGACCGTTCTTCTACAGTAGGTGTTAATGGAAAACGGCTGTTTTAGAAGCCTACTAGGTATGTTTTATGTTTAAGTGCGAAAACATTCAACTTTTTTATGTTTAAAAGCAATAAAGTGGGCAAACAATTTAAGTGGAGACACTTAATTTAAGCACACTCTCCATCCTGTAAAGCAAATTCAAAGAACTACTATCCAAAGTCTTCAGGACTAGTTCCTTTATAACGACTCAGTCAAGTCATTCGCAGAATGTTTGTAAATCATTAGACTGGAGAACTTTGTTTTGAACTGGAAAAAAAGAGCAGGCAGTATTATCTTTTGCTAACATACAGCAGCAGGAGTTTATTTCTTTTTCTGAATATGTGCACTGTATGAAACGTCTTCAGTGCAATTATGTAGCCGTAACATACACTTACCTTATGATAATGTACTTTATGACTGCTTTCATGTAATCCTTTACTCCTGTATATGAGATCTAGCCTAAAGCAAGCCTTAATGCATGGATTAAAATGATATACGCTACAAAAAGACTCCATGCCTCTCTCACGGCTGGCAGTTTTATAGGAGGATGGTGGAAGGGTTTCTCATCTTAAGCTGGAAAGTATTCAACCTTACTGGAAAGTGCTGTGTAAGTGATAATGTACATGGAAAACAGACTTATTCTTACCTCACAGATCATTAAACATCCAGAGTTGATCACAAGAAGGCAAACATACAGCAGTTTTGGGGTTTGGGGCTTTTATTTAATCGGTTTGGATATACATCGTTTTTTTTTTTCTTAAATAATTTTCTCATCTGTTGTCCAAAAGAAGTCCATTAAGTTGGGAATTATACAAAAATATAAAGAGAATTACAAGTGCTGTATGCCACATATACAACAGGAAAGTATTTTACAGAAACACAAATCACTGTGTTAGGAAATCAAACTAAATCTGTTAGCAGAAAGCATTTTGTACACCAAACAAATGTAATCGTAAAATTTCATTCACGTGGAAAAAATAAAACATCTCCCATCAGATCTGCTCTCAACACATTGTTAAAATTCCTCTAACAACTTATCCAATGTCCATCTTGAGTGAACAGGAAATTATTCGCCGGCCATGCCTTCCTGTAATTTCATCTCTTATCAAGCCCTAATGATTTTTTCCTCGTGTCATGGAAGTTAAACTTAGCTCTTGCCTAGCTTTTCCTCTCAAAAACACATGCACATACCAGACTGAAACATACTCTGTCATAGTTCTTTTATTTTCAGTCACCAGACGATCTCTATTATATAAAATCAGAAATTAAAAAAAGAAAACGAATGAGGTAAGAGATCTAAATTTACAAAACCCACTTCAGCTTTTACACAATTGAAAGCGTATAGTCCAGACATAAGAGCTCAGTCACTATCTCTCTCTCTCTCTCAGAGCACTGCTCCGTTTCATCTCATCGCCTGCCTAAACAACAGCTCTGCTCCACAAAAAAGTTTGTTATACATGAAAGAACAAATGCACTCGCTGGAGGAGCTCAGTTTTTAGAATCTAGATTTGGGCTGAGACAAACTGGCTCTGAAATAAAGTCATTATTGACACCATCTAACCGTGCAATCGTTAAGGGCAACCGTACAGTCTTCAAGAGGTCAAATACCTGTCTCACAAATCCAGCATTTGAGATCAATATGCCGATTTCTCTCATCTTTCATCACATGCTCAGTCCAGTCAAACACAACCTTCTGTTTCCTGTCATTCTCTGGGTGCAGCTCTTATTTTGGCCACTGAATTATTAGCAAGTCGGGCAGCTTCTCAAACTCTTGTGCAAGAAATGATTCCACGTTCTCTGAGGTACGAACAGAAAGGGAGGAAATGGTTGTGTTTCCCTTTCTGTGAATTCTACAGAATCTTTGGTCCAACCTTTCAAGTGCTCCTACACATTGATTTGCCCTTAGTCATACCAACACATTTACAGCCAAAAATAAAAAAACAACAACTTAAATACAGTTTATAGTTCCTCAGCCAGTTCTGATAGTCTACAGATGAATGCCAGTAGACCTGAGTCATGGTTAGCACGTTTAATCTTTGATATCTGTGCTAAATTCAATACAGCATCTAACCTGACTAAAGTCTAATGACTTTGTGCTCTCGTCCACATATAATGTGCTTATGCTTATTGTTTTAATCATCAACTCTTTCCTGTTTAAGTATTTGTAAGAATCCGCAATACTAAGACGATAAAGTAGGCCCACGTGGCATGTTTTTACATTTTTGTGGGGGATACTGGCAGAATTTTAATGGTATAATTCAAATACGGTTTTATTTTTGGATAACAATCTTATCAAATTAGCCAAAGTATGCAAATAAAATTGAAACCAAGTAAAATTTTAGTACCAGACACATAATGACTAATAAAAAATATTGTGATCTAATTTTTGTCTGACGATCTTTGGAGTTCTGTGTAAATCGGCAGATCTTTCGTGGAATTCTGTGGGCCCGTGAATCAGCAGAAACTCTTTTGCCCCAAATGGTTTTCCCTCCACCTGACTGGTACGACTGGATATTAAAATGAAAACAAAAAGACGTACATAAATGCATCGCTGACACATAAAACGCATGTAAAGGCCGCAAACACACACTGAACTCCAGCTCATCCCCACCATCAAGTACCAATGTCAATGGAAGCAAAAGAACAAAGTTTCATTTCCTTTCTCTTAAAAGTCATCCGTTGTTGGATCGGGGTTTTAGTCCATGTAGCTCTCTAACCAAAGCGAGTTTTTGAAATATGCAAACTATAACATGTCTCTCAGAGGTCTTCTGTGTAAATGATGCATGGACTTGCGTCCTCGGTGGACTCCAGCCTGACTGTGGACACAAACCGCCGGCGGCCGGCTGTGTTTCTGTTGTAGTTGAGTGTGGTGCGGTATGTATTCCGGGTGTGTTTGGGGAACACGATGGTGGTGCTTTGGAAGTGTAGCGGCCTGTACCGTGGCTCAAAGTGAATCTCTGACTTGTAGCTGCGCCACGTGCAGTTGTGAACGGCCACCACCGTCTCACTGAAGGATGTTGCGGTCGGGATCTGGGCGCAGAACACCTGGTCACGGAAGTGTCTGTCTGAAGCGTACTTCACTGCAGAGTTGAACCTGACGGCGATCAGAAGACAAGAATACATCCAACATGAATCATCTAAGTCCAATTTGGAAATCAGGTTTTCTAAAATGTTATGAGATGAATATTGAAGAAATGTTTCTAGATCACAAGTCACATTAGTACATTCGTGACACTAAACATATGACCCTGTACAAATTGTCAGATGTTCTTTTAATGGTTTTTCTCAGATGTGACCCTGCCACAAAACCAGTCATAAGGGTCAATTTTTCAAAATCTGAGATGTATATATCATCTGAAATCTGAATAAATATGTTTTTCAATGATGAAAATCTGGAAATTAGGAGTGCAACAAAATCTAAATACTGAGAAAATTCAGTTCTTAGCAATGCATATTTCTAATGAAAAACTCAGTTTTAATATATTTGCAGTAGGAAATGTACAAAACATCTTCATGGAAGATGATCTTTACTTAATACCCTAATGATTTTTGCTAGAAAAATCAACAATGTTGACCCATACAATGTATTTTTAACCATTGCTACAAATATATCCCAGCCACTGGGAAAACTGGTTTTGTCATCCAGGGTCACAAATCATAACGTTTGCACAAATGCATCCGGAAAAGTAGGTCTTACAGTACAGTACAGTAAAGGTCTTACAATCTAAACATAAAACTTTGTGCCATTTTAATGTTATTGATGTTTAATTTGAACCTTTTATCCAAAATGCTTCAGCAAACGTATAAATTGTAATGAAAAGGTGCAAAACAGAAATTGGCTTGGATGGCTCAGCAAACAGCAAAAATATTTAAGACTCACTTGATCTCTTTTTCTGGTTTGGGGTTAACCTCGATGCTCTCTCCATAGACCACAGGGTACATGCGTGACTTCGCATCTGGACCTTGAGAGTTCAGGAGCAAGTATGGCAGCTACACAAGAAGACATAAAAAACAGGAATTAGCCATCAAGCTAGCTATTACAACCCATAATAAAAGATGTTCAGCCTTCTCATTTCTTGCATGCATGATGACAGCTAAACTGTCTAATTGATTACTTGCGTATACATGCTGGTTTTGTGTGTCTATTGTCATTTTATGGTCTCTACTTCTCACACAAGTCAAGTTAAAAAGCTTTCATTATCATAAAAACGCTCTTCTAACGTTTGTCCTCTTATTCCGAACACTGTTTAGCATTTAGCAAAGCTATAATGTCTATTCTAGTTTTGCTGTCTGTTTATATATGAACTGAATGAACAGTCAACACTAATGAACTTTATAATTTGGCTGTTTTCAGACAGTGTTTGCAATCAAACATTTTAGTTTTAGATTGAAAATGGTATTATTTTATAAGCAGGCTTTCATGGGGTCTGATAAACTTTCAAGCAGTGTTATTTTACTGTTATTAATATGCTATATTAGTATTTATTCAATAGTTTTCTTCTGTTTTTATTTTTTGTTTAGTGTGGTTTTGTCATTTTTAATTTTGTAAATATTTTTTTATTTGAGTTTTAGTAACTTTAATACTTTTAGATAAATTTATTTTTAATTAGGGAAAATGTTTTTTAACACTTGTAGTTTTTGTTGATTTGGAGTAGTACTGTCTGTGTGCATGTGTTTGTCTTTGTTCTGATATATATATATATACATATTGGTGCTCAGACAAACGACGACAATGCAGCAGTGTGTGTGGAGCTGTGCCTCCACCTGCTCCAGTCATCAAACACACACCTTGTGAGCTCTCAGCACCTTCCTCAGTGTCCGGCACGTACACGTTCTGCTTCTCACTCTCTGTCTCTGACACCTCATAAAACCCAATTCCGCAACGTATCACCAGGCCGTAGTCATCTGACCTGACACGGGAAACGTGGGCTCTTCCTCAGCTCCAGCAGAACATTTTTGAACTCGCACATCCAGTAAATCAAGAAAAGCTTAACTTTTATAGTCTCAAATTCTAATCTGCTTTTTTTTTCCTGCTTTGGTTCCTTTAAAGAAATTTAGTTCTGACTGAACCAGTCTTGGTTTCAGTTTATGGTTCACATGAGAAGGTCAGTGTTGGATAAAAGTAAACCACTTGCTTCGTCGTATTCAGTCACGATCTGTTTGTGATACTGTGATGCAATGTATTTTAAAATCTGTTCAAGGTTGGTCTGGCTCAGTTTAAGGCAAGAAAGTGAGTACATAATTAGCAGCGAAATTAAAAACGCTCCCATTACTGACATATATGCTGTTTATGAGAGGTTTCTGGCATCATGCTGTTGTCTCATGGATGCGAGCCAGGGAGAAAGGGATCGGGCCCTTGAGCATGTGCTTCTGTGTCCATATGAGTACAAGAGAGAGTGTGCGTTAAATCCCGGACGGATACTGTGTCCACTGTGCTGTTATACAATGTGCCCCCTGCCACGCCGCACACAAACCCTGTAGACTCTCAGTCACATTAGAGACAGATCTCAGCAGGGACAGAGCTCTTCAACAAGCTCAGACAAACAGTCTGTTAAAGTCTGAAGGTTGAAGAGAGTTTGACATTACAATGGCGTCACAATATAGACTAACTTGGTTAGGAGGTCTAACTTTTTTTCTAAGGAGGTCTGTAATAGCAAAAAGGTTGTATACTTTGTAAACATTATATTAAATTTATTTACTGCAGTGTTAAATGCAAAAACCATGTCAATCAAATACTGTAGCGAGCTCTTCAAATATAGACACGGCATGGTAAAATATCTACTCTCGTAAAAATGCGTAACTAATAGTTAACTTGCAAAACTAGTCAATAGCCGGGTTTCTTTCCAAAGCTGCGAATTTAACTTGTGCGCAAAACTGGAAAATCGCATGTAATGTTTGCGAACCAGCACCGTTTCCCTCCAACTAGTCAAAATTTTAACTTCCTGATAAACTGGCACTATACATTGCTAAGAAAAGTAGGAGAGTGTACTGAATATAATAATTTTATTTTCCTACATAATAAATGACTTGCACCTCAGAACAAGCAGAAGAAACTCCATGAATCACATGACTTTTTTAACGCACTTGGAGGAATTTATTTGCAAAATGCATCTCCATCTCCCACTATTCACATTAAGCCATTTTCACACAAGAAAAAAACCCCACCTCAAGCAAGCATAAAAAAATGCAAATGCGCATAAAACCAGGGCAATGGAAACATAATTAATGCTAACTAGTCAAACCTTTTCTTGTACAGTAAATATATATTGCTGGGCACTAGGTTTTAATGGTATTACTACTCTTATTGATCTGGTACTTTTAACATTCTTTTCGGGTTTTGTTTTTCATTATGCATAAAATAAACAAAACAACACAGCTCTGTTTTCACTGTTTTAATTGATAGGTTAATGCTGATTAAAGGTTATTCAGTCAATCTGAGCTTATCAAGCTTATCTTATGTTTATGGTAACACTTTATTTTACAGTTACACTTATTAGTTGATTATTGTTATGCATATTACTAGAATATTAGCTATTTATTAATGCTAAATAAGTCCATATTAATGTATTATTCCACATCCCTAATCCTACCCACACTGTAAAAAAAACATAAAATTTACGGTAAAAAACTGTCAGCTGTGGTTGCCAGAATGTGACCGTAAAAATACGGTAACAACGTTTTAGGTCTTACAGTTTAAATGTATAGTTAAATGCTGTAATTTCTAACTTATAATGTTAATATACCAACCTATTAAAGTTTTGTAGCTTTGAAATACACTGATAACTACCAAAAAACGTCACATGAAGAACCAAAGCTCATCACAAGCAGCTTTTGAATATGAACATATGTGACCCTGGACAACAAAACCAGTCGTAAGTGTTAATTTAAAAAAAAATTAAGATTTATACATGAAGCTGAATAAATAAGCTTCCCATTGATGTATGATTTGAATGGATAGGGCAATGTTTGACCGAGATACAACTAAAAATCTGGAATCTGGAACAGAAAAAATCTAAATGCTGAGAAAATCACCTTTAAAGTTGTTCAAATCAAGATCTAATCAATACATATTACTAATCTAAAATTAAGTTGTAATATATTTTTGGTAAAAAATTTACTAAATATTTTCATGGAGCATGATGTTTACTTACTATACTAAGCATTTAAAAAAAAAAAAAAAATCTATAATTTTGACCCATACAATGTATTTTAGGCTATTCCTACAAATATACAACAGCGACTTAGGACTGGTTTTGTGGTCCAGGGTCACATATATAGAAGGTGCTCAGTGTCATTCACACAAACACTAAACACCATCATGGTAAGACTCATTAAACTGAAATATGCAATTAACATTAATCTACCAACATTACATGTGACTCACAACCCTAATAAACATACCTGTTAAGAAAAGACTAAGAAGAAACAGAGTTATTTCAAAGAAAAAACATCAAATTCAAGCAATGCAGGGAATTCTGGGAATGTCATTCTACTTTTTTTTCCCTGTAAATTTTACAAGAATTTACTGTTAACCATTTACTGTTAAAATCACAGCCTTTTTTTTTTTTTACAATGAATACCTTAACTTAACAACTACTTTCCTAAAATAACTACTAATAAGCAGCAAATTACAAATTTATTGAGGGACAAGTCATAATTAATAGTTAACAACTGTTACTTAAAGTGTTACCATGTTTATTATTACTATTGCTATTAGTAGTAATAGCATTTGGTAGTAGCGATATCCAAATAAAGCATAACCAGTAAAAAATGATGTTAAATTATTATTATTTTTTTCTAAAACATAAAGTTTTATAAGTAAAGCTATCTCAGCGTTGTAATATTACAGTAGGATAATTAATATATATATATATATATATATATATGTGTGTATGTATATGTGACCCTGGACTACAAAACTACAAAAATATTTTGTGTAATTCATCTTTAAAAAACTATTTTTTTAACGCATTTTAATTGCACTTATTTTTGCACCGCAGGGTCAAGGGTCCAGTGTCACACACTCATATATAAAGGGTAAATATAAATGATATAATGTGTATATATACAACTGCAAAAAATTGCATGCAATTAGTGTTATTGAATAACTTTCAAGTGAAAGTTCAAACAGAAGTTGTTGATAAGTTGCTTATTATCATGGATCCCAAAGGCATTCTCATAAAGCAGCATTAGTTTGTTTCAGAGGTGCCACTGCACCCTTCATTTTAATATCAGCAAACAGAGGTCATCGGTTTCTTATGCAACTGACTGCAACAGCTCTGCTGTTAGGCCTGCCGCACTAAAATAGATTGGAGAGATTTTTTTTTTTATGTTATGCAAACACAACTCTCGAAATAGAGCTGCGGCCACAAAATGAAAGGAAAAAGGCAGACATTTCCTCTGCAAACATGCATACTGCATATAGTATACTGTACATACATGCTGGGATGGACAAACCTCTGCAAAGCAAGGTTGCCATGGACGGAAAATACAAAGTGCAGCAAACAATGATGGCTTTGTATGCCTACATTTTCTTTTCTGCTCTGAGAGAGCATTTGGTCCTCATATACTGCATGTTGCCTGCAGGCTCCAACACTTTTGTATACATTTAAGTAATAGGATTTTGGAAACAGCATATTCTGAAGAACTTCCACAGAGGGATGTTTTGTTGATGTTGGCTCGAGAGCTTTCCAAAATGTTAAAGACATGCTGCTTAAAACCATAAAAAATTAATGTTGCACAAATACAGTCAAGCTGTTCTTTTCTATTTTATCGAGTGAGACGCTTTATTGCAGCGGCGTCCCGACAAGTGCATGCATGTTTCTTGAAGAGGAGTGTCTGAGTGATCATTTATACACTCCAAAATGCCTTTAGATACTTGCTCTTAGCGGCGTGCTCAGGCAAAGCATTTACGCTGCACGACAGAGACAAATGCAGCTCAATCACGTTAGCAGTCGAGCAGCGGAAACCGGAATCAGTTTAACAAAAGAAGCTGTTGTTTTATTAGTGCCGAGCTTAGCTTAATATTTTTGCACTAGAAGTTTTGCAAAAGGTTTATTTCTATGCTAATCTGAATCTTCTAGCATTGCGGTTACTCTGAAATATTGACACGCTGTCAGGATTTGATTGGGTGGTCGTGGTCAGATGTGGACACTGTTAGTTTACCGTGCTATGCAACCTTTCAGAGGCAGAAATAAGACTCTGGGATATGCTAGGGCACTTGTGCGGTGCTATACTGTAACATGAACACACTGTCTAGTAATACTGTACCAGTATGATATATATGTGTGTGTGTCTCAGCACTGCTTGTTTGTTTGCACGTGTGTGCTGTAAAATGGTTGCTATGAGGAAGCTATGAGGGACAGAGAGAGATCGGTTAGAGTTACAACATTCATCAAACACAAGGTCAACTTGTTTACAGAAACTCACTCTCTCTGGTCGCTCCTTGTCATCCCTGCTTCATTAGAGTAAGTCTCCAGAGGCACGAGCACCTGAACCCCTTTCTATTTCAGGATTCTGCCCTATTACTTCTTATTATTTGTCCCTGGCCTCCACAATGTCAACAGTGTCTGCTTGTGTTAATGAGGAACTGCATATTTACTTCTATAATAGCTTCTTTTTTTGAATTGAACTACTTCATTAAACCACTGGTTGCTCACATTTGACTTTCGAATTGTACTGTTTGTACAGAAGCAGTTTGACTGCTGCCAGTACGAATGAATAACACAAGTGGATACATAGTGAGTATGACTTCCATAATTATTTAAAATCAGTAGAAAAACAATGCCTATTTTCTAATTGTGCAACAATATTGATCTTATAATTGTACTGTGGTCCACTTAAACCCATTGTTTTTTGCGATCAACCTCAAAATCTGCCTCTATCTAATCAACAACCAAACAAGATAACATGAAAAAATATCTGCCACTACTTTGGTTACGTAGTGACTTAAATGACTGTATTTAAGGTGTAAGTTCATCTGTCAAAGGATAAAACTGATTGAAGACAACAACTGGATCTAAAACCTGTGGATGACACACAGCTCCAAAGCCACACATAAGCACAGTTCAAATGTCACAAGTGTGTGCAGAATAACCTTACTTAAAAATACAAACATGATGCATTGTGTGTTTTTCGATTTCATTGTTTTATCCTTGTTTAAAACTGGTTGTTTTCATGCATGGGTCTAAATACTGCACATGATTTACCCAAGAAGAACATGTTCCTGCATCAACATCCTTTTCCTGGACAACAAGCAGCACCCTAACCCTACCCCTAAAATCAGCGCACCGATTGGTTGATCTGAAAACGGTTCCACTGCCAGCACACGATGCTGATTGAGGAACATGGCCTTCTTGGGTCTCATTTAAGCTCTGCAGCTTCATTAGATGAATGCATACCAGTTTGCCTTCCCGGCTTTCCTTTCTGCAGTATCCTTGCAGCTCGTTTGGGGTTGAGCAGCTGCCGGAGCGCGACTCGAGGATCCCCGGTGACAGAGAGTAGAAGGGCGGACTGGGGCTCGGAGGGAGTCCTGAATCCGGACTGTCAAGCAGTCCCTCCCGGTTCTTTCCTTTCAAACTCTCATCCATAGCTTGCAAATGTAAATGCCCCACCATTTCTGGAAGAGCGTAAACGTTTTAAACCAGCCGAATTCACTCCAAGAAAGATGATATGAGAGGTATAAACCTAAAGTCCCATATCAGAGAAGCAGATGGAGTCCTGGTGTCCCAAAAGATGCCTAAAACAAAAGTATTACAGTACATATTATATGGGAAAATGGGGCTAGGTTTTGAGCTAGGGCTCAATTTTGACAACTCATATTCATATTCTATAATTCATAATAATTTTAAGGTAGGTTGATTATATTTCTATTCAAGTCTAGTATGTATAATGGGAAACATGCTGTCATTCTCTATGGAGTAAGTCTATTATAGGGTTTTCAGCTAAATTAAAACATAGAAGTAAAACAGTTACGAAAAACTAAATAATAAATACAAATAAAAAGTGTAAACGGTAAATGTATTTTAAACTATTATTTTTGCCACCAAAATTCTACTATTATATAAATCATATTTGTATACATTTACAATATTGTGGGTGACAACTACATTTATATGAGGAACACACACAAAACCTTATTTTTATTGAGAGACAGCCCTTATGACAACTAGCCCCTGTCTGCGTAACTTTTTACACCCGAAACAAATAAAGCTGTTTTAAAACCCAGTGTGCTGCCTGTCTAGACTGAAGTTTAGGCATCATGACCGCGTTCGAAAAGTATCTCAACTAGAACGTTCAAACGCGCGCGTGATCCCCAAAATACCGCCTAGGTAGGCTGCTTATCAGGTTTCGAAACACCGCCGAATATGTTCCCAAACGTGCGCGTTACCGGATAATACATACACGAGTATGTGTTATCACAAACAAAAAGCACATTTAATGCACTCTATTATACATTTAGACAAAATGAAGTAGAAAAAAAAAAGGCCTTGAAGAGTTCTCGTTACCTTTCAATGTATAAATCCCGCCGGTTAAAACTCCGTGAATGAAGAGTTCAGCGCATAAAACAGATCAGTTCATGATCTCAGACAAAAAGTAAAATCCACAACAGAAGGGATGACTTCCTCGCAAACAGTTTAAAAAGTGCGAGAAGGACACCAAAAACTTTTAAAATCTCACAATAGTCCCCTGCTCATCAGTGCCGGTGTCTTCTGCGCGTCTCTTGCCCTTCTGGAAGCGCAGAAGCGTCTCTGGCAGCAGCGCAGCGCACACTGACCGCCAGTCTTTATGCGCCTGGAGTCGATCCAGAGCCGCCGAGGCGATGCTGTGTTACCCGCCGCGGCCAGCAGGGGGAGAACTACTTTTGACAGTTCTGACCTACATTTTAGCAAAAGGTTTAGTGTTTAGCAAAAAAATAAATAAAGGTCAAGCAAACCGCGAGCATAAGCCTAAAACATATGTATAAGTCAATTTACACATTTGAACATTATTTAGTATGATTTCTGTAGCTGATATGAGCCTTAGAGATTTCTGAAGAACATTTGTGGGCTTAATTGGCCTCAGCTCTTGAGAAGGTGTATTAGGTTACTGTGGGATTAGCGTGTCACACTTTTGAAAATTAGGGTGACCAGGTTTTTGGCAGAGACACAGCTTTCATTCTCTGTAATGTAATGCAATTCTGTTGAGAACCATGAGCTGCTGAGAAAGACATGGAGGACACTTCATTTTAAGTCTGTCAGCTAACAGCTGAAATAGGAACACACCTCATGAAATAGGGAGTGTCCCAAATCAACCGCCACTTCAGTATAAAGGACACTTTCCGTTTCTTTACACCACATATGCCATTTGATAATTAGTGATAACTGACCTTAATGCAAATAAAAACAAAACAAAACTACATGCTGGACACAGTCATGTAAACTGGTATTTGTTTATAAAAACAGTAAACAATAAAATGCTAGCATTTTTTAAAAATTATCTTACTGGATTTAAGGCATTTAATTTACTTGTTCTGAAACTGTGCAGGGGCCTAGTCTGAGCCGTCTCGCGTGTAAGCTGTGCGAGTGTGTAGTTGTATTTCAGGCCTGGGTGGAGTAAGGGTGGGTACTTCCACTCTTCAAGGCATCAATACCAAACTTCCAAAAACATTTAACCACACATATATGTCTGAGAGAAAAAACAAAGAAAGGAGATAACAGTGCTGGCAGTAAATAAAAGCACGGGGAGAATTTGGCAGTCGTTAACAGACATGCTGTTTGTTTGGACCCGAAGAAGAGTTATTCAGTGATTCTGAGAAAAGATACACGACTGGTTCAAACACAGAAACACGTGCGTACACGCACACAATCATGAAACACATCCAGAGAACTGATTGAGGTTTTGATGGTTCAGCAGTTTTCTGACTTTGCCTCGGGAAATTGCCAGGAATCACAGCAAAGCTTTATTGTTTGAACGGGATAAGTTTGAGTGTTAGTGTACTCTCACCAGAGCTCTTCCTGTCATTCACACACATGCCTGCATGTAGAAATGTAAATTTCAAATGTTGCCGGAAATGGCAATTATCAAGGCCCAAGCAGAGAAATTGACAGTAAATAAGCTGTGTCTTCAAAATATCAAAAACATTTATGAAGACTTTCAGTTTTATGAACCAAACTTCTTTTTTCCTCAGAAGGGAGTCTAGATTTTACAAGCATCTGTCCAGACAAATGTAAAGATGAAGAATCACATAAATATGAATAAACCTTTCTTTATGTTTTTCTTTATAATATTTTACTCAAAACGGGTATTATAATAGGATATTAATATATTATAATTATTTAACTGTGAATTATGAAAGCTACAGATGGTGTGGACATTTTTATGCACTATACTGTATGTTTGCACAGAGGATCTTTCCTCACTTTGTTTTTCTCCAGTATACAAAGAGTCCACTGTATGAGAGGGATCCTTACTCTCTCTCTCCCACTTCCTTCACACACACAAACTCATGTTTTTGTCGTATGTTGTACTGACTCACTGTAGTGATTCATATTCCCTGCCTGAAATGGTGTGTTTGTAAATAGTTTTAAGTGATGACCTTTTCAGACATTGTGTGGTTTTACTCCCTCCCTCCCTCTCACAACCAGACAGACACTCCAAGTGTAGTATGTGTGTGTGCCGGAAAGAAAAATAAATGTTTACTGTATTAGATATGAGTGTGTTGGGAAGTGGAACGGGACTTTTTGAGCACACACACACACACACACACACACACACACACACACACGTGCATGTGTGTAAAGCAATAACACACATCCTTCTCCAGTCTTCACACCTGTTGGCACTGATAATACTGCAGTGTAACCTGGCAACTTTGTGCGTTCACACACATGCACACTGCCAAACCAGCTGTGAAGAGGACGGTCCAAGTCCAGGTGTGTGCGTGGGTTTCAATAGGTTTTGAGTGAGAGAGTGTGTGCATGTACAATGCATCTTTCTAAACTTCATGTTTGGTTTACATTTTCAGAAAAAATAATACTCACCTGAGCTTCACCTTTAGTCAATCATACACACAAATAAACCTCAGTTTTCTGGAATAGCTCCCTACATAAACAAGTCTTAATGAGGCCAGGGTTGCTCGCTGAAAGAAAAAAGACTATTTCTAACACACACAGACACACACTTTGTGGTCTTGATACTAACATTATGAGGCAACAACGCTTCCATTCTATTGCACTGCAACCAAACAGCATCAGTTATAATGGTCATAAATGTTCTTTCAAGTGACTGTTTTGGCCATAAATTACATTTTTGACAGCTTAATTGATCATACTAGTAGATTATAATTGATTAAGCATAATTAAGATTGCTTTATTTTTTTCTTGCCTGCTACACACTGCATATTGTGTCTAGTTTATAGGAAACCAGTTACAAATATGCACGTGACTTCAGTTAAATACAGTATATAAGTAAAATAACATGTTGTTGTTTTTTTCCCAGCAGCTAAGGGATAATCAGTATAACCTGTATTTCGTTGGCCTTAAAAAAAGGTATGAGCCAGCCTAAAGTATTCTATGCAACATGGAGTGTAAACTGTGCCAAAATACTTGTTGCAGACAGCATCTATCAAAGTTAAATAATTCAGCAATGATGCATTAAATTTATATAAAAAAAAGACAAATTATATTCAAAATAAATGCTGTTTTTTTTAACTTCCTATTCATTAAAGACACATTCATCAAATAAAGTATCGGCAAAACTGTAAGTAATGTTTTCTTGAGCACCAAATCAGTTTCATCACATGTTGCCCATGGACACAGTGTATGTTGGACATTGCTGATCTTTCAGGTGTTTGTTTTTCACATAAAGTCTATTTGAAGCAGACAGTGTGCTGACAGTGCGGTTCAGAGCTGTCCCAGACTGGGGGAGTTTTCTCAGCTCTCTGTGACTGCGTGTGGTGCAGCGAACCAAACAGACACAGATAGACAGAGAGAGAGGGGAAGAGTAAGAGGGAAAAGTTGTAGCAGGCCCCAATGTAAGGTTACATCAAGTGCTTAATCTGAAGCTGTCAGATTGATGGATGGCGTTTGGAGTTTCTAAATATATCTCGGGCGACCCCTTTGAGTGCAAACACGTTCAGGCTCATGACTGCACCACTGCATCTGGTTTCAATGTCTGGAGACCCTCTGCTGAGATACGGGTCTCCACCGCTCCTCTCATATCAAAACACACACTCTCTCTCTCTCTGTCTCTCTCCTTTGCGCTTTGACTCATTCCCCATTTCTTGATCAATTTTTCTTTTTTGTCTGTTTTCCCAGTTCACAAAGGAACAAATCTTGGGGTAATTTCTGCAGGGAAAGCAGGGGTATATATATATATTCTTTATTTACTCAAGCATCTTTGACACAGCTGTCCTTATACGTTCACTTAATTTAGCTTACATAATAAAATGTAATATAAGAATATACAAAACAATATCAAATATAAAAATGATTAATAATATAAATGTAATGTCAAATATGTAAAACAGTTTTGAATAAAATAAAACATTAATAAATAATATAACAAACATTTTATACATTTCAGTAATTAAACGGTAATTTAACGTATTTAAAATATAATATAAAAATAGGTAAAACAATTAAATTCAATGTAAAACATGTAACAACATATGAAATAGGAAATATTACACTATCAAAAATATAATATAATATAATGTAAAATATGTAAAACGGTCTTATATAAAATAAAATATTAATAAATAATGCACAATAATGTAATAAAAACTACAAATGTAAAATTGTGCAAAATGGCTTAATGTAATGTAATATTTTATAAAATAATATAATATAATATAATAATATAATTTTTTTTTTTTACTTTAAGCTGTTAGAATCTATTGAAGAGATCTAATGGTGAGATTACTGAGGTTTACAGTGATATATTAATTATTGTATTAAATTTATTATAAATAAAACTATAATAGATTTAATTTGTTATTGAAAATCTCCCACTTTTAAGAAAGCTGGGGTTTTGACTAAAGCTGGAGTTGATGAGTAAACACATATAGCCTTAGGTGACACAGCTGTGTGTGTGTGTGTGTGTGTGCTTGAGAGCAAGGATTGCATGCTACCAAGTCATCTACACAGATCTGTAATCAACTTGCTCACCTGTTGTCCTCTTCTCCACCAATTACTACTTCCTGTGACATTCACGCACCGTGCGAGCGTTGTGTCTCGCAAATCTCTACTTTGTCTGCATGGGTACATGTGAAACTGAACATGTTTGCACTGGTTAATGGAAAACACATTCGATGCTTCCTCCTTCAGTGCGCCTACTCGAATCCGCTTGTGATCGATAATGCTTTATTCTGTAAGCTGACAAACATTAGAGCCAGTCATTTGTATAATAAAATGAGCTGCATAAGAAAGTAGCATGTCACAACATAAACATCCTTAATTTCTCTCTCTAGGATATTTCCAAGTAAACTTAGTATATTTTTAACAGTTTGAAGGGAGCGAGAAGGAACAGGTCAGTGTTATTGATAAGGCTGGAAGTGCGTCAATGGCCTGAGTGATGTTTAAACACGAGAGGATGGTGTGGGGAAAGGAACAAATAAACTGTTGGAGTGTAAGCGAAGAGAGAGAGAGAGCAAAGCCTTTCGTGTACAGGCCTAGTGAGAGGGAGATAAGAGCAGCCTGGCTTGTTTGAGTTTCCCCTCTTCAAATCCTTCTCTCACATCAATACACATACTCCCTCCCTCACACACATCATAAAACAATAGGGACAGGGCCGTTGTAGAGGCTGTGTGAGTAGTGCTATATTTACTGTGTTCAAAATGTGCTGTTGTTCAGCATCTAAACATCTCACATCTGTCGACAGCTGACATGTGAAGGGGTTGCATCTGTTATGCAATGCATTTTAATGCCTTTGTATTCTGGATAAAATCTTAAACTTGCCTATTTAATCTTCAATAAAGTATAATTAATAAAACATTTTTAAAAATTGGTTTGGGTGGATGTTGCCATTTGTGTCATGTCCCCATTGCCCCTGCTTTATTTAATACATTTATTAAGACATATATTTTTTTTCCTTTTTAAAAGCTACATAAATATATATGTGAGTGTTTTTTAACTTGGTAATTAATGTAAAATCTTTCCTGCATCCTCAGTATCACTTCCTGACTTGAACATTCCCTTTAACTTACAATTAATAACATCCTTTAGCAAGTGATATCATTTTGGCGGGAAATCAACACCATAAACAGTAAGTATTAGTAGTTTGATTTAATAATTTTTAAAAACATATTTTATTACAAAGCACAACACAACTGAAGTGAAGAAATAAAAAAAGTTCATATGTTGAAGTTCATATGTTGAATTTGTTTGGAGAAATGCTTTGGCAGTCAGTTATGGAAGCCTGTTTCTGACACTGACAGAGGGGCAAGTCTTTGTGGAAGTGAGGACTGGCAACGGCAGGCCTGGACCATGGAACAGCAGAAAAAGCTGAGAGTTTGAGGATGGCCTTCATGGCTGGAACAGGCGAGAGTTTGGCGGCCTCCATGGCTGTGTCTTGGCATGACAGGAGCTCATGGGCGGCTTCCATAGCCATAGCAGGGTAGGACGAGGATTCAATGGCTTCCGTGGCAGGGCAAGGCGAGGATTCAATGGCGTGAACTGAGTGTCCTGGAGGCTGTGCAGCCACCAGCGGACCCTCCAGAGACCCCACGACCAGAGCGGACATCTCCGGGGATTGTGAAGCCACTGGCGGAACCTCCGGGAACTCGACATAGTCATGCAACACCTCTGGGGTCAGTGCAGCCACCGGAAGAACCTCCAGAGTGGCTTTAGCTTTAGCCAAAACCTCCTAAACACCAGCAGTGACTTGACTGGCTCTCTCCAAGGATGTGCTGTGAGGGCGCGGCGTCATGTCCACCATTTCATCCTCCACAATTCCCGTGGTAAATAGAGAGCCCATGCACAACAGCGCAAAGTCTATAAATGCGGCGAGTGATGACCAAGGTCCCTTCACGGACCAGCAGAGATTTAAGAGCTTGATTCACTTCCTAACAGAAAAAATTAGTAGGCAGTCAGGCAAGTCCGAATAGTATGCACAGTCTAAATACTCCCGTGCATACTCCTCTATAGATCGACATCCCTGCTTGAGGGCTAACAGTAACCGGGCAGTGTTATTCCAGGCAGTGTTTATAAAGGCCTATGTCCACTGGAAAAGCTGCTGGATCTGACTATACTTTGACGAAGGGGACGGATAAGGGGGAATCCATGTGCAAGCTTTTATTGAGAGACATGATCAGACAGGCGGGATCGAGAACACAGCAAACAGGCATAAGGAAGGCAACGGTGCACAAGAATGATCCAGATGGGTAGCGAGGGTCGGTCGATCGGGAAACAGAGTCCAATGGGGCAAAACAGAGCAATAAGCCAACAGGATAATCAATAACTATGGAAACTAACAAGACACAAACACACGGGATGCATGGCGCAGTGGGAGACAAACGTTCCCAATAAAAGTCCACAAAACACTGGAAACACTGACAGACAACATAACAATATAGTGACTTTTTATTTTACAATTCTGACTTTTTTCCCTCAAAATTACATGCACACAAACTTGCATTCCTTGCATTTTGCATTTTGTGAGTCATAAAGTCAGAATTGCGAGACACAAACTTGCAATTTATAAAGTAATACAAACAAAGATTTACATACATTTTTTTTATAATTTTTTTTATTCAGTGGAAACAAGCTTTAGTGTAACAATAATTAGTGTATTGACTATTATAGCTAATCAAGATGAGTTTGAATCTGGCTTTTGACATTACTTGATCTCATGCCCTGTTGTTAAAAGCACACTTATGTCTGAAGTATTTGAAGTATATGAGTAATTTTTGTAATGCTGAAAGGTGCACACAAGCATTGTCAATGTCAATTTATAAATGTAGTTAAAAATATACGTAGTTATTAATGCATTTTTTAAGAATTTCTGATGAAAAAAAGTTGATGTCCATGTTGTTTGCTGGCCTGTGGCAGGTCTGGTTTCAGTGCAGATGGACGTGTTTCTCCTTCATTTAGAGCATCTTTTCTCTCACTAAATTAATGTAATGGCCTGAAGGAGCAGAGTGACAAGTGCAGGCCACCCATGTTTAGAGTGGACTCTGCTTTATCTCCAACCGTGGGAGGAATTCCCCTCTGTGTGTGTGTGTGGAGTTGGGGTGAGGTTAAGGTCAGGTGAAGCACATTCCTCTGAGAGAGGGAAGGAGGAAGAAGAAGAGGACAGAAGGGAAGTAAACAGAACATTTGAGAGACAGGACTGTTTATGTGCAGAGAGAAAAAGCAGAAACTCAGTCCTTCATTTCTAATTCAACCCTTAACCTGCAACGAGGTGATACTGCAATGTGTGCAGTGTGTTAATACCAGGATGTTATTGCGGCATTGTCATCTTGCAGCCGTAAACAGGCACCCTCATGTTCTGATTCTTTTAGTTCTTACTTCTTCTTTTTTCTAAAACAAATGATGGTGGGAGCTGTAAAATGTGTAGAATTTGTGGTGTTTAACGTTTAGTGTGTTTGCCTTTAGATAAGGTGTGTGAATTCCCCTGTCAGTGGATTTTTTGTGACAGTGATCTGTAGGCTCATTTTTGGAAAGGTTGTTCCTCTGGTTTCTTAGGGTAATTTTGCCTTGTTCTAACATGAAGCCAAAGCACATTCCCCACATATTCTCCCATCTGACAGAGGATGAATGTTACACCAGGCGTTTCATATTCACTGAACTCTTTCTTTAGGTTCGTCTGTATTACCATTCAGGCATTGGAGTACAGGACACCCCCACACTCCTACTACACTGGACGCCCTGACCCCTCATGACATTTAGAATCGATTATGTATGGTTACATTTGCTAGAATGGTTACTGCACTAGACATAGCATTTAATATGCTGTTGTAGGAAACAAATATATTACATACTTAATAATAGCTCAGAACAACCACATTGTTTTCCACAAATAAAACATGTTCTGGCCTGTTCAAGCTCCATAAGACTTTGTTTTAATGTTTTTGTAAAATGTCTAATTTGCTCAATAGGGTGTGTTTTTAATTTCCAATTTATTATATTTTAAAATGTAACTTTAAGTTTTCTATGATGGATTTTTGACGTCATTACTTCAGTCTTCAGTCACATGATGCTTCAGAAATTATTTTTATACTCTAAATTTGATGCTGAAGAAACATTTATTAACAATGTTTTTTTTTTGTTGTAAAAGTTATGCTGATTAGAATTTTTGTGGAATCAGTGATACATTTTTTTTCCCAGAATATTCTCATCAATAAAAAATTCAACAGTATTTATTTGAAATCAATTTAATGCTGTGTAAAATTATTGCAAACTCTTATTGACCCCAAAAATCATTTCTTTTCTATTTTAATTTTTGAAAGAAAAATAGAAATATTTGAAAAGACAAACAGCAGTTGAACTCCATCGTAGGCTTAAATGCTATTTATAGCCCTTATATGCACCTGTTTTATGATGAACTGGCTTCAAGAACTTCTGCAGAACAGATCATAGAAATGTTTTTTTTTCTACAAATCTCAATATTACTAATTTGAAATTCACAACTCAATTGACAGAGATCTGAGGGGAGAATTGAAGATTTAAGACAACAATGTTGATGCAGCATGACATCAATAAAAAGCAATATATAATTCATTGACTACAAATGGGCCAACACTTTCTGGTGTAAAAGAGTAAAAGTTTTCAATTGCAAAAGTTACCCATATTTGCTGAATCATCCTATCACGTTTATACTCCCCAAAATTTTAAACCAATAAACCTTTTGCATATGTGATTAGATTCGTGATTTCTTGTACTTCGTTTTTTGTCATTTCAGTTTCTGATGATTAGCTACTGTAGATATTTTATAATAGAGAAAGTTGTTGGGGTTACTAGATGTCATCCGTGAGGTGAGCTGGCTATCTATGTGCTAGAAAGACTAATCCATGATTCGCTCTTTCCCTTCAGGTCTGGTGATAGGGTGGAGGGTGCGGGAAGTGTTTATGTGAGTCTTCACCCGCAGGCCAAGGAAAAGACAGAGACAGAGAAAAGCTAGGGAAAAAAAAAAAAAAAAAAAAAAAAATACCTGTAAATGTGCAGACGTGCTATTGCTTCAAGCTGCAGGCGGATGTAGACTTGCACAAACTAGTAATATAGTATCCATTCTGTTAACATACACGTTCACTGAGAAAGTAAAGAGGACACAGACTTAATTTCTCCAAATACATTTACATCCACACACTCTCCATCTTATCACTTAAACAGCATGTGTTTCTGATCACAAGAATGGAGTTGCAGTTTCAGTGAGGCCGTTGTTAATTAAAGGCTGTGTAACTGTATCGGGTGTGTGCTGCTTACTCAGGGACAGAATGGAGGGGACTTTTAGACAACTCCATAAACAATGTGTGCTTGCTGAGAGATCTCGCTCCTAATTTTAGCGTGGAGCGGTTCGGTGGTGTTTTGTTTGTGTCGGGTGAGTCAGACGAGACTTTAATGCTTCAGTAAGTCAGCACAGTCAGTCTCACACTGCTTTTCTTTTCTCACTCACATGTGAAGTTAGTCACTAGATTAGGAGGTGAAAAAAAAAACAGTAACAAAAGTTGGGCAATCTTCAATGCAATTTACAGAGATCCGACAAATGTTATTGAGCATTCAAAAAAGACACACTACAAAAAGTGTTTCTACTTCTTTCAAAAGTAGTTCATTCACTCAATGGAAATTTGCTGAAAATGTAGTCACCCTTAGGCACTCCAAGACGTAGATGGGTCTGTTTCTTAATTAAATGTATTTGGAGAAATTTAGCCTTACATCAATGGATCATCTGCAGTGAATGGGTGCTGTCAGAATGAGGGCCCAAACAGATGATAAAAACATCACAATAATCCACGATTCCAGCCAATCAATTAAAGCCAAAATGCTGTGTAAGCAGATCTATTATGATGATTTATTTAACTTCAAATTGTTGCTTCCAGCTAAAATACATGTCCATAATATTGACTTCTCCAGTGGAAAAGTCCTCTTTTCTAAATCAGGAGAGAAATAAGCACAAATCCAAAAACAAGACTAAACCATTCTGTTGGTGGATTTTGATTTGAGAGCACAACCGTGGATCGACTTTTCACTGCATTATGGCTCGAACTAATGGTTTAAATTTAAAATGTCATAATGATTGAATTGATTTATGGTTGTACAGATGCATCTCATTATATTAGAATGTTGTGGAAAAGTTTATTTCAGGAATTTAGCTTAAATTGTGAAACTTGTTTATTAAATACATTCAGTGCACACAGACTAAGTAAGTCTTTTTCTTTTAATTGAGATTTACCAAAAACCCACCAATTAGAATACTTCATAAGACAAATATACCGAAAAATAAAAAAATAAAAAAATTGTGATTTGTTGGCCTTCTGGAAAGTATGTTCCTTTGCTGTATATGTACTCAATACTTGGTAGGGGCTGTGATCAGTTTGTGGCACTGCTGAGGTGATATGAAAGTCCAGGTTTCTTTCATTGACAGTGGCCTTCAGTTCATCTGCATGGTCTATTGTTTCTCATTTTCCTCTTGACAATACCCCATTGATTCTCTATCAATGGGGTATTCCAGTCAAGCACACCAACACCATGGTCATTTAACCACCTTTTGGTGCTTTTGGCTGTGTGGGCAGGTGCCAAATCCTGCTGGAAAATGAAATCAGCATCTTTGAAAAACTGGTCAGCAGAAGGAAGACTTTGGACCACTGGGAAAAAGTCCAGATCTTTTTCTCCTTAACCCCGGTAAGGCGCCTCTGATGTTTTCTGTGGTTAAGGAGTGGCTTAACAAGAGGATTATGATAACTGTAGCCAAATTTCTTGACACGTCTGTGTGTGGTGGCCCTTGATGCCTTGACCCCAGCCTCAGTCCATTCCTTTTCTTCCCCACTTTTTCCTTCCACTTAACCTCCTGTTAACATGATACAGCACAACATTGCCTTCTTTGGCAATTAATGTTTCCGGCTCACCCTCCTTGTGAAGAGTGTCAATGATTGTCTTCTGAACAACTGTCAGATCAGCAGTCTTCCCCATGATTGTGTAGCCTAGTGAACCAAACTAAGAAACCCTTTTGAAGGCTCTGGAAAACTTTGCAGGTGTTTTAAGTTGATTACTGTAGCTGATTGACATGTCACCATATTATAATTTGTCAAGATAGTGAATTGATGGGTTTAATGTGATAAACTTAATTAACTTAAACTTGAAAATAAACTTAAATAACACAATGTAACTCCAAGTCAATCGCAATTCTGTGAAATCAAACTGCCCACTTAGGAGGCAACACTGATTGACAACCAATTACACATGCTGTTGTGTAAATAGAATAGACAACAGGGGAAATTATAGGCAATTAGCAAGACACCCCTAATAAAGGTGTGGTTCTGCAGGCGGTGACCAGAGGACACTTCTCAGTTCCTATGCTTTCTGGTTGATGTTTTTGTCATTTTTGATTGCTGGTGGTGCTTTCACTGGTAGAGGTGGTAGAGTCACGAGACGGAGTTTACAACCCACACAAGTGGCTCAGGTAGTGCAGCTCATACAGGATGACAGATCAATGCGAGCTGTGGCAAGAAGGTTTGTTGTGTCTGTCAGTGTAGTGTCCAGAGCATGGAGGCGCTACCAGGAGATAGGCCATTACATCAGGAGATGTCGAGGTCGTAGGAGTGCAACAACACAGCAGCAGGGCGGCTACCTCCGCCTTTGTGCAAGGAGGAACAGGAGGACCACTGCCAGAGCCCTGCAAAATGACCTCCAGCAACCCACAAATGTGCATGTGTCTGCTCAAATGGACAGAAACAGATGAGGGTGTGCCCAACACCGTGCAATCTTGGTGTTCTCTGGCAATTGCGCCACTGGTGCCCTGTGCTCTTCACAGATGAAAGCAGGTTCACACTGAGCACATGTGACTGATGTGACAGAGTCTGGAGACCCCGTGGAGAACGTTCTGCTGCATGCAACATCCTCCAGCATGACCGGTTTGGTAGTGGGTCAGTAATGGTGTGGGGTGGCATTTCTTTTGAGGGCCGCACAGCCCTCCATCTGCTCGCCAGAGGTAGCGTAACTGCCATTAGGTACCGAGATGAGATCCTCAGACCCCTTGTGAGACCAATATTGCGAGATTGTAATATGCAGGCCCAATTTCTGTGTTTTTATTTGCTTGGAATACTGAGAACAAATAAATCTAAGCATTTGCAAAAATAACAGACATTTAATATTTGTGGTGTTGTAACACTGTATGACTCAAGCAACAGCCAATAGCCACTTTTGAGAAATAACAGCTTAAAAGAAAAAAAGAAAAAAGAAGAAAAAATACATTATGTGACTCTGTCTGTGACATCCAGGCAGAAATCCAAGTCTCAAAACCTAATTTTGAAATAACAAGCTTCAAAGGTTGATTTCAACCATTAACTTTACTTTAATTGTAATTTTGGACATGGCCGTACTCAAAATGGAAGATATCAAGGTTATATTTTCACTGAATGTTCTTTACCTTATGCAGGAGGATTTATTAGAAAGGAGTAAATGAAAAACCGTAATACATATTAACAATCAACAATAACAAAAGTAAATAAAATACAAAAACTTTTCTAAATCTAGCAAATAAGACTTGACTTTATATGCCAGGAATTTATTTGATTTTGAAAGTGGTCACACTTTATTTATTTGTTTGGAATAATGAGCATCCATAAATCTAAGTATTTGAGAATATTTTGCAAAAATTACAGACATTTAAATGTCTTGCAAAACTGCAGTGACACTGAAAATGATTTCCTGAATCTGTTTTTCTGAAAGCCACAATACTTCTCTGCAGATGAGTGGAATGTTCAAACAGATGAAGAAGACGGAGATTTTTGAGGTCTCTTCACTGTTTGACCAGTTCAGATCATTCTGCACTTCTGTGATAATATTTTTACGCAATTAAATATATACATGCCTCTGGCTAACCAGTTGAGGAAGAGCATAATAGCAGCACGACATGTGCTAGCAATAAAGTTTGCCAGCATATATAGCGATGCGTACGGCCTCTCTGCCTTTGAACTTCTGCCCTGTTTGAGTTGGAGAGTACTTTTTAATTTATTTTCCTATTCTTTTACCCTCTGTTCTCTGCCAGTCACTCCATTTTCAAGATTCATTTTCATAGCTATTTATTATCCCTCAAAAAAAAAAAAAAGAAAAAAGAGAAAAAGAGAGAGAGAGTGAGGGTGGAAAGAGAAGAAAAGCGGGTTGAAATGCCATCAGAATAGGAGGGGAGGGGATTTTGTACTGCTTCCCAAGTTCTATGTTCAGCAGAATTAAAGCTGACTGTTTAAATGCAACTAGCCGCGAGTGTGTCCTCTCTAAGACTTTGTGTTAATAAATTTAGCATGCTAGTTTTGGCAACGCACCGTGGTATATACTGTATGGTTCTTTTTGGCTGATAAAGGACTGAGACTAGGGTTTTCAAAGTCATCTCTCTAATCCGTCTCTTTCACTCTCTCGCCCAACAAGACTTGTTTTCACTGGAAAACAGTAAAAAAAAAAACTACAAGTGAATGAATTACCAAACAAGAAGAATATTTCTCTAAATTGTTTAGAAATTTCTTTGAATTGGTCTAATGATTACCTCAAGGCTGTCCATTTCCATTCAATCTTTAAATATTATCTTTGCCATGAGTTTAATATTTGATACTTAAAGGGTTAGTTCACCCAAAAATGAAAATTCTGTCATTAATTACTCACCCTCGAGTCGTTTCAAAGACCTTTGTTCATCTTCGAAACACAAAAAAGGTATTTGTGATGACATCAGAGAGGCATCTGTCCCTCCATAGACACCAATACAATTAAAATGATCCCAGATCCAGAAACGTAGCAAAAAAACTGGTAAAACATTCCATGTGACATCAATTAATCAGTGGATACTTTTTTGCGCAATAAAAACTAAAATAGCATAATATAATTCCGGTGACTAAAAGTGACTAAACAAGGCTGATTATGTCAAATAGGTAAAAAAAAGCACAAAGCGTAAATCACGAGAGAAGAACAGTTTATTATTTGAATGATTTAATTACTGAATGATAATTTTAATTATTATTTTTGATTATGTTTATTTTGTTTAAAAAAAACTGTGGATTCTTTGATGTCACATGGACTGATTTACCAGTGTTTTTACTACGTTTGTGGATCTGGGATCACTTTAGTTGTATTGCTGTCTATGGAGGGTCTGATGGCTCTCTGATGTCATCAAAAAAAGATGAATGAAGGTCTTGCGGGTTTAGGGACGACATGAGGGTGAGTAATTGATGACAGAATTTACATTTTGGGGGGAATAACCCTTTATTCTGACATAGGCCTAAATAAACACTCTCAAACAGACCAATAAAAGAGTGTAAGAGAGCGAGAGAGAGGTGGTAAAAGAGAAACCAGACTGATGTGAAAGTGTCATCTGTTCTCAAACAGACACGTGCGTCATTAAACTTATCTCTAAAATTTATGACGCATATGTATCTCTCATCCAAAGTCGCTTCCCGCTGTTGTGACATCAATCGGAACTTACACACACTGCCTTGTGTGTGTATTAAGAGAGTTTGGGTGACAAATTTACTCTCTG
Organism: Enteromius treurensis; assembly: GCA_032275025.1. Taxonomy (NCBI): domain Eukaryota; kingdom Metazoa; phylum Chordata; class Actinopteri; order Cypriniformes; family Cyprinidae; genus Enteromius; species Enteromius treurensis. The sequence goes on along the minus strand of JAUCMU010000097.1, from coordinate 15,036,873 downwards.
CAGTGTCAGCAGTCTATGTTAACCATTAATTATCAAGAAACCTTATAATTATCTCTGCACTGCATGGAGCGTCTTCACCAAATGTCTTTCACAAATACAAAGCCCACTGGATTGTACCCTGTCTCAAACAATTGCTAAACAACATGCAGATCATTTTCATTATCCGTGTCAGAGCTGCTTGACTGAGGTCTGTGTTTTGCCCAAGGAACTTGCATGTGGATTAATCTGAGGTCTTTTGAGATGCAGCGTCTGTTTTGCTTACTGACTGACAGATATTATTTAGGATGGTTAAGCTGTTAATTATATATTTAGCAGAGACATTAGTTACACAGACATTGATTTATGCTATGCAAACCAGATGAACGTTTTATTGCTCAAAGGTTGCTCTTTCATAACTCGGGAAACTTAATTGAGCCCTCAGTTATGTTTTAAATGGTTTCTCCCAGATGTTTCTCCTTAAGGCAAATAAAAGTACACCCAAATTAGATAATTGCTTGTGTGCAATAGTGTATAGGTCTATTAAATGAATATAGATAGCAAAGCTCAGATTATTTTGTCTTGGCAGAACTTGATGAGAAATGATCAAGCTTTAATTAAGATTTATAATCTTATATGAAAATGAGATTTTATTAACTTAACTGCAATTATTAACATTTAAATAAAAATGCATTATAGTTTTTTTTGTATAAAATATAATAATAATAATAATAATATAAATAAATAAACGTTATACATATCATTTCAGTTTAACTGTTAAATAAGTGAGTTTTGTTATAATTAGTGTGTGCATTACTTCTTTAAAGCATGATCTATTTTAGAACTGAACAAATTCTAAAGTAGGCAATATCTTGACATTACTTTGACATTATTACAAAGTGCAGTTTTTATAAGCTTGTTAAAAAGCGAAAAAACAATCATAAAACTCTAATCTGAACAAAAAAACCCTACAAGTAGACAGACAGAACTAATAAGTGCACTTCTTTTTCACAGTATTGGGGTCTTTTTCTCAGAAGAAGCAGGAACCTTCTCAGAGATCCAGAGCAAGTTACATCTTCACCATTTAATCTCATTGATGTCTAGGAGTGAAATAAGTCGTATTTCCAACAGGAAAGGTTGATTTCAAGTCATTTCACCCTGGCAATCCTTAAATAATTGGGTCTTACTGTATACCTAAAGACAGCACCAACAACAGAGATCTCATGTCTTTACCTCCAGTCACCTAAGGGTGTTGTTTTCACAACCTAATGTGTGACAGCAGAGTTTCATTGCCTAAGACAACACATTTGCACCGGATTTCAGTATTTATGAAAGCCACGCATGCTGGGTTGGTATTTGTGAGGCCCTCCTTAAAGACGGCCTCTGCTGTTCTCTAAATGCAGGATCAACTTTGTCTGCGCTGGAGATGTTTTCTCTTGAAGCCTGAGACCGTCTGCTTTTCTCCTTTGTGCATGCTCTGCTCTGTCATCTGGATTCAGAGCATGGATTTTTGTGGACGGTGGCATGAGATCCGCTGGTTTAATCCAAAGCGCTCCAAACCCTAAGTGGAAGCATTTATCTCCTGAGGTGGTCCAGCTCTGGTGCGCTCCAGAGTTTTTTGGCCTCCTTAACCATGATGGAGGTGTTTTATTGATCCTTTCATGGATGTGCATGAAATCCAAAAGCGGGTCAATAGTTTGTTTCCTTCCTGTACATGCAAAGTTTTAAACAACCAACATTAGTGTTATTCACCCTTTGTATTTCCATCCTGGGTGTGTATGTGTGTGTTGACTGTTGGGTAAATTTCACGAGGTGGATCAGGTGAAATTACCACCACACATGCTCAGACATGGCGTGTTGGAGAACAATAACTCCAAATTTGGAAAGAGTTTCAAAAATAAAAATACAAGCGAGATACTTTCCATTTTCACATTTTTAGGAAATAGATCCATGTGTCGTTGTTTGCCAACAGATTTATTCAAGATCTCACTTGGGTCTTTCTGGTTGAGAAGTTTCTCTGATTTACACAGCACTAAATCACCACTTGGTAACTGATAAATATCACAAGAGAATGAGAGACAGATATGCTTCGACTTAGGAAACCAAAGTCTGCGATTGTGTTTTCTGTTCTTTTTACAGTGAATACCTTTCAGATGGTGTTTATCTGATTGGATGCACCACATCTTCTCACTAACCTCAGGCTGAGGTGTGCATATCTCAAGTTTTATTTATAGGGGAAGCACAAAGTTATCTTTGAGTGCATGTGCATGTCACAACCTTTGTGATTTATTGATTTGACTACTGCAGAATCCAAATACGTAAAGTTACAATACAGATCACGGTCCATTGCAAGTATCTGCAGTATCTTTTCTTCATGCTCCTGATCGAATACAAAACTTGAATGGTCGGTTTTAATTGCCAAGTGGTGCTTTAACCCAATAAACGATCTCATTCACCATGACTAACTTGTTTTTTTCCCAGCTTATTCTGTTTTCAACAAATCACATTCTGTCTGAGGCAGATCATAATTCAAAGTAAGCCAACGTTTCCTCTGGCCACCGTCTGTTCAATCTATAAGTACAGAAAGAGTTGCCCATAAATTCTCACTCTGCAGTCAATAAGTCAAAGTTTGGAAAAATTGACATTTAGCCGACTAAGTCCAAATAAAGCAATCTGAAATGAAACTAATCTTTTCAATCCCTCAAAGAACAACAGTGCACAGGCTGTATGTTAGTGTGCACTATGTGTTTGGTGGATGGGTAGGGACTGGGCCGCTGGCCTAAGAAAATCTCTTGTCAGGGAAGATTGAACTGTGGCTCATGTGTGTGGAACGCCGGAGCGTTAGTTTAAGGTCGGGGGGGCGACGTGAGGCCAAGTACTACTTGGGGCAGACGTTAGGCAGAGACATATGTCATACTTCTATATGTAGAGGATATGATGCCGCAAATCTCTAGATGCTTGGATTACTGTAACTTACAATATAGCAAATATAGCTCCACTGAAATTGCTACCTGCAGCGATCGTTTAAATCTTATTCTTAGGGGATTGTACTATTCTTTGATTTGTTTGTTCAGTTTGGGGGTTTCTTTTAGTGTTGACTCTTTGTGGTCCGCATTATGTCATGTCTACAGTAATGTAATACCAATACTATCTTACGACCAATTCATATGTATTTTACGAGGTGGCTAATTTGCACGACCTCACTTGTATGATTTTGTACGATTAGTCTATACCCAGTGTTGGGCAGGTTTAGAGGTGGGGTTAGGTGTAGGTCATGTAAGGGATCGCAGGGAATCAGACACATAAGATTCGATCAGAACATTGAAACATGAGGAGGAGAAGCCCTCAACAGCACAGGATGTCGTAAATACCCTTTTGCACACCCTGTCGTAAGCAGATCCAACAGACATTGTCACAGAACAGCTTGCAACATTAACACAAAGGAATACATATTGAGAATCCCTACTCAGGAAGGAGATTGTCAATATTGGGCAAATAACCAAGATAATGGTCAAAGACACAGGACATCATTATCATCATTATCATTACATGGGCAAATTAATTAAAGATTGTATTGGATGGATCTCCATCCCCCTCCTTAGGAAAGCTCGTGACCAGCCAACATTCCTCATGAGACCTTTAACCTCTGGTTTTCACCAAAACTAAACTCACATTCACAAGACTGGCACAGAACTGCTCTTTCCTTGCCTATTAAGGCCTGAAAATATACCAATATGAACTTGAATCATTGATATGCATAACTGCATATTATATGTATCCAACACATTTAACTACCATGTGCTTATTACTCATTGTATATGTAGTTTAAATAACTACCGAATGGTGTGTATTTGAATATTCGTGTTTAGTATGGTTTTACTTCAATTTTCTTGCTTGAAATGTTTCTTCCCTCCAATTCTTAGTCAAATGTATGAATTTCATGTTATATGAATCATGTCCAAATTATTCTCTGCAAGAGCGGGAAAATTCAGGCCATGTGACTGGAAAGATAACATTCTTAGATTTATGGTATGGGAGGAGAAATCTCACAACACCCTAA
>JAUCMU010000097.1:15008164-15020096 GCA_032275025.1 Enteromius treurensis | reverse complement strand
GTGCCGCACCTGACTTTAATCTAGACAGATTTTACAGCAGATTCAGAGCGGTCACGCTGGAAGGCGTTCCCAAATGCGTCTCGACGCAGTGTCGAGGTTCCTGAAAAGGAACTGACATACACATGAAATTATCACAGCAAGAGAAACTTGTCCGTTTTTCTAATTAATTTTGCATGTACTGTAAATTAGCTGCTAAGCTACTATATATCCTTATTGCTCTTATCTATACAGCTCAAACACTTAAGCTCACTTATGGTGCAAAAAAACATGCCATATAAAATATGACATGCTGTATACAATTCATTGCTATATTCATGTTCATATATATTCATATGAAGCTTTTGACATTTTCACAAAAACTTAATTATCAGTTGTCGCCTCTCCTTGTTTTCAGCACCATGGAAAGCATTTTAAAAACAGCTGTGGCGCATGAGAGCTCTTTGGAGGCAAAGCAATTAGCTAGACCCATGGTGAAGGGAAACCAGTAATACTTAAGTATTACTTGTTCAGTCATTGTACAAGGTGAACAGGTGGCTAGGTAAAATTTTTACCCACACAGCCTTAGTCCTAAGACTTTGCAACCTTTGGTAAACTTGAAGTTAAAAATGAAAAAATTTTATATGCAGCCTTTGTGTTTTTGTCACTCATCTCCTAGTTTATGTCTTGATTAGGACTGTTGACAATCTCATCCCCCAGATCCTGCATTATGCAAATGAACGGCATAAATCTTGCTGATCTTGTTCTTGTATTTGTTTAAACAAACAGGCAAGAAATGCAGATTGAGTGCTGGAGTCTAATTTAGTTGAGGTGATTTCCATCATTGTTTTGCTGTCTCACATTACCATGCCTCGTGCATTGAGTGCCCGGTCCCTCAGCGAGCATGTGAGATGAATTAGATCTTAAGATCATTAATGTGCATGACACTCGCTGTCTTATTATTGATGAGGGAGAGATAAAGCAAAGACTCCAGACTTCAGCCAGGAGGCCAGGCACAAACAGACTGGAGAAGCACATCTGTGACCTCAATTATAATGCGAATCCCACCATTACATCACTTATCCCTAAAACCCACACTGCACATTGATTATCTGATGTGGTGTGTCAGTTTCACATAAGAGCACTTCCCAAAAGCATCGGCTTGATGTTTTAAGGATGTTCCAGAGAAAAGGGACTGCTAAGAGAACCTCAGGAGCTCTGTTTCTGCCCAGGCCTCCTGGTTTGTATGAGCCGCAATTAGAGTTGTCACGGCCTGTCCGGCAGCATCATATTGATCTACGGGCTGTAGTGCAGGTCTGTTATCCACTAGCCCCAGTCGTCCTGCTTTCTCCCATTTCTTTATCTTGTCCTCCCGCTTTATCTCTCCCCCAGCTCTGAGTACAGCCTGTTTTAATTACCATCTCTCTATGGCACCCCCTGCCTGTTATCTGACAGCTGAATCGACAGAATGGAGCCCTGCCTTGTTCATTATAAAAACAGCACGAAGACCTGGGGCCTCGTGGCTAAATGTTCTGTACGCACCAACACTGAAATCTATAGAGGCACATTTATCTAACTTAACTTCCACATAGTCATCTTTCTGTCTGTCTTTAAATCCATCTGTCTTTATCTATCCATCATTCTTTGCTTCCATCCACCCAACTTTCCATATATATTCATCTTACTTTCTATAATCCATCTATACATCCATTTTTCGATCCAATCCATTTTTATCAATCCATCATTCTATCCATCCCTCTTTTTTATCCATTCATCCATCTATTTGCTCATATTTCTGTCCATCATCAATCTTTCTATCCATATATCCATTTGTTAATCTATCCATCTGCATTCATCATCCATATTTCAAACCATATTTCTATCAATATATTCTGTCTATCCATATTTCTATCTCTGTCTGTCTGTCTGTCTATCTATATATCCATCCATCCATACATATTCATCCATTTATCCCTGCATATCCCCATCTTACGATTCATCTTTGCCTATCCATCATTCAGTGACCCATCTTTCCATTCATACATCAATTCATTCTTTCATCTAGCCATTTTTCTATCCATCCAACCATCTTTCCATCCATCCAACCATCCATCCATCTATTCCAACTTTCTTTCTAACCCTCTTCCTTTCATCCTTCCATCAATCTATACGTTGATCTATCTTTCTGTCTTTCCATCTTTACTGTCTATCCTACTGTTTTTTCCATCCATCCATCTTTGTCTATTCATTCATTCATTCATCCATCTTTCAATCCATCTTTGTCCATCCTTCCATCTCTCTAGCCATCCTTCTTTCCATCCATCCAATCTAATAGATTGGACCACTGTACACTATTTTACTCAACATAGGGTACTCTCCTGTCAAAAACAAGAATATATATATATATAGAGAGAGAGAGGGAAATTGCAGACAGGCCATTTATTAACTTGATAGGCCCTAAAGACAAATATATCATTATCGCACAAACTGGAACATAGGCATACTTACTGTAATTATGAAAGGCAGTATGTTCCCCTGGAGTTATGACTGACATTATGAGTTTAAAATACGTCCTTCCAAAGTTAACACTGAGATCACTGTTTATACCACAACTTTCTCATTTAGCTTTTCACCTGTGAGGTTTCTTCACAATATTATATACTCCTGGGAGATAAAAGGGGAGGCTTGAGAAAGTTGTTCTATATGTGCAGTCTGAAAGAAATCTGACATCAAAGAAGCATGAGAGCTTCTGTGGAGGGAGTGCATTTAACACATCATAACCTGTGCTTAATGCTAGAGTTAATGTCACTTTTATGTTAATTTTAAGCTCAAAGTAGCAAAAGCGGTAGCAGCAAAGTAGTAGCAAACAAATAAGGCATAAACTAATGTTCTGATGTTAATGCTGAATGCATGAAAAGCAGAGCTCTGTGATGGGGCTATTTGTCAGAGAAACCAGTAGTGGAACATTGACTCAAGGACAGTGTCTTCTCCTCTTTATAATGTCACACATTAAAGACAGCCAGGAGTTACTTCCTCACCACTTATGATGTACATTCAGTGACAGGCAATAACAAGGTCAGTGTTTTGATGGAACTTTAATGACAGCCAGTGTGCTGGGATTTGAAGACCTGAGTACACAGTGAATAATATTCTCCATTTTGATTACCCAAGGGCCAAGACTAACTTTAACAACTGCTCTTGTGCTAGCACACCATGTGCTGGCTATGAAAGTGCACTGGGATCATTCAAGGATGACTTGAAAGAAATGGACAGAAAAAGACAAAGACTAAAAGAACACCTTATGAAGTATCTGAGAGCTTATTTGAAGGAAAAATGTACAAGAGAGAGTGTGTTCAAACCTAATTTCAGGACATTTTTGGCTTTGTTTGTGCCTAGAATGCATGGAAATGGGGTGATTGGCTTAAAATCTAAGCTGATTATTCAGATATTCAGGGTTCAATACAAGTTTGTACTGAAAGTTTGACTTAATCAACAGCATAGTGTTGATTACCACTAAATTATATTTCAACTTGACCATCCTTTTCTTTAAAACAAGAATCTTGGTTACAGCAAGGCACTTACAATGCAAGTGAATGCAGCAAATCTGTCAACTGATCTTAACCTGTGTTAAATCCGATAATATCCTATTCTCATCAACCAAAAAAGGTTATTTTTTTGCTTTTTAACCTTGAGCTGAGAACCAAATGAGCCAATGTCTTTCATGACACTAATAAAAGTATAGGGCCATCCTAATTTTAGAGGCCATTTAGAATGGATTAAAACAATTCTACTGAATGTGACCCTGTGAAATTAGTGAAAGCGTCAGATTTGGATTTTAAATCTTATCTATGTCACTTGGTATTTTATGCTTATGGATCTCCAGTGTGCAGTTATGCTGTGAATTCTGCCAGCACCACACTTGATAAATGCCTTTTTATGGAGAGCACAGAAAATGATCAGCATCTGGGAAATGATCCTTATACTTGGATTAAAAGCTGTTTTATCAGGGCAAACAGCGAGTACTGTTCAGTGTGCGTGCCAGAAAGGTCATTATATTCATGCATGTGACATTTGGCTTTTACATATCCCCTCCTTTCATCTAAAATGCTGAGTAGACATATCTGACCTTACTATGCTGTTGGCCTTGTCTGACCCCCCCCCCCCCAACCCAACCAACCCTCAATGGATGTAACCTGGAGGTTTAGCCAACTTACACTGTCACATTGCGGTCTGGGCAGCTGTCTCCGAACGTGCCCCCTTGCTCCTTGAAGGTGATGAGGTTCCAAACGGCCACCACAGTGTCTTCAGGCACGTTGAAGTGGAACAGCTCCACGCTGGCAAAAGAGCGGTAGGCGTTGAGCTTGCGAGGCGTCCGGGTGAAATAGTCAGTTACAAACAAGCAATCTAGGGAATGGAACAAGGAGAGAGTTATTTAGATTAAAGATGGTGATCTTTGGCAACTAGAAGCTGGGTGGGAAGACGGTTGGAGAATCAGTCTTAATGCAGTTCGGTTGACCTTCCTTCTGAAAGCTCCACCAGAGATTTAATCACACTTGCCGTGGGTCATGCGCGCTTTGGCTTCGATTCAAAAACCCAGACTCTATGCAAAATTAATTTCGCTGCAATCCCTCAATACAAGGCCAGGGAGGAAGCAGCAAAATGACATTTGCAATCTGCCTTAATGAGCCGTGGCTTCCTATGGCTCCTTGTCAGAGAGCTTAATGGCTTCCAATCTCCTCATGATTTGTAGAAGGAAACATTTATACTCAACTGCCCAGTTGCTTCCGTGATAGTCATGTATTCCCTCTGTGTTCAACGCAACGGTGCAAATGCAGTATGTTTCTCCAGATATACGTTGCTGTTACAAATGAGCATCTCTACTGCCCTTAAATCAGGGCGATAATCTATAGCTGTCAAGAGCAGTCAAGACACTCAGTAGCAGAGTTAGTTCACCCAAAAACGAACAAAACATGTGTTTTACTCACCCTCAAGTCACCCTAAGTGTATATTCACCTCCGAATCCAACTGGAGTTACATTAAAAATTGGCACTTCTAAGCTCTATCATTGTAGTGGGCAGGAGTTACCCTTTAACAGTCCAAAAAAACGTTAAATAAAGTACTTTTTAAATACTTATAATTAACGTAATAAAACATCCCTCACATGGCTCCAGGGGGGAATGAAGTCCTCCTGTAGTGAATCCATGTGTTTTTGTAAGACAAATATCCATAGTTTAAATATTTCATTTTTGGGTGAACTAACCCTTTCTTATTTTCTGTACACTACATGGCCAAGGGTTTGGGTCAGTAAGAATTTGTCTTCTGTTCTTTTGAATCTTCTGTTCATCAAAGGACCCTTAAATGTAACACAGTTTCCACAGAAATTATGTTACATGATTCTTAAGAAATCCTCTTAATATGCTGAAGAAACTTTTATCTTTTGTAACAAATTATTTTGTTGCCACTTAATTTAATGAGCACTTGCTGTATTCATTTCACCCTAACCAAGATTCTTTCATTTAAATCCCCTTTAGTTTGTGAAACAGAGTTCTAATTAAATTATAAAACACATATATAATCATTTTTATCCTGATCCAATCATATATAACATAAAATTATATTAAAAAAGACGTTGCCATACACATTCAGAACAATAATACAGTATAACTCAGCCCTAAAAATGAATGCAGTTGTCGCCCTCGATACTGCGTTTATTGCCTGAACATCCTAAAGCTCCCAGACTGAGGAGATCTCAAATCTCTTACCCATCAATACTGCACATGCCCAAAGCTCAGGGGCAGCACTGCAGTGCAAATACCTCTGGAGATAGTTTGTGTGTGACATTCAGAGAAAATGAGAAGAAACGCATAAGGGAAGCCGGATGAGTGAGACAAAAAAATGAAATGCACCTGTATGTCAGTTCTTGCCGTCCGTTTAATCTCTTTCCCGTCGAACCCTTTGCTTCTGTTATTAACAGACACAACAAATCAACCGCTGTGACACTTTTATTAAGCTGATGGACTCTCAGAGGTATGACGCCAGTATGGCCTCTTCATCTGTTAGCTCAGACAGCACAGCACATCCCACTGATGGGTTTCACGCGCAATCACTTATTGTGCGAGGAAAATTACTGAGTGAAATATAGCGAATGGACTCACACCATTTGGTACCGTATGAACTGCAACAATGTCCATCCAGGACTGAAATGTAGCTTAAATGTAGTAATGTACCTCAGGAGCAAAAATAATCCAATTAATTTTTAGCAAAGTAATCAAAATCTTGAATATATACAGCAAACTGAAACTCTAAGTTCAAAAAGTTCTCAGAGCAAGCATTTCTGTCAGACAGAAACCTTACTAGCGACCAAGTCAGAAGTGGACAGGCTGATTACCCCTCATGTCAATCTGGAACAAAGGCAATGTCATGTTGTTTGACCGCATGGGCTGATGCAATGCAGGTGCGTCAAAGTACATCCTTGTGTCTTGTCCACAAAGCAAACAAGGATATCTTTGTGCTTTGAAAGCAGCTTCAGAGATTACACCATTGTACTGTGGGGTGAATTCACTAAACCAAACAGCTCAACCAGCCGCAGTCTATGCAATGTTGTGCGATGGCTATGATATTTAATTCAGCACAAACACAAACATTCCACTTTTCTATTCGAATTAGGTTTGAAACATTACCCACAAAAAAAAGACAATGCTTTCCCAAACAGGATAATCAGATCCAGAATTTTTCCAAATAAAAATTATACAAAAAGAAAATAGTTCCAAACCTGACGTTTTGAGTATTTGCTCTGCAGCATGAGCAAGATAAGACAGCGTGTGCAAATAAACAACGCTATTAGTGGTCATAATTCATTTTTAGTGAAATCCTCTCTCAGTATGCAGTAAAAACTGTCCTCCGCTAAAGGAACAACATTTATCTGTTTTACAACAAAATAGCAAAATGTTTCAGTGCTTAATGATTTAGCCTGATATTACCGTTGCTGTTGCAACAATTTGTAGTGGGTTTGATGATACTAAACTTGCCAAATAGCAGTGCACTCACACACATTATATAACTGATAGCATAAGTTTGAAAGTCAGGATAGATGTCCAGTTTATATGCCTGATTCATATGAAGCTCATTGGTTTGATCCAATACAGTAATACCAAATAGCATACAGTACATAAACACTCATGCACTAAATCTCATGGTTTTAATTATAACTAAAAGCAAATTATATAAAATGTTATATTTTTATATTTAAAAAAGAACAAATATAGATTTTATTGGTTTATTTTTATAGTATTATTTTGTTCATTTTCAACCAATATATGTTTGTATCAAAGAAAAGACATTAAGATTGTTTTAATACATGAGGGGGGCATATTTGGTATGGGGATATGGATATTTCTGTCCCTAAAGCAAACCTTGCTCTTGATTTTCTCACAGAGCACAAACCCTGCTTTTAACAACTGGCATCTCATTAAAATCTTTTTAATCAGTATTTAAAGAACTTTGAGGAATCTTTGAAATACAACAGCTAAAAATTGGCACTAATGAGAAGGAAACTACACAAAAGTGACTGCTCTTTAGAGAATGTAAAGTCTGTGCATGTCTCCATGTGTCTTTTTTCCTTTCTGCCACAGCACAGGCCACAAAAGATGTTTCACAATGGACCAGACGAGTAATAAATCACAAACCCTTTTATTACATTTCATGTCAATATTCCCCACACAACAAAGTTTACTGCCGCTCAATACAGGTTCCCTTCTTTCAATCTAACCTTCAGATTGAGGAGTATTAAAATTAATATCGCTTTTTTTCTCTCAGTCACGTTACTTCTCCAGCAGCGACGGGGAATCAATAATTAATGATGTCTCTCTCTCACATATGTAGAGCCCCATATTCCCCACTGTCATTGTTTCTACACATGAGGCAGAGATATTGAGGTCAGATTGCTTTTACCGTATGTCTTCATGAAAAACATTCCAGCCTTTCAGCAAAATTTCTATTTAAGTCAGAACCCATAGATATCTATCTGTGAGCTCTATATTAGACAAAGCCAGTCCAGTGCAAAATTTAGAGTACACCTGCAAGTACAGTTCTTCACGTCTTTAACAGACTACTGCATTATTGATTTTCACAGGCTTTAGTTTATCATTTCTGGGAGGTAATTCTGCATATGTTCAATAGAAAAGAATACTGATTAAAACTCTAGATATCTAAGGCTTGTCCAACTGTGCTGAATAATGCTGTGGCATTTTCAATGAAAATTCATTAGTTTGTTACTATGACTGAAGAGCAGCATCTGAAAAGATGACCAGCGCTGGATGCTGGATGACATATCTGGAGCAGTCGAATGAGGTATCTACGTACAGAATAAATCAAAATACAGTTATGAAGAACATGATTTTAGACCAATTAGAAAAACACGCTGCAGAAGTGAAAAATGTCTCTCATATATGTTAAATATAAATCATATACAGTATGTCACTCATATATTAAAATAAACACAACTAGGAAAAAAAAAAGAAAAATAACTCAACTAGGCCTACTTTTTATTACAGTCATAAAAAGATTTATGGTCTTTCTCAATCACACCTGGTGCAACGAAAAGTGTATAAGCAATTTACCATGCCGATCTGAAAACTCCCAGCACAGATATCTACAACCATTAGAGTTTCCCCAGAAGCTTCACTACATCAGTGGAGGTGATCTGTGCTGACATAAGGTGGATTAGTGCTATCAGGATGGCATGGAGAGAGTGTGTCCTTGCAGCAGAGGAGTTTTACGGAAAGCTTGTGGTGTTCTTGGAAGGATGCTTTAGACTGAGAGAGAAATCCTCAAATGCTTGCTTAAGACAAGCGCGCTCGGAATGAGTCCAGGAAGAAAAAACAAGTTAGTAGGCGCACACATTCTCACACCACTAACACATGATCTACTATATATGTGCATCTACATCGTTCTTCTCACTAAGGTTATATGGTTTTGGTGCGTTAATTTCCTTCATGTCTTGAGAAGCGTATCAGGGCAGAAACTGTTCCGTCAGTTTTCATCATGCTGGAATGTTGTGATAAAGAGATGACTTGTGACATGTGCATCATGAAATTACCATCGGATCGCATCTCCAGAGGGAAAGTGATCCAACCCCTGAATCCGCAGGACTGCCTACAGTGTGTTGCTTTTAGCGAGAGCGCAGAGACTAGATGTAGAGAAAGTGTTTTAAGGGAGTATATGGGATAGAGGATCTGCATGTGTAATGGAAGAACAACAGTGGGGAAGAATTCAGATACAGAAGTAGAAATATGACTAATGTATGCAAGGAGAAGGGTAACTGGTGTTTTGAGCGCAAAGATACAATAAAAGGTGGCACGTGGCACAGTATATGCAGTGACTGGGAAAAACCAAAACTGCTATTCTTTTGTGCTGTTTCTCAATTCAAGCAAACCAGGAAGTGGCCATGATGGTCAGCAATGATGCATTTAGTTGTTTAAAAGTTTTATAAAAAATAAAAAAATACCAACCCCAACTAAAAAAAAAGTACTATGAAAGTCAACGGTGACCCAAAAAAGCCTGATTACAAACTTTTTTCAAAATATCTTCCTTTGTGTTCGGAAGAACAAAGAAATTCATACAGATTTGGAGCTACTTGAGGGTGAGTAACTATTCCTTTAATACTGTAGAAGAAAAATACTCTTGTAAATCTCATGATTTACTCTCTGCTTTAAAAAAGCAAAAACATTTTATTTAATGGGCTAAAGTTTAAACTTATTTTCTTGGCATATTTACCATAGTGCAATGTGGATAATCATCCTTTTCCTTTGATTTGATACTGAATTTGTGGCCATTATAATTTTATGCCTTATACAAGAACCGCTTCAGTGTTCAACTCATAAAGAAATCCTGCTGAGATAAATTGTAGAAAGCTTTAACAGACACTCAGCTGCTCCCTTCACCAAAAATGACACAAGCCTTACATTTTTTACATAAAGTGCTTTCAAAACTGCTCTTTTTGCTTCAGGCTTTGCAATCAGGTTTATAAATTGCGTCAAACAAATACGCGCATTTGTGGGTCGCATGCTGACACTCTTCCTCCAGGCAATGTCTGCATCTCCCAGACTAAGCTCTCGAGGCAGGTTGACCTGGTGGATGCTCCTCTCAGAGTTCGATTTGCGTTTTCTCCGTTCATCTCCCACATCCGTGCCCAAATCCATGGATTACAACCTTCAAAGAGATGCTCACAGAGACACTCCAAGCAAAGCCTGCTGTAATCTGCTCTGGCAACATCATTACCTAGGCCGCTAGTATTTCAGCATGTCCCAGAGAGGGGGGGACTAAGAAAATTACCGCAAGCTTAGACCTCAAAATCTGCCTGTGTGAAATCGCCCTACTTGAAATGTTTTAATAGCTGTGAATTAGCACCCACATACATCATGGTGACACATTGCGGCATGTTTAGCCCCGTGGTTGGACAGAAAGGAAATACTTCAAAAAGAGATGGCCACAGGCCATCAAAGTAAGAGATCAATTTTAAGTGCCAGTTCTTGTCCAGAGAGAAAGTGTGACCTCACTGAAACTCATTACAAACTTCCTTTCTTGATAATATGCCTAAAATACAGTGGCTGAGAAAACTCAACCCGCTGCAACTTCAGAAAACACAAGCAAAAGAAAAAGCACCAGCAAATCAAGAAAACCTCTTCATCAGTTTGACAGCGAGGGTTGTAAATGCTCACAAAACAACCAAATAAAGAATTTTATTTGCAGCGCTTTTTTATGTATTTGTTGTTGCTGTTGTTGTGTTGTGAGTATTTGAACTAATCATCATGTAGTGACCTGAATACCTGAGTTAGGTTTACTTTATAATGTCAACAATGTTTTGGGTCACCTCACCAATGACTCCCATAGTATTTTTTTTCCAACTATGGAAGTCAATGGTGACCCAAAACAGCCTGGTTACAAACTTTCTTCAAAATAGCTTTCTTTGTGTTCAGCAAAACAAAAAAATATGTATATACAGATTGTAGATTTGAAACTACTCGATGGAGAGTAAATGACAACATTCATTTGATTTATGGATACATTTTTCCTTTAATCAAGAATCAGAGTGAGAATCACAACAATGGAGATCATCAAAAAAGGATGTTGTAGCCAATCAAACCTCATCTTTGGCTTCCACCATGCATTTGGGCATGAATAAATTATGAGCCGAATATCTTTGTAACTTCTTTTGCTCTTACTGAATTCTTTTATTTTTATGTGCCTTTTTAGTAGCTTGTTTTCTAATGTTCAGAGTTGATCTGTTTATCTGAATATGCTGTTTGTCACCATTGTTGAGATTCTTACGCTGATTCATGATGAATCATTACTCTTTTTCTTTCTTTTTTTATCAGAATAGCTTGCAAGAAACCCTTACAAAATGTATAGAAAATACAGAATCTTTCAGTGTGGAATCACAAAGATGTTGTTATCAATAAACTTAATATAACTCAGAAATTAGACTCTAAATTAGTTCAGTGATTCAGGTCAAATAATGATTAAGTAAGAACATAATCATTACCACCTGATGACTTTTGCTCTTGGCTTTTTGTTGTGTTGAGCTCTCTCAGCCACCATACTAAAATCTGTTTTAATATCACTATTAATATGAAGTGTTTAATCTGTGTATAATATCAGTCTTCAAATTCAAAATATTGTATTTAAAGTGTAACTTAGGTGTGCTTGCAATAATTCCACTTCAGCCCAATCAAATATATTTCAGTTTATACCAAAACTGGAATAAAGTCTGCTAAATTGAAACAACTAATGTTGCACTTAATGCACAAACGTCCCAGGTTATGAATATAACCTTGTTCCCTGAAGGAACGAGACGCTGCGTCGAGACGCTTTGGGAACGTCTCCAGCGTGACAGCTCTGAACAGTGTATAGAAACAGCCAATGAGAAATTGGGACGACGTCAGTGGCGGGTGACGTC
>JAUCMU010000097.1:14988237-15005260 GCA_032275025.1 Enteromius treurensis | reverse complement strand
GATAGATAGATAGATAGATAGATAGATAGATAGATAGATAGATAGATAGATAGATAGATAGATAGATAGATAGATAACACATCTTTGAATAACACATAAAATAACACATCTTTGTTTCCCAACTAATTTCATATGCGTATAATTAAGTTTGTTAATTGACATAAAATTAATTTACTTCAAACAGATGTTAGCATAATAACTGATAGCCTTAAACACACACACACACACATACGCAAACCTTCATAAAATATACACCATGACTTTGCTCAAGATCAGACTGTCTTAAGTCTACCACCGTCCCCTGAGACTGGTTTGCCTGTAAACATTCATCACAAGGTCGTCCTCTTAAAACAAAAGAGACTCCTAATTACATTTCTATGCTCTCTGAATTGATTAATCACCTAAAATTAGCTTCCTAGCAACTGGGTGAAGGGTGATATAACTAACCCCTGTTAACAACTCTTCAGCCAATAGTTCTTTGATGTATCCATGACTCCACTGGTTTAATATGTGCAATGGTTTCTTTGATCCAAACGGAACAATGTGTGCTTGTGGAAAACACAATAGATACATTCGAGAGATCAGAAGGAATTCTGGCTGCGTGATCATCCATTTCACATCCTTTCAGAGGCACATGAATTAGAAAACAAAATCCGGAGTGGAAAAAGAAGCTAGTAATTAAAGTTCATTTCCTGGTCATAGTACATCTCAGCAATAATGTCATGTGTGAATAACAGCCTGTTTAATTGTTAATTATTGTTCATTCTTTTAGGGTTAATGCAACTGAATAGAGACCAAGACCCTGAATTGGTTTTCACCTCTCTCTGTCTTTCACCTCAGTCTCTCTCTACTGTGCATTTCCACTGGCTGTCCTTGACAAAACCAGACACTTGCCTGAGCAAATGTGACATGCCTAGCTTCACACACTAACCTTAAAAAAAAGACAACTGGTACCTGTAACTTGGGATTACCATAACTTCTCAGTAATCGTATGTGGGATCCTGCGCAGAATCCCTGGGGATGAGGCAGTACAACGGGATAGAATCTAACCACCGTGGTTTGTTTGTGTCTTGCAGGGTGGCAGAAGGGGGTCAGGATATGAAGATCAAGTAGAAATGGCACAATTCCAAAGGGCATCAGCACATGTCAAAATGACAAATGTCACATGTTGAACAACCCTGGTGGGCTAACAGCTCTTGCACGCACACAACTTTCAGTCTTAAAGTGCATGACAGATCTAACAGAGGAGAAATAGGGCGAGAAATGGGTTGCACCTTTAAAGGAAATCTACTTGCATCTGATAACACGATATTCCTGTTAAGAATCAGATCATATAATATTATGGTACTTCTTTGAAATCCACTACTATTTAAAAGTTTGGGGCCAGTAAGACTTTAACAAAACAAAAAAAATTAATCTTTTGACCTTTCTATTCATTAAAGAATCCTGAAAAACATCATACTTTCCATAAAATATTAAGCATTATAAGTGCTTTCAACATCGATGATAATAATAAATGTTTCTTGAGCACAAGTGTATTACAATCATAATATTAGAATGATTTCTGAAGACTGGAGTAATTGCCATCACAGGAGGAATAAATTACATTTTGTAATATATAAAAATATTATAGATTTATAAAATATATACATTTTTTGTACTTCTTAACATTAGTGTACTTCAAGAAAAAAATATACAATAGCACTGCAATGGATGCATGTCCACAAAGCATAATAATACTAATGTACTTTTATTAATTGCATGTGTTTTTGAATGGCTTCTATAAGAAACATTCTGTCATTAAATATACATATGTGTTGATGTGTGAACCACTTTTAGTGATGTTTTTATTCTCAACGTCATGATGATGCAACAGCATAAAAAAAGAACAAAACACCTAGTCTGTTCTGCATATTCCTGTCTTCACCCTGAACCCAGAGCAACAACATTTAAAAACGACTTTACAGCTATGTGCTAACAACTATTAACGCAGTAACATTTGCTTGTCTGGTAGTAAATGGATCATTACTAATGTGCTACTTATTAGCTCACCCCAAAAATAGTGCAGCGCTCACTCAGAGCGTATAATTATGGCGCAGCAGTGATATAGGATAGATTGATATTTGTGGAGGCAGCTAATGTTTAGTCTTCTGACAGAGCACCCATCTGCTAAAACTAAATTAATGTGGCCTCAAAGTGCAAGTGTAATTCTTAGCACTATAAAAATGTGCAAATACGAGTTTTGCATGTGTTTTCTTCCTGGTTTTGACGTTTTATGAATGCTGTAATTTACAGTTTTGTTTCATTCTGTAGAAACAAATGCTATTTTTATTTTACATTATATCTTTATACTGTACAGTCTATGTACTTCTAATAAGAGCTGTGTTTTCTTTGTCCTTTACAACTGACATAAACACAGCCTTAAATGTCCACATTTTAAATGCAAGTCTCACATGAAATCAGGACAATGACCCTGAAACTAAAGGAAATGCTACTTTTAAAATATAATGCATCAATGGAAAAGCATTCAGATTTGGAGCAGGCTTTCAGAGCATCTGCAGAGGAGCAGAAATCACATACAGTGCCATGGTGCAGTGCTGACATGAACGTCACTACCCCACACATGTATTCATTCACTGTATTCAAGAAAGGCCAGCTATTACTGTACCTCAGTCTGGGTGAACGTGAGCAAGTGTATATGGGTGTGTGTGCTTGTTCGCTCAGGGCTGAATGGTTATCTGTATGCCCTGTATACATAGGTACCAGTGAAGTAGTCATTAATCACAATTGTGCCACTGACTCATCCAGCCGTAACCATCCGCAAACACTATTTACTTTCAGGACGCAAAACATATGCATTATTGTATTATGTTTGAAATGCCAATAAGCACTTGTGTAAATGAGAATATAATGAGTGACCCTATCTGATTTGTGTTCATACATGTTCTTGAATTAAACTGGTTAGTCTCAGGTATTGATGATGCTTCCTGCATGAGAGCTCTTCTCATCTCCTGCAATTGATCAATGCGATCATGCATTTTTAACAGTCTCCTATTGATTTGTGGAAATGGGCACAGCACACCCGTTTAATCTTCAAACGAGTTTGGGCTCGCAATGTTAATCTGTCGGTACAGAGCATATACCCATCATAAAAAGCAATTAGAATGGGATGCGTGGAATGCCATTTTATTTGAAGACAATTATATATATATGATTTTATATTATACTGTATAGAAATGAATTCATGCAACTATAGTAATAATACTAGTTTATAAACTAGTAACTAAACATTCGTAAATAAATTGGCAAACTAGTAAATAACACACCACAATGCATGTGTCAGCAAAAATACAAAAATCTTCACTGGGGTAGCAGCTTAAAGGGTATTAATACCATAAAAGTGAATATCATTAACTAAATTGCTCATATTAGTGCTTAAATGGTTTATATTAGTACCTTTTTAAAGGTTACTTGCTCTGTTTATACTGTGTACCTTTTTCTGAAAGTGCATTTAGTTTAAAAAAAAATCTAATCTGTCCATACTTGTAGATCAGATAACATACTGTATATATTTTCTTGTAGTTTAATTTTTCCAGCGGTCAGAGACACATGCTGTGAACACTGATTCCATTACGAGGATCACATCCTCATAAGAAGACGATTGTAATGTCTCTTTGCTGGGGCTCTTTCCTGGAATATGTTGCTATGGTTTAATATACCCTTATCATGCAACACAGACATATCTGCTTTCAAAGACGAGAAACTAAACAGACTGTCCTTCTCTATATGGTTACTTAGTGGTGAGTGCTTCCTCCATTTGGTGGGGAAATAGTCCATGGCCATTCAATTATCGACAAATATCCTGAAACGGATGGTCGAATTGACTTCTTAAAAAAGCAATTGATTTTTTGCACCACTGCTAGACACCCCGAATTGAAAAACTTCAAGATGGATTGCTTGACCCAAATAAAACATAGTATACTATATCAAACTCGCCTAAACAGACCAGATGTTGTCTAGAGACAGAAATTCTCTAGTGCTACATGCATTGTTAATTCATATAAAAGCCAAACATTTAGTCATATACCAGTCTGATACCAAATAAACATATATGGTGTTGCTAGTGCTGTCAAAAGATTAATCGTGATTAATTGCATCCAAAAGAACCATTTCATTTACATAATATGTGTGTGTACTTATTATCTACTTATTCTTTATATATAAATAAACACTCATGCATGCATATATTTAAGAAAAATATGTTACATTTATATAGCAAATATATTTATATATTATATAATTCAGTGTCTTTACTGTATATATACACATCATAAATATAAACAGCACATATATATATTATGTAAACAAAAACTTTTATTTTGGATGTGATTAATCACAATTAATAGCTTGACAGCACTAGTGATAACTATATGAATTGTAACAAGCCGTATTTTCTACCTGATCTGTCCCATGCCAAAATATTATTTAATGTTTAATATATTTAAGATTTTGTGTTGAAGTTGATTCAGTTGTGTTAAATGTCGAATAAATACCAATTTAGATGGTGCTCACAGAATCTTTGATAAAAAAAAAAAATTACAGTCATATTCTTTTTGTTTAGGAAATGTGTTAATTCCACATTACAATGAGTGCAGTGAGCAGTATTTACTGGCTATATTTAAAATATGATATCTAAGTGAATATGACACAGCATTCTTTGATTGCTTGGCTGTGATGTATTAAAAACATATTCAAATGAGATGATAAGTGTACGTGACTGTCGCTAACAGCTGGAGGTCACTGAACTGAGCAGACTCAGGAAAGAGAGGACGAAGCTCTGTCTTTATGAGGCTGGCCAAGGTGATAAACAGGCCATGATATGAAGGGGGAGGGTGGTTTGATAAACTGGACTGTTCGTGTTATTGCACTGCTTGCAGAGCCCAGCCTAGGGCTTTGACATGAAAACGGCCATCAGTCTCACTCCATCTCTTCTTCAAATCGATATTCACCTTCATGAGGATTTATGACCGTGGTTGTGGCTTACTATAATAACAGTCAAACATGAAGACACACCAAGCTGCCTCTGCCAGTATGTTGTGTGATGTGGTTTTGTTATTGACAAACAAAATGTCCAAGTATAGCTGACCTCGTCTAGCTTCACTTTATTAAAGCTAAACAATGTGTCCTCATTTTGCACTAATTATTTATATAATAACAATTACCCTATTATCTATACAGTTATTCATAATAAATTTGTAAATATTGTTTAACTTCACTGTATAACCAACAGAGTTGACCCATTTCAAATTAAGGATACTAATTGTCTTCATTCAAGTTTAGAAAACCGGTGGTTATGAGTGTTAAGTACATTTAAACTCTACTCAATTATTTTATGTTATTAAAACTAAGCTTTAATAATTCAAATGACTTACATTAATAATATTGACTCTTATTTTCTACATTTACCTAGCTAGCAGGCATACAGTCTATAACAACAAGACTCCTGCTGCATCAATACTGTAAGTCCCAATAGTACTTACAAAGTAGTAGCTAGTCTTAACCTGGTCCATCCTTGACCTAACCAAAGACTCTAATCTATAGCACTGGTAACCCCCCAAAACTCGAACATAACAGAAATCCTTTTGAATTCCAACACCAGCAGATCTCCCCTTTTGTTATTCTTGTGCAAAAACACAATAATACGATCTGAAGCGAAGAATACTGGAAACTAGAAATCTGCTGTAACTAATTAAGTTTAAGTTCTGCTTTAAATAATCAAATTTAATATTTCTATAAAATGCATTGAACTTTCAGTTAAATTTGAGTAGAAGACTGTTTAAAAACAAAATTAACGAGTGCTTAAATGAATTTGTTGAGTAAAATGATTCAGTAATTTATTCATAAAGAAAAAGTGTTTTTAAACTGTTTAATGACACAATTGCTTTTTTTTTTTTAAGTACATTTCATTTCATTAATTTAAGTTTTTGGTTAATTTAAAAATGTAATGTGGCCCTGCTGTCATAACATCTACTGTAATACACAGACATCTGATAGTCTGTCAGTATTATTCAGTACAGCTGTTGAATAATGTATTTTCTCATTATCTCACGGAACTTAACTTATTCACCACAAGGAACAGTTCACCCATAAGAAATTCGAATCACGCATGCTGAAAATATTTGAGCGCAACAACATACTAATATACTCTATTGTTTTTTGTTTAAATTATTTTACATTTATGTTTAATAAAAACTGGAAGAATTCATAGAGCTTTGGGAGGTGGGTGTAAATGACAGAATTCATTTTTTGGGGTAAACCATTCCTTTAAAATTTTGACAGTAATGCAGCAAACCCTTTGAATAATGTGCCAATCAACTCTCAACTTGAAAACCTGAAAACCTATATTTCTACAAAGAAGTATAAAGGCAGTCTTTTTCCATGTGAACTCATCGATCATGCAAATATCGCCTCCGCTGTGTGATATCTTGTGTGCTCGATAGTGCTCTATTCTGTGCCTGAATTATCTAACTCAAATGATAGTAAAGCTGCTTGTAACAAAAGAGTCAAATGTGGATAAATTTATAAGGCATATTAATTTAAATGGGGGTGTTTGCATGCCAAATGGTAAATTGTGAATGTCTTCAATCTTACCATAAAACATTTTGTCAGGTAATCTAAAAACGTCCTTCATGTGGGAACATCTAATTGAATTGGTTTTATTCCCACTACAAAAAAGTAATTTAATATGACTGAAACAACCTGGCAACAACAGGTTACCCCAACGAAAATCATTTGCTAATATCAGACGAGGTAAAAGAGGCTTCCTTAAATAACAGCGGCATATTTTCAGCATGTGAAAGAAAGGAAAGCGACATTGTCAAACCAGTAATTATTTCTCACTGCTACCAAAAAAAAAAAACTGTTCTCTTTTTGAGGATAAACAAAACCACAAGCAAGGGGAGCTCACACTGAGTGCAGGGATGAATCAAGTCGAGTCAAGAGTTTCAAACTAGGTCAGAGAGCACACAAGGATTAAGCAAAACTAGAAGAAAGAACAGAAGCGGGAACTGTGGGGCCTGGATGAAAGTCCACGTGCCATCCCTGGTCAGGCAGTGTGAATGCTCCTGTTATGCACAGAAGCCAAAATAGCTACTTTACATCATTTCCACCTTGGCATGAGCTTGTCTCGTACTCCAGGCATGCACCAGCGTTTTCCCTGAGAGACGATGACCTTGCCAACACATGTCGAATTGCAGCTCTTGTCCTTTGGCAAAAACCTCGTTTCCATTTCCCCAGAAACACACACTACGCTGAGGGGAAGACACAGAGTCGTCTCCCTGCAGTCTTATGATTGGACAACCTGAGGCCACCACCTGGCTTAGAGTACTGACAGAAACTCTGCCCGGTAAGCATGTTTTGGTGTGTACCCTATATATTATGAAGGACCATAAATCAGTGCTGCCTGAATTATTCAGACCGTTCTATTAAATGTAAAGGCATCAACACTGTGTCTGCTCATAATAAAATGACAACAAAAACTAACTCTCTCTGGAACCTCGTCCTAGAGAAAACAAAATCGAATAAATAAATAATCAAAATAAATAAGCATAAATTGAGAGAGAGAAAAAGAACTATGTACAATGATAGAACAAAGAGTTGTTTGTGACTGTCAGGAAAATTTCTGTAGCATATGCAAATTATGCTGCATATGAAAAGTAATCATTAATAATGGCCGGGATGAACAGTTGAGAGTTACTAACGGCAAGTGACAAGTGAAGTTTCAAAGTAGTTGAGAAGATAAGTACTCCCAGCGTCTGAATTCTTTATCATATTTTGAAGACGGCTTGTTTTTGAGACAGATTTTTTATTTTATTTTTTTGTCTGGCAGTGAGCAAAATCTCACTTTGTATTTGTTGAGAAACTACTCTCTATTTTTGGTTCTGACTTCAAGACTTCAAATATTATCTTTAAATGAGTATAGAGCTCTATCTTATCTTATTTTGAGCCAGATGCTTCTCTTAATGCAATTTCAGCTTGTTAAATCAAATGTTTATCATATTACAACATACAAAAACATGGCACATAACAGTTCAAGTACATTACAAGAGTAAGGGTTTTTTTTTTACTTGCCAATAAAGTTAAAAGAGTAGCTAAGATTCCTTGCTCTCTCAAAAAAATTAAACCTTTAAAGATTCAGGGTAGTTAAAATGCATAATAATTTGCTTTTATAAATTCAGTTCAATAAATATATTAATTACGCTTTTCAAACACATACATGTTTTATTTGTTTATAAATATGATTAATTATAGAAAAAGTATGAGTAATTATGACAGGATAATCCAAGACTTAAAAAATTATAATGCCATGACATTACTAATGGGTTTTCTATCCATCCTTTAATGAGGATACCAAGGCTATAACAAATCGATGCAGATTGTAAGCGAGTGCAGCAGAAAACATGCACCAACAAAATGAAAATACTAAAGTGACGCATGACTCCCACGCAATTGTTCATGACTTCATCACTGTTCAGTTCACAAACCATACAGAAACAACTCAACGTTCATATCAGAGAAGCTCCACTCTACTCTATCACCTGTTTCTCAGAGCTGTGCACATAGAGGAACCATCCGTGCCTTTGCGTTGCATGGCAACCTGCTCAGAACTGATGTAGTGATATACTGTATGGCCAGAGTTAAATAAAAGAAAGAGAGAGACTCAGCGAAAGGGAAAGATAAGGGCACCGGAAAACACAGACTGGAAAAATGAGTGCAAAAAAAAGTTTTTAAGATTCATGCTTCCGTACTTTTATGTAACAAAAAGATCCATGCCTTTTTTTGTACCTGTGATGTTTTGACAGGAAGCTTTTTGTTTTGTTTTGCAAGGCCAAAAGCAGCTACAGTATATGTGCAATTCAATAAAATACACCGTCTTTAAACTGACTTCAAAGCCAAAGAAGATACTTAACACAAGCCTGCTATTATGAAGGTCCATTTAGTTATTATTTTTGTTAAATATGAAGTAAGCAGGGGCACAATACTTAATGTGCAACAGTTTTAATCTGGAGGTGAGGACATATTGATTTGTACTTATGGCAGGACATTTTTTAAGACCTTAAATGCACAGATCAGCACAGGATGGTACTTTATGCCTAATGGAAGAGTGATTCATTAAAACACAACTTTGCAACGAGAAGGCAGAGAGCACACATCGATAAGTACTCTCAAAGCTGGTGTAAAACCAAGGGTAAATTTGATTTGTCGTTTATGACCAGCATTAACCTAGTGCTCTGTAAATAAACTTTATGGGACAATTGGTTTTAATACTCCAGCTGTGCATCTGAAAAATAGACTGCAACTATCAAAATGTGGGGAAAAAGAAGCCTTTACCCTTCAGTCGAGTCACTCTGACGTTACATATGGGATGTAACGTCTCCGTTCCCTCCTTCAGGGATCGTGGGTTACCTACGTAAGCTTAGACGTTACCCTTATTTTGACTTGTGAGACAAGTCAATGATCTTTTCTGTCTAATGTGATTATGGCTGAATGGCAAATCTGCAAGCCAAAGAGCAGTTTACAATGTGAAGCATTAGTAATGCAATAAAGTGTGAGTTTGTTTTTGGTTTTGGTTTTTAAAGAAGTCTCTAATTCATACTTAAATACAGTTAAATAATAATAATTGTTTAATATTTTTACAATTAAAAAAACCCAAAACAATTCCTATTATCAAATATATATATATATATATATATATATATATATATACATTTAATTTATTTCTACTAAGGCAAACCTGTAATCATTACTTGAGTCTTCAGTGCCACATGATTGTTGAGAAATCATTGTAATATGTTTATTATGAGCTCTTTCTTCTTTTTTTCTCATTATTATTATTATTTATTATTATTAATACTGCCCCCACAATTTTCTGTATGCATTTTTAAAGGTTTGTATAGACACTGAATCATACATTATTA
Organism: Enteromius treurensis; assembly: GCA_032275025.1. Lineage (NCBI taxonomy): Eukaryota > Metazoa > Chordata > Actinopteri > Cypriniformes > Cyprinidae > Enteromius > Enteromius treurensis. The sequence continues at coordinate 14,995,283 of JAUCMU010000097.1, read as the reverse complement.
ATGCAATGTTATATAAATGTAAGCATTTCATGTACAATCAACTTTAGAGCCATACACATATCTACAAATCCTGTCACGATAGTTGAAGAGAGTATTAAATAAAAGGTTTATTGTATTTAAATCCATAACACTGTTTTTTCTTTAACACGGTTACATAAAATCTTTAATTATAAACATAAATAAAATAGTAAAATATTTATTTTATTTATTTATATATTGTAATACTGATAATATAATAGAGGATTAAAAAATATTGTTACATTTCTAAAGCCGTGCATATGTGAACATGTTTTAGACGTGCATATGTGACCATGTTAGATTTCATTGCTGATGTAAAGCCATGCGGATGAAATTGCCAAAAACCAGCCAGAAAGATGCACAATCTCATCTTGAAATAAAATTACGAGGTAGCAGACTAAAAGATAAGATGTGAGATAATCAAGGACAAAGGTTTTTCGCAGAAATGAGACGCAGATGATGGGGGTAAAAAGTAATCCAATTAAGTAATCCTCCCCCAAGAGGGAGGTCAGCGCAGGATTTTATTAGGGTTCAGAGCAGGTCATTAAGCATTTATAACATTTCGGAAATGCAATTAGATGACTATGAGGGACGTTTCTTTTGGTTATTATCCAGTAGCTTTCAACCAAATGACTTGAGAAGCCATCAGTCTCTGTGGTGGAGATCTGTCAGAGGTGTTATGACGGCCTTTCTAATATGTTCTCAAGCTGCTGGGGAAGAAAGACACCCACAGACAGCTGCAGAGCCCAAAGATACGTTGTGTGCAGATTAGCAGCCCAGGGGTCACATTGATCTCCAGCAGCATGAGGAAAGTCTCTGCCCGTGTTGTGGAGCTTACTGCTGTTACAGAGTTTCTGTAGCCTAAAGTGGTACAGGTTTGATTGAAAATACTTCTAACCTGCTCATCTCTGACAGACACATGGACAACATTTCTTCCTGAAGGATTTTATTGTTTTTATTCCTAAGAGGAAAAATAGAGAAGCACACATTCTTCAGAATATCTTCTTTAGTGTATAGCAGACACATTCAGCTAAATATATATTTATTTTATTTTTATTTTCTAAAAATAATTTGAAATATATATTACTTGGTCACATGTATATATATATTTGTCATTTTTGTTTTGTTTTGTGACAAAAAAAAATGATTTTTATATATAAATATATACATTTTATATATATATCATATTATATAAACATATTTTAAATGTACAATATATTTTAGTCCAAGGAAATTAATTTATTAATATTTTGGTTCATGAAGGTTGAAACTAAATATATCTCCTATTTTTAAATTATGTTTCATTGAGCTTCGCTGATTGCAATATATACTTATATTATACATTATATATATTTTTGCCATAATGAGTTTATTTTGCAAATGAGGTTTAGAACAATTAAATAATGGAGATTAAATGATTTTCTTATCATTAAATGAATTTTCATTTTTGGGTTAACTATCCATTCATGTAAAGATTTGAAAAAAAAAAAAAAACATTTTAAAGTATCTTACAGATTTCAACATGGATTAACATGCACATGTCAATTCTTTTTGTATATGAACAGCTGACTCAAACTCAAGCAACTGTAATCCATTAAAGAACAGATATATTACATGAAAAGGCCACCAGCGTGAAAATGGCATGGCATAAATCCAAAATATCACACTGGCACTCTCCAGCACTCTTCCTTTCAGCCGAGGTATGCTAATTGCCTTCTAAACAAGCGTTGTAGCATTGTTTTAAGAGCTAGCTCACAGGTGAAGGATTTGCCTCTGAAAAAAAAATCTTTAATGTTCACTCTTCATCTGTCAAACCTATAAAAAGAGCAGGCCTGCCAGGCCCATTTACTGCTGCCAAAAATGAAGCCATGTCTCTGGCGTTTGGCATATTGCACCTGACAGGACCCAGGGCAAAGACCGAGAGCCAATTTCAGCTTCTTGGCAGGGCTGCAGCGAGAGTTCGGTGTGGCCTTGCTGAAAGGTGAAAGACTGTAATAAAGAAGATGTGAGGTTTTAATATTAATGTTAGCAAGGGTGAAAATAGAGACGTAGGATCAGGTATGGACAATTGAGAGGGCACTCAGAGATGCTATGAAAAGAGATGGCGGCAAGGCCTAGAGATAAGAGAACTGTTTGCCTGCTGGGTCGTGCTGCTCTGAGTGTGAGCTGAGTGCTAGGGTCTTATTGACTGATTGAAGATTGTGGGACTAGCAAAGTGTGCAAAAATACCCACGCTTCAATCATCCAATATGCTACAAAAATGTGTTTGAAATACAAATGTGGTAAATTGGATGTATAGCTTAGATCATTAAAAATGTATAATGTAAAAATGTATTAACAGAATTTTCTGGGTTCAGGACAAGTTTAGCATTTGTGGCATAATGTTAATGGAGGCACTTACAATGGAAGTGAAATCATTAAGCTAATAATTTTATAAAAGCACATTATTTTTTCTGTTAAAACTAGTGTATCATCAAGCCGGGTCTTATGAAAATGCATATATATAATATATAACTATTATACCAAACAAAATTGAAAACTTGTGGTATTGATATGCAAAAAAATGACTTTTTCTGACTCTTTTGGAGTTTTTTCGTACATATAATACGTATCTACCCACATCCATTGCGTGGCATATCCAGTTTTTGCATATCAATACCAAAAGTTTTCATTTTTTATTTTAGACTATTTTTAGTCACTTTCATGAGATCGGGTTAGTATTACCTGAACTTTAAATCTTTTAAATGATTTTTAAAGTATCATGTTTAAAGTTTAATCATGGATTATTATTATTAGTTATTAAATCACTTAAAGTTTTACTTGTGTATTATTACTTGTGAATTACTTGTATTACGGAAGTATTATTTGAGCTGATTTTATATGGAGTTGCATTGTCTTGATGACAAAGTTGTAAAATTAAAAAAAAAAATTATTACCCCTTGTGGCAATACTTTAGTAGCAGTATTTTAATGCTTAGATCAATAAACAACATATCGCAAGTGTTCTCGATGGACCTCAATTTGAGCTGAACCTTAAATATTTCTTTAACAAAACAATCAAATCTTAATCTACGCTAATATCTGAAAACCACTGAAAGCTGTGCACTGCAGCAATTGGAGTGATTTCGAGACACTTTCTGATGCCCTTATGCTCAGAGTCTGAAGAAATCTTCCCCTATTGATTTCTTCTTTTTGCCTTCCTTTGACATAGGCAGACCTCCTGAAGGGAGTTTCCTCATGCCCAGGTGCCCCCCGTAGCTTACTCAGGTCATGAATCATTCAAGGCATCATCTGCTGAATAGAGACCCACGGCAACTGCAGCGCAAACATAGCGCACGGGTTCGGAAGTGGGGTTGGCTCTGCTTTTAGGCACACAGAATAAATGTCTTAGAGGATATGTACGATACAACTGCTCAAAAAAGACACAGCGAATCAGACTTGATCTTCCCGAAACCACTTTTGAAGGGAATATCTGTATAACTCCTGTCAAGAAGGATTTAAGTAGGACTGAATTCCTTTAAAGAGAACCCTACAGGACATAACATTTATGTTTTACTGATTTTTTTTTTTCATTATTTATACAGCCTGGAGAGAATTGCCAAAGCATGGAAATTGTATAATGGCCAATAAGTAGAACTGATTAACAAACAATTGCAGTCGAGTGCAAACTTTTAAAATTTAGTTTGTAGCATTTAAAAACCAACAAACCAACAAACATCATGAAACATACTGTATTTGCCAAACAACAGAACTATAATTATAACAATGACAGCGATAAAACACATATTTATATTGCAGGTCTATGCTTATGTTAACACGGGCCAATTCAGAAGGCCCTTGTGGGGCCATTTTAGCCATTATGGCTTGCCCTTTTAAAAGGGAGGAGCAGAAAATGCCTGTGACACTTGGGCATTGCATAAGCAATCAAAAAAGAAAAAGCTGAAAATACCACACTCCGAGATGTCACTGCCCAGACTAGGCCTGCTGGAAATAAGCTCAACACCATTGGCAGACACAAAAAAAACGCTCGCCCACACACACACACACACACACACACAGACTGCAGCAGCTCTGTGAATATGCAGGAATCCCCTCTCTGCCTCTCTGTGAGCTTGATGTAAATGGGCCGCTGGTGCGTTGATAATAATTAATGATAATAAGAGGAATGATGGATGACGTTGTTACTGTGCTAGCAGACACAGCAGAAAAGTTTTCTGCTCTTTTTTTCTCCCTGTGACTTGTTCCTCTGCTCTCGGCATCCAAACTATCCGTCCGCAATTTTATCTGTCAGGCCTCAGTTGCGCAAACAGTCTCCTCAGCACACCAGCCGCTCTGGATGGCCACAGGCAAAGCAGCTGTCATCCTCATTCTCTCGCTTTCGTCTCTCTCCATTTCTCTCTCCTGTCCTTGTCACTTTCTCAGCATTCATATTTACACACCCTCTTGCTTCAGAGTAAATATACAGTATGGCTCATAAACATCCTAATGAAAAATGTGATAGGAACCGGTTTTAACATAGGTTCATTGGAAATTCGTTCCATTTTTGCAAAACGTACCAATGCATGAAAATTGTCATACAAATTATGATTACAAGAGCAAATTTAATTAACACATATATTTGTGTGATTCCTAGCAAAACAGTATGTTATGGCTCAAAAACACTTTTACCACAAATTTTGACATTATATCCAGCTCCATTTATGATTTTTCATTCATATAGAAAACTTGCTCTGTAGCTCATCCGGTACAGCTTTTTTTCCGGCGATTGCCTTGTGATTCTTGTGAAACATGAGTTACAATAAAAAACAGCAAAGACTTGTAGAGAAAATCTATAATGGCATGACTGCTTAAGTGGATGCTGCTTTATCTCAGGTTTGCTAACACTAGTTTAGGACATAGAATTTAGTGTAGTGTATGCCATTTTCAAACACAATAGAGCACTGACCTCTATAGCTCCTCATCAGACATTTAATTTGAAATTCGTACAACATTCAGTGATATAAAACATTGCCAGAATCATATTAATCAGCTTTAAATTGACTGAACACACTTTTAAAAAACACTAACAAGACATATCACTTTTTAAAGTGATGAAAAATTCATATCAAAGTTTGGATGGTGAGATGAGATGAGGGGAATTTCTGCGTTTTTCCAGAAATGTCAGCACAGGCATATTTTACCAGTGAGCTTGGGTCAGATGGCTCTCTGATATCATCAAAAATAGGTCAAAAAAGAGCTCTTACGGGTTTGAAATGACATGAAGGTGAGTAATTAATTACATAATTTTCATTGAACTAACCCTTTAATTGTCCACCAAAATGTTTTTTTGTCATTATTTACTTACTTGGTCAAGCCTGCGTTATTTTATTTCTCAAGGGGAAAACAAAAGCAGACATTTTAAATATTTTTTTGTTATACAATAAGTCAATGAGTTCCAATGTTGTTCTTTTCAAAAATGTCTTCACAGGTGAGAGTAAGTCACACAGGTTTGGAAAGACATGATAGTAATAAATTATGTTTTTTTTGGGGGGGGGGGGTCACTTTAATAATCACACAAACTCTGTCATGTCCTTTTTGCAGACTAAAAGAAGGTGCTTTTTCCCCACCAAGAGAAACACAAGTTCCCAGAGGAAACTTTAGTTTGGCTGGTGCTGGATTACATGTGGATTAGTGCTCCTAATGGCCCTGATCTCTCCTAATTCCCATCAATCCTTCTCATCAGAAGCATGAAGAACTGAAAGAGAAATCACAAAAACCCAGCTTACGCGAATTGGAAATTCAGTATGCACTGATTTTTCTGTACAACGGAAAGGCGAAGCTGCTCGTTAACGATTTTCAATGTGTGTTTTTTTTCTCTCTAAGCCGTTGAACTCAACACATTCTGTAATCAAGAACAGAGTCTTTCGAAATCGAAAATAGAAGTTTCCTCTTCAGATGGTTCCGCTAATTAATGTTTGCTTGAGGAAGAGACTAATGTGTCGCGGTAACCTTTCACAGCAAGCCGCGTGAATTGGAGGATATCGTGTCATGGGGAGCGAGAGTGTGATTGAAAAAAAAGAAGGCAGAAGAGATCCTGATGAGGGATAGAGAGCTCTTTTCCCCTGGTATGCAGTTGGTGACTCAGTAAGGGAACGGATGTGCCGAGCCGAGTGCAATTAGCAAAGTGGCCCTAATGCCAAAATCACACAGAGAGGAGCAAAGGACGACAGACCAGCCCTCTGGAGTAGAACACAAGCCTCGCTGTCGTGTACGTCACACCGTATGTCTCCTCATTCTAACAACAGAGAGAAGGGTATTGCTGGTTTAAATTGAATAAAGCTGCTGGATCAGAAGGTGGCACTCAAGACAAATACAATCTGATAATGCCATCCTCCTCTCTACTCAATATGTTTTATGTTGGTGTTATGCCTTAAAAGCATTTAGAATCACTTCAGCTGTCACTTGCTCAAGTGCAGTCAGTGTCACTTAACGGATGGCTTTATAATATATTTTGTTTTTGACTTTTTTTGTGATCCTTAAAGTGATTCATGACAGAGATATCGTGGCAGTAATAAATGACAAACAGGCCGTCTGATGCAGATATAATAAAGTCCAAGTCGTAAAACTGTCATCCTCACCAATAGGCTAAATCCGAGAACATCTTTGGCTTCATCAATTACTTGCTGCACTTCCTCAGTCATACCAGTGAGTGCTTCATCCTCTCTCTGAATATATATATATATATATATATGCATACACAGAAATACATAATGTTTTGTTTTTTGTTTACTTGTTTTGTTGGTGGTTTTTAATAGATAGATACATATATATACAGTACAGGCCTAAGGTTTGGACACACCTTCTCATTCAATGTGTTTTCTTTATTTTCATGAGCATTTCCATTGGTAGATTCTCACTGAAGGCATCAAAACTATGAATGAACACAAAACACTTAACAAACTTAACTAAACTTTACTTAACAAAACAAGGTGAAATAACTGAAAACATCTTTTATATTCTAGTTTCTTCAAAATAGCCACCCTTTGCTCT
>JAUCMU010000097.1:14967326-14978680 GCA_032275025.1 Enteromius treurensis | reverse complement strand
TGACTGAGGTGAGACCCTTGAGCAAGGCACCATTCCCCCAGCTGCTCACCTGTAAGTCGCTTTGGATAAAAGCGTCTAATAAATGTAAATTACTAAACTTTCGAAACCCATTATTGCTGTCTTAAAGATGCACTAAATAGTTCTAGCTTCTCCGTCGCCATCTGTGGCAGAAACTATTTGAGTAAAAATTTCAGGGAGGCCTATAGTATATGGCTGACTGTGATCACTATATCAGAACTGATCTGTGATTTACTATCAAGACCCACTGATAAGATGATGATGAATATCCAGAATTCTTTTATTAAGCAAGTGTAGCAAACAGCATATCTCTCAGCTTTGGCCTTATAAAGAAATGGTACAACTTTCTGTCCACCAAAATGTTTGAAACGCACTTAAAGAAATAGTTCAGACAAAAATTTTCATTCTGCCATCAATTACTTACCCTCATGTCATTGCAAACCTTTATTACTTTTGTAGAAAAGTAGGAACATTAAAAAAGTTATTTTGAATGATGTTGGTAACCAAATAGTTTTGGTTCCCTTTGATTTCCATTGTATTTTGTCCAGTCAATGAGAACCGAAACGGTTTGGTTGCCAACATAATATTTTCTTTTATGTTCCACAGAAAAACTTTGGGATGATGTGAGGATGAATAAATAAAGACTAATGTTCATATTTGGGAGAAACTATCCTAACTGTAAAAATACACTTGGAGCATAACTGCAGTCTGCATACTGTTTGCCTTAATCATATTGTCTGTAAAGCCATCCATTTGGACTGAAAATTGTACAAAACAAACCACGATTGACCTGTGTTTCCAATACCAGCATCCTTCCTGAAAGCACAAAAGCATATTAAGGTATTAATTTGATGATTGTAAGAAAAGTTAAATAAGAGAGTGCCTGTAGAGTACCAGTATATTTTACAGTATTGATTTTGAGTTCATTGTTTCAGTGTTGTTCAGAAAGTAAGTCATCTAACTACAGATGTAATTAATCTTAACAATAGACATGTGATTAAAAAACAATGCTGAAATCATATTTTACAGTGCATGGACACTTGACCATCCACCCTTACAGCCTTACCTCAGCCTGTGTTAACATCCCCAGGTTTTTTAATATCTCTCTGTGGATCAGTGCCCTAGTTCCACAATTCTTGGCTTTAGTCTTCTCCTAGCACACTAATAACTTCCATATGTGGGTTTGTGTGATTTTATTTTCTCCATCAAGCACAGAAATGTTTTACTGGACAAGAAGGAGAGGGGTGCAGCACACTGTTGTACATTTTATTCAGCATTTGACAAGGCAGCCTCTGTTGTACCTTGGGCAGCAAGCCAGACTTCCCTACCTAATACGCTAATGCAGCCACTAGTTAGTGTAAAAAGGTACTTTGCTCATGTTTGGCCAGCATTGTCTCCACTAGATTTGAACACACTCTTACCCACAAAAACACATAAATGCTTAAAGTCCTTTGTGCCGCTGTGCCGGAGCTCGGGCCAGGATTCTCAGTCCGCCTGGCCTCTCACTTCAAAGTAAAAAGACCACTAACTTCCACCTCTGACAGGGAAATGAAAACACTAAGTGACTTCAAGAATGCTCAAAGGCTCTTGTGAAGATGGAGCCTCTCTTGGGCTGGAAAGTGCTGCTCTGCCTGTGTTTGTGAAGGAAAATTGGGATGTAAAGTCTGTAACCCACTGAGGCATTCCTCACCAGTTTGGCACGAGCTGTGTGGTTGTTCAGTGTCCACTTGTGAGGTGACTTTTTAGAAAGACTAAAGTAAACAAACACACTTGCATACATACACAACAATGCCAGAAATGTGCTGCAAAACAAGTCTGGATTTACTGGAAAACTGTTTTCTGGTACTAAGCATCTCCTTCGAGAGATGAGTAAGAAAGCTGAATTTTGGGAAAGGATGTAACTCCTACATTCCGGGAATGCTCTCTCTCTGTCATTCTTCCTTTTTTTTTACTTCCTGCAGTGAATGGGATTTAATACACTCCAGGCTTTCATTGTAAAAATCATGAGCTTTGTGTGGAAAACAACATCTGTTGTCCGTTTGCTGATGATCGTCTCTTCTTACTTGCGTCACTCACTTTGAAAGCGGTAAGGAAATATGGAGAAAGAAAACCAAAATTGCTCATGATGATTTTCAGTTTGTTTATTGTCCTTTAATTTACCATTTTCATGCCAGACTTCAAAATAGAAAAGGTTTCTGACTTTGTTTGACAGTCTTGGGATTGTTTCATATATTGTTCTGATTTGAACAGCAGTTTACTGTCAGATCCGAGTGTTTAGATATAAAGCTCTCTTCATTATGAGCTGCCGCCCTCCCACACAGACACACACTCTGACAGTGTAAACTTGGCACATGTCTGTGTCTCACCGGCTCTTGGAATGTAAGAATCAGCATTCTGGAAAAAAAGCAAAATACTCATACTGTATTTCAGCTTCAGTAGCTTAAATGTGAGGAGGACTTATTTTTATCTGATTTTTATGGAGCATAACCACAAAGGCCTTTCCTGTAAACACATTTTATTTACGTATGTATTTTTAAAAACTACTCTACTTTTACTTCTGCTCTATCATATACTGTGTCTGTACAGTAAGAAATCTGAACTCCTATGTTAAATAATAAATAAATGAGAAAATTGTGACTAATCTTACAGTATATGGTCACACTTTAGTTTAGAGACCAATTCTCACCATTAACTATAACTATGACTTTTGCTTCAACAAAGTCCTTTTTTCTGATTATTAATAGTTAGCAAGGCCTAACATATTGATATAATATGATCATGCAGAATTAGCCATTAATATGCGCTTTATAAATACTAATAAACAGCTTATTGGGTAACACTTAAGTAGAGACCATGCTGCTATTTATAACCATATTGGCTGTTTATTCTTACTATTAAAACACATATTCTACATGATCATATTCTATATCCCTAATCCAATACCTATAATGTTACTGTAGTTACCTCCTATTAATAAGTAGCAAATTAGGAGTTTATTAAGGTAAAAGTCATAGTTAATAGGTTGTCAATAGTGAGAATTGGACCTTACAATAAAGTATGACCACCTAATATGTATAGTTAAAGTAGTCAAACTAGTTAATAGTGAGTTAAGAGTGCTTGAAGTCTACTCCAAAGTGTTATATATGTGTATACACATACAGTAAATTCACAGTTCTTTGACATTGGTCAATGTTCACACGATTAAACATATACATACACAGCACACATATTTTTCTAGGTTTATGTTAAATGTGTGCTGCACGCGTCTGTTTTTATCTTATCTATAATTGCAGAGAAGCTTAGCACAGCATATCTGCAAAGTGCTAACTTGTGTTGATAAGAGATGAATAGATCCTTTGGGATGGGAATGCTCTATATTAAGGAAACGTCTCTGATGTTTCGCTTAATTCTCAACCACCCAAAAATTTGGTGTATTATGATTTAGCAACAAAGAAACGCCAGTGTCGGACTGCTCGATGCACATACGATGAACTGGATTCTTCCTCTCATAAATGCAAGCGCCTCAGAGCCAGTGAATGTAGCCTTTATTTGGCGAACCCCAACCCATTGAAGGGGTTGCTGTAAAATATGAGGTAATGTCATTTGACCACTGAACTCAGGGAGCCCTGGATGAATGGCTTGCAGTGGCCTTCGAGGAGTTGAGGCACTTCAAGCCGGAAGAGCTACACCCCCGACTTTCCTATAAAGAATTTTCTATTTATCCATGCACACTTCCTTTCTGAAACTTTCTTTCAGACATACCCAGAGAAAAACGCCTTCATATGTCTGGCATTATTTGAAACGTCAAATAGTAAAACAAGCTTTGGGCATTCGGCCCTGTTATGGACCCATCACTATGGTAACTAAGCTTCATATTAGTCCAAATAAAGACTACTTTAAGCAGGGGTTTAGAAGATGTTTAGTTTTAGTGTTTGAAGACGCGTCTGGTGTGGATTGAACTTGCTTTGTACACAAGAGCCTGTTTATTTGAATGCTAATAGAATGTCATGATATATCTCAGGACTGCTCCGTTTTCTCAACACACCACTGCTGACTATTGATTGACAGTTTAGTTAGAGACGGACCAATCCGTAAACCCCTAAATAAGAGTCTGTTTAGATAAGGGAGTTATCTAGACCTTTGCTTTATTTTAGCCCTATAGCTGAAGTAAGATCGGTTTTGTGCTCAACGACAAATATGGAGCAAAAAGCACAAATGCCTCTTTTTTACTAAGCCACTTTCCAAAGAATTTATGAATGTGGCTCTTTTTCACATGTTTGATGAGTCATCAGAAAAAAGGGGAAGTGAAAGGGACAAAAGGAGGGAATGTCTGTCATTTCAAGGTTAACGAGACAACTACTCATATCCTTTTCACCTTTTGGTGTCTTTCCTGTGTCACAATTCGTCATATGTTTGTTAACACAATTTGCCATGTAAGCATCTTTATTTATGAGCTATACAATATCTACAATGTATACATCAAGGTTCAGGAAATATATTCTTCTGAGTGTTCACATTTAGGCACATTATATATTTTAGTTTACAAAGCAAGGTTTGTTACTTCTGGAACACAAGCATTTCTTTTCAGTGTAGTACTGTACATGTTGTTCATTCATAAACTGACGTCAGGGAACAAAAAACATTCCCTCAGAAGCAGTGGTGCTCTCTTTAGGACCACATCTTAACAGTTTCCTGGACTGATATTCTTCATGAGACACTTAAATCTAAAAATTGAACATGCTGGAAACACTGAAACAAAACACACACACTCTCTCTCTCTATACAATAACCTAATAAGAATAAACAGCATGACATAAGTGTTAGTGTAATCTACATTCTTCACAGTGTAAATGGTTGCTTTCAACAGGGAAACAAGGGCTATGTTCTTTCAAACAATGCACAACCTGCTCTAAAAATACTGCCCATTTAGCTGTCCATCAGCTGCAGCACTGAGAAAATAACTCCCTTGCTTTCCTTCTCTATCACTATCACTGTCTCGCTCTCCTCTGCTCAAGGCAGACTGTAATTTGTTCTACAGATGGTGTAGGAATATAGGAATATGATACAAGTGTAAAAAAAATCCATAGACCTAATTTGAAGGAAGGACCAGACCATAAACAATTAGGCTTGAGCTATTTTGGTTTGGCCATAACTGGCATAAAAATGATTGTGCACAAGTAGCCTACTGTACATTTTAATTCCTATTAAAATACCCATGTTTTAATTTATAGTGCCATTGTGTAATAAGTAGGCCTTCATATTACTTATAACATAAATATTTGAATAATATGATAGAATATTAATTGCTAATTTTTAATGGGGCAAACATTTTCCATGATACTCTAAATATATTCTTTTGGTAGTATATAAAAATCTAAACCACATAACACAGATGCGAAATGTAAGACATAGGCCTATCTCATAAAATGTAAGAAACACATTTCTCTAAAAATCTAGATAGCCTATTACACATAAACTAACAAATTGTTCAATATATTGCTTTAACTAAACTGAATCAAATTACATAAAGGGTCACTGGATTGTGTTCATTGGTACAGCATGTGCAGCTAAATTATTGCGTAATTTGTTTGACTGGAAACAGCAGTGTTGTAATGTCCTGCTGAAATATGAATATTATGTCATCAAGACAAAAAAGTGCACAGATCAGTGAATAATATAAATGTGAGTTTCAAAGAATCAGTAGTTGATGAAAGACGCCAATAGTGAGAGAGCATAAGAAACACTGGTGGACGATCATGTGTCGTGTGATGCAGTGAATACAAGGAGATCGCCGTCTGGTCTTCAGAGGGTTAAATTTCACTTTGAGGGGGAGTTACCGAGTCTGCAGTAACATCAGAGCACATTCCTCAGAGCTACCAACATCCCGGGAATAAGCGCTTCACCGTCAACATTTCAGACCCATATACCGGGAAAATACCGTCTGCACTGCTGGACACGAGTCGACTCTGTTGTCAAGCCGCGTTTTCTCTGCCGGTGCGGAGTATGCGAGCTCCAGGATCCGCTCAGTGTCTTAACGTAGGTGTGTATAACGTTTTTCTAAATGAATGTAGTAGCCTGCTGTGTCAGAAAACCTGACGATTTGCGCCAGCTATTGAAACGAATATCGTGCATTAAAGAAACGAATGAACGGGAGGGGGGGAAATAACGTTAGGTGATTTATTATTATTTATTATTTTTAATAATAGAATTCTGTTTCCATTCACTGCAGCAGGAGCCCTGTTACTGTCTAAAGTCCTCATATTGTCTTTCGCAATGCCGTTTTGAATGCCTTTTACACATTTTAAAAGGAAATTCTGAAATATTATAGCAGGAACGCGTGCTAATGCTTTTTCACAGACCAGACAAATGTGACATTATAACGTGCCTAAAAGAAGTGTTGTATGTTTAATTGGAGTAGTCGGTACATTCTTGAGTCATCAGGCATTTACAGGTCTTAGGAAAATGAGAATACACCTCCTATTATTATCTGTATGAAATCTATTCCACATCTATTTATTTTTGCAGATAGAACCTGTTGATTTTAAATGATTCGCTTTAAAATCCAGTGAAGACTAACGTTAGATTGATTCGACACCGATGTTGGCTGCTGGTCTGACCTAAATTCACAGATGTTTGCATTCATCAACAGTGGCCACATCCGTTGTCAAACAGCTTTATATTGATACGACACTCATGCATTGATGAGGCACAGCTTATGGAATAAAACGAAACATAATCAGCATTTTGACTGTTTTAATATCAGTTTGAGGACAGCCTCTTCTCCTCAGTGTCTGAAGTAATACTGTGAAAGTATGCTAGTTTTGTATTTTCTCATTCATTGTGCCTGCAACCTGCTTTTGTAGACTCCTCAGCAGAATCACAGTAGGCCTAAGGATGAAGATGTCCTCATATATCCTATGTTATGACCCTAAATAATGTTTTTTAATCGGTACACAAGCTTAGGTGACTCACGTGTTTGCTTTTGGTTCCAGGTAAGATCTCAGTTACAGGGAATGTATATCATTAAGTCCTGGTAGATCTTAATGACAGTGCAAGACTTGGAAAAGCTAAGCCTTTAAATGTGAGAACTGCCGGGGTGGCGTTAGAGTAAGAGTGATGAGAGAATTTCAGTCACTTTAACTGTATGCCTACAGTTTCTTCCTTTCCCTGTATGGCATTTTCATCCTCTTTTGCTTCACCATCCCCCATAATACTTTAAGAGGAGGAAATGCCAGAGTAAATACGTTCCTGTTCCTCTCACAAAACTGGAAATGTCGAGGGAACACGTAACTCTTTTATAGTGAGCTTACTTTGATGTCGTCAGAGAATAAAAACCTATTTGATACGTTGAAGGAAAACATCTTTGTTCCTCACATTGGATACGGACAGATGCTTTCAATCTTATTGAATGCAGCAAATGTGCTTTTACTTAAGTATGTGTAAATGACTTTACCAAGGACGAGTAGCCAACTCTTTTAACAGTTTAAAATGTGAATTACCGTTTAAAAATGATGCTGGGTATGACTCACATCAAGACATTCTTCTTTCTCCTGTTGGTACAATGTGTGCTGTTTTATTGAAACCAGATGTTGGCACTCAACGTAGTTTTTCTTCCGTCCCTCATTCTGAACTCTTCAAATGCTATCCGGCACCTTCACCCTCTTCCCTCTCTCTTCATAAAAAGACAAACATATTTCAGTGGAGAAAGTTGTCCAAAACAGAGAGAAACAAAGGCAACTTTCCATCACTTTGGACTTCAAGAAGACCCTTCTCCACTAACTCTGCTGTCTTTTCCTGCCTCTGTGACATTTTATTAGACCAAAGGGACTGCTATTGTATTTCATTGTGGACATATATAGGTCAGCAGAGAAGTCATGGCAGCTCTTTTATGTTTCGAGTGGTATTTTACTGTGGTGGACACATGCTGAGGTAAGTGACCTTTGCCCCAAGTGTTTGTTTGTTCTGCACTTTCCCCCTCCAAAAAAACAAAACAAAACAAAAAAGGAATTAAATTGGGCTTTTTCCTTTATACCTGTAAAGAAGGAAAAAGTGGTTAAGGGCCAGATGTGAACGCCTTTGGTTTCAACATTATCTGCTGAGATAACACTTGACCTCCATACACTTAAAGGTATAGTCTTCCCAATAGAAGTAATTGTGTATATGGGATAGAATGGAATTTTTGGGCGTAAGCTATCTCTTTAAATGTGTGGCGGTCACATTTTATCCTCTCAGATAATGCAAGAATCAAACACTGTCTTGTCTGGCTATAAACACATTTCATGTCTTTCCTGATTGGTCCCTGATAAAAAAGGTTTATAATTTTTGCCTTTACTGAAGCGCTCCCTTTCGCCTTTTCTACAAACCACTATTTACAGTATAGGTTCACAAACGACATACTTAAATCCTCAGTAAGTACACGGTTTGTGTATAAAACATTCATATTTTGTCTGTTCATTTGGTATCTCTTGAGCAATCCCTTGGCTTACTGTATGTTTGTTTTCATTTAATTCCATTAAACATCATTTCAGTACATTGTGTGAAAAGAGGATTTTCTCTTGCTTGCAGTTCCTTAAAGAGTTTGTTTTGTCACTAGATGACCCTAGGTGTCATGGGATAGGCAGTGTTTGTACACCAGACATTTTAATGCTTCTTTTGTAGCAGGTCTGGAACACCTGAACGACCACACAAGCCGAGAGCTAAAATTATGGGTTACTGCGCTTTTAAAATTTATTTTACTTTTTAAAAACCTCTACTTATCATGGGACCTCATGCTGAGAAGATTAACTGTACAACGGTTTCCTGTGAGAAAGCCTGCATGACGTATTCAACCTTTATTTGGAGAAATCAACATACAGAGCCTGCCTTAGTAGTACAGTTACGCTTCGAGGACCCCAGAGGTTTTAATAAGAGCCAGTCTGACTAGATGTCTATGAATATCATCCCTTTACCAGTGGGTTTGGTTTCCTTCTGCTGTGCTATTTGAAGCACAAGTTAAAGTATCTAGCCTGTAATGCAATAACATTGTACTATTCCAGTACTCAACTGGAATTTGGTGCAGTTGAACTAATTTATTGCTTTCAGGTTTGGATTAATATTCAGATTTATAATTAATAAATGTTAATCTTAATAGACTTACTGAAGTAATGTATGTGAAATAGATTCACAGAGGCTGCATTTATTTGAACAATTTTGTTTTTACATTTAGTAAAACCCATAATATTATGAAATACAATTCAATCCTGTGATGGAAATATTGAATTTTAACCAGCCATTACTCCAGCCTTCATAAATCACAATGTAATATGCTGATTTGCTGTAGAAACATTTCTTAATAGCAGTGTTGAAAACAGTTGTGCTTCTTTGAATTCTCTTTGTAATTGATTTGTCTTTTTAAAAAGCGAATTGTAATTGTTTAACATTTCTTTGGAGGCTTTGTGCCTTGCCCTCATTTTGTTTGATTATGTGTCTTGGATGATGGATTGTGTGTTTGCTGTGCAAAGCCAGCCTGCGAGTGCAGCGCTATGAAAAGAGTCGCCCGTACCTGTCAAGGGTTGCCATAGCAACCCTCACAATCCAAAGCCATAAGGGTCATACAATAATTGGCCAGCCGCATGTTACATTTAAATTGCAAAATGTTACAAGAATCAATATCATTATCACCTCAGCCTCCAGCTTCTCTGATCTCCATCCTCAAACAGTTTATTAGCCTCAGCCAGTAACTGAAGAGTCTTAAATGTGGAGGTGTTCTGAGGTCATTAAATACATCGATCGGTCCTGCATGTGGCATGAGTACAATCAGGTCTTTGTTCCTGGTACACTGTGTGTTCCTTCTAGTTATCCAGTGTCCTGTTGACAACTGACAACACACCCCTGGAGATTTTGTCTGTCCAGTGTGTTTACCTCAGAGCTCTGAGATTCTTGGCATTGAGCTGGGGAGGATGTGTCTTGGCTTTCCTTTTTTCATGTGGATATTTACGCATACTCCATAGCTTATGTTAAGCGACAGCCTTGGGGCCAGGGACAGGGAAGAGGAAAGATGGTGTTTATATACCCATTCTTAGTCCGGCTCCATTGCTGAAGACCCGCTGAGATGCCAGGGAGGAGAAAATGTACACTAAGAGGTCTTCTCAGGTCAGCGAGAAAGTGCAAATATTGATGTTTTTCTTGCGCAGGAAGTACTAAAGTCATGTGAGGAAGAGTGCAAAATATGTTTTAAAGGTACAAGAGCCCATATACGACAACCAAAGTCTCATATGGGGACCATATGGTTGGACAGAATATAGAGTTCACTGAGTTTTATTGGCCAGCAGAAGAGCATGAATTGTCTGTTTAGAAAAAAAACTGCCCAATTCTGTGCTTGAGGCCATGTAGTCATTGTAAAACGAGACTTTGTTGAAGAAATTAGACCACAGTTTATGAAGCGGTAATGGATAATATGTTTTTGTAATTAAATGTGTCACATGTATTTTTCAGATTAGGAGGTTTTGCTTGTGTACAAAGCAAACAAAACAAATCTCCGCAGTTGGCATAGTGTGAGGTCTGTCTATAGGGATACACTAATTCCTGCAAAGGTTTACATTTTCTCTTATGTTTCCTGTATACTGTGTTTCTCTACATCGGACAAGTTTGAAAGATGAAGAGAAACTATTAACAATGATAACTTTTGCTTTTTAAAGCTTTTCGCACTCTACTGTGGTCAGTAAAATGATGAAGTTATTAAAAAAATGATTCTTTTTTTATTAAAAGCAAGAAACCAAGACTTTCGCATTGTTACAGAGTCTGATTTAAAATATATGCTGTTTATTTGACTTTCTGTTCATTGAAGGATCTTGCAATAATTTAATTTCAAAAGCATAAAAATACTCAGATTTAAAATAGGAGCTCTTCTTTTTAACTTTATATTCATTATTCATGACACTGAAAACTTGAGTAATGGCTGCTGAAAATGTATTTTTAGTGTATTTTATATTTTTGATCAAATAAATACAGTCTTGGTGAACATACAGTTAGGGACTTCTTTCCAAAACATGGGGGAAAAGTCTACCCCAAACTGTGCAGTTCATTAGCTTAACTATGTTGTTTGCTCTTAAAGTAACATAGCAACTTTCCACTTCAGAGTCTGCAGGATTTATTTCACAGCAGCTTGAAGCACAGATGATCCAGTCAGATTTTGTTCTGTTTGAATATCTTTTAAAAGGTATTTCTGTGATGTTTTTGATGCACCATGACAACATCTTTCAATTATGTCAGTTACTTCTTACCTTTAAAGGTGCCATAGAATGATTTGAGAGAATATTTTAAATTGTTCTCTGATATGTACATAGAAGGTATGTAGC
>JAUCMU010000097.1:14942289-14961927 GCA_032275025.1 Enteromius treurensis | reverse complement strand
ATGTCGACTGATAGTGAGAAGACCCAATGATGAGGAGAGGAGTTGCTTCCAAGGAAGAAGGACTGATATGTTTTCCAAACTAATAATGTGGCACATATCCAAAACAGCACAATTTCAGTGCTAGAATGTGTCCAGACCATTATATTAAAACATGCATTGGGAGGAACCCGCTAAAACAGCACGATCAGCATATCAGCGGCTCTCTGACGCACTTTGTGTTCATTTTAATCAGCCTCCTTCAGATCTTTTTGCGCCATTGAGCAATTGCACATATTTTGATGAGCGTCTGGCTAACTTGCTGACATTTCCAGTGATTGTATAACATTCAGACTGAGATTCAGAGCTGCTAGAGATAACTCTGTCTCTCAGACAGCTGGTACCATCAGTTCCTTCCGAATGGCATCAATCAGTCCCAGCGACACCCGTAATTATGTCGCTGAATCGTTTCTCATTCCTCTAAGAATAGAGGATTTCATAAACGATTCCGCACTGTACTGTTCAGTCCCATTTTAGATGCTTTTGTTTTGAATGACAGCTGCATTTGTGATGACGGCTGTAAACTGTAATCAGTTAATTACATGGAGCAGCATTTTTAAAAGGTTAAATGACAGGGGCTAGTCCTGCACTACAGAAAGGACACTTAATTAGTGGTTTCATGAAGAACCTGCTTTTTTTCAGCACTTCTCAAAAGGACAAACCTATCCAAGAGATGTACAGGTTTTTTTTTTTTTTTTCAGTCTTCTGTGTCGTTTGCTCCTTCAACGATTCATTCTAATATGCTGATTTGGTGCTGAAAAAAATACTCACGTTACTATTATTACTAAAAACGAATGATTAAACTAAACATGTTTAATTCTCGCAGTACTGCAGTCTGTTTTAGATTGTAATCTCTCTCTTTATCTCTTCTTCTCAGCTGCGGCGAGTCCAGAGAAAACAGATGAGTTCCTCCTTGCCAGGTTCAAAGGTAATGGAGTTCGCTACAAAGCCAAGTTGATTGGTGTGGATGATGTGCCTGAAGCAAGAGGAGACAAAATGAGCCAAGACTCTATGATGAAACTAAAGGTCAGTGAGAAGTCAAGCATGTTTACCTTTTAGTGAACATCTTAAGTGGCTTCTTTCAGTCTAAGCTAATGGCAGAGACATAGGACAAGGTGGATTTATTTCTATAAAACTTTCACACTGCATCTTGTTTTAAAGCTTTGTAGATAATAGTGCCTCAATACCACCAGAGAGGAAAGAAAAAAAAGGATAGAAGGATAGATCAGAAAGAACCGGATTTCTGCAGAAAGAAAATAATAAGTCAACAGAGGTTTTCCCAATATTTTGACATAAAACTGTAATGATCGTATGACCTTTGTAGTTTATTTTGTGTTGTAGTGTAAGCCACTTTTGAGATCCTACACTATTTATTTAGCTGTACAAGTGATTTGATATCTATTTTAGCAAGATACTGACTACATCCAGGATCAAGAAGCCAAAATATTGTTTAGTAATCATCATTTGTTTCTTTTCTCTGTGTTCATAGAGTAAGGCGGTAGCAGCCCGCTCTCAGGGCAAACACAAGCAGAGAGTCTGGGTGAACATTTCTCTCTCCGGAATCACTGTTACTGATGAGAAAACAGGGGTGTGTTTTTCTCACGCACTCTTCATTTATACAGACTAGTATAAAGTCTTCAACAGAAATTCATTGTTATTTTGTTTTGACTTCTCCAGGCAACTTTTCTGGAGCACGCAGTAAATAAGATCTCCTTCATCGCTCGGGATGTCACTGACAGCAGAGCGTTTGGCTATGTGTGCGGTGCCGAGGGCCAGCACCAGTTCTTCGCCATTAAAACTGCACAGCAGGTCCAGTGAGATTTTATTGAGCAAAGCACTTTCCTTCCTCACACACTCATGCCGTAGACACACACAGACAAACTTGTTCTGTCTTTTTGTTTTTTTTGTAGCTCTGTTATATATGAAAAAAAAGAAACCATTCCCCCCACCTAAAAACATTCACCCGTAAACCGCAGGAAGCATGTCTTTTAACACACTGTTTGTGTTTTCACTCAGGCGGAGCCTCTTGTCATTGACCTGAAGGATCTTTTCCAGTTAATCTTCAATATGAAGAAAAAAGAAGTTGAGGGTTCAAAGAAGGTGCGAGACCTCTTGAAATTATTTTGAGATGATTCTAGGCTGTATGAGCTGCTGAGAAACATTTACAGTACACAGATGCGTACATCAAATGTAGCATTTTAACAGTTTAAAATTGTGAGTCTTTTTTAAGAAATATATTTTTTTTAAGCAAGCAGCATTAAAATTGATCAAAAGTTACAGTAAAGATTATATTGCTGTGAAACGATTCATCGCAATTCATTGCATCCAAAAGAAAAGTTTTTGTTTATGTAATATTGTATTGTGTGTGTGTATATATATATATATAAAATACACACACACTCAGTATATATTTAAATGTATATACATTTAAATGTTTATATTATTATATTTTATGTTTTATATATATATATATATATATATAAATATATTTATAAACATATTTTTTTCTTAAATAATTACATGCATGTGTTTGTATTTATACATACATACATAATAAATATATACAGTGCACACTCATATAATATGTAAACTAAAACTTTTGTTTGGAACTTAAATGATAGAAGGATTTTTTATTAAATGCTGTTCTTTAGAGTGTTTTTCTTTTCAAAGAATATTATTAAATATTGAAAATAATAAGCAATTTTATTTGAATCATCATGTTAGAATGGCACCGCAGACTGAGGTAGTAGATGATAAATATTTAGTTTTGCCATTGCAGGAATAAATATAATTGTAAAAAATATTATCAAAGAAAGCATACTTAAAATTTTCTATTTTATTTTGGTCAAATAAATACTTTGCCAGGCATAAGAAATATCTTTCAGAAACATAAATATCACCAATGTTAGACTACTCAAAGGTAATGTGTAAAGTATGTACATGATTACAAACGGAATTACTTAACACATTTGTGCATGTATTAATGCTTTTATCAGACACAACATGAAGATTACAAAGATTACATATCTAGTGTGACTTTCTGTTTAGCTGTGTTGGGACTCGTTCACCCAGAACAAACACGATTATGTATAGGTACTGCTTTTGTCCGTTTTTAATTTATGACCTACTAATCAGATCTTGTTGTCTCTTTAGGATGAAAATAATAAAGTGATGGAAGTAAGTATTGAAACATTAAACGCTTCAGCTGCCATAGGTTCATTTCATGCTTTATATTTTTGCCACTAGTGCAACTAATTTGTGTCAATCTCACCTCAACAGAACGGCAGTGAAGGCTCACACAATGACAGAAAAGTAAGTATGATTTATTTTGTTATGGTTTACATTTACCAAATGGTTCTGATCCTTGTAAAACAACAGTGGAAGCATTTTGTTAGTGGCCTCCAACCTGAAGGCAGAGTTAGCAGTAGAGTTGTGTGGCTCTGGCCCAGTTTCTAAAGCCCCCTGCTGGGTTGTCTTCATGTTGTTGTTCACCATTTGCACACAGCACCTAAACTAGTCTCCTCAGGGGGTGAAAGCTAATGAAGTTAGCAGACAGGAAATAACTGAGACGCATCACATAGCAGCTCTGGCCATTCTTCCTCCACTCCTTTCACTCACAGTCTTTGGAAAAAACACAGTTCTCCTCATTCTCTTCACTGCTCGTTTCCTCCTATTCATCTGCCCACAGTATGAATAGCGCTTCTCTTAGGTGTTTTGGTTACTCTGACTCTGTTTGGCTTCCACAATCTGGTCTAAATCTTGTTTTTCCTTTTTCAACTCTGTGCTGCAGGGCGTCGAACAGCTGGACTTGTTTGGAGACATGTCGACCCCACCTGACTTAAACTCTCCCTCGGTAAGATAGTTGGGCAAGAATGAGTCACGCATGCTTGTGTATAAATATAAACATTCAGACTGTTTTGTTTATTAATGGTATATATTGACGGTGACACCCTGCTTTATTAACACATTATTAATGTAATTTCTATTTGTAGCGAAATCTATTATACACCAGCTCATTTACCAGACCAAAGCAACATTATCCAAATCAGACATTACACTGTTTGAAAGAGACTAGTGGCATTCAGACTAGTCTCATATCCTGCTATATTCCTTGTTTAGTCTTTGGTGCTTGATTGACCTTAGATGAAGAAAATGCCGTCATGGGGAGTAGAAGGCCTGGGTTCAGGCCAGCAAAAATAGCAAGCACTAAAACTCGACAAGGCTCAGTTGTTGGAGGACACTGGCTCTTTAGAAGAATTTAAAAGCTGTATTTGCCTTTTTCTTTTTTTCAAAATTGTGAATTCTGAGTGCTTAAAAGTGTTAAACAGGTTAAATGGGAAATATATATATTAGTTTTCACAAAAATAACGAGGCTTCCTGTAGCCTCTCATCTTCTGCTTAGCGTTTACTTTTGTGGTGAACTTTTCATAAATGGAGTTGATTAAGAGTCTTATTCTTCTAACTTCGAACACTGCAATCACTGTGAGAGAACACGCTCAGGTAATGTGTGCATATGTCAAGTTTTTTCATATGTTTTAACTCATCCATTATTCAGCCTGTGTTTTGTTGTCAAAAGCATGATATATTGGGGAAAACAACTTCAGTAGAGGACAAATGTCTTAAGATTTCACCATCTATAATTCAAGGGGGAAAAAAGAAAAGCTAGCTGCAGCTGCCTGTTTCCTCTTCCCTGATTCTTTGCTTACTGTCAGATGTAGCATCTGCATAGCATTTCCAGTATTAGGGCAATTCACAACTCTCTGTGTTTCACATCCATCTTTGTTTTTCACTTGTATGTAATCTATCAAGTGTGAAGTCACATTTCTGAAAGATTTCTATTTCCAATAAATTCTATTTTTATCTTTCATCAAAGAATCCTAAAAAGTCAGATTTCAACAAAGATAATAATGAAATGCTCAATCAGTGTTTCTTGAGCACCAAATCAGCATATTAGAATGATTTCTGAAGGATGATGCTTGTGTAAATCTGATTTACATGGGAACACATTGTTCTTAACTGTGTGGGTATAAGATGCTTAAATTCAGGACAGACTGCATCCTGTGTGGAATATGGAATGCGATTATTTCCCCTTAAAAACAGAACAATTCATCATCATACAGGATGGTTGGCAGCCCTACATTTACATCATGCATGCCCGTCTTGTTAAAATGTCTGATTGCTTGAACACAGCATCTACTTAAAGTTTATTTTACTTCATGTGTGACTTCATCTATATTATTGACATCAGCTTATTATTTATTCTTCCCTCCTCAAATCTTCTTTCAGGAGTCTAAGGACATCCTGTTGATGGATTTGTCCACTGAGATAGACAGCAATCAGAACTGCGTTAAAGGAAACCCCTTCACCTCATCTTCTGTCCCCAGAGCCCCATCCAGCCTCTCGCCTGAGAACCCCTTCTCTTCTCAAAACAACTTCTTCCCCGCCCCTATCCATGACCCGTTCAGTGATGACCCATTTTCCAAAAGTGACGACCGATCAATCAGGGATGACTTTGCCACAGCCAACCACAGCCCTAATAACTTGTTTAATGGTGGCCCTAAGAATGGTGACTCTGACTACTTAGGCCAGCAGTTTGACCAACTCTCCAACAGGACAATCATCCATGCTCTCAGTAATGGCCATTGGCCTTTAGATGGAAGAGCTGCGGAAGCCACTAGCTGGACTCAGAGTACTGTCCCAGTTCAAGAGCAGAACGGACATGGGAAAGCGATGCCTTATCCGTATGTGGGAGGTTCAGAGAAAATAAGGCCGGTGCAGAATGGAGTGAAACATGAGAATGAAGGCATAGAGCCATCTATCAATCAAACCAAGGATTCAGTCATTATAAGCCCTCCGCCACTCAACATGAAGGCCGGAAGGGGCAAGAGGATTGTAAAGGTGAGGTTGCATTGATGACACTGTTTTCGTATGTCTTTTAAGCTCTCTAATCTATATCTAACACCATTTTTTTAGATTGATAATGTTATTTGCCTTAATTCTTAATGCTTCAGTGAGTTGTACTCATAAGGTAAGGATGGATTTGCTAATGTCTTTCCCTTCACGTTGGGCTACATGAGAATATGAACATTTTTTTTTTTTTTCATTCTTTGGGGAATAGAAAGCTAAAACGAACAACATTTATTTCAAGCAAATATCTTTTGTAACATAATAAATATTGTTACATTTGATGAGTTCAATTTGCTAAACAGAAGTATTCACGAACTGCCTTTGTTCACTTTGTTTATTGATGTTAACAAGTTTTTTACATCAAAAAATATATAATTTAGAGGCTATTTTCTGTCTCTCATCTGAACGCTCTTTCTGAATAGGTGTGGTGGATTGTAGATTTGGAAGTAAACGCCCACTGCTATAATTGGCTAATAGGTGTACATGTTTAACAGTCGACATCCTTCATAGCTGCTGTGTTTCAGTTTAAAAATGCATCAATACTCAGTGCATATCAAATAATCTGTTTAACAGACAAAGTAATAGTGATCACGTTATAAAAAAAGTTACAGTTACTACTCACAATTGTGCGGTGTGCATTGTAGTCCGCATAGCATCATATTTTAGTTTCAACCTTTCTGAAAACCCTGTGTCGAATTGTACCTTGTTTGTAAACAAATTCACTGTAAAATGAAGTGAACAAAGAATCAAGTTTCAGAATTTCATTCAAAATAAAGTTTGCATGTGCGAATCAGTGGGCGGGGCTAAACAGATAGTAATGTAGATGCAGGCATTAATCTTCTCCTGCGGAGACAGGATTTAGCTGCACTTTTTCGTCATGAAGTCTTACATTCCACAACCTGTTGTGGCATAATTGCTTTATTATAAGCTGTTTTTTAGGCTTAGTCAGTAGACAGAGTTAGATTTTTCAATTTAATTACAATATGCTTTGTGTAATCCTTGTTCTTTAACTTAACCAGTTTGATTCGATAATGGGCTGAATCTCTTTCATAATTATTTTTGTATTTTCTTTTATAGTCCCCTTCTAGTGAAAAGCCCGGGACAGATCCATTTGTTCCAGCTAACCAATCAGAATCACCTCCTCCTCAACCTGAGAACTGCCCTGTTAATTCAGTCAGTCTGTTCAGCAGGAGCCCTTCATCCACTGACACACTCACAGCTCTTGGTAAGATGTTTGAGACAATAAATAAATGTTTTGACATTTGTGAGCTTACAAAAATGCTTTTTCAAAATGTAAGCTCTTTATCTTCTTTAAAGAGGGGTTGTCTCTACAAGCTCCACGTGCAGTCTCTGCTCCTCTGTGGAATCAGCCACTCTCCTCCATCTTCCCCAGCACCACCAGTGTCTCGCAGCCTTTTAATCAAGCACCTGTCATCTCCACTTCTCCTGTGCCTGCCTGGGGAAACATTCCTGGAAGTTTTGGAACTTCAACCGCTACCCAACAGCTTCCGTCATGGAGCACCACCCCAGTATCCAATGGATCCAATGGATCCTGGACCCCTTATTCAGCCCTGGGGAACCCCTTCCAGACCAGTGTATTTCCACCTAGCCTTGTGCCCGACGGAGAGCAGCGCTCCAGTCCCCCTCCACTGGTTCCACCTCGGGCAGTTGCCACCAAAGAAGCTCCAAAAGTGGACAGTAACGCTTTTGTTGACCTGGATCCTCTGGGAGAAAAGGAGAAGAGAGATATTAAAGACATGTTTAAGGATTTCCAGATGGCTAAGCCACCAAACGTGCCAGCAAGGAAAGGTGAGCAGATATGGATGTGTTTGGTATTAAAATCTCGGCTGCTTTAACGATTACATGAAAATGCCATTAAATCCGTCTCTGCATCAGATTTCATTTAGTGTTGCTCATAACATGCTGTACACTTGGGAATGCAGCATAAGCCAGGATCACATTATTTCATATGCATTTTCAGCATTTCATATTTGTAACGAGAAGCATTTATAAACCTGTTCTTACATTAGGTCTCACTGTAGAAACAGCTTGAGTTTTTAACCCCAAAATAAAAGTTTTACGGTTTAATATATTTTAAAATTAAATAATTTAAAGGGTTACTCCACCCCAAAATGAAAATTTGATCATTAATCACTTACCCTCATGTTGTTCCACCTGCATGTCATGTGACCATTAACCAGCGATATCTTTGTGTCAGTAATTTTTATTAATAGTTTAAATTTATTTTTAGATTTCTGTTTTTGTTCTTTTACATTTTGTCATTTTTACTAGTTTATTAAAGTCTCTATTGTTTTTGCTTTTCATTATTTTAGTACATGGAGTTGAAATGAGAGATGGTGCTTGGGCAACTAGCTGAAAAAAAAATTGGTTTAACAATAAGTTTATATTTGATTTCAGTTGAACTGAAGATTGGAGGCCAGAACCCTTTCGACAACTCCGTTGGGAAAAATCTGTTTGGCACATCTGTACCTGCAACTGTATGTATATGCGCATACTTATAAGAGAATATGAAGCATTTTATCAAACTATTTCGACTTTTTCCGAGAGACTCAAAAATTTATGTTTGTTCTTTTTCTTCCTCTTCTTTTCCTTTGACCTTTTCAGAGTGCTCCTCCCATAAAGACAGTGGGCTTAGATCCTTTCAGAGACCCATTTGGAAACCCATTTGCATGATAGGCGGACATCTTGATGACTCCATAGGGTCCAATTATGGATCAAACACAAATCACTGATCAAGAAATTATGCAAAAAACAATGCCATGCCAGATGTTTCAGCTTTATAATGTTGTGAATAAGCTAATGAATACACAACAACAACCGCTTTTCACAGAGCACCATTTTTATGGAGCTTTCCCACTAAAGTGCATCCTGTTCAAGAGCAGGTCTCTTAGCTCTGATGTCTCAGCCAATGTTTGACAGCCAAATGAAGTGTGTGCAGCCCTCCTCGTTTTATGAACCATGATCATGGACAGACTAAAATTAATCCATCATCTAGTGCTAGTCTTCTGTTAAAACATGTTTATCCTGAACAAACATGAATTTGAGTGCATTAAATGACAGTGGTGTTGTTTTCTGTACTAAAAGCACTCAAAAGCTATTTGGTCATTTTTGCACCAGTAGACAAGTTATCGTTGCTTAGTTTGATCACTTATTCTTCATTTCAGTATTATCTTGACATTATATGTTTACTTTTCCACATTTATCAAAAGCTTTAGGGTCACTAATTTTGAAAAGCGTTTTCATGAACTGGGATATAAACTGAATGAGATGACAGATTTTTGAAATATCCAATTAATGTTTGGACATATTATGCAGCAGATTTCATGATGGACAGCAGAGAGACAGTGTATATAATATCTGTAGAGATGCTCTGATATGATAACTGTGCAACCAACATCATACTGTACTGACCTGTTAATTATAAAAGAGCAATTGGCTCTAATCAACCTGTATTTGAACTGCATCACTTGCGAGATGTTATTTTCTTTGATGTGTATTCAGTGTTCTGTTATTTGTGAGGTGGTGAGCTTGCGTCATTCACTAATATATACAGTATGTACTGTCATCACGTCTAAAGTTCTCTGTTTATGTTTTGATTTACATTGTATTGAATGAATAATCTAAATTGCTACTACTGGCATGTTGTCAGCGGTTCTGCAAATATAAACACCTTCAAAAATAATATCTATCCATAGAATAGGAGGATGATACTATTTAAGCACATTTTTTGGTGTGTAACATGATCCAGAATGCTTCAGGTAATACTTGAGAAGAGCATATTGGTGTGTCTTGATTGATCAATGATATTTTACTACACTGCTTTTTATTTTTTTTATTTTTGATAGGTGGGGATATAATAATTTTCCACCAGACAAGTTATGTGGGAAAAACATGATATTGAAAGTTTTTAAAGTGTAACAGAAATGCATTCATCTCAGTGGATTAATGGATTAGGAAAAAAAATAAAAATAAAGACAATGTGTATCATATTGACTGTAGTGGATGCCGAAGCCTTGTCAAAAAGAACTATGTGGATTTTATGTGTGTACATATATAAATATCTGCTCTGTTATGCACTATGCCATCTCGACCTTGGATGCTATAGAACTAAGGTGTTTTTAAAAAATGTATTCGCTGCAATAAACTGGAATTTTAGTTAGTGGAATAGATTCGGAATTGTCCTATTTATCTTTTGCAAAGTTTGTATTCGAGTCTGTATAAAACGAGTTGGGTCTACTTCACAATAAAGTGATGACTGGGTGAATGATTCGATTTACTTCACATGTAAAGTTTTCTTAGTAAAATGATTTATAATCTTTAAATGGAATCAACATTCTGTTAACAATAAGTAGTGTTGCACCTACTTGTCAACTAACTGTTGTAAGAGATTTTGTAGACTGTCTCGAGTAATATCTGCTAACTCTTTTTTGAGATGGCATCCCAACAGCATTCTACTGACTATCAGTACTGTAACTTTGCCATTTGATAATACCTAGAATATCAAAATCTACTGCGGGTGGCAGATCTTTTTTCCTATTGAGCATCCAAACTCTGGAACAATTTACCTAATACTGTTCGGGAGGCGGGCACACTCTGTTAGTTTAAATCTAGATTAAAGACACATCCCTTTACTCTGGCTCAAATCAAATCTGTTTAAAGGATTATTATACTTCATTAATTAGATCAGCCGGAACCGGGAAAACTCCCCTTCACACATGATGTACTCGTCACATCGTAAAAACAATGGAATCTATGCTAATATTAGTCTGTCTCTCTCTTATTCTGTTTCTCAGTCTTTATCCAGATCAGATGGTGTATCAGCACAAAGAGATTATCTTCATCAGAGTCAAGAACACCTAGATGAACTCCGTTGACAGATCACCGGAACCAAATGCACATAAACACACACACACACACACACACACACAATATAAGTCCTTTGCACAATCTGACATACTCTTAAAATTGAACTGGAAATTAGGTGCCGTGCGTCCGACCAGAGGAGAACTGGCCCCAATTAAACCTAGTTCTTGCAAGTTTTTTTTCCTCCATTCTCTCATGGATGGGGTTTTGGTTCCTTGCCCCTGTCGCCTCTGGCACCTAATTTCTAGTGATATTAATTACAGAGACCGTCTCTGCATGTAATAAATAAATTATTTAAATGAATTTAATGTTCAGTGCTTTGATACAATCTATAAATAAAAGTGCTGATTGATTGCAAGTACAGTACCTGTCTACTAATACTCTACTAACACTCTATAGATAACCAGTAGATGTGCAATGTTACTTACAGTCAACAGAATATGTTAAAGGTGGCATCAAAATAAAGTGTAACCTAGAAGGCTAGCATACTAACTACATAACTGTAGTAGGCCACAGGTAAAGTCTAAAATCTTAAAGCAAACATGGTGGTTTGTAGGGAAGAAAAGTAGACAAATGGTTGGAGTTCAAAAAGATGATGTTAAAATTTGTGGTTAATATGACTGCATGTTCATTCAGCACACATAAAATGTAATGTCAAGTCAAGCAATCTTTTATTACAGTTTTTCTGAATTGCTAAAACACTAAAGCCCATTGGCTAAACAAAGTTCTCAGTTGCCTGACCTCATTTAGCTAATCGTGCAGTCTGTTGTCAATACCTTAAACCATTTCACATGATAAAACACAATCTGCAGATCTAGATTTAGAATTTTCAAAAAAACAAACAAAAAAAAAAACTCTATCCATACTGGTACAGTTTTTCTCGATTGCTAAGACACATTCCTGGAAAACTACTCTCCTTTTCCCTAAACTGTGAACACAAGTGGCAACAATCAAATACAAATAGAGAACACATGTAATTGATTCGACGTGACCACTCAGTTTTGCGCTACTGTGATAGCATGTTTTCATTAATTATAAGACAATGGCGGAAAAATATTGCATTTGTTTTGAGATTAAAAATGTAGTTCTCCTTGAGATTTTTTTATTTTTTGGTGTATTGTTTACTGACTGCTTGATAGTGTATATGATTTTGATCACTTTGTTTATGATTTGAGAGCAGTGCTAGATTTTGAACACAGGTGAAACTGTTTTGAGGTTAAAGTTTCATTTTGCACGAGGAGTCAGAGGTTTTGTAAATAGTGCTTAAAGATAAGGTTTTGTGTTTAATGGTTTCAGAAAATAAGGTAGTAATAGTGTATATCTCTTGAATTATAATTCGTTCTCTACAAAATTGGAAGAAATAAAATATCTAAAAATGTAAATCGTTGTGTTGGAATTGCATGACAGCAACGTGCCTTCAGTGAGAGTGTTGCTCCACGTGTGTACTATCAGTAACAGCTGACTTTCTAAAGCTTCTGGGTAATGTAGTTTTTAGCGGGAGAAAGTAAGCGTAGAGCGTAACGGTAGAACTACAAAGACCCACAATGCCCTTCGCTGGCTGAGTAGCGGTCCCGAGCGGCGTGGTGGTCAGACCGGCCGGTGCGTATGGAGAGTTGCTGCAGGGAGCCATGCGACTGGCGGAAACTGCATTTTATCACTTTAAATCGCGACAATCACAGTGACAGTGTTACGCGGTGATTTGAATTGAAGTAAGGCTTGTTGCTTTTCTGTTGTCATTACACATTTACCGCTTTATCTCGTAATTCAGCGTCTTGGTTTCTGTGAGCAGTCAATGGGAAAGCAGTGTGGACACGCCACACTGAGGCATGCGAGAATCTGAGCCGTTTGCGTGTCCAATTTAAGATTGTATTTGTAACAATTCACATATTTCCCGTTTATATTTTTAATTTCAACTAACTTAACTTACTGTTGATGTTTAAATTCGCTCAGTGAGACAAATGCAAAAGCCTAAGTATTAGAAATACTCTAATTGGGCAGTTCTGTCCATAATAGCATTCAAAACTTAGCTTAGCAGTCAGGCGAGACATGGCCAACACCAGACTGATGAAATCAGTCAGTCATGACCACTTGACACAATTGTAATCTATATCGAATAGGATTTACGTGTTGCTGACTGCAACTCTGAGTCACGTGACACCTCATCCATATATAGACGTTTATGTATGACATGCAAGTTGATACACGACTTGATCTTACCACAGTTACTTCACGAGGATGCGAAGAGCAAGAATTAGTATTAAGCCCAATGTCAGGCCGGGAGGTCGAAGTGTGGCACCGACAGCAGAGGACAAGAGCTCCCAAGGGTCAACAGCTGTTGATGACACCCAGCAAAAGCTGTCATCTTCTCCACAGTCTCAGCTGGAAGTCAAAGAGTCTGCTGTGGCGACAGGACATGGAAATGTGCCTGACTCTCCATTAGAAAAAGCATCACTGAACATGTAAGCTCACATTGACAGCACCCCAGAACTCGTTACATTTTCTTTTTCTTCTTGAAAAGATTTTTTTCTTAAAGACATTGGTTGTAGAAATTGAGTATTTTTTTGGTTGAAATAGAAATTGGCAATTGCCTCTTGTGTGGAAACAGTGTAGATATCAAATCATTTATGATCAAACGTACACTACCATGCTAACCTGTTCATACTTTCATTTATTGTCTTAAAGGAAATGACTACTTCTAACAAAGATGCATTAAAATGATAAAGATTGAGAGTTAAGACATAATAGTACAAACAGATAAAAGTTAAAATAAAGTTTGTGAAGTTACAAAAAACAAAACGGAGTAAAAATGTGAACGCTCAAGAGAATTTAATAAGAACTAAATAAAATTCAAGTTGAAAAATAACTAAAATTGTATCCCAAATAATATTTGACTTGGTTTAATCATAGTCCTTGACTTATCTTTGTGTTTTTCTTGTAATCATTAGATTTATCTCATTTTGCTTTCAACTTTACTTTCTATTTTTATTTTCTTTATCTTCTATTGCATTACTGTTGCATATGTATGTGAACTTTGATATTTCAGATTATTTCCCGATTAGGTACTTGGGGGAGAAAAACAGCCACAAAAATCAATATCAATATTCAGTTCAGGTCTCTCTTTAGACTACATAAAGTAAATTAAAAGTTAGTTAAATGGCAACTATACTGTCATAATCAAATCTGAGATTTAAATCAAGTGTTTGGTTTTTTTTGACAGTAATGATGGAGCGCCATCTGGTGTCAGCACACCTGCAACTGCAGTGCCTCAGAGGAGAAGCCGATTCTCTGCCACACCAAACCTGGCCAGACCCAAAGTCCGTTCTGCTCCCTCATTCACTGGAAAGACTGCTTCTTTTCCATCAGAGACATCTAAGATATCATCCCCTTTCCAGGCAGACAAGCGTTCTCTTCAGTCCCCCATCCCAGTTGCTATCAGCAGAGATGATTCACAACACTTGTCAAATGCCACTACAGCAGCTAACTGCCCTCCATCCTCACCATGTCTTCCATCCACATCCAGCTGTCCAGAATCTCCATCAACACCGTCACAACAAGAGCCTTGCCGGACTCCACAAAAAATCCCAAATGAGGATTTGGGGTCTCAAGAAGGAGCCACTGCAGTTCCATGCACACTCTCACCGTATGTGAAACTGTCTCGTGTCGATGGACCAGACTCTCCTCTCAGGAGCAAAATTTCTTCAGACAAGCAGCAGGTCTTGAGGGCGCTCAAGCTGAAAGAACTGATGAAGCTGGAGAGGCAGAAAGAAAGAATGGTAAAGTCCATTTTAAATATTTTTAAAATGTGTGACCAGTAAACTGCCACATTGTTAAGCTTCTCTCAAGAGAGACATCTACTAAAAATACAACAAATGTCCAGGAAAAAGGTGAAAGTCGAAATTTAAATTCATATGCATGTAATCTTTTTCAAAGGAGAAGAAGAGTAGACGGCATAAACGTGAGGTTTGCACTGAGCCAGATCGTGACAAAATGACCTTAGGTGACTTTATTTATTACCTGCCAGAGTCGAACCCTATGAAGTAAGTTAACTCCGATAATACATCTTCAATGGTATGTTTAACTGTCTTTATGGATGCTGTGTGTGTAATAACAATGAGCAATTAATATATAACACAGTTTTTTAATGTTGGTTAACATAAATGTTGGTGTGCACTGAAGTGAAGTGCACTGATGTTAACCGATGCAACACTGATACAATACACTGAGAAGTAGAAGCTCTGATGCAGGATAAGAGTTCATTGTTAGTTCATGCTTACTAATGATTATTTACACCTCAAAAGGTCCTCCCTTTCCACAGAGGAGACTCAAACACAGACCACTGCTCCGGCGACTCCCACGTAAGTCAAATTAAACCTATATGTGCATGTGTGTCCCATCAAAGGAATTGTTGTTTGTATTTGGGGTTACTAGTTTTATATCACAATGTACACATTGTTTTTGGCACTTTGTGGAAAATTGACGTGTCTTTCGAGATAATGTCATTGTTTTTGTGTTTCAGGGTGCAAAAAAATTTGGCAGAAGACGAGGAGGAAGATGATGATGATGATGCTGATGAGAGTCTGCTTGTTCCCAAAGTCAGGGTGGCAGAAGATGGCTCACTGATTTTAGATGAAGAAAGGTGTGGTGGTCTGAAAGAATCTGTAGAATCCAGTTCTTAAAAAGGGAAACTTTCACCTCATGGATGGATTGATTTGAATTATTGATTTATTTAGTTTAGTTATTTAGCTAGTTTTTTGAAAAAGGACATGTTTGCTTTTGTTCCTTCTACTTCTTCTCTGATGTTTCCTCAAACCTTGACCTTACTGATTACCTAACCCTATTCATACCAAGGAAGGAATGTGATTGGTGCTTTTTCATTTTACACCAATTTTAGTTAAACATTAGTAATTTAACATTAGTCTTTAACATATGAGTCGATATCACTATAGAGTGCCCTCACAATGCTCAGAAATTCTGGTTTTAATTTCCCATTTTTTCTTTTTATAAATAGTAGACACTCAAGTACTACAGAAACGTATTAGCTGAGCTCCCACATATTTTGGTAGATAATTATGGGCCATTATTCGAAGCATAAAGAATAAGATAAATCCACCCTGTCGTGGACATATATATTTCTTTTGAATACGTTTTCATTGCAAAATTAATA
Source organism: Enteromius treurensis (assembly GCA_032275025.1). Taxonomy (NCBI): domain Eukaryota; kingdom Metazoa; phylum Chordata; class Actinopteri; order Cypriniformes; family Cyprinidae; genus Enteromius; species Enteromius treurensis. The sequence goes on along the minus strand of JAUCMU010000097.1, from coordinate 14,945,936 downwards.
TGCAAACTTATATATAACATGCGCAATTTTCTGAAAGGCGTTATGTCTTTTTTTTTTAAGCAGGGTTATTATTTTGCTTTCAAGCTATAAATACGATTTTATGTAAACCATGAGTTTTAAAAGATAAAACTTTTTTTTTCTTATTTGGAGAAAACTGGATAGTTGGATGACATTTTTTGTTTGCATGTTATTGCCCCCACACACCTAGCTGTTGAACACACTGTTAGTACGATTGAATTGTTATCTAAAATATCAAGATGCGGGACACACAAATCATGACAAAATACGAAAATTTAAAAAAATATATAACAATAACAAATCCTTATTGAGTCTAAGGGTCCGATAAGGCAGACATTTTAAAACAACTAGCATATTAGCTTGCTCAAATGATCGATACACTCGAACTGAGTTTTCCGGGGAAAAAAATATATATAGTCAAAAGGCACTATACAGTGATATTGACTCATTTTTTATGTCCGTTAATGTTTGTCTTATTTCAGGTTATGAAGCACTTTTATTTTGTTATGTTTTGTTTTGGTTAATGATATGTGTAATGATGCGTTACACGTTTAGCCTGGCTTCCGTGACTTTAAAGCTCATAGGAGCTTAGTCTGGCCAAGCTACCTTAACCTGCGTCCATCAGATGCCTCTGTATACTACTGGACGAGTCTACAACCAATCAGACCACTCATTCTGATGACGTATGTGTAGTGACGAAACCTGAAGCCACCGTTACCAATTGTAGCTAGCTTCATTAAAGCAGTAGGAAAATGAACCTGTCATGAAAATTTCTCAAAACAGCTGCAACAGCAGAGTCGAGCGATTGTTGCTGCTCGGTACACGCCATGTTTGAACGCTGCAGAACTGCTGCGTCATCGCGTTACACCCGTCTCAGTCAGGGGGGAGCTCGTTTCTCATTGGTTCCCACTTTTTTGGGAACAGAAATGCTCTAATACGGCAGCTTGGCCAGACTGACTTTGCTCGCGAAATGAATGTAGCGTCAAAGGAAGTATGGGCAGGCCCAGGCTATTACACATTTAGTGCAGAGTTACAAATGTAAAGATGCCATGTAGTACAGCACATATTTGATCTTGTATAATGCGTAATTATCATTAATTACTGATGGATTGCAGTGTTGTGTTCAGTTTGACAGTGCGTGTTCAGAGGACATCTGATACAGTCGTCGAGAATGCAAATCCACTGTTTGAGCGAGGCACTACTACAACATACACAAGTTTCAGGAAAAAATACTATGTGAAAAGCTGGTCTGTCAGAGGTACGATTACTAAACGTTTCAGCTGTTGGTATGTCATGAAACATGAGATTTGATGTTTGTGTTCTTGTTGAACATAAAAATAAGTTGAATGTTAAATGATCTGTACTTTTTATTGGTGTATTCCTTCTGTTATATGAAGAAGCATGTTAAGAAATTTTAGTGCATGTGTGTTTCAGAGACGGATATGTTCTATTTGGCCATCAGCATGGTGGGAACAGACTTCTCCATGATGGCTCAGCTGTTAACTCACCGTAGCAGAGCAGAAATTAAGGTACAAACCTTAATTTTAACAAACTTACTTGTAGCATTGCCTGACACTGAAGATGTCATTTAAATTTGATCATATTAGGTTTTAGAATTTATCTGTTTGTGTGCTTCTATCTCTCCCTTTTTTCTAGAGTAAATTTAAGAAGGAGGAGAAAGCAAATTCATGGAGAGTGGATAAAGCATTCGGTGAGTTTATTTTTCTTTTTTTAATTTGCTTTCTATCCGTCTGCCTGCGGATTTTTATTGGTAAAAATCTGCTATACAGTCCTTGCTCTGACATTTTTGACATCTGTTTAGGAAATAAGCGACCATATGACAACGAGCTTTTCAGTTTCCTGCTGAAGAGGATCTTGGCTAAAGACAAACAAAGAGGCAAATCCATAAAACTGGTTGTAAAATCCAGTAAAGCAAAGAAAAACAAAGGTAATGTGCTCAAGAGTGGCAGTCTCTGATCACAGAACCCATTGGACTACTGTATTGTATGTGTATGTTATTGCTGTTTTTAAACCCTTCTCTTCACTCACCCAGGCAGTAAAAAATCCAAGAGGCTTGAAGACAAAGACCCCATGAATGATAATGAAGATGGTGAATTGTGCAGTGTGGATTTAGAAAAGGAGAATGAAGGCAGCAGTAATATGAATGAATCGAATGTGCCGTCAAGTACAAGCAAGAAGCGCAAACGCTCAAAAGACACTGAGCCAAAAGGGTTGTCATGTGAGAAAGCATGCAAGCAAAGGAAGAAAAACAAGACACCAAAAAAAGGTTTTTATATTATGTGTTCAGCAAATGTTATACGTGATTACTCATAATTGCAATTCAACTTTGTCCATTCTCACAGTGTCTGAACATAATAGTTTCCTCTATTAACAAGCAGCTAAATGACAATTAGATCTGCTTCTCATTTCAGGCAAATGCTTAATGGAAGCTGAAGATAGTGACCTTGTGTGTGTGGACAATGATTTGTTGGAGGCAGACTCCGTAAATGCAGACAATGAAGATCAGTCATGTATGACCATATCAAAAAAGGGAGACCAGGAAGGAAAAAAAGCGAAAACAGAAGAAAAACAAAAGAAAAAGAACAAGAAGTCACTTAAAGGTTTTTGTTGATACTTTGACATTACTGAGCTCACTTTAAAGACCCTCTGACGTCAAAATAAGAGTTTTGTGGCTTTTAGTCTGCGTGTGTGTGTGTATTACTGCACACCACTAAAAATTCACTATAGATATAGACTACTTTTCAGTGTTAGCAAAGCTGAATTTTTCTGCAGATACTAATCTAGTCTGGATCATCTAGTCACTTGTGATCATTTGTGATCTGTTTAATTCTTGATTCTTTTTGAATGTAAGACACATTCAGGAAAAAAAAGACCCTGAACCTTTTAGCGTGCATGTTTAAAATATAATTTTTGTAAACTTGACAGTTCTGAATGATGAAACCGCTAATGGAGAAAATGGCACAGTGAAGGATGAGCTCGATGAGGCATCTGCCATCCAAACTAAAAAACGGAAACGCTCCAAAAAGTGTGAGACGGAAGAAAAGGAACTTGCTGAATGTAAGCGGAAGTCTAAGAGCAAAGCATCGCAGCCAGGTAGAGGATTTCAAAATACAACACATTTTTAACGTGCTCGCTGCAAATTGATGTTTATTTTGTAAAAATTCATCAGATTTGTATGTTCTACACAGAGTGTACTGAATCTGAGCTGGGCGCTGATTGTAGTGAAGTCTCATTAACAGACCCTGGTGCTGAAGTCGATCAAGGGTAAGTAAAGTTTTTGCCAAAGTCAGAGATTTGTCTTTGAACAGTGCTCTAATTGCGAACTTGAATCATTATGTGTCAGGGAGAAGCTCTGTCCAGAGCGAGCAACTGAGGAGGTTTCACAAAGCTCCTCCAAACAATCAAAAAGGACCAATTTGGCAAAAAGAAAAGCCAAAAAATGTTCTGAGCCAAAAGCAACAGTAGAGTTGGAGGATACAGCAGAAGAATGTCAAGATAAGAGCTGCACTGAAGCAGAGAATGAGGTATGTTTTGGCGCTTTTCCACTACACAGTACCAGCTCGACTCGGCTCTGTTTGGTTTTCCACTGTGTAAAAGTTGTACCTGTA
>JAUCMU010000097.1:14923004-14934224 GCA_032275025.1 Enteromius treurensis | reverse complement strand
TATGTACATGTACTGAACTGTTATTATTCAACCATGCCAAAGTAAACTCAGTTTTTCATTCTATGGCACCTTTAAGGCAAGCTATTGGTAAAGATGGCATTTCCCAAAAGAAAGACCGGAGATTCCCCTAAGAGTGGAGAACAATCACAAACCATTCCTCTGTCGATCGTAATGTCCGAGTCAACACAATTTAGTGCTGAAACATGGTAAGAGTCACTTCATTCTCTCTCTGTTCTATACATTTTCACCAAAATATCAAAAAAATAATTGCTAGTGGTTTGGTCTTTCTGTCCTAGTGCTGACTTGCTGCCCACTGGCTCAGAGGACCAAGAGAAAGCATGTGAGGAGGTTTCACACATTGTGCTGTCTGAGATTTTGGTGCCTGTACTGGATGAGACTGCTGAATGCAGCCTTCGCAAAGAGGCCTTATCAGCTGGTCTTCAAAAAGATACAGTTGTAGTATGTTTCTGTATTTTGGCAGGTCATTGATCACTTGAGTACTTTTAATCCTAATACAGAATATTCAGCAAAAATATCAATTGTTTTACCTGCCACAGGTTGAGAAGTCAACTGATATTGAGAGACCTACAAATCCTGAAACAGAAGAGATGACTGCAAGTCAGTCTGTGGCAGTGGAATGGAAAATACCTTGCTGTAGAAGGGGTAAGAATGCATAAAATAATATAAAACTAAATAATTGTCACAATTTATTTTAAGGTTCAATTAGTGCTTGTTAATAGGTTGTTACGTTTTGGTATTTTGTAATAATAAGTATGTAGAAGGTATTCATGCATAATATTTGCTTATAAATATAAATAAACAACTAATATGTTAATAATAGACATGCTAATAAACAAGCAGTTATAGTGAGAATTGATCCCTATACTTAAGTGTTACTATTATGTTTGTTTATATACATAATGTTCTCCCCCATAATTAAGTTAAAAATTAAACCAATTCACATTTATTTTTGACTTTTCAGTTGGGGAGACACATCCAGGAAAAAAAACCCCTATGTATTTAATATAATTTTTTAATGTTAAATTTAAGCATATATTAGCATGCATTTATTATTTAAACAGATGATTATGGATTGCTTTTATTTCATGCTTTCAATCCATATTTAATCTATTTTTCAAGGCACATTGCATCCAATGCCTGAATTATCAAAAAGAAGAGATGGTCCTTCAGAAAACGACCTCTGTCAGCCCAGCTCTACACAGACCTCTTTAGCTACACCTCAGCAATGCCTGGACCCACAAGCAGTAGAATGGTCTCTCAAAAGCAATATGCTTCCCATGGACTCAGATGAGATGGAGAACTGGTGTGAAGGAGTTTCTCACATGTTGCTGTCAGATGCATTGGTGCCTGTTTCTGAAGAGACAGGAGAGAACAGTACAGAGCTAAAAGTGTTTGTCTTAAGCAGTCCTCATAAAGATGAAAAAATCGTGCGTAGTCTGACAAGGAGCGAGGAGACACCCTCTGAAATTTCAAGAGATGTATGCTATTTTAAAAACTGCAGATTATAATTGATTTTATATGGATAAATAAGAAGTGTCTAGATCACATTTTGTTTACAATACGTTTTTTTTTTTCAAAAAGATGTGAAATAATTAAAATGATTGAACATATACATTTATAAAATATATATAATGAGGGAGTAAAATTAACTAAATATTTATCTTTTTTTTTGAGTGAAATGTGACATGGACAGGTTTTTTTTAGATTATTCTATATAAAACCTAAAAGAGGAGCAAATGACAATTCAAACATCTGTTTTATAGGTGCACCAGTTAGACACCACTTCTGACAAGTCAAATGAGAGTCTGCCAGCATCACAAACAAAAAAATCACCACCTAGAAGTAAGTAATTCTTTCTCTCAGACTTTTTTTTTTGTCTCCATTATTTTTTTCTAATATTGAATTTTTTTTTTTTTTTTTTTTTTTTTTCTCAAAAAGGTACATTTCAGATGACACTAAGGTCTCCTGAAAGACACCTTAAAGATCAACCTCATATGCTGAAGTCAACCCAAGCTGCCCCGACAACACCTCAGCAGATTCAGAAGTCAAAAGTGAAAGAGCCCATGCAAACTCCAACAAGACAGCAAACCGGAGAGATCTCAAGTGCGTGTCGGGTACAGCTAGAAAGGTTGTCTATAGAGGAAATCTGCAGTGCTCAAAGTGTCCTGCAACCAAAGCATCACAGCACACCTGTCACCGTAAAACCCACTTCTAGAGGGTAATGATGTGTTCCATTTCATTCCAGAGACACAGTTTGTAGTTCTTTTCAGATTGTCGAAAAAAATAATATTTAGTGCTCTTCTTAGTAAAAACATCTGTCTGTATTCTTAGGAATGAAATGACTTTACATGAAAGCTCTGGTTTAGAATCACATGCCCATGAGGAGCCACCCATGCCTCCAGGATACTCCCCAAGAGTTGTCCTTCATCGAATACCATTAACAGCTACTGACGAGAACATTTCTATGCCTACTTCATCCCCATCTAGAGTGTCCACCACACCCTCCCGAACCCAGGCGGATCATCAGGTACATGAGGTCATCTACAATCAAATCATTGCATTATGTTGATTATTTGTGACCTTGGAGCACAAAACCAAATGCAATTTTTTTCAGATTTCAAAATAGTTGGCAAATACTGTCCTATCCTAACAAACCATATGTCATTGGAAAGCTTATCTATTCAGCTTTCAGATGATGTGTAAATCTCAATTTTAAATAATTAACCCTTATGACTGTTTTTGTGGTACCGGGTCACATTTTACCTTATTGTCAGATAAGATTAGCTTTGAATCGATGACCATTTTTATTAATAGTTTTTAATAATGCCACATCTTTTGCTCTACAGTCTCATCAGAACAGCCCTCCTGTCTCCAGTTTGGATGCTGATAAGAATCCTGACCAGGTGTCCCACTTCTTACTGGATGACATCTTCACTGAAGTCGTGGATCCGGATTGATTTTTATTTGGGATGTCAAATTTCAATGCTGCTACTTCACTTCATTGCACTAAAGTAGACAATGCGTAACCCTGTCACACTGCTAATTATAGACCTGTTACAGAATTGTTATTAGTTCTTAGACAAATTTTTTTTTGCTCATGAAGGGAGCTATTTATATACATTTCTGTTATGAGGCCTTTGCCCTTTTTGGGTGATGAGAAGTGCGGTGTTAAAGGTTAAATGACAGCTCTGTTATTTATGTCTATTTATTTAATGCAGAACATCACACCACTTTTATCAGTTTTTTTTTTTTTTTAACTGATCTTGTTTTGTTCAAATATATTTGTTTTTATTGTTACTGTTACTTTAATTTGTTTTTTCTTTATTATTTTTTTCTTTATATTTATTATAAAGAATGTAAATTAATAATCAGATATTGTCAGTTGTATTTGTGGTACAGTCTGAGAGCGCTAGAGAAATTATAAGTAAATAAATGAATATACACTTTTTGAATGACAAAAAAAGGTGATTTAAAAGATATTTTTTCAACTATAATCTTTCCGTTTCATATCATATGACAGTTTTGTAAAATCAATGTTTAAATGGAGGTTTTAAACCGGCATCTTAGCAGTCATCAGGTCAATATTTTCTTTAACAAGCTGCATAAGTTAAATCACAAAAGACTATTCTAAACGCACAACTCTGCAACTCGGTTAAATTCTTTTTACAAAAAAAGTTGCATATCGTAAAATTGAATTATTTTATAAACAGTAGGAAATTCGGAATAGGTTACTAACTTGGTCCTCTTACTGTTTTGCCATGTCTTTACACAGTGTGTGATGGATAGGACGTATACTAGTGCTTGTCAAGAGAAAAGGGGCTGTTACAAATCTACCAGTTTTCATTGGCTAAGGAAGGGAGAGCTGAACTTTAACGTTAACCGTTTGCTGTCCGACCTAGGGGACGTTGCATGTTGAGTTCGTCCTTAGACCTGTCAGTTAGAGGATGAACCATGATTCTGCACTATGCTAGACCGGTGGTTTCCCTCATTCGGAGCAGGACTGTAAATGCTGCAGTTCCCAGGTTATATCATGCGGACAAAGTGGCAACAGTGGGCTCGCAGCCCGATTCACAATCTCCGGTCTTTCAGGTAGGCCGCGAATGAAGCCTCGGACTCAAGTTCTTGCAGGCAGTGGGGATTCATCTGCTTCGGCAGCCGTGCATATCCTTGTGCGCTACATGCACAACTGCTACAACAACCGTTAAAAATGATGACATTCTCTTTAGTTGTTTATGCCTGCGTCAGTATTTAAAGAGACTTGTGATATGGCTCAAACATATTACACATACGTAAGACGAGGACACTTGTTTGCACCCTAAACTAACAATGTTAATCGGTCACTGTCTAATGAGGTATATTTTGCCTCGACGTCTCAATTATCATCAAAGTTTCATTTTGATATCAGTCAGATATGACTAACGTTACTACAAGGGTTTAACACGAGTTTCTTGATTTATGTTGATATGTTTTCTTTATCAAAATGTTGATTATAGATCCTCACTAATCTATATAACTGTTAACGTTACCGTTCTCTAATATAGATCAGTGATTAGCATTCAAAACAGAAACATATAGGCTATTTAAATACCACATCTTAATTGTTATAAATATATACACGCGAGAACAAAAGAATCTTTAACATAAACAGCTCCTTTATACTATTAGAGCAAACGTTTCATTGAAAAAAAAAAAAAAGTCTTTTGTTAGGTACCCCTACTTGTATCCGACACTAAATATGAAAACCATATTAAAGTCAGTTGTGCTTAAAGTTTGTCAAGGTCACACAGCTTACACACAACTAACTCTTAGCACATGCGTAATATACAACAAATAATAATTTTATATATATGTATATGTATTAATATGTCTGTGTGTGTGTCAACTCCATAAACTGTCTGTCTGGTGAGGCTTGATTAAACCATATTTAAGACTTTAGTCAGGAGCTAGTTGTTTATATAATAATAAACTTTGAATATGGTTATCGACCATCCAGAAATCTTTAATATTTTAGGAAAACTACGAGCGAATGCAAGCTCTGGTGAAGGAGTTAAAGGACAGAGCAGAGAAGATCAAACTTGGTGAGCGACTTCAAAGTATTTCATTGGATACTCGTAAACATAAGGGTAGTTTATGGCACATTTCCTGACGCTAATGTTTACACAACACTGCCACTTTCAAAGGAGGTGGAGAAAAAGCAAGAAACCTACATACATCCAGAGGAAAGCTCCTACCTCGGGAACGCATCGACAGACTGTTGGACCCTGGGTAAGAACGAAGTTCATTTTTATAAATGTCATGATTGAAAGTTGCCCTCCATTCACATTTAACTTTTTTTTTCTTTGTGTGAACGAAGGTCTCCGTTTCTTGAGTTCTCCCAGTTTGCTGCCTATCAGTTATATGGTAGTGAGGAGGTTCCTGCAGGAGGCATAATCACTGGTATTGGTCGGGTGTCAGGGTGAGCAGCACACAATACAATCAATATGTATGCATTGTTACATCTGTTCATAACATGCAGGAGTCTATAGTTCATAACACCATGTCTGTGCACCTCACAGGGTGGAATGTATTATAGTTGCGAATGATGCTACTGTCAAAGGTGGAACCTATTATCCAGTTACGGTGAAGAAGCACTTGCGTGCCCAAGAGATTGCACAGCAAAACCATTTACCATGCATATATCTGGGTGAGTTCTCTCAAAGCGTTCATATTCTGTGAAAATAACATTTAAAAGTTTTAATACTTTTGTTTAATCTCTGATCTGTTTTTCTCTAGTGGATTCTGGAGGAGCCAATTTACCCAGGCAGGCAGATGTGTTCCCAGACAGAGATCACTTTGGACGCATCTTCTTCAACCAGGCTCGCCTTTCCTCGGAGGGCATTTCACAGGTCTCTTAGTTTTCATATACGCCAGTGGTTCCTAACCAAGGGGAAACTAAAAAATAAATAATAAAATAATGTTTAAGTGAAATGTTTCCATTTTCCATTTAGCTAATAACAATTATTTTATTGAAGTATATACAGATAACATTTTGTGATGTCTGTGAAGTATGAAACGTTCGCGGCATAAACTTTTAAAAAAATACATCCTAGAGGTTTACACATGTCTGGTATTGCAGAAAAATGTTCATGCCCTAAAGCATGACATGCTTTTGGAGTGAACTAACCCCCTTAATAACTAACAGGTTTTATAGGTTTTATTGAAGAACTTCCAGAATTACACAACAAATTTTAGCTATTGTAATTTATCAACATTTACAGTTTAATCAGAAAAGCAGTGTTCGCATCATTTGTGACCCTGGACCACAAAACCAGTCTTAAGTCGCTGGGGTATATTTGTAGTAATAGCCAAAAATACACTGTGGGTCAAAATTACAGATTTTTTTTTTTTGGGCCAAAAATCGCTAGGATAATAAGTAAAGATCATGTTCCATGAAGATATTTAGTCAATTTCTTAATCTAAATATATTAAAACGTCATTTTTGATTAGTAATATGCATTGATAAGATCTTCATGTGAGAACTTTAAAGGGGATTTTCTCAGTATTTAGATTTTTCTGTACCCTCAGATTCCAGATTTTCATATAGTCGTATCTCGGCCAAATCTTGCCCTATCCATCCAAATCATACATCAATGGGAAGCTTATTTATTCAGCTTTCAGATCATGTATAAATCTTAATTTTTAGGAAAATTAACACTTACGACTGGTTTTGTTGTTCAGGGTCAATGAAAATGAATTAATTATAATGTAGAAACACAACTGTTCTATTACAACTGCACCATCCCATCTTTAAAACAAAGACGTTCCATATAGTAAGTGCTATTATTTATTTACAGTAAGTTGTAAAGGAAATAACCGAGCTATTAACATGCATGCATGCACAGTATCTTTTATCTTTTCTTTTCTATAGCAGTATGCTTTCTGTCAGTCCTTATATTACTTCCCACTTTAATAATATATTCTTGTTCCAGCTTTAACAAATTAACCAACACAATCCATTGGCAATTCATAACCTTAATTTCAGCAAATTGGTGGCTGTGTACTGTATGATTATGAACACAAAAGAAGATGTTTTGAAGAAAGTTTGTAACAGGCTGTTTTGGGTCACCATTGACTTCAGAAAAACAATACTGTCAATGGTGACCTACAGTAAAACAGTCTGGTTACAAACTTTCTTCCTTCACGTTCAGCAGAATAAAGAAATTCCAACATGTTTGGAACTAATTGAGGGTAAATAAATGATGACAGAATTTTATTTTTTGGGTGAACTATTCCCTGTGATGCCATAGAAGAACCATTTTTGGTTCCACAAAGAACCATTTAGTAAAAATACCATCTCTTTCTTACCTTTTTTGTAAACTGAAAAACATTAGTTTCACCCTTTGTGGAACTAAAAAAGTTTTTCAGATGACAAAGGATCTTTATGGAACCATTTAGACAAAAAAAACACTTCTGTAAAGCACCTTAATTTTAGTATAGATGGATGGTTGGATGGACGGATACCTGAACTTTTGAATAGAAGTCCAGGAAATAGTATAAATAACAAAAACAACAAATTTACCAAAACTACCTAAATGATAACACTGTCCTGAAGTCCAATAGTAAGTCAATCAGCTGAAAGAAACCCTGACAACTGTTTTCATTTACATGATAAAACAATCTGTTTGTTGTAATTACAGCAAAATACACAGTTTTCTGTTCCTGTCTGCCTCTTGGCTCACTCTGCACTCAAACCCATCTGCCGTTCACCGTGCCGCCACATCCGAACCCGAGCAGACCCAGAAAGCACTGATCATCCCCAGCGGCTCTCATTACACTGGGCTTTACAGGGGCCCACCAGGCTTTTGGAAGATTGATGATCAGTCAGTAAGCTGCCACAGCACCAGATTCGCAGAAGGTCTGGATTCACTGGTCTGGTAAAGGAAGAGCAGGAATAGCTGGGAAATTTGGCATCACTTTAGCCTTATTCACTGGCTGAGCCAGCAGTGTTGGAAAGACAGTCATCCATGTCGGCCCAAACAACTGCTGCCAAAGACAACCAGATGATGATTTTATTTCTCAGAAAACAAACCCTTTTGAACAGGTTTTGTTATAGTTAGTGTTATAAATCTACTATTTATATTAATATATTTATATTTATATATATTATACTCTGTCTCTGATGTCTTGGACTTAAAAACACACTTAAAAACTGTTGAGTTGTCTGTCAAAGAAATGTCATCACACCATGATATATCACTGACAAACAACAACCTTCTCTTATTTGAGGCTCTGAAATAAAAAAGAAAGAAAGAAAAGACACCGGTAAATTTTTTTTTTTTTTTTACAGTATCTGTCTAATGACTGACAGCTGCGGTTGCAGCTGGCAGGTGGTTCCAATACTGTGCATCTTAAATGAAAATCTGATTGGAGGTGGCATTTGAGACTTTGTATGGTTAATGGTAGATTATTGGCTAAACATCTGGGCTAGCAACTCAAACTGGGTGTACTTGGAAAGTGTTTGTCTATTCAGTAACTGTTATGCCCAGCAAGAGAGTTTTTGGAATAGACAACTAAATGGCAAGTGGCCAGACAGAGTTCAGCCAGAATGGCTACCATTGTGACTTCTCTTGAGTTGAAACATTGTCAGACCCTTTCCAGTGTTATCTGTACTGATCTGTATCTGTATAAAATATGTGGTTATCATGACTTAATTTGTCGACCTCCATGCAAATAGAAGTGGAAATGTAGTTATACTGGTGTAATGTCTGGCTCAACGAGAGCTTAGAAAGAGCAGTTGGACAAGTTAGCTTATGTCAGGCCTAGGAATATGCTTATATACAGTACATATTTATGAGGCAACTAAAATGTCACACTAGACCAGGGCTATTAAATAAATATGTTTGACTGATTGTGATTGTGTAGCACTCTGTGTGGATAGAAAACTCTTGTCACTGTAAAATCACTTCATCACTCCTGGTTCATGACACTGAGTTAGAAACACTGTCCTTTAACACAGGCGGTGTTAACCTGGTTCCTCTGGTTTCTCGAACTTCTCAAGGTGATGAGTCAGTAGCGTCTTCTCCACTGTCTCTGTGAAGGTGTATCGGTGCTCTGTGAGGCTTTTAAAGGAATTAAATCAATGACTGAACATCAAAGCTGTGTTAAATGTGCTAGAAGGTGGTTCCCTAATGCTGCCCTTAATTAAAGACTGGATCGATGGCCTTTTGTGGAAGGTCTGCTGGAGTCTGATGGCAGCTTCTCTCCATTAAAAGTTTAGTTTCACCAAGATTATTCAACACTCTTCAGTTTCCTATAATCTTGAGGGGACTGGAAAATAAACATGAAAACTCAACAGTCATTTATTTGTAAGTATATTTCTGCAAGTTACCAGTGATAACTTATTAGTCAAGTTAATTATTGATTTTACTGGTTATTGATTTTGAATTTAATTATTATTTTAAGAAATGACAAGATTTTTAAAAAGTCTTAATGAACCTTGTAAAATCTGGCTTTACAAGTTTAAAATGTGGGGCTTAGCGTGAACCTGTTTTTTTTTCAAATCACTTTTCATAGTAAACTTCAATGCCAGACTAAATCTTGAAAATTGTTTATCCAAGACCCACCATTATCCAAGACCCAAAATTGTTTATCCACGACCCACCAGCCGAATACTTTATTCTTTGTTGATGTTTTATTCCTAAAGTAACTATTGTTGCACTGTGCCAATCAGAGCTTGAGGTTGATTCTCTGTGGTCACCAATGAGAAACTGGCGGGAGAGGGTTAGAGGCGGTGCTTGATCGGTCTTAGTTCTAATCAAAGAAGAAAACCACATTTATTCAGTGAAATAAGAATTCCTTCTGAGAACCCAGAGGACAAAGTCTGAAAACAAGAGGAGCAAGAATAAGAAATAGTGTTCAGAGTCCTTTAGACTCTTGTTTTTCAAAAAAAATAAATGCTTTTATTGAGCAGGAGTGCTTGTACACAGACCCACGGGGGGTATCTGGGTCAGGACTGTCAGAATTAGCCTGCCTCTACGCAAACTGATGGGTGTTTTGCCCCTTTAAGCCCCCTTTTTCTTCCCACCTCACCCCCTGCCCATCTCTGCAGGCCTTGGGGAAAATGTTCCTTTGGCCTCCATTAGGAGTGTACAGTGTTCCTCCCCAGCACTCTTGCCACTATTAGTCGAGGAGAGCGACAGTAATGGTGTCGAATGCCTGTGGCGTGAGGACACTTCCACACAGAGACACAAACTCCTGCCACAGACCAACGCTGCTGTTGTGCTCTAAAGAGCGGTGCCTCAGGTCTGAGATCTACATTTGTTTGCCATTAGTTTGAACAACTTATACAACCCTTAAAACAAGCATTTTGCTGTTTGGACATCATGTGTGGACAGGAACTACTGTCAAAATGTTAGAAAAAAACCAATATGATTATGCTATTAGTTGAGCTAGAATGCATAAGAAAACATACAAGAACAAAAAAAGCAAAGTTTGGAGTCTTGCATTTTTGGTAAGAGACTGATACTTTTATTTACTGAGGATGCATTAAATTGATCAATAATAATAAAAAATGTATATATAAAGACATCTATAATATCACAAAAGATGCCAACTTGCAGCAAATCAGCATATTAGAATGATTTCTGACGAATGATGCGACACTGAAATCTGAAGTAATGTTGCGGAAAATTCAGGTTTGCATCTCAAGAAAAAAAACAAAATTCAAAACCTATTACAGTACAGAACATTATTATTAATTGTAAAAAAAAAAAGTCATAATATTATTGAATATGACTGCATTTTTGTCACGCAACTCAGCTTTTTATCAAATCAATTCTGCTGCTGTTGTAAACTAAGTTACTTCTAGAAATTTGTATCTTTGATTACCCTTAATGGGTAATCAATGGATGGACACAGATTTTAAAAAATGATAAATAAATAAATAAAAATGTGAATGTGACTATATAAATGACCGAAAACTACTGCATGCATGTGATACATTTACTGGAAAAGGCATTGTGTTACTGTTACAATGAGTTTTGTGAGTAAAAGTGGCTAATAATCATTTACAATGACCGTGGTGGTTGTCATAATATCTAAAGTAAGTTTTTGTGCATTTATTTTTGGTAACAGTTATAGGATATAGGTAACGTCTAGGTTACTATCGTAACCCACGTTCCCTGAAGGAGGGAACGGAGACGTTACATATGGGAACTCGCC
>JAUCMU010000097.1:14897828-14922904 GCA_032275025.1 Enteromius treurensis | reverse complement strand
AGACTGTTTCATTCTAGGGTCAAATTCTAGGGTTGTAAATGGACCTGTAAAACCGTTTCTGGGCATTTTTTCCCCTTGCCTAAGCTACATACCTTCTATGTACATATCAGAGAACAGTTAAAAATATTCTCTCAATGCATTCTGTGGCACCTTTAAAGACGTTTGACTGCACTTGTTATTGGAAATTTCCTGCACGAAATATCCGTCTGTTCCGCACATAGGTTGAAGTACAGAGCTCGCGCTCACACAACACGAAAGCTTGCACTTAACGACAATGGCGGAGAGAACCGAACGATCTAAAGCTGTGGTTTTCAACTGGTTTGGCCTTAGGACCCACAGTGTCCCATGGTCAAGCCTGCGACAGCTTGTCTTTACTCATTAAACTGCATCTGACAGAAGAATGTCTTTCATGCACATCCTTTAAAATTAAAAAATCTTGTATAAGAAAACATTTTGTAATTACTTATGCTAGCAGTCTTCCAGAATAATGACTTTAACATCACATAAGGACTCTCTAAATTAGTATGTTATAATAATGTTAATAATTTAATAAACACACATTTTGGTTACATTAAAAAAAATATTTAAAGTATTTTTAGAGTATACTTTATTTAGTGTACATTGCAAGAGGTTCAAACCTTTTATTACTTTTAATCCCAAACACAGTTAACTAATTTATCTGAATGTGTTTTAATAAAAATAAACATTAGCCACACCAGATTGTTTAGCGGAATTTTTCAACTTTTTTGGTTAAAGCTGTAGTGAACAACTGTTAGTCCTCTGGCAGCCTACCTGCATGCCCTGACTGTAACCGCTGTCCATTCTTTTACAGGAAAACTGTTGGTTATTTATTTGTTTTGTTTATTTTTGTAGTATTTACTCAAATATTTGCTCACTGTTTGTTAGGCTACAGATAATTATTTTACATTTATAAAAAAAAAAAAATAATTAAGTGTTGTTAATTCTGTTTTCAATTAGTTTTTTTTAGTATTATATATATTTTGTGGTATTGTTAAAAGTAGTAATACTGTTAAAACCTTAATGATACCCATCCCCACTGAGATCTTGCTATGCATGTTTAATTATCATATTGAAAGTAATAATTTTCATATTGCAATTTTTAAAAACTTTTTAGGTATATGCCTTGACGTTTGGTCATCAGACGAGTATATAAGAGAATATAATTTTTTGGCTTTTTATATTATCAGTAGATCTTGGCATGGCATTAGATTCCATTTTTTATTTTATTTTATTTAATTTAATTAATGCTGGTATATTAACTCCATATTATCTGTAGCTTGTTGCTAAATACAAATAAAATATGTAATTATTATATTTCAGAAATTTATTCTAAATGTTTTATTAAAATGCATATTTTCTTCTGTATTTGTTACAGATATATTTTATAATATATAATATAATATAATTTTTTTATATAAATTTGTTTTTTATATTATATATATATATATATATATATATATATATATATATAATTTTTTTTAATTAATTTTTTTATTAGTCTTACACAATGTAGATCGATATAGAAATTTGCTATGTTGGTGCAGTTTGTATCACCTCATTTTATGCATCTTTCTGGAAATGGAAGGTCAAATGAAGTGCACTGAATTATAGAATACAGTATACATACACAGATCCGGTCGTATAGTAAGCCTACTTTTTGAGCCTGCTTTTTCAAAAACATAAGCAGTATATCAAAATGTCATTATGAACCCAATTTTACAATGTCTTCACAGAAAAAACACTTTAATCTGCTTGAATTGTGAGGCACAATTCTTCACATACTGTGATTAGACTTGAGCTCAGGAGCTGTTGATACAGTAGGTGCAGTGTGACCTGGAGTAACTTTCACCTTTCCCAGCTGTTCGAGGCAAAAACCCCATTAAGCTAACCGTGTCAAAGTGGGCTTGATTAGGTGTGATTGTATGTAAAGCGGTTGAGGCGCTTTGGCACATAGATGCTGATTAAATAAATGATTTAGCATTTTTAAACCAAACTCTGGTTTCAAAACTGACAGGTTTTAGAACTTTTGAAAGCTTATTTTGCTCTGAGGGTGCACCCCGCTGAGAGAAACCATTGGATCTGAAACTCAAAGCACACGCAGGCGTCTAAATGAGACCTGAGGTGATGGACGTTATGTCACCTGAAGTGACGCACGTACCGCTGCAGAAAAGGTTTTTGTGAGGTTTAACAGTGTGAGTGAATAGGGAATGTAGAGCCTCATTATATAATAAAGCCAGCCAAACAGGTTTGAAATGAATTCAAGATTGTTCCTCCCCTGATTAGTCGAGAGTTTGGAAAATAAGCTACGGTCTGGGTTTAGTAGCTTCCCAAAGGAAAGAAAATAATTTTTTTAATACCTCACCAAGCAATGAGATTAAAGGGACTCGTTCACCCAAAAAATGACACTTTTGTCATCATTTACTCACCCTCACGCTGTTCCAGTATGACTGGCTTTCTTCTCTGGAACATAAAAGAAGTTTAGAAGATTGTCTGAGCTGTCAAACAACAAAAAGTACAAAATGCACTTCAGAAATGTAACCCATATGGACTCATGGAAGTTACAGAGGCTTCAAAAGGCATGACAGTGAGTAATATTTTATTGTTTTGGACAACACGAACAGAAGAGTTCTTAAAGAATTAGTTCACCCCCCAAAATCTTTTACTGTTCTACTCAAGAAAAAAATTCACCTACCTTTTTGGATGGCGTTGCTCAGATTTGAAACCAAGGTTTGTAATAAGAGTCAGAGGCCTTAATATAAAGGCACCAATTTCTCATCTAATTCCTCCAAGAGCAAATGATCTGAGCAGTGTTTATAGCTTTAAACTCATACGAATGTCAACTTTGGCCCCAAGACAAAGTTCGTACCTCAACTTAATATGAGAACTCCATTAAAACGAATGATCTGCGAAAAAAGAAATAACATTTTGGTCTGGGTTATTTAAAAGAACTCAAATCAAGCTAAAACTGTCGTCTTTTTCCACAAGACTTGAGTGATTAACTGCGATGGCATCTTGACAGCTCTTGGTTCTGTAGGTTACTCAGCGCTGGCAGACTGATGGTGATTTGTATTGAGGCGGCGTGCGTTGAGCATCGTCTATTTCAATCAGCCCCTAAATCAGGCAGACACCAGCTATTGAGCGTGATTTCACGCGGCACACATTTTTCCATGAGATCATATTTTCTATTGGGATGAAAGTGTGCTGTTGGTGGCAGCTTGATCACACCATCCAATCCGCCTCCTTATAAATCAATATCAATGATTAAATTCCCAATGAGATGGAACTGGTTCTGAGGACTTACTGAGAAGCAGCACATTCGAGAGCCATGGGTCCGTAGAGAACTAACATCCATTGATGGCACCATCAAAATGAGGATTTTCTTATTAGACATGAGCATTTGACAATAACCAAGCTCTCGGGGTGTTTATGGTCTTCTTGAATTCTAATATAGTTAATTATTACCCACAACAGTAGCTCAGTAATGACGCAGAGCTCTTGTATGGTTGCAGCGGATGGAACCGCTCTCTGCTTGCTTATTGTCTGATAACGCTGGAAACTGGTTACAAATGATTATGATGATTTGCCCAAGCCATCATTTATTGTTTTTAATCATGCCTCGACTATTTATGTCATCATTACACATGTCGAATTGGCCTCTCTCCAGTCATAAATCTGTAATGGCGCCGAAACATGACTCACAATGCTCAATTAAATAGCTTGAGGCCGGGAAATCAGCTGGAGAAGTGATCTCTAGCAGCTCAGCAGCGACACCTGTTGGAGTTAACCCACCATGACATGAGAAGTCATGAAATGGACTCCATACTGGTTTTGAAATAGTCTTTTATTTGGGAATTACACCCATAAAATGTTCTCATTGCCTGCTAGATATTTCTGAAATGGGTGTCTATAAACAGCAGAAAAGCATTTATTGTGTAGCAAGTCAGAAAATGCGACCAATCAGAACTTCCTCTTTGCCTGTTAATCAATTAGCACACTTCTTCTTTTTAAAACCCCTATATGGTGCAAAGAAGCACCTTAGACGTACCTTTCAAAAACGTCAAATTCAAACGTTCACCGACACATCCCATGAATCCAAAGACAAAAATAAGGAATATCCAAATGAAATGTCCACAAACTGATATTTGACTGCTCCAAAGAAATTGTATTGATTTAACTTCATGTCGACCATCAGGTCTTCAGCAGTCGCTGGAATCAATCAAATCATCCTCGGAGCAGTCAGTGTGCAGACACTTTGTTCGTTTTGTTTGGATTTACCTTTCAAAAGACAGCACTCCAGTAACAGCTTTCATACCCAAAAAAGGATTATTGGAGTGTTTTACAAGAAAATACTCAAGAGTTTTACTTCAACATTTCATGCTCATTTCAAAGTTTCTTGCCATTTTTTTATTTTTTATTATCAATTTCTCAGTTTCAGTTTTTTAGCATTACTAGTATTTCAAAGTACAGAAATGTAAAAGTGAAATCATTGAATGTTTAGCATTTAAAGTACAGGCTCTACTGATGATGAATTGTCTCTTCACAAAGATATAGTGATGTTAGTTGTGTGGCCAATTACTTTTACTTTGGAAAGGCTTTTATTAGCTTTTAAATGTGTGTGTGAATATGATTTTATTGGCTCTGTGAGATGAACAAATTAATTAATATTTTATATGTATGATCTGCGAGATGCGCACTTTGCACTGCAAGGTCTAAATAAAATTGTAAGAAGTAACAGAGTCAGACTTTTTCCCTTGGAAAGAGTGCAATTATTCTTTCACAGTATATTATTTCCCCAAAATTAACATTTTGGTAATAAAGTACTCGACTTCTTGGCTGGAGCTGTTGTTGAATCCTGCTTGAACTAATAAATATTTAACATTAGATAATATGTAATTTTAAATAAAATTGATTGGAAGTACTTAATCCCGCCTAGATCTGTTGCAGTGGGTCCCAGATGTATATATTTATGAATGCATGTTCTCCAGAAAGCTTTCTCTGTTACTCTATATGATGAGGTTATTCCCTCAGCAACCCAGGTAATTTTTAGGTACTGATTGGACCAGGTTAAATTTCAAACCCCAGCTTAATTGTCTGGAAATTGGGTCATTTTTAATATTACAGTTGAGAGGTTGTGTTTAAAAATAACAAACCAGAAATGATTGTATGTTGTTTCTCCATGCATCCTAATATTGCTTTTGTTACAGTAGGTTCATAGTAGTGTCAGACAGCTCACAAATGTACCGCCTACAGACCATTCACTGCCCGTCTGACTGCACGCATTACTGGGAAGCACTTCTAAACTTTGTCAGTTTACAAATCAGATTGCATTAATTGTTATGCAACTTCCTGCAGTCTGAGTGCACAGGTCTGTATCATTCTGCATGGCAACAAAGTTGTGTGTCATATGGCAACACTGAACATTTTTGAGGAAGAACTAATCAGTGGATTTGCCAGGTTAGATATTTAGGGTTTGGTTTGAGGCATTAGGAACAAGTAAACTAAAACGGCAGAAGCTGGGAAATGATCCTTATTTACATAACTGATGCATAACGTTCGCCAACAAGTGGATTTTAGGGTAAAAGGGACAGTGCATGTGACTTGTAACTGTTTGTTTCAGCCTTTTTGTCATTAAAGTTCATTGCAATTGCTGCGACAGTGTGAGAAATGCATTTTTAGAAGTACAAATATTCCATTTTATCACTTAGTGCTCATTTATGATGTTTGTAGAAACAGAAATTCTGATTTGAAGTCTATAAACAGTGCTGTCCAGTGTCTTCTTTCCATGCTGGCTCATCAACAAACAGGAAAATATTACAATATATTGAAAAATGCTTATGTGTTCTCTCTCTCCCTCTCTTTAATGTATAATGTATATGTGTGTGTGTGTATGTGTATATATGTATATGTGTATATATATATATATATATATATATATATATATGAAATTAACTACCTTTTATTAACCTTATATTAACTAAGTTTGGGTTTGATCATACTTTTTTATAACAAATAAGCCTCTTCTGCTCACTAAGGCTGCATTTGTTTGATCAAAAATATAGTAAAAATGTGACATACTATTGCAATTTAAAATGGCAATATATTTTAAAATGCAACTTATATCTGCGATTTAAAATGGAATTTTTCTGCATCATTATTCCATTCGTCAGTGTCACATGATCCCAAACCTTCATATTTTAGTGGAACTGTGATGGATTCCTTTTTAAGAACAGCATTTATTTCAGATGAAACATTGTAAATAGTCGTTTTTGTTCAAGTGAATGCATAAAAGGATTATTTCCTTATCCCATACATCTGAATGGTAGCATAGTTACAGCTGGTGTCAATGAGGCCATTCCTCTTATCCTACTTAGAATCGATGTTAGCGCGTCTGTCTCTACCAGCAGCGAGACACTAAGTAAAGGCCTTACAAGGACACCCGTTCGAGTCTCACTGACGCACAATGATGTCAGGAACGGCTTCCAAGTAAGCTTCCCCCTCCTGAGAGGAACATGCTATGGCTGCTGCGTCTCGCCGGTGTGCCCTAAATTTCCATTCAGACGGCTTAATATCCTTCATTATCATTTCTGCCCCCTGGTTCATTTTCCTTTTAATATCAGCGCCTGTAGCGGTGAAACTGAATTAGTGCACTCTAATGGTATAAAATCCCACAATTACCCGAGGACTTTTTGAAGTGATTTAGAGAGTCTTCAGGAGCACCGGGTTGGTTTAAAGAGCAGTAGGGGATCGCAGGGACTCTGCTGGCTACGGATTCTTATCGGTTTTTGAAATAACCCACGGTGACTCAGAGCGCCGAAGCGTCAATCTTATCCGCGTGTGACCGTGGAAGAACTTCTCATTATTGAAAAGAACTTGACTTGTTATTGTAGCCAATTCAGTGCAGCACTTTCCAACATGTCATGACAATCAGCAAGGACTTTTCATTTTTTGTTGTCTTCCATTGTGCAACTGTCAGCAGAGCAAAACGAATCATTTCCCCTTTGTATTGAAAGTGACTGGAGACCGTGTTCGTCAGCAGACTTCTCGTTTTAGTCGTTGGACTATGATCTGTCATTTTTAATAACACAGTCTGTCTGCTTACCGAAATAGCTAAATGTCATCAAAGTCCAGGGAAGTTGCTGTTTCATGGCTTTTAATTCTCATTGTTCATTTAATTATCAACTTTGATGTCTCAAACCTAAAATTCATCAGGAGAATTAAACAGGCACACGTGAGTCAACGGCTGACATAAAAGCAGCTCATTTTTTGAGACATGTTTGAGTGATGATTGAGATTTTTGACATGTTGAAACCTCTTTGGATACCTTAGAATATCATGTGAGATTGTTTGTTTATTTTTCACATCAGGAGAAACATTTTAGAAGCAGGAGACTTTAAAGTCAACATTAAATGTACATGAAAATACTATTATAAATATTTGTCTTTATAATTTTTTATCTTAATTCTCTTTCAGCTTACTTCATTTACGCTTACTTTGGCTTACTCATACTGTATATGTGACCCTGGACCACAAAACCTTAAGTCGCTGTGGTTTTGTGATTGATTTTTCTTAGGATAGTAAGTGAAGATCATGTTCCATGAAGGTATTTAGTCAATTTCTTACCGAAAATATATTAACAATTCATTTTTAGTTAGTAATATGCATTGATAAGATCTTCATTTGGACAATTTTAAAGGTGATTTTCTCAGCATTTAGATTTTTATCTCCCCTCAGATTCCAGATTTTCATATAGTTTCTCGGTCAAATATTGCCCTGTCCATCCAAATCATACATCAATGGGAAGCTTATTTATTCAGCTTTCAGATCATGTATAAATCTTAATTTTGGAAAATTAACACTTACGTTTCGTTGTCCAGGGTCACATTTGAGCTTGTGTTGGACTTTGGGATGCCTTCGAGTTCAAACGTTTGAGAACCACTAAGCCATTCGTGACTATATAGATGCAAATGAATGTAACATATTGTTTGGTAATTGACATGACACATTGCTTTGCTTGTAATCGTTTCAAAGGGTCCAGACTGATTATGAAGTATGTACCTGTTACGTTTCAGATTGCTGTTGTGATGGGCTCCTGTACAGCAGGGGGCGCCTACGTGCCTGCGATGGCTGATGAGAGCATTATAGTACGCAAACAAGGGACCATTTTTCTGGGTGGACCACCGCTGGTATGTGTTTATTGTCCTAAGGGACGTTTTTTGACACTTTGCTTGTGTTCATCAATGATAAATGTCCCACTCTATACTGAACAGGTAAAAGCTGCTACAGGTGAAGAGGTGTCTGCTGAAGACCTGGGAGGAGCAGACCTTCACTGCAGGTTAGAGAAACACCTGCGTGTTCACATTAACACTTGTTGCAAGCTTTGTTGGACTAATACGTTTTTTAACATTGGTCTCCCCTCAGAAAGTCAGGTGTAACTGATCATTATGCCCTGGATGATAATCACGCCCTTCACCTTGCACGCAAAGCCGTACGAAGCCTGAACTACAAGAAGAATCTTGATGTGAGGACACAGCTGCTCTTGTCTTCTCCGAGATTCTTCATGACTTGATGCTGATCTTCTTTAACTTGTCCACTGCTCATCAGGTCACTGTTGAAGCACCCGAGGCTCCTCTGTTTCCTGCCGATGAGCTTTATGGTATCGTGGGGGACAACCTCAAACGCAACTTTGACGTTCGAGAGGTAATGGCCACAATTTGATCTCTGGGATACAAGCCTGTTAAAATGTTGCCTTAACAGACAATAGTAAATATCACTTTCAGGTTATTGTTAATAACAGGTCATTATCTATTTTTAGGTTATTGCTCGTATTGTTGATGGCAGTAAATTCGACGAATTCAAGGCCTTCTACGGAGACACACTCGTCACAGGTGGATGTTTTTCAGTAAACATCTTTTTGCATTTGAATTTCAAGAATGATTTCTTACTCGCTTTGTTCTGGCTTCTTCATTTGCTTCCAAGGTTTTGCTCGGATATTTGGTTATCCTGTGGGAATTATTGGCAATAATGGGGTGCTGTTCTCAGAGTCTGCAAAGAAGGTGAGCATCTTCTGATCATTGTTCTGACCTTTCATCGGTCTAATCAGTCAACTTCCAGTACACTGCAGTGTAAAGAAATATTAAGAACATTTAGAACAAAATGTAACGTTAAAGCTGCAGTATATAACTTTTTTGTGTTCAAAATTGACTGTTTATATAATGAGCGAGTACACAATGAATCCATTTTGCAAACCGTGTACTACGGTACACCTATTATAAACGTTTATATTCAGACTGGTTCATTGTGGAGTAGCCTCCGTGATTCGTCATAGACATAAACATAGAAGTAGCATCTTTCAGGAGGCTTTTTTTCCATACAGTAAAAGTGTATACTTTTAAATAATTGCTAAAAAATCTCTGGTCTCTATATTTGATAGGGAACTCATTTCATTGAGCTTTGCTGTCAACGAAACATTCCACTGCTTTTCCTTCAAAATATTACAGGTCAGTATGTATGCTTCATTTGAGTGTTACAAAACAGTGCTGATACTGATTGAGTCAGCGTAGGATCGTACATGAAACTGCTGCTGCCGTTAACATCACGATGTTGCTGTGTCTCTTTTTTTCAGGGTTCATGGTTGGCAGGGAGTATGAGGCTGGAGGTATTGCTAAAGATGGAGCTAAAATGGTGACTGCTGTGGCATGTGCCAATGTGCCTAAAATTACTGTCATCATTGGAGGATCGTATGGTGCGGGGAACTATGGCATGTGTGGCAGAGCATATGGGTAAGCTTCTGTATGAACTTGGCTGTTCAAAGTTACAACACTAAACACATGCTCAAGGTGTCCTTGACATTATTCAGAACTCTGTGTGTGCACCTCACAGTCCTAGGTTCCTGTACATGTGGCCTAATTCCCGGATCTCTGTGATGGGAGGTGAGCAGGCAGCCACTGTGCTGGCCACCATAACTAAGGATCAAAAAGCTAGGGAGGGAAAAGAGGTAAGAACTGAAAAGCAAAGCACATTTTCTGACTAAATTAATCTTTTCTAGTGCTTAGGAAATTGAGAGCGAGTTTCTATATCTAAGCTAACATTCTTGGTTAATTTTCCAGTTCACTGCAGAGCAGGAAGCCGCAATGAAAGAGCCCATTGTCAAACGCTTTGAAGAAGAGGGAAACCCATATTATTCCAGTGCCAGGTAACTAGCTAGACATGTATGTTTTAATTGTGCATTACATAAAATGCCCATGATACGTGGATTTTCTTTTTTGGCCTGTGTAATACACTGCTGTTTTTAAATTTTGGGCTCAGTAAAATGTATTCCATATTATATTATATTATATTTATATTTTAATTTGATTTATTCCTGTGATGGCAAAAATACATTTTCTTAAATGTCACATTGAAACATTATATTGAAAACAGTTGTGCTAGTAAATATATTTTTTAACCAGTTTTTGTTTTTTCCCAAGAATCTTTTAATGAATAGAATGCTTAAAAGAATAGCATTGATTTCCAATTAAAAACTTGTATTACTTCTTAAAACATTTTACTGTCACTGATAAATTTTAATACATCCTTGCATCCTTTTTTAATTATTACTTAGTATTTTTTTTTTTAATCAGTCACTTTAAAATCTCCCTAAACTTTGAGTTTCTAAAATGTAGAGCGTCATATAAATGAGTCTTTCCTACTATTTTCCTCCCAGTGTAATGTCTGATTTTCACTTTGGTTGCACTTGCTCCTTCTACCTAGATTGTGGGATGATGGGATCATTGACCCTGCCGATACTCGACTGGTCCTAGGCTTAAGTCTGAGTGCTGCTCTTAACGCTCCCACACAGAAAACACGTTTTGGTGTCTTCAGAATGTAAATCTGGTTTTGTAAAGATTAGAAATTTTAAATTAAATTAGTTTACTTTTGGGCAGTACAACACTAACTTTGTAGACTTGTTTGGTCTCTGTATGTTTGAAAACAACAGTAAAATAAACCTGTAGAACCAGTCACTGAGTGTTGTGTCTCATAAGTTGTGTACATTTCTGGGTTTATTGTACCATTCATACATGAGACAGTTAACCAACACTAAATATTGTTTGGTGTAAAAACATAAAAGTAAACATCTGAAGTTTCTACAGTTTTAAAGCAAGAAACATTATAAGCATATTTGGGGCTTGTTCCATAAAACAAGTTTACCAAATAAGCCAGGTTTATTTCAGTTAGTCTGACTTACTGTCATTTGATCTGGTTTAAAATAAGTCTGACTAATTAAAACAAGCCTGGCTTATTTGGTAAACTTGTTTTATGGAACAGGCCCCTGCAGTGTTTTTTGTTGTTGTTTTGAGTATGTGCTTATATGAATGCACTACTCAAATACCAAGAACGCTTTTTCATTTCCAAACTTCCATGTGCCACTGTTACACTTGAAGAGACGTACAGGCTAGTATTTCCATGATTCAGTCCACACTGTCAATAATTCAAAGTCAATGGTATTATTTATTTAGATGCATCACTTCTATTTAACAAAATTTGAACAAAACCATATAATTTGTTAGTGTTTTTCATTTTAGTTTTTTATTTTACTTTTTTCATTTCTATTCTTAAATATTTGTTTTGCTTTTTCATTTGTTATAGTTTTAGTAATTTTGCACCTTATTTTATTTCAGTTACTTGCCAGGGTGACAAATTATTTATTGTTACATCATGTAATATTTCTATTTCAGCTTTATTTAATTAACTTGTAATATATTTAGTTTTAATTGTTTTCATTTTTTCGTTTAAAACACTGGAAAATTACTTACGTAAACAGCAGAAGTAGGAGAATGTTTATTTTTTAAGGAAAAACAGTGAACCACTTTGGTTACTTCATGTAAATTTACAAAAAAAAAACACATGGCAGATGAATATCATCTCATGATTGTACACTAACTTTGTGAACTGAGACAAAATGATCATATCCAGACAGTATAAGAAACCTTAAGTGTGTTGTATTTAGTACATTTACCTAAAGAGAAAAGAAAGGGAGAAAGTGAGATCATTGTTTTAAGCGTCTTACTGTATCTCAGGAGTCATATCTTTGAAATGTAACTTACAGAAATATCATTAGCCTGTAGGCTGCTGTCTGTGTGCTCAAACTCTGAAACGAACAACAGTCACGTGAAGGATATTCAAATAATCGGTGAATGGAAATTAATCTAGTAGTTTTAAACTTACCGGTGTCTGCAACCACTTCAAATGCCTTAGCATCGTCTGATATGCCCTTTTCTATTCTTAGCCTTTTAACTGAAATGAAATGCGAATGTGAAAGACATTACTATATTAAAAACTGATAGCGTTGCATAAAGATGTTTGTTTATTACTTACTGTTGTAACTGTGAATGGAGACAGTGAAAATCGTCATATTGTCTGGGAAGCGGATAATAAACTCTTGTGGAAACATGCCAGTTGAAATCCAAAAACTCTCTGTTTTTCTACAGAAACACAGCAAAACACACTTCTTTAGCGTTTTGACATTAGCTAGGTTAGCTGGATCTTTTTTCCAGTTTTTATCAACGTACAGACCCGTCGATAATGTTCTCCGGTGGGTGATTCTCGTCGTTGGATGTTGCCAACACGACCTGTGCTCCGTATGAACTTAAAGCAGCGTCCAGCATCATGAATTTCAGATATTTAGATGCAGGAATATGTCAGACGCAGGAATTTTCACTTGGAGGCAATCTGAGTTGCTAAGCAACAGGTAACTCGCTGCGTCGCAGCCGATTCATTTCCGTGAATCGGTTCATTTGGATAGGTTTCATATAAAAGAACCTGTTCTTATTATTCCGATATTATATTTTTTATAGCGTTACTTCGTGTACAGCGCATTATCCCTAACCCAAATCTGCGATATGCGACATGTATCCAAGTTTGTTGCAGCCGTGATTAGTTCAGAAACATTAAGTAATTTAGAATTGTATCACATTGACTTATATATATTGTCTGAATGCTATTAATAAAAACCAACTGTTTCGTGTTTAAAAACACTATATCACACTATATTCACACTATATTTTACTTGTTAACGGTTCATGCCCAAACAAATCCTTCACACCGTTTTTAGATGCAGTTGTTGAAAAGGTTCGACTCAAATGAACAACTCTTTCAGGAATCAATCCAACGGCTCTGAATCAGGCATCGCCAGTGTCGCACGATTTGAGCGTCATCGGCAGCTGGCTTACATCAAGTGCGCACGTTGCACTTAGGAAATATTGTGTTGTACGGTTTTAAATATAAAATCTCCATGGCTAATGGTGCCGAAGAACTCGTATTTTGTCGTGGAACGGGTCAAGTGAGTGTTATACCATTTTAAAGAGTTAGATTTGGCTACACTACGTTAGCTTGTATCTTAGATTCAAGTAAATATAGCAGATTGTTGTTGCTTGTTAGCTAGCATTTGTTAGTCGCACATAATTGAAAGTCCAACTTTTCTAGTTTGCCTTGTGTTTTAGGTCTTAAATTCAGCTGGAGTAAGAACGTCTGACAAATTTGTAACGTAGCATAAAGTATTCATCAGAGTTTAGTGGTCAGTGATCTCTCCCCTCTCTTCAGAGCGATGATTCTGACATTTGGGACGATACGGCTTTAATTAAAGCATATGATAAAGCGGTTGTGTCGTTCAAGGTAATAATGCTTCAAACATGCGACCACAAAGCTGATACATTGGGGTTTACTTAAATTCTGCAGTGAATTCCTCCTTTGTTTCTCTTCTCCTTTGCCCACCAGAACGCTTTGAAAGGAGAGGATAATGTGACGCCACACAAAAAAGACAACCCCGGGAAGAAGCGGAAAAACAACAAAAAGAGTAAAAGTAGAAAACGATGTAACGCAGCACCTGATAAAGAGGTAAACGCGAACGAGGTCAGGGCTCGAGTTGACTTTTAACGCAGGCCAGTGCGGCTAAACTGAAATGTGTTTTACAGTGGCAAGTTGGTGACCCCTGTTACGCAATCTGGGCTGAAGATGGCAACTTGTATGCTGCTACAATTTCCTCGATCGACCAGGAGAAGGGCACCTGTATGGTCTTTTATACTGAATATGGTAATGAAGAAGAGCAGAACCTCAGTGACCTTCTGACAGAGGCCTCAGATTTGGATGAAGACACTCAAAAAACTGCAGATGTATGTAGAATGTGACACTGCTGCTTTTTAGTAGACACTAGTTGTTTGAGGGGATTGAGGAATTGTTCACACTAAAATGAAAATTTGCTGAGCTCACGTACCCTCAGGCCATACAAAATATAGTTTGTTTCTTCATCGGAGGAGATTTGGAGGAATGTATTATTACGTTACTTGCTCACCAGTAAATCCTCTCCAGTGAATGGGTCATCTAGAGATTTTTCTAAATCTGTTTTGATAATTACATTGATCTACATCAATTGGATGGTCTGAAGGTAAATCTGCAAATGTTCATTTTTATTAATAATGCAGTTGTATAATATTGCTGTTCATTTGTCTCATTGCAGGTCAAAGAGGCTGAGTCTTCAACAGAGGAGAGCGATCGATCTTTCACTCGGCAGCAGTCTGGCCATCAGAAGCACAAATCTAAAGGCAGGTCTCCCATGGGGCCTCCATCATGGGTTCCTGGTTTCCCACCTGGACCTCCACCAGGACCTCACTTCCAAAAGGTGAATATTTAACATCTTTCTGGTGTTGTCTTATCTTATTTTCAAAGGCAGTATTCAACATTGCAAAGCGATTCCACTAGCTCGTCAGTTAAAAAATAAAAAAAAGTTGTTTTATATTGCACCTCACAAAATACTGAGACAATGTTTTCTCCAGATGGATGGCAGACGATCAGATGGTCCTGGACCTTTCTTTCCTGGATGGCCTCCAATGATTCCACCTGGTCCTCCGGTAAGATGCAGCTGGAAATTACTGTACATGTTTTTACATGAAAAGTGATCTAGAAAATGCATTTACAAACATAATAAAATATGAATTTATTGTTGGTCCAGATGATCCCACCACCTCCACCAATGAGTCCAGACTCTTTAGAGGATGACGAGACTTTGGGCAGTATGCTCATTTCCTGGTACATGAGTGGCTATCACACAGGATACTATTTGGTACATTTTTAAATTCTGTTACTGCTTGCCATTCACAAGTATCGTATTGTGCACCTGGTTGTTTCTTTTCTTCAACTCCTGCCTCATTTCCAGGGTTTAAAGCAAGGCCGTAGAGAGGCTGCAGCTTCTAAGAAATCACATCGGAAATGAAGACCCAGCGGTTAGTTTTTTATTAACCTTAGGATTTTTACAAATTGCTTTGACTAACTTCTGATTTAGATTTACTTTTTCCCTCTTTAGAGCAGCATATGAACGTGATCCTACAGCAGGCTTGGTTCAGATTTCTATTTTGTATGGTTTGTAAATAAATGAATTAAAAGTAATTGTGCTTTTTCCAAAGTGTGTGCATATTTATTTATTTTTTTAATAGGGACTACCTGCAAATCATTTTGGGATCATGATCAAGCATTGCAACTTTACACTACACCTCCTTCAGATTTAATTTGCTATAATTTGCTAAATGTTACTGAGGATGAAGTCAAAAATACTAAATTCAAGGTCATAGTTTGAGCCAGACCATTTAAATTATAGTAGCTGAAATCATGTGTTGTAAATGTGGTCATTTTTTATTTTTTATTTTTTTTATTTTAAGAATATGATTAATATAAAGCAACCAAAAATCAAACTGCTTTTCTTCTTCTCTGAACTAGGGTTAACACAGATTTTACCTCGGGTCACTTAAGTTGGTAGTCTTGTTTAACAAACTTTTCCTCTTTGCCATGCCTGGGGCCTATTTTGTAAAACAAGTTATTTAAACTAGTCAGGTTTATTTTAATTATTCTTACAGCCAGTTGATTTAAGTCTGGCTTACAGTAAGCTTGTTTTATGAAACGGCCCCTCTTATTATGGTATGAAATAAACATTTTTAAGATTTTCTTGGGCAATTGTTGCAATTCTGTTAATAAGTGGATAAATGTTTTTGAGAGTAGGTCACTAAGTGTGTGTGTCACAAAACACGCATTAATTTTGATCACAAATGTTGCAAACATTTTTTTTTCGCTTCTCTGACTGCATGACCAAGGGCCACAAAGTATTTGGTGAAGCTTTGGTTTGGGTTAACGCTTATGACAACATTGTCATTTGACACCTCAAACTTCTAAATGCTTCAATCATTCAATAAATTGTTTGAAAATCTTTGAACTCTTGAGGCAATACGGAATACCCTTTAGATTTGATTAGCACCCACCATCCCAAACATTTTATGCAAATCTGACCATACTCATTGAGTCATTTATTTATATAATTACCCAACTTCGTTTACATTTGTGTTGACCTCAATCAAATCCATTTCACTATAATTTTTCTAAGAAAGATTGTTAATAAAATATAATTACAAAACGCTGGTTACTTATTGCTTTGAACAATTAAGTAGCCATGCCTCCAAAATCATACAATACATAGAGGACATTAGACAATGTCAAAAGCATCTTTCAGAAATGAAATAAAAACAAAAGGAATGCGCTTCATAAACTAAAGCCATACATTTTCCTCTTAAAATAGAGCATTTGCAATCAGAGCTTTGCCCTTTATACAATAGGGTCATGGGCAATTAATAATTGTATCTACATCTTTGTCCTACATCTGTTTAAAATTGTTCAAATATATAAATAATGAAAACATATTTGTATCACACTTAATTAAATGTAGCGTGATTTTCTCTGTCGTTATGCTCCAAAAATGTCTTCATGGTATCTCTTCTCAACCTGCCAATAAAAGGTGGTCATGGCATGAGTTAATTGGTCATATAGCAGTTCATATGAGATTTGAAACATCTAAATGTGTTTTGAGAGCTCACCTTCAACTTCTCCAGATATTCTCCAGCTTCTGTGATGGTCATGCCTGTTCTACTTGCCAGGATATCTTGCAAAGTGCAAGCAACATCTCGGGCCATATTCATGCCACCGCAGACATACAGATGACCTGTGTTCTTGTGTAGAGCCTCTATTGCTTTATCAGATAGTTGCTCCCTCAGGACATCCTGCACATACATCTGTTCCAAATAACACAAGCTTACAGTTACAGACAGAGGACAAACTGAACCCACTGTGAATGCATCTGACGTTAACAGACAGACTGAATCCTACTGGGTTTTATTATAAATAAACATTATTTCTAGTATAATACAGCATGAACACCATTTCAAAGACGTACCTTTGGTCTACCAGGCTGGCGAGAGTAAGCTGCATTGACATTGCACAGAACACCATCGAGTCTCAACTTCAGTTGTTCTACTTTATAGAGATGGTCTGTTTCTGAATCACGACACCCGAATAGCAGTGTCATAGGACTAATTTGCAGACCTGAAAATGAGTTAAGACAAATTATTTAGGACAAAAACGTTGGCAGTTTAAAAGAAAAACAATAGCTGAAGGCAGCTAAAATAAAATGTAGGATAAAGTGGTTAACTGGTTGGGATAGTATCTCATTTTATCTTAAGACATTATCATACGCTTTTGCGTTTGAACTTAGTTACTGAAATTAGTTTGCATAGTTTACCCGTCTTTTTCATGTCATGAACACGTTGTTGCCAGAAGCTGCGGAAAGGAGCGATTCCACTGCCAGCTCCTATCAGAATAACTGGAGTGCTGGGGTCTTCTGGGAGATGGAATCCACCCGAGCTGAAATAGTGAGCAAGTCAAGTTTTCTATGTTGTTGAGACACAGAACACAGAAAGCTAAAATGCATATATGCATTAAGTATTTTTATGAGATTTTCGGTACCGGTGAACAAAGCAGGGAACCGTGTGTCCTCTTTTGATGGTGTTAAACCATGTGCTGCAGGTACCGAAATGCATAGGGCCCTTTCCACCTACATTAAACAGAACAGATCATGATCCTCACATCTGGTGAAACATGGCTTTTTTTATGAACAAATTATCTAATGTCATTGTTGCATCTTTCATACCCTGGGTGTGGTACTCCACCACAGATACAGTGAGATGTAGTTCGTTGGGATGACGGTCCAGTGAGGAGCTGACAGAGTACAGACGGGGCTTCAGGAGAGGAAGCTGGCTGAGAAGGAAAGCTGCAGGGACTTTTAGAGATTTAAATTCTGCGAGGACCTCCAAGAAGGTGGGCCTGTAGAAGTCTTTCCATGTAGAATATTCCTGAAAATCCTATGGAGAAATGGGGGAAGACTGTAAATGCATTCACTGGAAATATGTGTCATTTTATGCGA
The DNA here is from genome assembly GCA_032275025.1 of Enteromius treurensis. Taxonomy (NCBI): domain Eukaryota; kingdom Metazoa; phylum Chordata; class Actinopteri; order Cypriniformes; family Cyprinidae; genus Enteromius; species Enteromius treurensis. The sequence continues at coordinate 14,904,612 of JAUCMU010000097.1, read as the reverse complement.
AATCATCAACAAACGCCCCATTTCAATTCTTATAAATGATGAATGTAACGCAATTACCGATGCAAGTGCTTCGAGTCGTTTGCGATCCTCTTCCTGACTCGCAACTGTAGAGAGTTTGCGCAGCACGCTTTGCGAAGGTGGAGTTGTGACATCAAGAAAGTATGTAAGAGTCTGAACCAGCGTGCATGCAGGGATACGTTCATCTGTCAGCCATCTCTTTTCCTCTAAAAAGACCACAGGAAAGACCCATACAGATTAAGTTTGAAGTCCAATAGAAACACTTCTGAGCAATATTTGTTTATAGTTAATTATAAGGAAAGGACGTGACATGTGGCCAGGTATGGTTTCCCATACTAGAAATATTTGCTCTGGGTTTAACCCATCCAAGTGCACACACGCAGCAGTGAACAGCCATTGCTGCATAATCCCTGCCGGACCTGGGACTCAAACCCATGACCTTTGGGTTACAGGTCAGACTCTCTATCCACCACAACTGCACCCAATTATTACTAATATACTAATACTAGTGAAAGTTACCTTGGCTAGAGTCAGAAAGGTACTCCAAATGAAGGCTCTGGTTAACAGGAGGAGCATCTGGAAGATGCTTCAAGATCCCATCCACCAGCTCTGGAGAATTCTCTGGAAAAATCCCCACATGATCTCCAGGGGCAAAATTCAAGGCCTCTGTGTTTCCGTCCGTCTGCAGCTCAACCAGGATAGTAGAACGACTGAATAAAGAATAAAAGGTTTTAATTAAAAAGCTACATTTAAAAAAAATATTTACACGTTTTTTAAATAAAAGGCTCTAGAATCAAACCTTGACTGAGCGCTCTGCAGTTTTTGCCTTCTTTTAAGCGTCACAGGAAACACAGTTTTAGAGTGAAGAGCAGACAATGCTGTAAAAACAGATTCATGATGTAAAATCCTGTTAAAACCATGTGTTTATTGAGTTTCAATAAAACGTCATTGACTGAATTATTAGGGTTTTGATAAGTAGAGATGTACCTGAAACTCGGTCCAGAGTGAAACTGTCATGCTGTACTCTGTACTTCTGTGGGTCCCAGTCATCTGAATGTTGCTCAACAGCTTTCAGCTGTTTTTTAATGTTGAACTCCTCACATGCATCCTTAAATTAAAAACACATGTTATTGGTTATAGTAATAGTAGTTTGGTTTACTAAAACTAATTTTTCAAGCACAGAGCGAAGCATGGAAACCTCACCAACCTTAAAAGCAGCGCAAGCCCATGCAGAGAAAGCCTCGTCTTGTCCATTCAGCTCATCTCCCTCTCCTGTGACAGTCAGACGCTTGGCTCCCAGCTCAGCAAGCTTGTCATCCACAGCATGAGCAAAGGCACAGAATTGAGGGTAAACACGTGAGCCGAGGCCAAACACACTGTACCTGTAGTGAGAAGAGCAAGTCAGGGCTTCTGTGCTGTGATAACATACCTACAGGTGATATGTGACAATATTTGCAGCTCTAGGCTACACACCTGACAGGGTTTTTCAGTGTTTGCAAGTTGAAAAGCTGCTTCCTGAAGCTCTGAGGAAAAGAAAATATGAATGTGTCATGATATGATATGTCATAGTATAACACTGTACTTTTAATGTGTTATTAAAATTGAAAAAAAAACTATAATCAATGTTGTTCTTTTGAACTTTACGCTCCTAAAAGAATTCTGAAGGTTTCTACAGAAATGTTATGAACTGTTTACAGCATTGTTAATAATGTGTAAGGTTTCTTAAGCACCAAATCAGCATATTATAATTATGTTTGAAGGATCATGTTACATTGAAGACTACAGTAATGAAAGCTGAAAATTCAACTTTTTAAAATATATTAAAATCAATATGTTTTAATAATCTTTCAGAATTTATACTGTATTTTTATCAAATAAATGCATTTACTAAACAAAAAAGGTAATAGAAATAATTATTTGCGATATTTATTTTCCATACCACTCCATTTCCTGGGCTTTCTCCATTGCCAAACGTACTGGTGACCACCATCAGAAGGCTCTCTGTCTCAATCTCACTAAAATCATAGTCCTCCATGCATACCAGCTATATTAGGGAACAAGAATGAATATTTTTGTTCATATACTAATCTGGCATTATCACAATATTAGAAAAGCTATTTTTTAAAAACAACATTTCTCACCCTGGATTCGAAGGCACGGTTGAGCATAGTGTTCAGTTTTTTGGCAAAGGTCAGTGACTTCCCTGTTTCTGTGGCATAAAGAACAGTGCAGCGCACCCTCTTGGCCATGACTGCTTTGATGAGGGTTTGAGAAAAAACCAACGCCCTAAAAAGAAAGAACATTTGAATGTAAATGGCACTGGAAGTTGGCAAGAATGTAATGCAGTATTGTTTTGTTTGGTCTGTACCTTATGAGTCCTTTGAAGCTGATCTTACACCTTTTAAGTCCTTTCTTCTCATCTTTCCACTTGTGTGTTAGCCATGCATCGGCCTGCAAAAACAGCATCCATTTACACCACTGCCACTAATGTCAAAGTTTCCTTTATAAAACACTACCAGCAGTTAAGGATTGGTTTGGGATCAAGTTTGATACCTGGTAATAGAAGAAGGGAGAAAGGATGTAGTTGAGCATCTCCTGATGGTACACGGAGGAGAGCGAGCCAGACATTGGCGGGACCAACCACACCCAATCAGCTGGACAGCCTCCACGAAGACGGACTTCTGTCTCCAAGTGCTGCATGAAGGACTCGCTTGCTGAATGGTGGTCCGTGATGGTGACCTTGTTTTTCTGCAAAGCAATGATTACAACAAAAAGACCAATAAATATCTTAATGGCTTCATCAAAATCAAAAGAAAAAAACAATGAGGCTGCAGTTACTTGAATCGATTAGCAGATCAACGTAATGCTGAAAAATGGAAAGACAGTTTACCTGGTAGCTATGAATCACTGCAACATTTATAGCCACAAGTGCCTGGTCTTTCCACAGTGAAGACAGCTTGCGTGTCTCTAAGCCCATTAGCTGGCCAATGTGCTAAAAGACATAAAACGATAAAAGCAAAACATCAGTATCAAAAGTATCAGGATGTGCTAAGTTACTGTCATGACACAGTGAAGCCAAACTACCTCCAAAACGTTGTATCGCTGGCTGTCACAGAAGTCCCTCACTCCAATCTCAGTGCCCATGTACCAGCCATTGAAAGGACATGCTGCGAATTCCAGGCCACCGATTTCCATGAGCATGTTGGCCACTGCAGGAACTGCATACCACTTGAGATTTAGATCTTTGAACCATTCATACCTGAACAAAAGCAGAGGATTTCATTGTCTGATAAAAGAAAAATCACCCGTGGATGCATATTTTTTTGAACATAAAATTCATGTTACCACAAAATATATAGAAAACAAAGCCCTTACTCTGGGTGCTCTATCGGGACCTCCAAGACCAATTCTGGAGCAATATCAAAAACTTCAGGGTCTTCTCCATTCGCCTGCAGGACCAGTGGAAGCACATCAAAGCGACCATACTTTGGTTTCCATCCCAGCTGAACACACACCTGCAGAAATAGAGAACATTCCTAGTGGTTATGTGAACCTTTCTAATAGAGGCAATGATGGCCGGTACCATCTGAATTTTTATTTATTTATTTTTAAAAAGGTAAGATATAATTTAAAAGTGTTTTATTTGTTAGTCCCAATGCTTCTATGTTGGTTACCTGTGTAAACTCCACACTCGATGGGTCCCCGATAACACTTCCATCTTCCATCTGATAGCCAGCATATTTTATAAGCTGACCATTCCACACACGAAAATCATGCTCTCCGTCTGTTCTCTGAGGAAACACAGTGATGGTAGACCTAGCAAAACCAAAAGAAAAAAGTTCCTCAATGAAACAAAATCAAAGCCATTCTTTGAATTTTAAATGGTAAACGGTACATTTCTAGAGGTTTCCACAGCTTCTCAAAGAAAAAGAAGCCGGTGAAGATGCAGGAATCACGCTTTTATGCATGTTCATGCTTAGATTTTTATTTATGCATATATATATAAATGCGTTAACTCTATTTTACATGCAAATATAGCCAAAATCACAGCATAGCCATTGCCTATATTGTGTATTTTATCAGACAACGGATCGGTTGTAAAGTAGTAGAGCTGGTTTAGTAGGCCTAATAATGGGGTGCATTTTATTCACTATTTCCTGACAACAGAAACCATTTAATAACAGTGAAAACAGTCTTATGGAAACCTGGGTACATTAAATTACATTGTGTGACTACAGAGAAGTAAGATAAAATGACGCACTGATGTAATGAATATGCAAAATGACGTATGACGTCATCTAACGACTTTTCGATTGAAAAAAGTGGGCAACACTGCTGGCAGTTGATGCCTTACGCAGACTGCGTACTCTGCGTATAGAGAGCGGCGGTACTGCAGCACATATAAATTCAACTTACCTCACGTTTCCTCCATTTGTTGCGTACTTAAGATGACGACATATGGCATGAAACATGTCCTCGGCGGTCTTGCACTGACGCGCATCGAAAAGCTGCAGAAGAGACTTCTGTTAGTATAAACGCATGGATGCAGAACCATTATCTGCACAAAAAATATCAAACCTGTAAATTCGCCCATTGGATTCTGCCAATGCACCTCGGCGCGTTTCTCCAAGCCTGTTTGGCCCCAAAAGTGAGTTCATCTGTAGTTAGTGAGTAGGAGCCGGTCAGGGTGATCTCCAGTGTAACCCTGTCAATCCGAGCCTGGTGTTCTGGTGGATTCGGGCTGCGCAAAAGGCGAGCATCATTTATTTCCAATGTAAAGTAAACCTATTTCCTTCCCTGTATTTTAAGACTAACGAAATATGAGTAAACCTTTTGTTCTACTTTGGCGAGTTCCTGTAGGCTAACTATAAGGAAACTAATAATAAAAATGAAACGCAGTCAATAGGATAGGAACTCCACCTAGTCTCCGCCCAAATCGAGTGGGGGATTACATAAACCTGTCAAGATTGTTTAAATATTTTCAGTCAGGCTGGATGGTGAAAGGGTCTTATATATTATATAACCCTATATAGTATATATAATTAATGTTTTATTTTTCCGACGTATAATATCATTCATTCATTTATTGGAATACTTGCGATGGTTTCATTGTAATGGAATATTTATATACACACTACCGTTCGAAAATTTGGGGTCAGTAAGATATTTAATGGTTTTTAAAGATGTTTCTTCTGCTCATCAAGGCTGTATTTATTTGATTAAAAATCCAGAAAAAAACAGTAATACTGTGAAAAATTCTATCAATTTAAAATAACTGTTTTCTGTGTGAATATATTTTAAAATGTTTATTCCTGTGATACAGAGCATTATTACTCCAGTCTTCAGTGTCACATGATCCTTTCAGAAATCATTCTAATATGCTGATGTTTTATTATCAGTGTTGGAAACAGTTGAGCTGCTTTATAGTTTTTTTTAAGATTCTTTGATCATTATAATATTACGCATTTATTTAAAATGGATAATAATGTTCAAAACTACTGCTACACTACTGTTCAAAAGTTTGGGATCAGTACATTTGTATTCTTTCTTCTTTGAAAGAAATGAATACTTTTATTAACCAAGGATCTATTAAACGAACAAAAAAGTCACAGCATAGATTTACATTTTAGAAATGTTTTATATTTGGTAAAAAATTATGTTGTTTTGTACTTAAGTCAAAGAAAAAAAAATCTCAGGTTCCAAAAAGTATATTTGGCTGCATAACTGCTTCCAACATTGACAATTGTGAACGGTAGTGTATGTATATTTGTGTGTGTGTTTTTTACCTCTTCTGATGTCCTGTAAAGTCTTATAAATGGCTGTTTTCAAACACTCCCCATTTTCCATTGGTCAGATAAACAGTTGCCAGTCCCACCCCAAATGCCATTGGTCAGTGTCGCTGGTTAAGATACTCAAAACAAAAATAGAGAGCTATTGAGAGAAATCAACCTACAAATGTCTTTCTTGTGTCTCTCCAAATTAAGCTGGGATAGGAAAAACTATTTTAAAATCCAAAAATTACACACTTCACTTTAAAATACTGATTTAGCTCGCCATGCTGTTGTCAGTTTATGTATTACAGCTACTGTACTGCTGTGCCCTCTTATACAGGTCGGGAATCGTGAAGCCTGGGCTAACAGAAGATGAACTATGGAGGGCCAAATACATCTACGACTCTGCTTTCCACCCCGACACGGGAGAGAAAATGCTGCTAGTTGGACGCATGTCTGCACAAGTGCCCATGAACATGACCATTACGGGTTGCATGCTTACCTTTTACAGGTAAGCTCACTGTCACACTCGATCACTCATTGTTCTGGAAAGAGAGAAAGTGCATAAAGACCTGAATATGTTATACATTAAAGCCAGAAATGGAAACTGAGTAAATCTTTCCATGGCCTGGGATAACTATCCCAGCTCAGTTATGTAAATACTTCCTAAATGAGTCATCGTGGAAAAGACGGCACTCTTACTGAATAGCTTAGTTTAGTGGTTGGATTCAGGGTTAGAAGGTTGACTGTTTAATGGTAGTATTTTATTATGCTCTTAAAACATTCATCAAAAGTAAAAGAATACTTAGAATAAGTCTTAAAAACGTAACTTCTTTTTAACTGGTTCTGTTTGTTTTTTTTTACTTTGAACAGCAAGTCCTCTGCAAATGGGTCATTTGACCAACATGTGCCTTAAATTACAGCTTTGTGTGAGACATTCGTATGACTGCAGCATTGTCTATGAAAGGGATTTTAATTAGAAATAGTCTCATTCT
>JAUCMU010000097.1:14833687-14864281 GCA_032275025.1 Enteromius treurensis | reverse complement strand
ACTATACTAAATATTATATTTCGACTTTAATCTCGTAGTTTTGACTTTATTCTCGTAGTATTTCGACTTTTATTCTCATAATATTACGACTTTAATCTCTTAGTTTTATATATATATTTTTTTTTTTGGTGGCACTAAAACTCCTAATCCTAATTATATACTATTACTGGGAATTCAAACAAGAATTTTATGCATAACTGCATAGCCCATAACCTTTTACACTATATTCTTTATATATTATAACAATGGGAATTGTTCTTCATTCTTAAATAAACTCTGTCAGCCTGTACATTATTCTGCTTATTACATGGCTCCACACTACATAGATAAATGACAATACATTTCAGTTGAAACTATTTTATATTGTTAGAACAAATAGACAATAGACTTATTTACATTTAGTCATTTAGTAGATTCTTTTATTCAAAGCGACTTGGAAGCAATCAAAATCAACCAAATAGCAATGATATGCAAGTGCTATAACAAGTCTCAGTTAGCTTAATGCAGTACACATAGGATGTTTTTATTTTATTTTATTGTAAACGAAAAGAAAACAGAGCAAGCTAGTGTCGGGGGCCTTTTTTGTGTTTTGTTAATTGTATAATTAAGATTCTTTCGACACACATTCACAACAGTACTACAACGCATTAAAAAAGTATAACAAACACGCTGACCCCAATCTGTAGTGTATATTATATCACTTTAGGTTTGTAATTTCACATTTTTTAAATGTGTATTTCAGGAGACAAGAATACGGGCCGCAGAGAAGGATCCTCACAGCAAGGCACAGAATATCTGTATCACTAACCAGTACGGAGGAGAGGAAGTGACGCACACACTAGCTGCAGACAGCAGAGAAGACACGCAGCACTGGATGGAGGCCTTCTGGCAGCAGTTCTATGATATGAGTGAGTGCATCAATTATGAACTCACTGGAAAGCCATACAAAAGGCTGGACTGTTACTTAGCAAACATTTTTAGAAGCGGTGACAACAACAGGCTAAAACACACAATGCTCAGTTATATAATTAGGAAATAATAATAAATAGTTTAAATACATGAATTATGCCCGGTGATATAATTCATTGACCTGATTGTGAGTTCAATGCGCTTGGACTAAAAGCTGCATGCTGCTCCCTCTCCAGGCCAGTGGAGGCAGTGCTGTGATGACCTGATGAAGATTGAGCTGCCTTCCCCTCGCAAACCTACCATAGTCACACCGAAGCAGGGCTCCCTCTACCATGAGATGGGTCAGTGTGTTCACACACCTTTTCACACATTTACAGAGGCTGGAGGACAGAGTTTGAAGCTCTAGACGGTCACAAAATAAAGGCCATTGACACAATAGAGCCAGAAATAATGCACAAGCACAGATATGCCTGTGAATCTAACGTTGATGTGTGGTGGATTGATCTGCATGTCCTCATCCTCTGTCAGAGTCTTCCTCTTTATCAGTCTACGTCTTTTAACTGCTGAATTGAAAGTCTGCTTTTTCTGACAAACTGACATTCTTTTCTTTCTCTTCTTCTGTCTATCTTCTCCGTGTTTTTTATGTCTGTCCCTTCCTTTCCCCCCCTCCTCTTTTACATTGATTTTTCATACACTCTTGGATTCATGCCTTACATTTGTAATCCAAACATCCATCCCATACATTCCCCAACCACTGCATCATTATTTGGTTGATATATAACCAAATCCCCACAACCCTGCATTTGTTGGTCCCTCGTGTGTTTTTGCTGGCCCTCCCCCTCCTCAGTGGCCCCTGCATCCGGTGAGGGGCTTTTGCTGCAGGATAACGCTGTCTCTGCTGAGATCCGAGCTCTGCTCTCCTCCTATTACAATGACAGGTGAAGTAACTGATGAGAAGTTACCTGACCCCACCTTCTGGCCCACATGATCCCAAACATTTTTGTCATCCATGTGACCAAAAACCTTTGTTTGATGTATATTTCAAATACATTTCTAACCTTAATATAAACGAAATTATTATTATTAGTGTTGTTGTTTGGTATTTATTTAGTAGATTGCTGTATATTCACGGTTTTAATTTATACTTTAAATTGTTTTATTTTATTCAAAAATGAAAAGAAAAAAAATAAGTAAAAGGAATGAATAAAATTTGTAAAAAATACATTTTAGGTAACAGAGTAAATGTATTTTAATTTACTCATTTTCTGTTAACAATTACTTTTACTTTTACTTTTTTTTTTTTTTTTAACTTATTTTGTCTTATAGTAATCTATATAATAATGAAAAATTATTAAATAAATGTCTGAAAATGTTATACAGAGATATATATATATATATATATATATACTCATTTATTTGACTATTTCTATAATATCTTTTCACTTTTTGTGCACATTTTATAACACATTTTGTACATTTTAATTGTTAAAATAAATTTTACATATTAATTCTAGGTGACATTAATAATTTAATTCTCAATTGTTCCCCTTGTACTCATTTTATTGTAAAAGTTTATAGTGTGTAAATTCATGGTTTTAAATTTAATAATTTTACTTACCTCATTTTATTTCATTTATAATAAAAATATGCTTTCATAAGATTCAGATTCCAACAATGATCTTACCAGTGCTTTATTGTGAGAAGAAGCTCAGTGGTAACAAGTTACAAAACAGATCTTACTCTCTGAAAGCATTTTTAGCGATTAAAAGGATGGTTAAGGAAAAATGAAGCTTGCAACTGAAAACCAGCTGTCAAATAAAATGAAACACCCTTATCTTTTTTGGAAACACAAGGTTTCATTATGGCTATCTTTTGTCTTCCGCCACAGTTATTGACACGTCTGATGACATCGGAACGGTCACCGACATCCTGGCCCGTCGTATTGAAGAGTTTGAGCTGAGGGCCCAGCTCGGATCTCCCCCTCACTGGATGGCCTTGTTTGATGAAGATCCCCCGAGATCCCCTCACACCCATCAGCGCCTGCCGCCCCACTCGCCCAGTCCTCGCCTGCACAGCCACCAGCCCCGCAGCCCACGCTGCCACCGCACACCCGGCCTTCTCTCCTCCAACGCCAGCCTGACCTCAGACAGCGACAGTCCCACAAGCATCAGCCCCTGTTTCCGCCAGGCATGGTCTCCCGACGCCTCTTCCTCCTCGGGACGCTTCCGGCCCCGTACACTCTCCCTGGACGCCAAGCTCTCCACTCTGCGCGGCCGGGGCTACGGTGGCTTCCAGTGCAACTGTCAGCCGCCCACAGCTAGCTCCATATCTCCCCGCCCCGCTCAGACTGCTCTGTCCTGCTCCAGTTCCACTTCTAGCAGCAGTTCCAGTGAGGGAAGCAACAGTCAAGAGTTAGACCTGGGCTTCTCTCGACCGTCCGGCGCACGCCGCAGCTTGAGGAACCTGAGAGCAAAGCTAGACCCCAGGAACTGGCTGCAGAGTCAGGTGTAGAGGTCAGACTTCCTCTGATTACCATCAGAGCCATCACAACTTCATGTGCCCCCCCTCCTGGAAAAAACTGGAACACCTGAGGTCAAGTACGCTCAGCGTCTGTCATCGCGTTCTCTTCACGTAATAACATCAAGGAAATTCTCCTGCCTTTTAAAAGAGCCTCAACAATGGGAATTCAGTACTTTTAGTTATATAATACACTACTAACATATAGCATTACACATCGTCTCTTCATGAAAAGCTGATTGTTCTGGATCTTTGGAGAGTGTAGATGTGAGAAAGACTCCTGGTAAAGTGGTTTAAACTGGATTGAAACAGTTTTTCTGGTGTTGTAAGTATGTTTTGGCCAGTCGTTGTGTCTCTGTGCGCTGTTTTAGATATATGCTTTAGAAAGTGCAGTCAGGATCAGATCTGCAGAGTATTCATCATCACTCGCATGAAGGCTGGCAAATACACTACCGTTCAAAAAATTTGTGTCAGTTAGATTTTAAAGGTCTCTTATGCTCATCATGGCTGCATCGTATTGATAGAAAATGCAGCAATAATGTTTCAACATTTTGTTTTAATGCCATTTTTGAACTATTTAATGCACCCTTGCTAAATTAAAGCATTGATATCTTAAAATCATAATGATCCCAAACAGTTCTTCAGAACTTCAGTGTATTTCAGGATCAGTGATCTCGGAAACATAGTATTAAAACCCTAACCCTTTTTTAGTAAGTGCCACTGCAGCTTAAGCACACAAGCCTGCAAGAAGAAAGTCTTATAAAATCAGTGTAAATTCAACACGTCGTGTTGATGTTGTGCTGTATGGGTTTTTGGACATATATTGACAACTTGTGCTTTGGATCCGATTTCACTCCAAAGCAACATTTTTCATTTGCAGACGTATGTGGTTCTTGAAATGCTCTATTTGCAGTTAGACATGGCTCCGTTTCATTTTTGAAAGCGTAATAGAAGGGTTACTGAGTGAGCAGTATTTCGCTGGTTCACACTTTATGTAAAATGAAACAGCATTTATTATGCTATTGATGTGGTTCACGTCTAACAATACATGCTATGCTTCTTTTTGTGACACCCAACTGAGAAAAATTGCATCTTACAATATCAACTATAGTGTCTGTCTGTTTGCATGGCTTCAGTATATATGCAAAGGTCCAGACGTCACAAGACTCTACTATTCAGGTTTATATGATGGGATATAATGTGACTCCGTTTACTACCTGTGACTGTAACGACCTCAGGATTACTGTACATACCTTATCTCACTCAGCCAATGTGAACCCCTATCAGTAAGAAAAAGTCACAAAAATCCGAATGCACATGAACTAGGATTCAGCACAAGCAATGATACTTGACTGGAAGCTGAACGTTTTGGGTGCTTTGTTTATGAGTCGCTACAGTGAAGGCCTGTCTGATGGAGTCGGGTTGCAAAGGCACTACTATGCAAAGCTACAACATGTCAAGTGTGTTTTCTAGATTTCTTTTATCATCAGCGGTACATGCAATATTTTGAGATTTTCCGTTTTCTTGTCGGCTTGCAGGTCAGTTTTGTCGAGCACTTTTGAGTGTTTCTGTGTCGTATGGCATCTTCCAGCTTGAAGACAGTTGTATTAGCAATATTTACAATAATGAAACTCTAGTCGGATAGCTGTTATTGTGATTTCGGTAACATCTCAGGAGTGAAGTTACAGTCTGTCTTGCCATAAAAAAAAAAAACATATTACACATACAGGATAACATTTCTGTAATTCACAAAACACGTCTGCTCAACATATTAGTTATCCAAACCTATATTGTATTTCTACTTATTCATAGAGTAACAAGATGGAGAAATACGGTTTCTTTATATAATTACATGTATAGTGTATTACAAATATCAGAAAATGTAAAGTCAAGAAATGTTAGATGAACCTTTCCTCTTAAATTCTGAAGTAATTAATAAATAATAGTACTATGATGCTACAAAACGAACAGTTCTCACACGAAGGGCCACTGACTTGTATTTAAAAACTGTAAATTCATTCAAACACTGTTTGTTATTGTAAAGTTTTGTAATTTTCATTGTGTGCTTTTATTAAAGTTGTATTTTACCATATAAATGTTTGTTATAAATAAAATTATATTGACATTTTATCAGACGAGTAAAGCTCTAACTTTCCTGGTAGATAACATTGAATGTTAGCCTGGAGGTAAGTGCCACTTCAAGCAGGTGGTCTGCATGTCTTTGGACACAACTAATAGATTCATGTACAATAACAATTTATTAAAGAATGACCTAAATTAAAAGTAAACCGCATTTGTTTGTGTGTGTGTGTAATTCTCTTGATTCTTGCAGTGCTTGTTTCAAATGACTGAAGGTGTCAGATAAACTCATTGTGACCCAGTAAAGTGAATCCCTTTAATTTGATTTCATACATTAATACACAAGTAATGAATATGGTTTCTTGATGATCATAATACTCAAAATAGTATGAAGGCGGTGTGTTGGCCGTGCAACATAAAAGCATTATTGCAGAATGTGGAAAAACAATCGTCATCATTTATTACAATGAGAAATGACTAACAGAGCAAAAAGTTAAATGTGTTGGTGATTCTTCTCTGGTTCCGTTCCCGCTAACACACAAGAACATTGTTAGTTGAAAAAATGACCTATTACTGAAATCTGGTTACACAAGTTAAATGGATTAGACAGACCCTCTCTAGAAGAAACAATATCTATATTCATGCTCAGAGATAAATAAATTACATAGGAAAAAATGTGTATTCAAAAGCATTTACGCAACAGTGAGCAGTCTTTACTGTTAAAAGTTTAGGGTCAGTAAGATATATAAAAAATTAAAAAAAAATTGATGAAAAGTAATACTTTTTTTTTTTTTTTTTTGAGCAAGGACACATATTGAAAGGGATACATTTACAATTTTACAAAAGATTTCTTTAGTACTTTTTGTTCATCGAAGAATTGGCTTCCACAAAAATATTAAGCTGCACTGTTTTTAACATTGATAAGAAATATTTCTTGGGTACCAGGTCAGCAAATTGGATTTCTGAAGGATCTGTATTTTATCATAGTTAATTTTTTAAATAACTGCAGCCTTGGTAAGCATTAGACTTTAATTTAAAAAAATTTATCTTACCGAACCCAAACTTTCAAACAGTAAAAATATGAATTGAATTTTGATGAAAGGCTCATTTAAAAACATGTAACTGCTGCCAAGTTTAGTCTAATAAACACTTTAATAAAAAATTGTAACCATTTCATTTGCATTGGGTTCCGTAATAGCAAGGGCTTTAAAATGTTATATTAAAACAAGTATAAGAGAAGGAGGACCCACTAGATCTCGGCAATGACAAGCTTTGTAGCATCTGTACACCTGCTGTATGCAGTTATGACAGGTATGCCATTCAGAATTCTGTAAAAAAAAAAAAATTTCTATTTCTATTTTACTGGTACAGTACTATAACACAGTACTAATTCTGCAACAATCCTCTGGACCGATTGACGTGACCGTGTAAGTCTGATTTATGTGTAAAAAGGCTTCAACCCACACTGAAATCTGTTCTCTAGTAGACACACCGCCACCACCTTTGGTATCATTAGGTAATGATAACAGTAAAAACAGTATGTAAAATAATAAATGATGTAACGTGAATAAAATGATGATCATTTTTGTACGGTCTTAAGTATTTAAATAACTGAGATCCACCTCAGTACCGCAGTTGATGATCACTAAAGTCTCGACTGGCCACTTTGGCTGCTTGTTTTGAAACAAAAGGAATCGTTGGCCAAGTTTGCGCCTGTGAACGTTTCACTTCCGACCCTTTTCCTGTGACTCTCAGTCTCAGAGTACATGGTATATCCTCATAGACCAGGCTTCGTGGTTCTTAGTCCCTGAGAATTGCTAAAACGAAAAGGGGGAAGAGGAACCAGGAAAGTCTTTATATGGTCTCTACATAGTTGGCAGGAAAGAGCCCCTGCCGCCCATCTTTGCTGGAGCCCCTCCACCACGCTTTGTCGATAGTTTCCACATCGCTGATGATGTCACCAGGTTCAAAGGAGAGCTCAGTGTCATCCTCTGTGGAGAACAGAGATGTTTCAAATGATGTCTTAATAAACAACAACTGCTGTTGAAGTAAGCGGCACTAACCTGCTTGATAGTCATATAACGCTCTCACGCGCAGAAGTCTTTCTGGTGATGACTAGAATAAGAAGAATCAAGATGATTAAGTGCTTTTCTCTTCTTTTTCACAACACTATTAATGATGTCTAGTGAACTACTGTATGTACTTGGCCATTCTCCATTTGGATTTCCTCATCCTCTTCCTCCTCACGATTAACCGTGTAACAGTAGCGCTCAGGAGTGCTGTGCTCAGAGACATCAACATCCTCTACTTAAAAATAAAACAAGGTGGTCATCATTTGAATACAGAGATGTTCTTGGGAATCAAGGAACTTTGGCTCAAATACTACGGTTTAACAAAAAAACGATGCATTTTTATATCAGTTTTGCATTTGTTTACACTGTTGGGTAGTTGTAGGGTTGAATTTGGTGAAGGGCATATTTTCTACATCATAGATCATTAGCTTTTAGTGACAGTCCCCGGATATTTGAATTCTTAACCGCCGCAATACGTACCTGAAGCAACGTCATAAAAACACAGCAATATGTGCCTATAGCAACATAATAAAATGTTCCAAGGTTCACCTGTGTTTTAGCACCACTCAGTGGACATTTCTGTTTTAAAACTACGTGAAACGTGCAGTAAGGTACGTAAAAATTATAGTTGCACAAAAAGTGTTTGGAATGACTTGAAAGAGCTTATTACCTGTCCCATTCATTGGTCTGCTACATTCAGATTCATCTTCTTCAGTCATCACATCACACTCTGATGTATTCTCACACGACTCTGGGCACAGCATGAGAATCATGTCAATGATGTAACCATAAAATATTCTTCATTTATTCACATTACTTTTACATTTGTGGTTTCATCACCTTGGTTCTCTGGTAGGTCTTCATCAACCTCATCATCTGAGACCGTTACAACATTTCTGGGCTCCTCAGGCGCTAAATAATCCACATTTGGCTGGAGTTCCTCAGATTCTGCAGCAGGCTGCTCTTCTGGTTCATTCTCAGACTCCGAATCTGGTTCTTCTTGCTCCTCAACCTCCATCAGGGGGCTGATGACAGTCTTCACATCCTCAATCTCCAATTGTTCTTTTACTACTTCTTCATAGTTTGTAATGATCTTTGTATCTAAAGGTGGAGCTGATGTTTCCTCTGGTTCCTCTTCCTCCTCTTCTTTTATTTCTTCTTCTTCGTCTTCAACAAGAACAGACTTGGCAGTGAAGCCCACTTCTGGCTTTGGTTCACAAAGTATTTGAGAGCTGGTTACAACCTCTGGAGAGAAGAAATCGTCAATCTATAGGATCACTTAGATCTTTTACTGTACAGAGACCTAAGTTAACTTACCCATAGTGTGCCGTGTGATATCAGAGAGTGAAGCTGCAGGACGTTCTGTTGCGACAGCGAGTTCTTCACTGCTGTCGTAGTTGCTAGACTCAGATTTATCATAACTGTCCCGCAGCTTTGGAGAAGCAGGGGAAGCTGAATCAGGGACTGGGACTTGAGGAGGTGGCCGGTTAGGTGGTGATGATTGGTGTGGAGGGGGTCTGGAGACAGGCAGATTGGGTGGAGGCGACACAGGTGGGAGAGAGCGTGGAGGGGGTGATGTGGGAGGAGATGTTTGGTGCTGTGGCGAGGGGATCGTCCGGTATGGTGGGCTAAGTGGGGACATTGGACATTTGGAGGATGTGGATAGGGTGCGTGAGAATGGAGACCTTGCAGATGGACTGAGAGGGGATATGGGACCAGAAGTGGAATTGGCCCTTTCAAAGATGAAGGCTGTGTCTGTTAAACTACGTTGATAGCGACGGAATGGAGATTTGCCTGAGGACCAAAACATAAACGTAGGTCAATCAAACCTCTAATGACGTTTTAAAGGGCTTCTGATGACCATGTTTACCTGAGCGTGGTGATCCAGGGCTTGAAGAATTTTGTGAGGTTGCAGATAACTGTCTGAAAAACTCCCTAGGATTAATGGTGCGCCGGGAAACAAGAGCTGCTGCCTCCTACAGGCCAAAAGAGGATCCATTATTCAACACAACAAAAATGTGTCAGTGTTGATAAACTAATAGATATTAAGGGGACTGGTTTTGCTGCTGGACACTTTATTTAATATTGGCCATAAAGTAGTGACAACCAAAATTCTTTAGGACACAAAAGTAAACAAACTCTCCATATAACCAGACACTGAAATTTCTTGATATTACCATGCACTGCAATGTTTAACTACAACTATCATAAAGAGAACATGTTACAAGCTGAACTGGTTTCATGCAGTAATTCAAAGCACAAAGCATAACTCTTAAAGTTAAAGGGAACGTTCACCCAAAAAATGAAATTACTCATCCTCCACCTGTAAGACCTACGTTCATCTATGGAACACAAATTAAGATATTTATGATGAAAACCGAGCTTTCTGACTCTGCGTAGACAGCATTGAAACTGGCATGTTCAAGGCCCAGAAAGATAGCTAGGACATTGTTACAATAGTCCATGTGACATCAGTGGTTCAATCGTGATGTTATGAAGCAACAAGAATATTTTTGTGCGCATAAAAAACAAAAAGTGCGTTCAGAGTCTCACAACACTTGCATGTGGTGGTGGTGCTGCTGACGTAGGAGGTCACGTAGTGTGGTACTCTCATAATTGTGCATCGAAGACTGGCACAGAAGAGAAGAAATTGTTGAATAAAGCCATCCTTTTGTTACAAAATAGTATTCTCGGTTGAATCACTAATATCACACGGGCTATTTTAACAATGTCCTTACTACATTTCTGGGCCTTGAATATGTCTGTTGCATTGCCGTCCATCCAGGTTCAATATTAAAGGGGTCACTCCCACAATAGTTGATTGACAGAAGCGTGTCACACAGACGGAACTGGCGTGTTACCCTGAGTGAGCCGTCATCAGACCGAGACGCAGAGACAAGCAGGACTCCTAAGAGATTGAGGGGTTTTATTGTTGGATGTGTTAATGAACATAGCAGCAGTCATTTACCCCCGACATCTGAGTGACTGAAGACGCGGAGGATTAACATTATCTTTGGTTCTGAAGGGAAACGCGCCCTTGATCAACCGAAAAGCGTTTATGTTTGCGTGAATCATTCATGATCCAGCCTCACCTACAGAAGCAGTGAGTATAATGTCTTTTAATGAGTCTTTGCAAATCACCTTTCCTAATTATGAGCTAATTAGCAAGTTTCACTATGAATACAACTAAAAAAAGATCCTCTGAGAGTGCCTCGGAAAATAGGGGCGGAGTCAGCAGAGCTCGTGGAGATTTAAAGGGGAAGTAAACAGAACAAAGTGATTTCTAAAGAGCTGTTTTTGACAGGGGAAAATGAGCGTTTTTTTACACTATCTTTGAGAAATTTTAAAACTTTCTAAAGAATCATATAAGCTTGTGTAAAATTGGCTTCGTATGACTCCTTTAACAAAGGTCTTATGGGTTTGGAGTAACATGAGGGTGAGTAATGACAGAATTTTCATTTTTGTGTGAACCATCCCTTCCCATCCCTCGATTATTCACAAAATAGAGGGGGGAAACTCACTGCTGCTTTCTCAATAGACTCGCTGTGTCTGAGCCGGGCCCTCATGTCCTCCTCATGCTCTCTCTTCTGCTGCTCCTGACGGTCACAGCAAGAACCCAACATCATTAAAGCTTATGACTCCATACAATCATTTACCCATACGCAGGTTCATTAACATGTTAAAAATCTTACTACTTCTGAGTAAAAGAAACGGACACTCACCCATCTAACTTTCTCATCTTTTCTACCTTCTTCCTCAAGCTGAGCCTGGACCCTCCTATGAAAAAACCAACAGGAAGTTAAAGCTAAATAATTCACCTTCAAACAGAAGTGGGTTTTATCATCTGGATGTTACAAACCTTTGTTCCTCAATCATCTCTAGCTTTTCATTCATCTTTCGGTCTCTCTCTTCAGCCTCTTTTTTTTCCTGTAAAAGTCGTTCTCTCTCCCAGCGCCGTCGCTCTTCTGTAGCCCTCCGGCGTTCTTCCTCTTTTCTCTCTTCCTCCTCACGCTAAAACATATATCACACAGATCATATTATACATCTGAATAGCACTTTTAATAACTGGAGTCAGAACAAATGTTTTAGAATAATGAACTGATTAGAAACTACTTAGTTTCCGGTCAATTTCAAATGCTGAATATTTCATCTAATATTTCTGCATAATGGCTGGTTGATTGTTCATTGTCTCTTACATGGCTGGCATATATTTAAAACCTTTCTGCAGCATTTTGTGGAACACTCAGGCTTTTAAGTGAAAATCCAGCTGTAAACACAGTTGAGCTGTACCTCTGCTCGTGCCCAGAAGGAGTCTCTGTTAATCCGTCTCATCTCCATGGCAGCATTTGTCTTCTTGTAGTTTGTGCCCTGTGGGTGTGGCGCAGAAATGCAAAAAAAGACCCAAAATGACCCAAAACATTTCATTAGACCGCTTCCCCTATTGTGTATCAATAAATCACAGTGAGAAACATGAAGTCCTTGTGCACAGCCAAGTCTGTGGTTTTTTCGTGGTAACTTACCACAGTCTCCTCCTTATCCACCGTCTTTGAGGGTCTCCTCAGCCTCTCCATTGGAGGTCGAATCTTTGCAAAAGCAGCCATAATCAGCTCCTCGGTCAACTCATCTTGCTGTGAGGCTGGAATAAAAACTTGAGCTTCCTATAGTGACACAAACACCAAGAGAAAAACATTGACCATATTACTGAAGATGAACACATTTTTTAATAAAGCAATGTTCGATAAGCTTGTTTCTCAATGCATCTGTCGTTTAATCGCATTGAGATGAAATAGAATATTATTCTGATAACATTATGCTAAACATGTTGACTTTTTGTGGTGTCTATGTAGACAATAAAAGGAGCTACAGATTTTGTTTCATGGACAATGTGCAGAAGACACAGATAGCTTTTGTACTGACAAAATCGTTGTAAGAAACAAGGTTAGTTGTATTTACTGTATATTTATTTATTTGGTTAATATACACATTATTTATTAAAAAATAAATGTAAAAAGTGAGAACTAAACTGCAACGTAAGAACTATAATGCAAAAGAAAATGATTTTCTGTTGCACATTAGAGGCAGGATGTAAGAATGTATAAGCAAGCCTGCACGCATGCTACATTTTTCCTTATAAGGCATTTTCCTGTCTTCAGCTTCCATCTCCAGCTCTGGGGTCAATCAGATGAAGATCCACTGAGGATTTATATTTCAGGATACCAGAGTTAATCACTGCTCAACAAACACCTTAGATCACAGGGATTCTAGTGTGAGATATAGTGATCTGGTTTGTGGGAGAGAAGGGAGTAGAAGACCAATGAAACTGAGACATTGTGCCAGAGGGCCTCATGAGTGCCGGATTGGGCTCCAACCCAAAAAAAACCCACAGCTTTTCAATGGATTACCATACTGCTACATTCAGCGCCCTTTCCACATTTCTCTGAAACAGGAACTTGAACATGTCAGGACCAATGTGTTTACTCAATACTTATTCTGTGAATGGAAAGACTTTATCTCCAGAACACTTGGTTAAAATTGAGCTAAATTTCTCCTCCCTTCTTTTATCTCTTCGATCCCCTTTTCTGCTTGGGAGGAGTTAAATGACTTAATTCTCTGCCATTACTTGCTTAAGACGAGCCCCTTGACATGTAGTTAGCCCGGGGCTTCAGCGGCGATGACAGTATTAACAGCACTGAGGACAGATACACACCTAACGCCTGCAGCTTGCTGTCAAACTATACTGACATCTCATCTCAGATCACACTGGAAAAAAATGCACATATTATCTTTTAAGTGTTTGGGGTCAGAAAATAACATTGTTTCATTAAGGATTCATTAAATTGACAGTAAAGACATTTATAATATAAGAATATGTTTCTATTTCAAGTAAATGTTGTTCTTTTGAACTTTCTATTTATCAAAAAAAAAAAAAGAATGTATCACTGTTTCCATGAAAATATTAAGATATTACTATCCAAAGGATTTTTGGGAAGAAAAAAAAAATCTGTAATTTTGTCCCATACAGTGTATTTATGGCTATTACTACAAATATACCCCAGCGACTTAAGACAGGTTTTGTGGTCCAGGGTCACAAATGTATTTTATCAAAGCAAAAAATATTCAGTTTCACTAGCCTTATTAGAAGAATTGATCTTGATTTGTTTTAGGCTTTATTCATAAACCACTGTGAAACTTTAGTGATTCATGGTCATTATTGATGACTAATGCATATTAAACATCTACCTTGATGGCTCAATTTTTACAAAAACAAGCACTAAAGAGCTGACTAGTCATTCTGCACACATAACAGGCCTTACTAGCACAGACCTGCCACGAACAGACAATAAAAAGCATGAGTGATAAATAGAGAAAGCATTTAGACAGCATTGTTTCACATCATCTTACTGATACATCTCATAAGTCAACATGTTCATTTTAATAAATCAGCCTGGATTCGGTTCAGTTCCCCATGACTGAACGTCTTTGGAGACTAGGCCTGGACTAAAGACCAAGAAAACACAAAATGGGTGTTGATGCTTTTAATGATTGCCTCAGGGATAGTTCACCCAAAATGAATATTCTCTCATCGTTTACTCACCCTCACATCCTTCTAAAGCTGCATGACTTGCTTTCTCTTTAGTAGAACACAAAAATTGGATTTTGAAGAATGTTTCAGTGTTTTTTCCACACAATGAGAAAGTACATGTTTGAACGTCATGTCCCGTTTAGTAATCATTCAAAAAAGACACAAGAGGACATGCAAGAGCTTTGCAGATCTGTCACAGAATATGGCTTTGTCACACACTAGCTGGAGATTTTGCAGATCTCTCAATCTAAATTTAGAAGCGGTTATCATTATTTTTGAGGAATGTTGAGACAGAACGCTGCAAATGCCTCTGACAGCTTGTCTCCGCCTGTCTGATTTTATGGTTACACCGGGGTCCCGTCCCATACACTGTGTGCTCTAGTTGGTTTGGGGGCTCAACCTCTCCCACGCTTTAAAACTTCATTCCTGACCTTATGTAACCTAACAAAGTTCATCTGCTTCAGCAACCATCAATCAACACAAAAATAACCCACCGAGATTAAAATCTGAATGGAAATATAACATTGAAGACATTTTGTAACCCACTCATGTTGACATTCATCACACACGACACAATACAAGGTCACACTGAGTATTGAATAAACTGCATTTTTGGCATGCCTCTGAAACTGACTGGGCGATGTCTTTATAAGGCATTAAAAATGTCCCAGACTATGTTTGATGAACTCATATACAACCATCCGAAAAATACGCCAATGTTAAAACAACATCTCCTGGCGGGTGGAGTAAATAAATCCACAGACAGCTTCAAGAGACATGCACTCATAATATATAAAACCTCTACATTTTCTAAAACAAACACTTTTGACCTTGTCCAATCCTTTGGAATTTCTCTCTCTCTCTCTTCTCAGTGCGGTGCCTGTCAGTGGCACTGCTCGGCTGCTCAGGAGAACAATAGCACATGACACAAGAGGAAGAGTTTCCTACAATAAGAGCTGGCACCAAGCTGCTAGCCATCACTTCACAGATACTAGCAAAGGAAGGAAACCATTTAGAAGAGGAAAATCTCAGAATATAACAGAGGAGTGCATTTGTACACTTCCTGGTTTCAGAATAGAGCGTGAAAGCCTTTTTTTACATACTGCACCTATTCATTCAAATTGACACAAAACATTTTTCCCTTAACCTTTTAACGTCTCCTTACCATTTGGTAGAGCATTTTAAGTTAAGACTATTCTGGTTTAAAAAAAATGTTTTGGGACAGTGTGCCTATACAATGGTTACATTTGTAAAATACCAGCTGTAATGTAAAAAGATAAATATACGTTTATGAAGATGTCCCCTGAAAGATTGATTCTCTCTGTATGCCTTCTATACAGTTTTAAATGATGCTTCTTCACAGAGACATGAAGAGAGAGAGAGAGAGAGAGAGCGCAGACGCCTTACAGAAAGGATGCAGAACATTCTGGAGCCATACAAACACAGGAAGTAGATGTATATGAGAATTAGACAAATATCTGCGTGGGAGAGAAGCATATTATTTTACTCACTCCATATCCGAACGTTTCCAAATGCAGCTCCAGCAGTATACATATACTACATGATTAATGAAGGTTTCAACCAGCACACTATTGAAATACTGTGTATTATGAAATACATTCAAATGACTAAACTTCAAAGAGTTTGGTCTGTAAAAGAGGAATAATGCAAACAAGTAAAGTAAGTTTGTTTGTTTTTTACCTTGAAGAAGGTTTTGATGGCAGGCACATGGCTGGCACATTCAGTTCTGCGGTGCTCATCCACATCATTACCAACCTGTTTGATGTAGACAAAGAGTTATATGAGAAGTATAGTGAACGTTTTTAAGTAATCAAAATATAATAAGACATAGTATAGTGACATCCTTAAATATCATCAAGACTCAGTGTACACTTCAAAAAGATTGGTACTGGTCAGAATGTTTTTTTTTTTTTTTAAGAAGGCTCACCAAGGCTGCATTTATTCGTTTAAAAAATAGAGCAAAACAGTAATATTATTATCATTGTTGAAAACAGATTTGCTACTTAATATCTTTACAGAAACCAATATACTTATCCATGATTCCTTGGTAAATAGAAAGTTCAAAATAACATTACTTTTATAGATTTCAGCCTTTACTGTCACTTTTGGTCAATTTGATGCATTCTTACTGAATAAAAGTATGGATCTCTTTTAGAAAGATACCAAATTAAATGCAAAACTGCAACAAATTACTCTTCTGGTGCATCTAGACCTTCTATATCATCAGAGGTGTGCGTTTAAGTGCCAGTCTAGTTCACAAGAAAGTCTCTTGCAGTTAACAGGTCACAGAGACCACTCCCCCCTCCTCTATACAATGCCTGACTGGCTACAGATGGCACCTCTGACCCCAACCACGACATTCCCACTTATCGTCTTAGCAACCACATCCACGATGGATATTAGGAAGGTTCCCAGAAGGCTTCTTTGCGTCTGTATTTGAGCTCCTTCAGCTACAAGTCTGAAGGTCAAAGCCCTTTTGTGAGGTGAAGCTATTGACACGTCTCATCAACAGGAGCCTCACATCCATCGCTTAAACACAAACTGTTTAATGATGTGGCAGCTCCAACCAATGAGGAACCACTTCAGGCTCACACCCCATGGCAACATCCAATGGAAGCTAGGTCTAAACTTCTGATAACCAATCAGAACAAGGCAAAATGACCTCATCCAGAACTATTTGTTATAAGAGCCACAAACATTTGAAGCACTTCAAAAGAAGGGGAAAGACAGTCGTTCCCTCTAAAGTTTAAGACATAGTGTATTTGCAGTTCAGGAGAGCACTCAAGAAGCTACATTTGAATGCATCTGTTTTCATACACTTGTTATGGCTGATATTATCACAAAGATTCTGCATGTGAACTTACCCAGCAGACCATGACAATCTGTGGTTGTCCTGTTTCTGTCAGTCCCACCCTGCAGAGGCCATACGTGGGCCTGCTGTTGTGAAATTTCCCAACCAATTCTGTCAAACCTCCAGCTGGCAGATGAGAGAGAGAAATAGAGAGGGAAGGGAAGAGCAAAATTAAAGAGATCCAAATTGTCTTCATGAAATAATGGCCACATGAAAGTGAACGCCTCAGCCACCATGAAACGTTGGCATTCTTTCAGCAGATTATAATGATAATCTCCAGAGTACAGGACAGGTCTGATGTAACAAGCAGAGCCGGTCTTTTCTTCTGCACTCATTTGAGATTTTTCTGCTTCGTCTGATATTAAGAGAAACAGTGTTGACAGTTTCAGCCTTAATTTGGTAATCCTCTTTGATTTAGAGCCTTTCACACATGAATGTTGCGTGATTGCCCTCAGAATGAGTTTTTAAACCGCCCCAAATAGAGAGCAACAGTTTTAAGTGACCTTGGTTTTTTTCCCTTCATCTTCTCCATAGTCATTTTAAAAACTCAGAACTGAGGTGCAGTGGGCCATGCACATGTTTTAGGAGATGTTGGCCTATGGGGACCTAGGTACAAGTCCACTCTGCGCCATGTCTCAATCCCACTCCCCTTCCCTGTTTGTCCTAATGGTAAAATATCCAGCTTTTCTATGGCTGTGGGAAGACGGATGATGATATAGATAAAATCATACTAAACAATAAACCAGTGATTATAAGTACAATATGACAATATAAAATATTCATAAAAATATATTTGGATTGACTAGATTTCGTAATTCGCAATGCTTTATAGGACCAGATGGGTCATTGTTTTGCTCTTTTGCTGTTATTCCTGTTTCTGTTTCCATGGCTGACTTCGGAAATTCTGCAATTAAGTAGAAAACACACTGAGTTCTGAAGAAAATGAATGGAATTCCAACCCCCTGCTGCTGTGCTTTATTGAGCATTGGTGAAAATCTAGACGCACAAAAGAAAGAGGAGGAATTGTAAGTCTTACCTCCTGAATCTGTGAGTTTGAGATTGTTGGTCACTCCCTCGTATGTAAATAAAGCCCTGAAGAAAACAGAGAGAAATACATCAGTACGTTAACACTGGAAGAAAACACAGCAGTTCACATTGTAGAAACCAGTGACAGAGTTAAGTTACAACCAGTTTGTTAAAACCAAATTGGAACATAATATCCTGAACCAGACCATATTAAGCGCTGATACCATTTCAAAATGAGGCAAGTCAATATATCGACAGTGATCCATGACCTTTCACAGTATTAGAAGTTCAATATCTATATGATAGAAACAAATCCCAGCCCTACTTGCATTCCTTAGCCAAACATAATCAACACCACATCCTCGCTTACGTCTTCTTAAAATGGGCGTGAGGGCCATGTGTGTATGGTCCATGTGTTCACACCATTCCAGAAAGCTCCACATATTGGACGTGTATTACACATACCAACCAGGCCCTCTGGATTAATACATATACCAAATGTTCTCACGGAAGAGCTGGCGTGAGTAATCTCTATCCCTCTTCCTTTATCATCGCTCTTGCTGTTTAGTTTTCTGATTATTCAGGAAAAGTCTCTCGGGATCTACTTCAGAGTTGATGCCTGCTGTCATTCCCTATGATTTTTCATATTGTTAGCGAAGCTGTAATTTTAACAGGCTCTAGTCAGGACTTTTTACCCAATGTTCCTGGGGCTACTAGTTCTAATAACAAGTGTATTCATAGTGTATGAAAACGCAAAACAGCATTTGAACCTGGGTCACAGCTGTCTGTGGTTATACATCATGCACTGGGACCATTACTTGGAACTGAGGCTGAGAGAAAATAATGGATTTTGTATCAGGGCCACCCGGCCACACCAAAGCAAACAGTGAAATGTAGGTGGAGCGCTCGGATTGTGAAATGAATAAGACTTGAGGTTCAGCGCAATTGAGGTGCAACTCTGTATTTGTCGTATTGGTCCATGCCCTGGACCAGCTTTTTTGGAAGCGTTCCTTTCTATGACAGTCATTGGGCAGTTCAACCAACAAGGTAGCTGATTGAAAATGCCACTCAAAGACCACAAGGTGTTTACATTTATTAAATTAAATTAAATTAAAATTCAGCAAGAACACACAAAATCATGCATTGTTTAACTTGTGGTCATTAATAATAGTTTTCATTACAACAATTAATTAGAAACAACCCAACAAGTTTACAACCAGAAAATGACTTTTTTACAACAGGTTGGAGGCTATCCTAACATTAAGATGCTATTTACAGTACAATGTTTTTTAAGAAGATTATATGCAAGAAATTAAATTCTTCTTCAGCGTATTCGAAAAAAGCTAAGAATTGTCATTTTGAGAATGCAAAAGGTTCTTACGTTTTCCTTTTAAGCAAGAAATAACAGTTAAAGTGATTTTATTAATGTTTAATCAGCCCCTGGATTTTATTATGATCAGTATTTCACCTCACTGAAGAGGAAAAACCATAAAAAAATCTCAAATAAGCCATTTTCTGTCAACGTGAGATACTAGTCCCAAGAATATACAGTTTCATTATTACGAAACTAAAACGCCCAGTTGTGTTCATGTTTCTTTGGACGTCAGGTGCAATTAATGAGCTTGAGTCTGTAAATCTATCAGTTGGCTTACCGTTGAACTTGCTGTGGCAGGTACACCACAGCTGAGTGACATTACTAACAGAGTAATCTCTGGGAAAACGCTTGGTCTATTATAAGTCAGTGTAAAATGACACACAAATCTTATAATGCTATATAATAACAGCCTGGCTCATGGACCAAACTTGTCCCCTGAGAGCTGGGCACCTTTAATCATTTCTCATGCATCATTTATTATGTCAGGGCCTGAAGTTCTTTTCTAAAAACTCTTCCCTTGGATGTCTCATATGTGAGATTATTTATTATATACTTGTGAAGGGGTATAAATAATAATATATATATATATTATTTTATAATATACAAATCTTACAATAACTATGAATATACAATTTAAACATTAATGAATATTTATTTTAATAAACGTAAAAATATATTTGAAAAAATGTTGACAAGTGCTTAACTACTCAAGTTAATAATAAAAGACAATAGTTAGTTATCTAATAATTGTTAGGTGTTGTCTCCAATGCCTGTGTTTTATTAAAAACATCCATTAAATCTTATTCCAAACTGAAATTAGATATGAAAAAAAAATTACAGGATGTTTGTATTAGAAAGGACTTTTTTTAAAGTTTTCTCAATAAATGCAATGATGCGAAAAAATTTGTTAAAGCCAGTATGAAAATGAATTTCAGCTTAAATGAATCTGATCTTGTAATGTTCATGTAAAGTTCAACACCTCTTACAGAGAATTCCCTCGCTCCGTCCCCTGGAATGTACACTGAATGAAGATAATCTACACCAGCCTGTCGTCATCATGTCCCTATTGTCTCCAAAGCTTCTGATCTCTGAAAAGCCTCCCAGATTGTGACCTCTGGGCTTTTGACTCAGAGCTCAGACACAAGCAACAATAACAGCCTGTTTCCCCTCATCAGAGTCTGTGTTCAGCCTAACCAACCTACCAATCAGTCCGCAATTAGCAAGTTGTGACACTATTGTTCCGGATCCTTCCACCAGCATGGGAATGAAACGGACCAGAGAGTGAGAGTAATGGGGATCAGAGATGTTCTTATACCAGCTGTCTGTTAGGGTAACACGACACAAGTGTATTATAAAGAGGAGCTTGTTAACACAGATGGTAATAAAAGGTTTCTTTTCTAAATGTTCTGCTGTGTCCTGGAGTGTTCACAAGAGAGGAGGTTTTTTGGGCTGTTGTGTGCAATGAATCCAGCTAGAATCAATTCCAATTAAGCAAGAAAAATGAGTAAATTCAAAATGACAGCTGGTACTTACATCAAACAACACTCCAAAATTATGCTTGAGTGGATTACGACAAACAAACATGCATTTCATTTAGCAGCATACGTCTAGCGCACACACGCACACACAAACAAGCCCTTTATGTATCAAGTCACTTTTAAAGGATGTTGTCCTGTGGCTAATTGGATCATCTAAGGGTCAAATCTCATCACGCTGCAGTCAGTGTGCTTTAAACACGCAGCTCCAATGAAATGTCATGGTATATAAGTGTATTTCTCTACGCAGTAAGGACCACACACATTGCCATTGACATAGTAAATGAGCACAAACAGTCAGCGCTGTACTCATTGTCTTTCAGGCATGCATTGTATCTCCATGGCATCTGTGACGTACCCTAGTAAACTAGAGTACACATGCGCCTACAGTTGTTTTGCATGAACTGAAAGGCTGACTTTTGTTCTCCGCATTTACTCTCGGTCTTTCACTTTTCATATGAACTGCTCTCAAAAATCCCATGTACTTGTTGACAATGGGGGGGGTTCTCTAAATAATCAGTTCGTATATAGTTTTACAGTCCAAAAGTCTGTCTAACCGGCAACAGAAGATGCAATCATCTTTTCTTCCCTATTGTGATGTATATCCAAGGTAAACGGCTATTTAAATGAACTAAGATGTCGTTTGAGTAAAAGGTAGCAGGGGAATATGAACTGCAAAAAAATACACATTAATAATTTAGAATAGACACTGCAGTATTTTGGAAAACCTTTGGAACTTGCTGACTTTAAGTGGGTCATGGGTTCAATTCCCAGGAAATGTAAGTCATGTTGGATAAAGTGTCTGCCAAATGCATTAAGTGCAGTTGTAAGACCCTGAAAAAATATGTATTTACTTGATTCATTTCACACCTGGTAACATATGCACATTTGAATGCACATCAGATGAGTATGTTACACAACACAGTGTGGTTTTATATCATATGAGTGCCCAAACTCTATAAAGCCAAGAATCCTGCAGGACTTGACTGGGTTCTGGATTGAATTTTTTTTTAAAGAGCATGTCTGCAAGACACTAAAAATGAAGCTGAGGAATCTAGATGACCAACATGCAACTGACAGCAAGAAATGAAATACACAAGAATAATGTGTAAATATTAGTGTGGCCTGATTATATATTAATATCAACTATTGCTTAAAATCTAACGCTGCACTAGACATTTCCTGCCTTCTGTAGTTAGTGGAGAGAGGTGTTGTCTGGAAGTCGTCTGGACCGTCCTCACCTCACACATACACACTTCCTGTGCAGAGAGTCTGATGAGAAAAACACAAGCAGCCCTGTTCTGCACTGCAGCCAGCTATGAGCTCAAGAACAGAGAATGAGGAATGGGGAAAGAGAGAGAGAGAGAGAGAGAAATACAGGCCATAAACAAATGAGTGGTGGACAAGGTTTGGACAGACAGCAGAAAAGAGAAAGGAAAGAGAGGAAACATGGGAAGGATGTTTTAAGCTGTCGTGATTTTTGTGGGTGTTTGTTTAAATTCTTTGTAATATGTAGGGGAAATAATTCAAATTGTTATTAAATTGTTAATAAATATAAATGCACACTACAGTTGAAAATTGGTAATTGGTTTAAGATTTTTTTAAAGAAATTCTAAATTGTATTCAGCAAGGAAGCATTACATTAAAAAGTAAAGACAATTCGTAAAGACAATAGTTCATTTGTACATTTTATTTATCAAAAAATCTTGATAACAGACAATTTTCACAAAATGATTTTTTTGAACGATCATGTGACACTAAAGACTGGGTGCTGAAAAATGTAGCTCTGCATCAAAGCAACAAATTAAATTTAACAATATATTGATGTATTTATTTATACATTTCTATACTCAATTGTAGTATTATTACTTCTCAATATTTCTGTTTTTATTTTTTGTTTGATCAAATAAATGCAGCTTTGGTGAGAATTTTTCTGTGATAGGTGTTATTGGTAATTCAATCTCCCACAAGACAACACACACAGACATGACCACTGACATTCAGACAGTACCTGCAAAGACAAAAAAGATTTGAGCGAGTGATTCGTGACACTTCACTTGTCCATGAACATCCACATGAAATTAAATCCCTCCACGTTACCAGGACCACAGCTCTTTTTCCAGGTTTGATCCCAAGTGCACAGAAATATGCCCTAAACACTCCACTTTAGGCCAAAATTAGCATTTTCGCCTTTTTACCTAATATCCATGTGTTAGGCTAAATGTTGTCTCTGACATCCTGAATACATCTGATGTTGATAAACCTAAAATAAACTCCCAAGCCAAATCCACTTGGATGTCCACCTTGCCTAAGATGGCCACATTCCATCTGTAGTGCGTAAAGCTGGAAAACAGCTGTGGAGAGGAGCATTTAGCAAAATCAATGGCTCAAGAGAGAAGAAGGGCCAGGTGAGTTTTACCTACCTGCTTGTGAAACCAACCAATGGTACTCTCCTAAAAATGGTATGAAAAGTCTCAAGTGTCGTCTGTGGCATATTTTACTGCTCCAAAAAACCCTTTAGACCCCTTAGTCTGAACTCACTAAATGACTAACAGTTCCTTGCCAGTGCAGCTTTAGTGTCTACAAATCTGACTTTTTGGCTGTACTATTTGGCTCACTAATATTCCTGGGCCTGTTTAAAAACAATCATAAATTCAAAGCAGACACATAAAACCAATGGGTCCAAACGTCACTACACTAAAATCACTGGTAGAAATCGCAGCTGGCATTATTTACATAAAGTACAGGGGGGGAGGGGTTCTTTGCCCATTATGAACTGATAGGACCAAGTTCTAAAAATTCTTAGCAAACAAAAAGCCTCTCTCATAACAGCAATACGGAGTAAAAGGTTTGCCCAAGCTTTCAGTAAGTTGGCCCGAGGCATTCAGTGTGCAACAAAAATATGTGCATTTGCTTGTGTGCTGAACCACAGATTACACTTTAATATATCCAAAGTTGATGAAAATGGATATTCTGTACCAAATATGGCATGCAAAATGTCAATACAATGCAGAAGAAAAGCCCTGCTTCTAAGAAAATGGTTCAGCATCATTACTGCCTTTGAAGGATCAGACAGAGAAACCTGGCAGAGCCATACCAGTCTGGACGGTGGGCTCTCTATAACAACCCTTGCAGAAAGTACAAAACAACTTAAGCACATTGCCATCTGGCACAGTAACCTTGTCATACTGAAAACAGTGTGCCAAGCACTATTCATTTGGGTGTATGCTGGCCTGAAACAGGCACAGGCACTAAAATGAGTTCAACAGTCAAGAGGACTGAAATGTAGACTTAAACTCAGAGACAAGAGCCTAATGAAGATGTATTAATAATTGGCTATTAAATGAGGTTTACTGCTTGTATCTAGTAATCTAAGCTTTATAAGGCATCTGTGCGAGAGTATGTCTAATGCTGCTTCTTCTATACGGGAGATCAGACCCCTGGGTGCCAAATTTGTGCTAATGGCAACTATTTGAAGAGCAGAAGAGGAATGAGTGTGTCCGGATTTCCTGAGAGAGAGACTCAATACAAAAGGATGGAGTGGAAGGGCTGACAATAAATAGAAAGGAGAGGGGAGGGAGGATGGGAAAATGAAAAGGAGTATGGGGGACTGAATTTAAGAGGATGGGGGGTGGGAAAAGAAAACAGACTGAGGAGGTTTTCATGCAAATGTGATATATGGTTGCAAAATGAAATGGCGTGCAAGCATGAGAGTGACACTAAAGTGGGAAAGAGATAGAGGGAGGGAGAAAGACTTGGATGTGAAGTCATGGTGCACAATCAGATGCCAGTTATGTGTCACAATGGAAGGTAAATGGGCAAGAAAGAGACACTGGGATCAGGACTAGGAGTTTCTGTTCTGCCAAACAGCTCAACAAATGACAGGTTTTCAGAGGGAGGGATAGAAAATGATAAAAGTGAGGCACTGGCAAAAATCTGTGTTTGTTGGGTTAGGGTTGGGTCGCCGATGGCCGATAGACATCACTTTTACTTTGAATTTCTTTGTTCTGCCGAACACAAAGGAAGATATTAGGGGTGTCAAAATTAATCGTTTCTGCGATGCATCGCGATGCAGATGAGGACGATTCGGTATCGGTTCAGTAATAGACCATAACCGATTATAACGTACTAATGCTTTTCTGATGTGATTTGCCACATACGTGCTTTGTCGCAGTAGAATACAATGGCTGAGAGAGGCGGATCTCGAGTGCGAGTAATTAAAAATGCTCCAACTGCTTTAAAAGCCGACATCTGGGCACGTTTCGGCTTTTATGAACAGAGCTACTGTCTCAGGTTGTCGAGGAATGGCAGGTATCAGATAAAGATGTAGTGCTTGTAAAAGATAATGCATCTGAAATAAGATAATGAATCTGGCATCGCAGCGCATGCTTAAAGTGGCCGCGCTCTCCCGGCTTTTGGCCAAAATCCGCCGAATATCAACATTCTTGCATCGCAGCACCACAGCGAGCCACTGTCCGAAAGTCAAACAGCAGCGTCTTGGCCTGAGAAATCACAAGCTGATAACTGATGTCAGAAGAGAGCAATCCCATTCCTCCTCTAAATGCTATTTTGGTTCATAAATTATCATTTCATGCTTATACATTTGTGTTTTCATTAAGAAGGTCAAATTTAAGTTTTAGTTCATATATCTGACTGTTTGTGTTTATTAAAAAATTATATACATGTAAAGTAAAATTGAAAACTGAGTATGCAGTGCATCGTCAATGCATCGTGATGCATCGAGATATTGTACTGAACCGAATCGATGGCATAATAATCGTAATCGAAACGAACCGTGAGACCAGTGTAGGTTCACACCCCTAGAAGATATTTTGAAGAAAGCTTGTAACCAGGCTGTTTTGGGTCACCATTGACTTCCATAGTATTTTGTCCTACCTTCACCTAAAACAGAAGACAGTTTAAAGCATTTATTTGACCTTACATGTTGTCTGGTTAAGCATACTGGTGTTTATACTAACCTGTGAAGTGGAAAGTAAATCCACCTTAGGTCCAAAGATTTTTCACACCAGTCAGGCTTTTAGTCAATGAAAATCGAACTGTTTTGTAATTAAGCAGAAAGAATAAACAGTGACTAACAAAGAAAGCCGGCCAGCAACAACTTCACACTTGTGAATCAACAGGTGTGTCCAGGTTTGTGCTTCAAGTTAGCATGATAAAGCACGACCAAACACAGAAACAGGAACAATAAGTCTAGTGTTTCAGCATTGATTAATGCTTCATTTACTCAAGTAACTATAGTGTGTAACACGAACCCAACTATGTAACCCCAGTCTACAAACGGGAACTGTAGTAGCCTTTCAATGGTAACCTTATGTGCTGAGTGTGATATAAATAGCTATCCACCTGAAGACAAGCTGGGTAATCCTGACTCATACATCCAGCCTGTTTAAGTGAGACAGGATCGTTTGCATGCTAGTTTTCTCTTAAATAGGCCCTATTATTTCTACACAACCTTCATCTGTGGAGTAAGTCCATTTGAGATGACAGGTCTTTTCAACAAGGCATCATGGCTTAAATAGGTTACTACGTCTCTTATCAGAATCACAGGAACTGATCCTCTATTTTCCATCAACAATTACCCTTTAAAGGAAATCGACTGCTGACCTGCATAATCTAAAAGTTTGTAACATTTCCAAGCTGTTGTTATTTATTGTGGGGCAGCTGTGAGCCCAATTTATTAGCCATAATTGCCGCAGAGGCTGAGCCATAATTATATATAATGCTTCATTAATTCAAATTGTTTTCTCAGACAATTACACTGGAACCATTTCTAGCTTCCCATTCTGGCTCTCCGTCTAAGTAAAAGATGAGGATTTTGGGCCGAAGGCCACCAGGTATAGCAAAACATCCTGCACATCATTACAAACATTTACACTTACAAATTTGGCTGATGCTTTGATTACATTGCATTCCCAGCATACAGTTTATCAATTCATGCATTCCCTGGGATTCAAACCTATGACCTCGGGTTTATACACTGGTTCCCAGTGTAATGAAATTTAAACAGTTTTTGAGTCCAGGTCTTCACTATGTTTCTGAAGAGGGTGGACTTGTATACATATTTTCAGCAATCTGTCTGCAATATTTTGAAATCCAAAGTAAACTCAGAACTTATCACAACTATGTCGTTTTTCTTCAAGACCTTCCTGATACGTCTGTGACCTTTGGTTGAGAAGTCACTAACCAGACAGGGTGAGTTTAGCCACTGGCCTCTACAACAAAACACTCCTCTGGGACAACTCTGGCATTTCCTGTGCCGTCTGTCCCACACAAGACCCTCACTCATTTACACACAGTCTGGTATCCTTCATGCAATCAACAACAAATACACATTCCTCTACCACTATCTCTATAAACCACATAACTACATTCATGCATAAAAGACTCTTAAACCTACATTCTATGACACAAAATCTGTAGTATTTGTAATGTTATAGTGAGTTTGCTTGGGCTGGAATGACCTCATAGCCAATCAGATTCGAGGACCAGATGCAGCTGTTTAAGGCATGACAGTTCACACCATTCAAAATTTTGAAAGAAGTCTCTTATGTTTAATGATCAAAAATCCAAAGATATTATTAGATATTATTACTAGTAGTAGTTTTAAAATAACTGATTCCTATCTTGTGATGGCAAAGCTACATTTTTGCCAGCCTCTGCTCCAATCTTCAGTCACACGATTCATGTCACTAAAATATTTGGATATATTATAGTATGACACATATTAAAAACTAACACTAGGGTAAATAAATGAGAAACATGGTTGCAGGAGAAACAAATAAGGTTGCAACTCCTTTTTGAGGATCTCTCTTTCTGTAGAATTTTATCAGTCAAAATGATCAAGCACTATTGTTTTCTTAATCAACTCCTGTACTCTTCTCTAAAGTGTCTCACACCTTTCCCACCATTACGTTTCCCTGATTCATAAGTTGCTTACGTCATCAAAAAAAGCCACAAATACTGC
This sequence comes from Enteromius treurensis, assembly GCA_032275025.1. Classification (NCBI taxonomy): domain Eukaryota; kingdom Metazoa; phylum Chordata; class Actinopteri; order Cypriniformes; family Cyprinidae; genus Enteromius; species Enteromius treurensis. The sequence goes on along the minus strand of JAUCMU010000097.1, from coordinate 14,836,328 downwards.
ATTTTATCTTGAAATTAATGTTTGAGGGGTGAGGCATGAGACTTTCAGGGCAGCTCTCCTTACATCTTAACATAATCAGGATCATCACGCTGATTATACATTATACATACAGATAAAGGAAAAACTTAATTCCTGGCGGTTGACAGTTTAGCTGGCAAGCATACAATAAACAAGACCGGGGGTTGATTTACTTACTGTGTGCAGCAGCTGTTTAAAAATCAACTAATCCATTTAAAATCCATTCAAACATACATTTAAATGATCCATTTAAATGTATTCTAATCCATTTAAAAATACATTCTGCTTTTGATGTTAAAAAAGCTTTTAAAACACTCTCATGATTTGAGCTAAAAGACACCTGCCAACTGCAAAACATCAGCTTTCCTGGAATTGTACTTACTTTAAAGTCTAATTCCTACAATGGAGAGATGCCAGCATACCCAGTCACCTGTGTCTTAGCTCAAAAACCACCACCGATGCTGTACCGCTTTTAGATTAAGCCCTGTCTTTTGTATTTAATCTTTAGTACAATCTCAAATAATACAGTAAAACTGGTAAAAGGTTATGCAAGGTGACGGATGAGATATAATCATCTTATGCCGGATCTATGACTGTTAGAGCCATTCTCAAAGCTTGTGAGAGTCTTTAGATATGCAGGCTGCTTGTTGATTTATTCTGCCCTGTGCAAGTTTCCAATCTGAGGTGATTAAAGGCCTCAGGCAGAGCCAAACTGGTGTTGTGTAAACTCAAAACACCACAAACGTTCCTATTTTCACCTCATATAACCCCACCAGCAAAAGAGCAATGTTTATCTTCTATCAATGTCTTAATAGTGTCAACAAAAATGAGAAATAAATATAATTAATTAGACTCAAATGAAGCCACATAAAAAGGCACAAATGTGTCTCAACTGGTGTTGGTTATTTGTTACAAATGGACACATTATTAAAAAAAAATTTTTTTAAGCCAGTCAAACAGCGTGAGGTCCACTTACAATAGGTTGAGCATAGACATCACCAGCTCAGTTGTTAAATGCACATATGCTAGTTTGAGCTGCAAACAACATGACTTCCTTAGGTATTAGGCTACCACGAGTCGCTAGGGGGTGTGATAAAGACCTCCTTGTAAACATACACCTCAATCTGCACCATATCATTTACCACCTTGGAGGAGAGCGTGTATAATTTGGGAAGCAGCATTCTATTTATTAAAGACCACTGAAAAACACTATGGTTTTAAGAAAAACATTAAGAAGTACTGTTTAAAAACAAACAGAAAAAAATCTTAATAAGCTTATTAGAAGTATTTCTGAAGAATCATATGACACTATGATGAAATTTAACTCTGCAATTACAAAAATTAACTACATTGTCAAATATATTAAAAAAGAAAACCGTTATTTTTAATTGTAATGATATTTCACAATATCACTGTTTTAGGCCTCTTGTAGTTTTCATCCATTAAATGCAGCCTTAGTGAGTAAAAACTTTTTAAACACTTTTTAATTTTATTGTTTGACAGGTATACTGTCAGTTTTCAACATAATTTTTACTTACTTTCTCTTACTGGACTATGATAAGGATGAAATGCTGAAACTTTGTAAATGTTTGAAATGATATAATGCCACCAGACAAGCTTAGAACCTTGTTTCTACGGCCAAAGCAAATGTAGAAAACGTAGAAAAAGAGATGGAAAGTTTTTTTCAACTAGCCAAATCTACATGAAAGCACAGTGAAGAGAGGCATATGTGCCATGTTCGTTTGCCAAAACTTTTGCCAAGCACAAAACTTAAAAGTTGAGGATGGAAAGGCTTGATCTTCAAAAATAATCAACTGGAAGTGATTTCAGCCTCTTCTAAAAAAAACAACAGATATCTGGAGACTTCTGAGAGTACGCAGATATCCAACCGCAACAAATGTTAATTTTACTGGACAAGTTAATCCCTCACAGCTCCGCCAACGACCACAAGCCATCTGTGTGGGACTACAACCCAACATACAACTAACAGCATTGTTTGAGGCTTTCGACCCAGCCTTGCAGCACGGAGGAACTCCATTAACATTTTCCCATTGAGTTCAACAGCAGAGAAGCCAGAGAGAAACCACCAACACAAAGGCCAGGCATTTCCCAAGAAACAACACAGCTTCGCTCAATGCAAGTTAATGATCCCTCAGGTGACTGACATAAGCATGCATACTTCTCAATCAGAAATCCATATATATTTGCCTGCTTCAGAGGTTGTAGGAAAAAGCCTAGATCAGGATTCTGAGTCAGTTTGAGCTGGCTTCTGCCTGAACACTGTCTGGAATGCCATGAGAGTACAGTAAGAAACACAAAGTAATATGCCATATGCTTCAGTCCCGGTCCAAACTTGTGAACATAAATTCAAGCTTTTTGCTCATTCAGCATCTTTACATTACAGGAGTGTAACGTAAACAATAATTGGCACATTCTAGAATGTAGTTTAAGGATTAGAAAACAAAAACACTGATCAACCAACCTTCAACTTATCAGCATATCTGGGAAACCCAACGGGTCTTTTGAAGCAATGGTTAAAGGTGCCATAGAATGCATTGAGAGAATATTTTAAATTGTTCTCTGATACGTACATAGAAGGTATGTAGCTTAGGTAAGGGGAAAA
>JAUCMU010000097.1:14782076-14833587 GCA_032275025.1 Enteromius treurensis | reverse complement strand
GTTATGTCCATGTACTGAACTGTTATTATTCAACCATGCCAAGGTAAATTCAGTTTTCCATTCTATGGCACCTTTAAAGCAAAAGCTCTTATCTGGGAAGAAGTCAACACTAAAACACCCTTTCATTTATTGCTTAATAACTTAATTACTAATCTGTCACTATAAAACATTCCTGTGGTAACTTTACCACTATAAACTTAATAGCCACACTAAGGTGGTGCTATAAAAGTACTTAAACCATCCGCATTCATTTTCATTTGAGCTGATGCATTAGAGTTTTGTTGCCTGTGAATAAAACCTTACAAGCATAATATCTGATTTCAATTGTCAGATTGACCTAGTTGCATTGAAACTTTATATGTTGTGATATTAAACCAAATGGTGATTCAGATCATCAAAGTATACAGACGGTATTAGATAAATACAGATTAAACAACACATTACAACTATTCCTTTTAATACCTAAGTCAAAACATTCAATTATTACTTTATTCATTCTTTTTTATATATATATAATCATTTTATACATATAAGACATTTCCGCAGAGAAACGTTTATGAAACGGCAATGTTCAGTCTCAAAATGTATTTTTCTTTTTTTTCTTTCACAGTACTATAAACATTTCAAGTGCACAGAGAACAGGTACAGAGAAAATACTAAAACTGGCCAAGCAAGGACTTGAGAAGTTCTCCAGAAAAATGATGAATGTAAACACTCGCAACTACTAATGACATCAGAAAACTGCTATGCCGCTGGAAACATTCTTCATTCAGGTCTTTGTAAATATTCTTACATCCTTGATATTTTATTTCTGTTTATTCTTCCGTTACACACATATGCGTACCTAACCAAGTACTGCTGCGTCTCTAAAAATGCTTTCAATGAAAATAAATTAAAGCAAGAAAATTTAACAAACAATTACAAAGTAACAGCTAAAATGACATTTTTAAATAAAAGGACTGAAATAATATGGCAAAACATACACAATAATAGGCATGTATTGCAAAAATACTTTTCTTATTTTTGTGAATTATTTTTATATTACTCTATAAAAACTACCAGAGGTCAATTAAGGTTATTAGTACTTGTGGTGATGATAACTCACCATGCATCAGCAGATGTTTTATTACTGGTAACATGAGAACATTGCACCTTGAAGCTTTTAAATCATGCATAAACTTGTGCTCCAACAGCATGGAGATGTACAGTGAACCTGAGCTCTGTCCCTTCATTACATGCAGGTGAGTTCCTCAAAAAACATCACTGTATATCACCATAGAAAGACGTGTGTGCATTGTTCAAACCATGCTGCATAAAGTAAGTACACAGTTGCATCTTAAGCTGTGGCTGAATCCCTCTTTGTCTGAAGCAACCTTCAAGATTCAAATGTCACAAATGTGGCTGCTCATCATAACCTCCTACAAAGCTCACTGGAATGAATTCTGCCACGCCTTCACAGTTTTCTATCAGTTCCAGTCCAGTCACATCCCTCAGGAGTTGTCTTTGCCTGCCCAAGACTTAGGATGACAAATTCAAACTGAGCGCAATAAATCCCTGCCAATATAAGAACAATATGTTATGGCTTACAACCAAAACAATAAGTTATGAAATGTACACTTCTTAAAAAAACAGATAATCACACTGTCTTGTATCTCTTATCATTTCTTGTACTGCAGGGCACTTTTACAAATGAAGACAACAATAATAAAAAACATGTTTCATCTTATAAAGCTGCAATTTTTACTGCATTAGTTCGAAGACGTTGACCGAATATGACTCAAGTGTGATTTTGGGAGCTCTACTACACACCCAAAAGCAAACACCGCAGCTGCTAAACACTATGAGGAATTAAAGGACCAGTTGATAAGCCTGTCATGTTTTACTCTAGAAGACTGATAAGTCAAGCATGAAGAATTTGTCATGGTTTGATAAAGGGTTGATACAGTGTTACTGCTTTACCTCCAGAGAACTGTCATTTTTCAAGCGGAGCACAAAAGAAATTCAGAAGAAATTCAAATGGTGTTCACTGGACCACAACTTTCTTTAGTTTGTTATGGTAAACACTACCATTCAAATGTTTGGGGCCAGTGCGAGTATTGTGAAAAATATCCAAAAATGTGATGACAGCAGAAGCTGTTTCTCATTCTAGCGTGCTCAAAGTGCATATGAGCAGCTCAATAAATCAATGATGCCAATTGTTCAGACCACAGAAGTACAGAGATAACAAATAACTGTTGCGGAGAAGTGCAAATTTCCTCTTTCGCTAAAAGATTCACAGGCGTTTTTAAATTCACATGGGTCATTAAAAGTGACTTGACATGTCAAAATGACAGTGTGAAATAACCCTCACCTTCCCTGTTCCAGCGGTCAATAGACAGAACCGTACAGTACATGAATGGGCCTGATAGGCTTGTAAAGCCTAAAGCGTCAGCGACTGTTTCTGAGCATGTTTCCACGGTGATTAAGCATGTGGAAAAACAGAATGGGTGCTGCCTGGATCATTTAGGAAGCCACTGACGGGCGTTTGCAGGAATTAGCCTGAGCCTGCTGAAATACAGGAGAGACAATGACGCTGCTGATATAACAAACATGAGTTGCCAAGATCTGACACAGAGGAAAGACACTGCAGGACACTTCTGAACTCTCAGATCAGGGGTTGTTAAAGTTTGAACTAATGTACAGTATATCCAAGCTGATACATGCAGATAATAATGAAACACCTATAGTTACCGTCACCTTTGCAATGTGCACTTTAAAGCTAACGAAAGATGACATCATATGGTCGATAAAGCAGCGAGTGGGAACAGGCTATTAACTTCTTCTCTAAATGAATAAGAGCATATGTATTCAGTTTCAGAAAAAGGTGTCTCTAATCATGTGGGTGTCCACTTAAGTGCAAACCACACTGTAAACTACTACTCTCTGCACAAGCATGAAGCTGAGGCAGAATATAACTTCATGACATCATGTTAGAAAGTCACAAATGAAAGGGGCTGGTTGGTTCTCCTTACATCACACAACCTAAAACGCACACACACATGCATGCACACAGAATGAGGAACCAGGGGAGAAAAAAAATGAACTATTTTATAGGCCAATTATTGGTTTCATTTCCAGAACACTGACACAGCAGATTTTTTTTTCTTATTAAGGGTCCAAAATCTAACTTCTGGGAACACTATTGTTTTCATTAGGATTATTATTAGCCTATACTTTTTCTACCTTACAACTTATTATACAGAATAACCCACAAATGGTAGATACGTAAAAATACAGATGAACATATGGAGCCTTTTTTTTAAAAAAACCTTCTTTTGCAAACTAGTCCTTGTTTTTTGACTGCCTGTATGGCATATTCTCACAGACCTCATTAATTTGGTTGGGCTAACCAGTCCGCCAGTTGGTGGCGCTATAAAATGAATAAAAGTAACTTTATGATTTTGAAACGAAAATTAAATGTCTTTGATCTATGGTGAGATAGTCATTAAACAGAGTACATTAAATAACTTCATCCCGTCTGAACAAAAGATGGCACAGTAAGAGTGAAAGACATGTAAATGCATGCAGCTTCATTACATACAACTGATGTAATTATTTTGCGTGCATTGGTCTGAACATATATAGGTCAAATCCAACAGTGTTTAAAGCCTACATGTTACAGGATTGTGTTTCCACCCTAAAAATTTGAGCTTGTACCTTTATACAGCCTATCGCAATTGAGCTAATTTGCATACAGATAAACGCTGAGGGAATGGAAGGAGAAGTGTCATCAAACACTTCCACGGGAACATATACTTACAATCAAAAAAAAAAAACTTCAGTGACCTAAATCCTCAGCAATGGGGGATAGACTTGAGGGAAGTGGTCTTTGCTTCCCACAAAAAACAAAACAAAACAAAAAACAACTAAGTTACTCTGTAAACAAGTACTTCCAGAGTGGAGAATAAGACTCCGTAATGCTGAACATGTTTCAACTTTCTTTGCACAGTGCACAACTTAACTGCATTCCAATGTTTATAATTCAAAACTTAAGCTAAATAATAACGAAATCGGACGACATTTTCAAAACCAACTGCGCAATATCATTTACAAAGCATCAATGCGCGTCTTCGGTTGTGTCTCAAAAACCAAATCAGCTCCCTACTTATACAGCATTCAGATTTGTTGCCTATGTGATAACTGAAAAAAAGTTTCTCGCGCCTGTGACGCGCAAAAAAGGAGTCTCTAACAACTAATAATGTTTACCGTACCAGTTGGTGGATGCTCGCGGGTTGAGAACGTCTTCTTTAGCGGTCAGCAGAGACAGGCTGTACGTGTCCAAGTTAATCGCTCTCATCCTGATGCTGGAGTGTTTCTATGTACTCCACAAACCAGTGCACTTCAACACACGTTTTGTGTCACTAGCAAACGAGCAGTTCCCGTATCCAACGTTGCATTCAGTGAGTTTTGCAGGCGATTTGGAAGTTTTGAAGGTGAAGGGCTGGTGGAGTTGGAGGTGTTGGCGAACACTGCTGATGTGCTGCATCAGTTCTGCTGGAAAACTTCATGCAGACGAATCTCTCTCTAAAAGCTCCACCTCCTACTCTGAGGGGAAAAAACACCACTGCTCTTGCACAATTTCAGTTTATCTCGGTTGCTGCTAACGTGAATTACAGACCGTGGTATGTACGGTCACATTAAAACAATTTGGAGGTAACGTAATTAAATCCTTTTTTTTATTCTAGCCTTTAAAAAAAATGGTTTATGGGCATTTTTGATGAATTAGGTCATGAGGTGTCCAAATTTTAAGCTATCTTGAATTTTAGTGCATACTGTTTTTAAGAGGTTTTCTGACTTTTTGAGGTCATGTTTACATTCTAATTTACACTAATATTAATATGTTAATATGTGTGCAATATTAAATAACATTTGTAAAATTAAATAATTGCCCTTTATATCCTAGACTGAATCCCAACTAAAACAGTTTATTTATATGTTATCATAAATAAATTACTATCAAGTTTTACTTCTAGTGTACTTTTTTCCCCCTAAAAACTATAGCCTATGCAGAATTGTTTTATTTTTTATAGTTACTATGGATGTCAATAAAATAAAAAAAGCAGAATGCAAACAGTAATAATAGTAAGTCAATTGTAAAATTTGGTATTTTTTAAATTACTTAATAATTTAAAACATTAAATAGATGACATACAGATAGATAGATAGATAGATAGCCAAATATGCATTATGCTTATTCTTTTGCCCTTTGTATTACTGATGAACCCCGTTAGTGTAATGCTTTAGTAATTAATTAGTCTTTTTGTTCTTATTTTCATTCATTTTCCTGGATTCCATAAAAGACAGAAATCATGGGCACAAAAAGAACATCTATACGATTTAGTCAAAATGTTTAGATCTTTGCTCCTGTTTTGTGCTAATGTTTAAAGCGTAACGGTGAATGAGTGTGAGTTTGGTTGATTGGAAGTCCAGCGGTCCTGCACTGACACGCTATTGAGCTGCCAGTCTCTCTTTGTACAGGCTTCCTGTGAGCAGACTTCGGAGCGCTTGGCAGCCAGCTGAGAAGCCGTTTACAGTGCATTGATCTCTGGAGGGACCCTTGTTCCAGCAGGGCCGATTTCATGGGAACTGAACTTGGTGTAGTCTTCTTTAAACTGGCTTTGTTGTTGTAGAAAATGCAATGCTTAGTATAATGTATTTAAGGTAATACAATTAGTTTTAGATAAATGACCATATGAAAAAAAAACACTTTGATCTTGTGTACAGTTTTTATAAGTTATTACCGCATTAAACTAATTTATGCATTAAACCAAATTATGAAAGATGTTTGTACCATCACTGACCCACAGGAGAAGAGAAGTTTAGTCTTCATACTTCACTGAAGTCAGTTCAACTTTAATACTCTTAGGAATCAGGAGCTACCCACTCATTCTCTTCCACACAGCCGTGAACGCAAACTGAACCCACATCTTCCTCCGTCTGGCTCTTTAAACATTACATCATCTATCTTTATTGTTTAATTAATTCATGTTGTAGAGCTCTGCTAGTGAAGGGCCCCCATAAACTCTGTGTTTAAGGGTGGATGTGCACTATAGAGCACAGATCCCAGCTTAAACTGCTGGAGCTCCCTAAAACATTCTCTTTGCAGGCATGTGTGAGGGTTTATGGCACATGGTCTGAAACAAACGGGTGCCAAAATGTCCGAATTCCTTCGTGATCTCAGCAGCTTCCTGCCTCATGTTGCTTTCCCTGTTGACAGATTTGAACGTTATGCTGTTGTGTTTGACATGACACCACGTCTGGCATTTCCTTTGACTGACACGAGAGATTGTTTAAGATGTTGTGCTGTTAAGAGAACGAGAAAGCGCTGTTTATTTAAGAGAAATACATTTAGCACAGGACTTATGTTATTTAAAATGGAGGATGAAGCCCTCCTTCCTAGGTGTTCTGACTAAGCCTGATAAAGCATATTGTATACAATTCAGCAAACATGTTTTCTATACCTTGATCTTTGTAGGATTTTACATTTTTTAATGAAGTTGATTCACTGATGTCACATGGACTTGTTTTTAGTACATTTCTGGACCTGGGATCATTTCAGTTGTGTTGCTGTCGATGGAGGGTCTGATGGCTCTCTGGCATCATCAAAAATATCTTCATTTGTGTTCCGAAGATGAACGAAGGTCTTATGGATTTGGATACAAGGGTGAGTAATTAAATTATTAATTAAATATGTAATGCATTCACACTTTTACATAATCTGGTTATTTAACCATTCTACTTTTAAGACTTTCTGAAATCAGATCAAGTCGAGATGAACTGCCATTGTTTTTAACTTACCGACAGCCCTAGTTTTTTAGAGAAAGAGAGAATTTGGAGGTGAAAAAACAAGAAACCTCTTCTTTTCAGGTTCAAACATTTAACATTTAGAGTACTCTAAAAGGTGTGGTCACATTTACCGTTGGTCTGTGAAATCCAGTCATTGCATTGGAAATCCACACATCTGGGAGTGTCACATGAGTGGAAAAAGTTCCACACACAGATTTCACTAGTCACGCTCACAGAGTGAGCGCTGCTTTCATACCAAGCAGCTTTCTGCTGGTCAGATCAACAGATTTGTGTGGCTAACCTGAATATAAGCAAAATCTATGTGGGAAAGTTCTTCCTTAAGCCCTGATTCCAGTCATTGCTATTGAAATGAGTGGATATTGCCCACAAAATTTAGCAGAGAAAAGGTAAATGCTACTTTTTCTTAATATGGATCCAAAAAAGGATAGCAGTCAACAAAGTAAATATTATCATAGTTTGAAAATATTGTCTATAATAAAAAGCCAGTCAATGGTCTATTTTTGTCCCTCACCAGCAGATCATCCTTCATGGTGGCCTTGGCAACGAAAAGTCTTAAAACCTTGCTCTGCTATTGTGACCGAACTGTAACGCCTCATAGTTTCATTAAAAGAGAAATGCATTACACAAAGAAATAGCATTCAAGACCATTCCTGTCTGTTAACAAAATTGGCATAATTGCCTGCCTTTACATCTTGAACACATGCAATGCAGACACGCAGTCATGCATCAGTGTGTTTAGACCTGAAAGAGATGTCAAAGTTCAACTCACCAAAGATATATGTCTTTAGTCCAGGCTTATAGCTTGACCTCTGCCCTCTCATAGTCATTACTCTTTTTCATCATATGTTTTCTGTTAGCCTTGCTTCTCTCCATGCCTTTCAAGCATCCAGCATTTCACCAACCTTTCCTAGACTTTTGATACTGTGTTTTCATCTTTGAATGCATTATCTTAAGTAAATGCTAGCATTATCAGCACCGACTTCCTGGGAATTTCATTGCCTTTTGGAATGCATACGTGTTGCAGACAGAGAGCATGTTTGCCATATCATATGGAGCTGTACTAGGTTTCACAACCATTTTCTGTGAATAATTTCAACCCTAATCTTTTCCAAATTCATACCAAATTCTAAAATGTAAACACTGTCACAGTTTTTCAATAAGCATAAAGTAATATGCAGGCAAAGGTTCTTAATTGAGGGAGGAAAATGTTTACTTTAAGTGTTTGGATTTCAGTGTTGTAAGCGGTATCCTTTCTTTCTCATGACATAATGACATTAAAAGGTCAAACGATGCTTGCTACGTTTTCCAGTATTATCACATTCTTGTGAGGAGGCTTCAGGGAACATCCTCCACTGGGTTCCAGTCTGTTTACATAGCCACTATTTAGTGCTGTACTCATCACACCAGAAGATGAAGATCTCATGCTTTAGCTGTCACAGTCTGAACTCCCACATGTGGCACGCTTGTGCGTGTTAATTACATTTTCCATTAATGTACATCACACCAATTGTGGTACAAGTAGGATGTTTTTTTTTTTCTTCTTCTTCTTCTTCTTGGACAGGTGGATTTGGATATTATTCAAATTGCTCACAGCAGGTGGAGTGTCTGTGTGGATGATTAAGGCTTGATAACATATTTTAAAGATGTATGGGAACACAGATGCCAACTGCCAACATTCTGCCAGGTTAAACACACACAATGTGTGATATAGTGTTGGACCATCGGTAACAATCTTCAGTACTCAAGGGGGCGATAGAGTACATAGAGCAGCCAGCTACGTTTTTCATCACCTCTTGCACATTTTGAATTATCACATCAGAATGATGGAAATGCCAGATTTCTTAAAGGGTTAATTCACTCCAAACTGAAAATTTTTATATTTTTTATGATCTCAGTGAGCTGTCTGACCCTCCATAGACAGCAACACAACTAAAATGTTCCCTGGTCCAGAATGTGACTTTGCAATATGGGACGGCATAACCTGACTAACCAGGGGATGAGCAAAGTCTGCACCAAAGTATTTATGTATAATTGTCTCCCAGAATGGTCTACTACGACTGTGTTCCCAAACAGCTAGCATTCACCTCCCAAAGCAAGACATGCACTTAAATTCGCAACTTGCTAATGTAGAAAACTAGCTTGGCTTCCGCGACTATTAAGCTCATAGGAGATTAGTCTGGCCAAGCTACTTTACTACCCGCCTTCTGGGAGGTGGGCTTAACCTGCGTCCATCAGATGCCTCTGTATGCTACTGGACGAATCTACAACCAATCAGACCACTCATTCCGATGACAAGCGTGGCGTCGAAACCTGAAAACAACGTAACCAATTGTAGCAAGCTTCATTAATGCGGTCGGAAATGTCTTTACTTTAATTACTTCTGCTCCATTTTCAAAGAAAACCTGTCATGAAAATTTCTCAAAACAGAATCAGAGTCGAACGAATGTACACGCCATGTTTGAAATCCGGTATTGATTCCGGTCGCAGAAATGCTGCGTCATCGCGTAACACCCGCCTCAGTGGTTTCTCATTGGTTCCCACTTTTTTGGGAACAGAAATGCTCTAAAACGGCAGCTTGGCCAGACTAACTTTGCTCGCGAAGTGAATGTAGCATCAAAGGAAGTATGGGCGGGCCCAGGCTTGTAGAACACGGCCATTTAGGCAAATTCCTGCTTTAGTGCCCCTTGTGGCAGTGCTGCTAATCCATAGCATGCTAGTGATACATTTTTCTGCCACAATTAACACAAAAAAGAACAAATAAGCATAAAACCTGCATAAGCCTGATTACATAAGGCATTACCAACACAGAAGAAATTAAATAGGTTGTAAAGTCACTAATATTACAAAGGTGCATGGTTCAGTTAATACTGGTTACCTGATCTTTGCTACATTTTATCAGGCAACATCCATTGTTGAAAAAAGCTTTTTTAGTGTCTCTGCGGCTGCATTTAACTAGGATATACTGTACATCCTCCGAATTTGCTGTGTGTTTGTCTGACTGGTATGATTTACACTGAGCAGTCCAGTGACAATTCATTTATCTGTAACATATAGCTGAACATTTGCATGCATAAAAAGACTAAACATACTTTTGCTTTCAGAACAATTGCCTTTCACCCTGAATTTAGACATAAGGACCTCACTAACATAGAGGAATTTAAGATGAGGGGGTGAGTGAGTCTTGGCATTCCGTTCTTGTTGGGAATGTCTGTGACTTTGCTCTGTGATTCCAGTAATGGTTTTGGACTTGGGGCAACGTATTTATTGAAGAATAACTTTGAAGAATTCCATTCCTGACAATAAAATCTTAAGAGCGACTGAGTGTCAGTGTTCTTCTCAGTTAACCCAATCAATCTATGGCCTTATTACATCTAAGACAGTACATTAAACAGATCAAAAGAAAAGTTTAATGGGGAAAACGGAGCATTTGTGAAATGTTTGCTAGCTGCAAAAGCTAAAATATATTCCATTAACATTACATTCACCATTTTTGGCGTTTATGGGAAATTGCTGCGTTTTGATGGCACGTTGGTGTGAAGGGAAAAATGTGGGAGAGTGGGATAAGATCATGCGCTCATGAAAGAGGAATGCAGTGGCAAGGTCAGGTAAAATTAACACTTATGTAAGTTATTAAAACCATATAATATTTTAGAAAAACTGTGTCAGTGTAAAAGAAAAAAAAAGCCTAATATTTGAGGCACTCTTCAGAATTGTATTTATTTCAGAAACAGTACTGTGTTTCACATTTTCTTATATAACCCAAGCTTTTCTAGATATCTGGCACAGAGACTTTTTGGAGTTGCTCAATTACAGCCATAAGAGTGTTCCCACATTGTGCTTTCATACAGTGTTTCTGGCCATCATGAATCAAACCATGGCACCACCAAACACATCAGTCACAGATCTGATGACACTGTAATCAGTGTCTCACAAACACACACCAAGGAGACTTTCTGGTCTGTTATAGCCACCCGTCTGCACAGACACCCCCTCTTTTGGGGCTGCAGCATCAATTACAGCATATGGGTTGGCTTTGCCCCTTCAAAGTGTTACTGGAAATGTTGCGGTGTGTGAGTGTGCACGTGTGTATGGAGATGACTTATTTCCTCTGATGTGTATTCATTCAAACAATGCAACACTGCAACCACTGGTGTCCTATGGAAATCGTTACCACGTCTGTGTTTGCATGACAACCGAAAACATCGTACTACAACTGTTTTATTACCTTACCTCTGAGGACTGACATTTTGATATGATTGTTTCAGGCATTTGAGGGACCGGGGGAAGCAAGGCAGTCACTTTGTGATGACTCAGCCATTTTGTCTGCTACTTGTGAAGGAGAGACATAAAACAAGAGCCAGCTGAATAACATAGTGCTTCTGCAGTAACCCTGAGCAGCTCATTCAGCACTACGTGGTATTAGTACATGGACAAATTTTCATAATTCTAATGCCAAAACACATATATTGTAGCCTAATATCTGGGTAATTATGTTTATTAGAGAGTTTAACGGGAGGAAACGCTTAAAACTGTGTTTGTCTCCCTCTGCAGGACATTTGATTGTAGTGACTTCCTTTTATGAAATTGTATACATTTCCCATGTGTAATATACACTGTCAAAAATAGATATAGGATTTACTTTGAAATAATTTTCAATCAGAAATTGCTTGTAAATTTATAATCAACGATAAAACAGAAACATTGATATAAACATGTCAACAAAATTTTTTATGTAAAACACCAATAAAACTATTTTTTTATAGTGTATCTTAGAACAGTTATACTGTTTTCATAGCAAATAAAGACGAGTTGAAATGAGTTCAAAGAGTTCAGTTAAGTTTTATTAAAAGCCAAGCAAACATTAAAATACTGAAACAGATAATCTTTTCCAACCCCTTTTTTTGCTCCATTTTGTACAAATCACAGTTGTTGAAAAATATTACAAATGATTCAATAAAACTTTTTTTTTTTTTTTTTTTTGCAACAGCAGCAAAACATTCTGATTTTGTATTTTAAAAGCCCTTAGTAGTGTGAATGGTGTGTGTGCGTGTGCTTTTTCTGGTTCAGAACATGAACAATAATTACAGAACAGGTATTAGAAACAACAATCGAACTATTGGAAGTTAAAAAGAAAACCACAAAGTGCAAAACAGCTTAAAAAAAGTCACAGATTTAAAAGAGGAAGAGAGGTCAAGGACAGGGTCAACGGTAAGTATCACCCACCTCACCTCAAGAAGACAGAGGACAAAAAAAAAAAAAAAGGCTAGGACACCTCACCACAAGTGTAAAGAGGGACAGCATCTTCCAAAGGGCATACAAGTGCTCTACTAAAATGGACAGATGTTGTTCAGTAATATGGCCCTTTTCTTTAATGGAGATGAAGGTGGATTTCAAAGCACAGATAGGAAGTTGGTTAGAGAGCCCCTCTGTTGAAACACAGAAACTAACAAGCATTGAAGTGGTCTCTGCCTATAACCTGAGGTCAGATTTTAATTTTACAAGCAGTAAGATGTGGTTAACCTTTCCAGTTTGTCACAAAGGTTGAGTGTTTCATTAAAAACAAATTAGACATGCTCTCTGGTATTTGCATTTTTGTATTATTATTATAATTTTTTACTTAAAACACCTAAACAAAAGTTATATTACAAAATGAATATTGTGTAACATATCTCCTGTCCCACACCGATTTATATTACCCTTGTCCTTGTAAAACATCAAATAAAATAAAACCCTGACCTTCGGTTGACTGTAGAGGGTGCAAGTGTGCCTTTGACTCTGTTAATGTGAACGTGTTTACATTCACTCTCATCCAAACGCTTATAACCACTGTTCAAAACAAGCACAGGTTTCCACTCAGCTCAGCACTATCAAAAAGAGATGAAAACATCTAAAATGTTAGGGGGAAAGCATAAAAATATTTCACATCACTCAAAGACAGAGGGTATTGCTACATGCTGGCCACAGGCATGCAGAAGGAGCTTAAGTCAGCTTCAGTTTGTGTTCTGTGTGTGTGTGTGTGTGTGTTAGTGCACTACAATTACCTTGATCAAAACTAAAGGCAGTGACCTCTCTTCAGAAATCTTTTTTTTAATCATTATTATTATTATTATTATTAAAGGCACAGTAACACAACAATAGATCACTCAAGTGCTCTCACGTTTCTTTTCAACTAGTGGGTTTCTAATGTACTGCTATTAAATAAACAGAACTACAACCACAATATGACATTAATAAAGAACACGATCAACGTTTAGTATAACATTAAGGGTCTTGAACTTTTAAAAATTTATAATGACCATTTTTTTTCCCAATGACGTGATGAAAGTGCATGATAATTCCTCAGTAATGAAAGCTACAGTTATTCATAATTACATAGTTAGCACTTAGACCATTACCATGCACATCTTACCTGTAAACGTGCACCGATAAATACTTTACAATTTGTTAAATTGAAAGAAAATCAAAAAGTTTGAATCAAAATTTGAAGCTAAAGTGCATATTTTGCAAGCAGTTATACTGTTTCTCCTGTGGTTGGTCACTGTCTGAATCAGTCTCTCAATTTAAAACAATTGTTCACCCAAATATGAGCATTCTGTCATCATTTAAAAAAAAATATATATATATTCGTTTGTCCATACAATAAAGCTGAGTTTGATGCTTTTGTATTGTTTAGAAGAAATAAATATATACATAACATGTTGAAACAACATGAAGGTGAGCAAATGACGGAATTTGCATTTAGGATGAACAATCTGATCTCTAATACTGTTTATTTGAAATGTACTAAACTTATTTTAACAGAAAAACACATCACATGTCCTTGACGTTAATGAAGGCATATTCGATTAAAGCACAAGGTACAACCGTCTTACAGTAAGTATAAGGGATTTTTTTTATGCACAAAATACATAGGGCCATAAGAAGCACCGTTTTAATGGAAGAAACCGTTCCATGCTACAAAATGTTTAGAAAGCCATAGTTTAGAAACAGTCAATGCCATGCACATCAAAGGCAGACCAACTCTAAAATAAAAGTGCAAAAGCAAATAGTCAAAGAACAAAAAGCAACACTTTCCATCCCAACAAGCATGCCGATGTTTGAAGTATTCTCGAATCCTGTCTGCAAATACACCGTAAGGTCTAACATTCCTTATCGGACTAATTATTAACGATCTATAAACATTCATTTATTAGTGTGCCCCTATAAATAAAGCATCCTAATGGGATGAACCTACAAAAGTGCACCTACTGCTGAAGATGGCAGCACACAGCCATACAGCGTCTCCTCTCCATTTCCCTCTTTTTTTGTGAGTGATTTATTTAATATTTTGTGTGCAAATCGGCCTGTCTGAGCACATGGGCTCTGCGTGTCTATTTTTAAAGCTGTTGATGATTTCAGCTCGTCTGGTGCGAAAAGCAGGGTGCAGCCTGGAGGAAGCGAAATCAGGAAGCCAGAAATAGAAAAAAGGGTGGCATGGAAAACTTAAACTGTCTCCCGATTTCTCACTCACCTCCAAAGTAGCTATTCAAAACACTTTTGTCGAAAGGCACGAAACAGGCAAAACAAACATGCTTCACCGAGAAATACTTGAATGTAGAAGGGAAAGTGTAACAATGGTCGTAGGCACTCATGTTTTCAGATGGAAGGCAGTCGAGACAGACTCTAGCCACACTTCACAGCGCATGCACGTCTAAAAGAGGAACCAAACCGAGAACGGCTGTTAGCAGATCACTGTAAGTTACAATTTGAAAGCTTTTCAATCCAAAAAAGAAGGATACACTTTTGATTACAGCTTATGTTGGGATTAAGATTGTCAAAATAGGTAAACTTGGGTAATAAAGAGGCGGTTGCACTACACTTTTCCTTTCATTTGTTTCCATTCATATGCACGCAAATGCTGAATACTGAAACCTTCTTTCAAATTTGTGTCAAGTGTGGCCAATAGAAGATCTTTATGTCATGGCTCAACAGCTTAGTGGTATTAACCAAACGCAAACTTTAAATTTGCAGGTTCACAGAGTTGCAAAAATAAATAGTGTCATCACATCACGACTGTTCCTCAAAGTGTAGTGTAACCGCCCCTTAAAGATATAATGGGTGAATGGTTGAACGCTGTGGCATAATCCTGAGCACTGATTTTATCCACGCATGTAAAGTGCAAGGTGAAGCGTCACATTGCAACGTATCAAACACTACAGGAAGCGGATCCATAGTTTCTCCCTCAGTTTGGCTAACTGCAGAGGTAGAGGAGCAGAGGAGTAACAGAGGGGAGCGGCGAAGGAATACCAAACACTGCAACCTACTTTTTGGTTCGCCAGTAGCTAGGATTGAAATGGTGCTACAAAAACAAGTGCATTTCAGAGGGGTGTGAAGGATGACAAACAAATGAGTAGCTAATACTTTCGAAAGCACGGTAAACTCAGAAGGCATGGGCGCCCCAGTGGTGGAGGTTAAAGGCAAGCAAGTCGAGGCGCTTGCTAGTGGTCATATCATAAAGCTCAGTCTAAAGAACGCGACTGTTAATACTCTCCTGGCAGTGGTAAAAATAGCCCTAATTGTAGTTTACTTGCTGTCAAGTTTTTGTTTCTGCAGATTTTGGTAAGGCGTTTGTGTTTGAACGAGATGTTTGTGTGTATGTCTGTCTTTAGTGCTGGCCTGGAGTTTTTTTTAGTGAGTGACAGACCTGAACACATGAGCAAAATTTAGTAACAGGACAAGCATTCCAAAAAACAGTTCTTCAGTAGGCAAGACAATTCTATTCAAAGCCAATACGGACAATGGAAGATCCAAAATGGAGAATTGTTTGTTGTGAGAATGTAGGCAAGGGAAATAACCCCTTTATTTGAACTTTTTAAAAAAAAAATATATATATCCCTGCCACCATTTTAGTTGCTTCAAAAAGCTTCAAAACTAAGCTATGTTTCAGATTGTAAGCATTGAACATGACGGATTTCCCAGAAATAGGTCTGACAGAGGAAAGCTCAACACAGCAGCACCATGCAGCTTCTGTGTGTCTGGGCGCCAGCGCTCAGACGAGGTGCTGGTGTGAGTGTGTGGTCTTGTGTCATAATAACAGTCTTAAGAGGCGAAAGCAGGTCATTGCAATGATGCCTTCCCTATGTGATGCTGTGGTGAGACCTGTTGTATTCGCACAGAAGGACATGTAACATTGAGATTTGAGACTTTCTCCGAGCCGTCTCCCATTTAATGACACGTACGTTTTGAGCTCTGGTGGCGGGCAGCCCGCTGAGGCCCAACGCGGGGAGGGAAGGCTAAAGCTCAGAGGCAAAGAAGACCCGGACTTCTTTGTCGGGATGGATCCACAGGAACAGGGCTCCCCAGGCTTGGCTACATGCCTCTGGACCGAGATGAGGGAGAGGGGTACGGGGGGTTTGAATGTATGGATGTAGACAGACCCTCAGGAAATGTGGGGTGCTGAGGAGGATGGATGTCTCCAGAAGCACCAACCCCGTTTGGTGTGCTGCTTGCGTAAGATTTCTTCCTCATGCTCTCGCTCTTTTTGAGAACGGAGGTAGCGGTCTTCCTCCTTCAGGAACCAGACGGGGGGCCAGCGATGCTTCTCAAAGTGTTTCTGGTTTTCTGGAGGAACAAGATGGGGGCAAGATGAAGGAAATAGTTGAAGTATCATTTTCTTGCTCAGTATATATTGTTTTTTCAACTAAACATAAACATCTTAAGATGCTTACACCAAGACAATTACTTGAGAAGTAAGATATGCTATACATTGTGTTGTATTCAGAGACAGAATTTGGAAAGTTTTATGGCTAAACCAAAAAAAAGAAAAAGTGGCAAAAGTTTTTATTCTTAAATATCTTATGTAATAAATATCCATTTGCTTAGATGTCTAGCTATATTTACTTAATCACAAGTGTTGATCAATTTAAAATATATGTTTTCTATTTTAATATATTTTTAAATGTAATTAATCCTGTAATAGTAGAGCTGAATTTTCATCATTAAAACATTATCACTGCAAAAAAAAGAAGCTTTTCTTACTTACTTACTTGTTTCCAGCAAAATATCTAGAAATTCTTAAATCGAGAACAATTTTCTAAAAAAAGTAAAAATAACTGTCTTGTTGTAAATGTTTTTAATGTCTGATAAATTTAGTGCATCCTTTATAAATCTTCTTACCAGGAGACATAGTCTTCATGTCTTTAGGGAATTTTCTACAAACGCTGTTGTAGTTGGTGCAGATGTGATGCAGACACCAGGCAGAAAGCTGTTTGGCATTGTGGAACTACAGCAGACAGAAAAGCAGAGTTGGCACAGCGTGATTTCCCTCAAAGAGGCTCATTTGAAAAGCAAAGTCTGTTCATCCTTTGAACTAGAATAAAGCAGGCTGAATGAATGGTAATTCTGTAATGTGCGCCATTGGTTATATTGCCACTTCATTGCATTCTATTAAAGGCTTTGTTTGCTTCATCTGTATTAACGTTACCTGAGCCATCTCCAGATAGGCCAGCACATGGCCATCAATGTCCACCCCTTTAACGGACAACTGCAACAGCTCCTCAACGGCATGTTGCTCTGTAGACCATGGCAAAACACCACACAACAAGTGTTAATATGTCAGCCATGAGGCTTAATGGTTAACAATTTGCTTCATAACAACAAAATCGTCAACAATGAAAAATGTCTCACCTTCACCGGTTTATTTTTAGGTAATATTTGACTGTAAATAACTTATTTTGTCATAATATCTAGTAGCTTTGATGAGTTTACATGCTATCATCTGTAATAAAAACCAACATATGGCTCACAAATGACTTTATGCTGAAACTAAAAGATAACGACAGAATTGTACGGTGGTTTTTCAAGCTAGGTATGTTGAAGGTATGTTTACCTTCAGTTAAACATAGAGGCATTATTAAACCAACCTGTTAGAGCTACAAGGCGGGGAAGACAGAGGCGGTTGGCTAGTATTATAAGGTCTATTGGCTCCAGTTCAGAACATGGTGTTAACACACCGCAGTACAGAAACTCCAAAACCGCTCTCATGCAGGCACAACTGGTGTTGGGGATAGAGACCTAAAAAGAGAAACAGAAAAAGATGTGGCATTTAGCAAACCAACTACCTAAATATTTCCATTTCACAGCTATTAGCAAAAGCCCATGTCGAAAAAAAGTTTGCGTGAACAGATTTCATAACCCGTGCTGAGGAATGTTTATTCATAGCTCATCTCCAGGACATGGAAACTCGAGAGGCAGATTGATCCAGGGATGAAACAATCTGCTCAGCACCTCTCCCCTATTGAGACCTGCATGGTCCTGGCTGCTGACCATTAGAGGAGGCCTACGTGTTGACATGGCAGGACCCAAAGTGGCCAAGGAAGCACATACAGAAAGGGATGCACGTATCCAAGAAGGCTCGTGGAGGTAGGGGCCTGAGAGAGCGATAGGAGGGCGAGGGCAGTGGCCACCACGAGGGGTCTTTCATCCTTCAGAAGATTAAAGCACTGTGTGAGACTGTTGACAGTCTCAGCTTAAAGCTGTGGAAAAATAACTGTGGGCTTGTCGCTACGGGAAACCTGGCCTCTGCATAAACAAGAGCCAACAAGCCAGCCTACAGGAGAGACTGTCATCCTATAACAGTGAACGCAGAATATGCTTTACAGAACAAATACACAACATTCAGCAAGACTCCGTTCCCACATTTTGATAGGGGTCATTTTTTTCACCACTAGAACATCAAAACACTCAAAACAACCACTTGGTGCACCAATCTATCTATAGTGTTTATAGCCTCTTAACTTACAAAAAAATACTGTATTTTTCTGCTTTTAATGAATGGATGTATATCACATTAGTACCAGGCAAGCATACATTATCTCTCAAAAGGTCAATTAGATTTTTTTAAGGGAAAAGGCACATTAAATTGATCAAAAGTGACAGTAAGGGCAGTTTCATTATGGCAAATAATATTCTAATATTAATGTCACACTCGCGTGTCTGGTGCACGAAGGCAGACAGTATTCTCGTAGTAGCAGGTCTAACACTAGCAGGACAAACTGAGACAAAACAGAATAGTTTTTAAACACAGGGAGAACTGAAAACAGGAGAGGAGCACAGGTGGATACATTCAGACTAATTACCTAAACAGAAACGGAACATGACTATATAGGGAAAACCAGGAAGATACCAAAATGAAACCAAAACTAGACAGAACAGGAAAATATCAAACAAAACCTAACCTACAAAGGACAAAAATGTCAAGCATGGATAATAATAACAAATATTTTCTAAGCTGCTATTAGTCAATAACCAAAGACTGCTGAAAATTTAGCTTTGCCATTACAGAAACAAATTATATTTTAAAATATAATAAAACAGAAAACTCTTATTTCAAACTATAATAAGATTTCCTAATTTTGCCAGCATTATCATATAAAATCTTACTGACCCCAAACTTTTAAACACTAGTGCTTTTCACAAATAAAGTGCAATGCACTTTTATCATCCTTCCCAGAAAGTTGCCATTTTTGTGCCATTGTACTGTCATGGTGGAATCAGGAGCATACATGATACTGTGAGGTCCCTGCAGGCCACATAACATAATCTGCCCACGTCCAACACCATTCATAACCGGAATCACATAAACCCAAGCTTAAAGGTAGAAGAGCCGTTGTTTTGACTTTGCTTTGGCTGGAGGGTGGAGAGCAAACAAAAGCATGCTTATTCTTTCAGCTCCAAGCAACGGCCAAGGAATTAGGGGAAAGCTTTCAGCAGGGACACAAAGAGGAAAGTGCAGAGTCTGTGAATCAATCCATGGCAACCTTCTCCTTATGCCGTCACCATGCTCAGACTAAGCAGGTATTCCTCTTTGAATTAGGACAAGATGCAGATGTTCTAATTGCCTCTAGCATTACCCTGTTTGAGGACTGAACACTTACAGAATAGAAATCACTAGGCAATTATCTTCTTTACAATGTTTCAAATAATATGGATCACATTTTACGATTTTACCAATGGCTAAACAGTTCCAATTACTCTAAACTGTATTGACCTTCTGCTTCTTGCTTAGTGAGTTGTGCGGTAAACTGATCTTAAATCCATCTAACCACAAAAACTATCACGACAGAATGAAGTACTGCTACTACCACATGAGTAGGAGGTTGTGGGAACGACGACCACAAGCTGACACAGATTCTATAGGTCAGAGGTGGTACATTGGGGGGTGGCAAGATGACGCTCAGCGGTACTTCTGAAGCCTAGCGGTGCACTTCACCTGTCTGTCTCAAAGCCAATTACCAGAATGTCAGTGTGAATATGACCAATCATTATGGCTAAAGGGCAGACTTAAAAGACGCAGAGGGGACACAGTAGGCAACTTCCTATTAAAACCTGAAGGTAACAACAGTGCTCTGAGTGAATGGAAATTTTGTACATACTGATCTACTGAATGCCAATTATATGACATATACAAGAATAGGATTGCTCATTTGAAAAAATATGCTAAAAACAGTTCTGCATCGATAGCACTGAGGTGTCCGTACTTTTTATTTAAAGTTTATGGAGAACAACAATGCTTATGCTAGCCAGAGTGATATTAATATGCTGTGTTCATTGGTTGTTTCTTGGAAGAGAAAGAAAAACAATGCAACTTCTTTGAGAAGAAAATGGGATCAAGACCCATGAGAAGGTGCGTTACGGAGGAAGAGGTCAACTATCAAAAGCAACCAGATTCTTGTTACTGCAGTGTACACCACAACCACAATCTCCGCCTTCATCGTCTCAGTTTTCACTTCATCTTTGTCTCACAGGGAAAATGTGACAGGTTCTCACATTTGAGCTTCCGCTCAGTCTTGTGCTAATTCTGACACCTGTGTGTCTCCTGTATGTTCAAACACTTCCTGGCTTAAAAAGCAGCATGTTCAAAACAACAGAGATAGACCAGCGAGACTTACTGAGAAGTGAGAGACCTACAAAGAGACCTATAAATAAAATTCAACAGAAGCGGTGTAGACGATTTTTAAAGTCATCTTCAGTAATAAGTATGTGCTGCCTAACCTCAAAAACCTTGAGAGATATTTCTGCAGAGGACTAGAATAGTAAGGCTTACATGTGGTAGATCAATCAAGGACAACTTTTGACTCTGTGCGTCACAAACTGCGGCGACAATAATGTGCAGACACTGAAAAATCCACTTATGGGTGAACGATCAGCTTTACTGAATGACACTTTATAAATATTTGCCACCCTGAGGTCTTGCAAGGCTTTATATCTGGTTATACAACACCTTCTGTGTCGGCTGCTGCACAGACAGTGATAAGGGCTCGCTCTATTCACAACCTCGTTCTAAAAATAGTGCAGTGTTCACTACAACCAGTCGCTACAGTGACTACTGTGCCTGACTGGAGGATACAAGGACCAAGTCATTGTGTATCAATACTGTAATGTATGGAACAGGCTCTGTTTAGTAAAATTAACAAAGCCCACTGAACATTTCTACAGTGATTGCTGCCCAGGTGTCAAGAAAGAGGCACCAGAGGGACAATTTCAAGTGACATGGCTGAATACAAAAAATAAACTTGGCCGCTATGAGTCGACAAGCAAGCAACCCATCTCTCTCTTCCTGTTAACTCCTTGCTCTTGATGAGATTTCTACTGAAAATTCAACCAAAACATCTTGCATTAAATATGCTCTGTGCACAGGAGACAAAGAAAAAGTAACACTGCCTTAAAGACAGTTACTCTACTAATACCAAAATAGACATTTATGGGATATTCCATCTAAATATACACAATCTCTCATCTTCTAACCTTCTTTCTTTAAACGAGCACAGAACTTTTTAGAAAAATAATCCTAGTGTCTATATAAATCACTTTAAGTCCATATAACACTCGTGAATAAGACACAAAAAACACACACAAAACAAACATAACAGCAATCTATGACACCAAATTGATGACTCAATATCACCTCAAGCAAACTGTTATATGCACGTTTGTCTTAAACATCAGCACATTGTAAAGCATGGTGTAAGCCCACTGTTAAACTGTAAAAATCAAACCTTACTATACTATTATGCTCCTTACAGTGAATTCAATGCTTGACCAAAAAGCATGTCAAGCAGAACCAAGTTTACCACCTTGTGTTGATCTCTGTGTGACATACTCTCAGCCGATGCTGTCAGAATAGAAAAGCAGCCAGCATCCTATTTCCCACCTCAGTTTGTTCTTGTTCTGTAAATCTAGCTCCCTGTAATGCCTGTAATGTTATACAGGGTGATCCTTTTCACCGGCAGGCCTGGACAGCTATAACTCTCGGCCTCAGGTGTTGGTCAGCTTGGTCCCAAGATCCTGCCCTTAGGGAGCTTGTCTTTCTATAACTTGAGCTGCCAGCCGGTAGCCCGAGGAAATCAGAGAGCGTGCACGGGATAGACCTGGATAGAGTTATGTGGGGGTGAGATGGGCCTCCGAAAGGAATACAGTGAAACCTTACCTTTGACACCTGACTTAATAGTTGTGGATGAAAAATACATGAGCTAAATTTATGCCAAGACGAAACTGTGATATGTCAGAATAGATCCATAAAAAACGAGCATAGCTTAATCAAAACCTGTGGAATTGTTATCATGTGGTTTGAGTTCAATACCAATTTGAGACCGAACATTTCTGAAACGTTTACACACAAATACTTCCTGTACACATTAACATGACAGTGCTGAGAAAAAGACTAGAGGAAGTGGCCAGTGTAACAAACTTCCTGTCACTATAAAGTCAGCTATGCACTGCAACACATGCACAAAGGTTATATATATATATATATATAACTGCTGTGCTGCAAAAGCAAGTGACATGACAGTGAAATATGCATAATACATACTCAAAAAATTTTTTAAGTTAACTTGACCAGAAAAATGTATTAATATATATGAATATAACCTGATGTCAAAACTAGACCAAATCCTAAATTTGGTCTACAACCTCAATTCCTGAAAATAAATCCTTCTAGACACCTCATAGTTGGCCGATCTCTTGAATATGGGAGCACATACACAAAGCAGATATGTCTCAGCATGCATTACCGCTGGCACAGGACCTCCTCTAAAGTCTTAGCATCAGTCTGCCTGGAGCACTCTCCTCAGAGGCCTGTTTAGTACTGCGGGGCTGTTAATTCATCCATATGGATGAGATGGTCTCCTGTCGCAGCTGCATCAATGTGGGTCAGGCTGTCATAGAGGCGCCCTACTTTTAACTACCTGTGCCACTTTTTTAGTGGGATCTGTCAGAGCTCCCGGGTAGGAAGGATCAAGGTGACTGAGACTAATCAGTACTTTGTGGTTCCATAAATAGGTTTAGGTAAAACTTTAAGAAAAGTGTTGAGCCTAAATCAAACCCATTGATGTCAAAAATACTGCTACTTTGGTAACTAGTCAATCCTAAAAGAAAAGAACCAATAGAAAGATACTCGGTTTGAAAGTGGCCTTTATGCAATACGCTACACTGTTGACTGTTTTAGTCTGCTTGTCTTATTGCACAATTCATTTTATTATTTTTTAATCTGTCAGTGTAGTAACACAAAATACTGAAATTTGTATACATGTCTATAAACTGTGTGTGTGTATACATAGCATAGATAGTGCCATGCTCTTGTTTTAAAGAAAAAAAGAATCACTGCTCACCTCCTCAATGTAACTCTCCATGAAGGATCCACGAAACATGGCTGCCATCCAATCACAGCTTGAGATGAGCAGTGGCTTGTGGGCCGGCAGATATCCGTCGTCCAATCGAAACACCACATCTAAAACCGGGAGGAAAAGAGCACACATCTCGGCGTGTGTCACAGAGTCGAGGCTACAGAGGGGGAGACAGGTGGACGGACGAACACAGAGACAAACGAAGAGACAGATAGACACATAGACCAATAATAAATAGACAGATTGACAAGGCTAAGGATAAGAAGACAGAAAATGTGAAGGGAAGGCCAGACTGGGACCACATAGTTGGCAAGTTTATTTTAGCAGCAATTTCTGACAATGGATGACTCCACGGATGGCCCAATAACTATGATGTTTGACAGGTTGTTTAGCAGTATGCTGTGGGTATCAGTAGAGCATGATGGGGAAAAACACCTAATTCAACTCAATGCATATATGTACTCTATGGAGGGAGCACATAAAGCTCTAACGGTTCGATTTATAAACTTCTGCATTACCATAGGAAATGCACAAGTAGTCTTAAGGCCAAAATGGAAATGAAAAACGTTCTGGTTTTCAAACATATGAGAAACAATTTCATGGTTGGGTAATGAGAACATGACAATGGCAGATGATGCAATGAAATAAACAGGTGTAAGTGGAGAATAAAGAAGTGTTGAAAAAGGTTAATTATGATAAACATGCACACGACACACAAGACGTGGCATCAACAGAGAGTAAGCGACAAGGAAAACACAAAGCAGAAAAGCAAACACGTCCACAATATGCAAATATTCACTGACAGCAATGAAGGGATATTTTAAAGAACTCCACTGGGTATTTCCTCAAAAACAACAAAGAGACTCGATGAAGGAAAGAAAAAACAAATGGACGGTTCTAGCGTATGAACGATTCTATTTCAATTCCACTGAATTCTGCAATTGAAAATAGAACTCATGAGACTCAAGTCAATGGTGTCCCTACAATAACCTTTAGAATGTGACACACTGACAAGTAATGGAAATTAACTACTCAATAACACCAGAACTTCCTGAAGAATCTGCACTATACAAATTAGGGCACTTACTTAAAACAAAATCAGTGAGAACTGTCCATTCATTTATCATTCCCTCAACAACAGCAGCTTGCTTTTTAAAAAGTTTTTATTGTTGGAGAAAAAAGCTTGAATTTATCAGGATACGATAATTACAATTTGCCAAGACATTTGGGTCACATTTGGGTTTCCTTGTATGCATTGTGTTCTGGTTGTTAGATAGATCCTACATTAATACTTTACATAGATATATACGATGCAAAATGTTAGACCCTGATTTCAAATTGCCTACCAGCAAAAGTGCCCTTGCTCAGGCACTCTTTGATCCGGTTGGCACGACGCACATGGAAGGCTTTGGTGATCTCTTGGTTCATGAAGCTCTCACGGTTCAGGACGTTGGCCACCATCATACGCAGGTCGAAGACCTCCAGAAGCTCAGCAATGGTGGCCACCTGCATAAGATCCCCCCGTGTCTCATCCAGGTGACCCGTATAAAGGTACTGCAGCACTGCCTGAAAGAGCAGAGACAACAGGGATAACAAAAAATGAGGCTGTCATAGAAATTGAATAGATACATGAAATGAGATGCTATCGATTGTCTCGGTTAAGTTGGTTCTTACCTGGAAAGGTCCTTTTTGAATGAGATCATCCATTGACACTACCGTCATGAGTCTCGGCCGACCTGTCACAGGGTCATCCACCATCTCCAGGTACACCGCCAAGAAACCACGCCCCCATCCTAAAAGAGCACGCCCTGCTCCTAGGGGGCATACAGAATGCTGGCCCCTGGCAGGCAGAGCATTATCGCTCTGTGAAGTCCTCAGTGAGCCTTGCTGCAACATGAGCAGCCTATTTGAACCCCTATTGCCTCCTTCACCCTCCTTATCAATGTCCAAGCTCTTGGTACGCCCAGCCTGTTCTTTGGCTCCTCTTCGACTCTGTTCCTCTTCCTCGCTCCCCTCTGAGCTCTCCTCAACCTCCTGCTCCATCCCTGCCACTCCAAGATCCATAGTGAATAGGTCATAGAACTTTGAGCAGGAAGTAGCCAGGTACACCTTATGGGCAAAGACATGAGTGGTGCCGGCTTGAAGGAGAAAGAGGACATCTGCACACAATGGTTGGCAGAAAAGAGAATCTAGACCTTCTCCATCAATGGGAGGAGGATCAGGGATGCCCACCACAGGTCGTGGTGGTCTGGGAGGAAGAAAGGGGGCCTGGAGGAGAGGACGATAAACTTTCTTTAGATGGGACTTCCAGAACTGAAGGTGGCGTCGAGAGATGAGCGCAGCACGGATAGCATTGTCAAACACATCCTTTACGCCAAACTGAGCGACGATGCTTGTTTCATAGTATTGAATGCCAAGTTCCTTAGCGACCTCATGGCCTCGCTCTGGGGGAAGAATGTCAGTGGGTTTGATGGGTCTAAGAGTGGAGAGTTGAAAAAAAAATAAAAAATTATTAAAATCAAACAGAATATATACCCTACCATTCAAACGTCTGGGGTCTGTAATTGTTTTTTTGTTTTTTTAATGTTTTTTAAAAGTCTCTGATGCTCACCAAAGCTGTATAGATTTGATCAAAAACACAGTGAAACAGATATTGTGTAATATTATTATAATTTAAGAGAATTTTAATGTTTTTTCATATGTAAATTAATTTTGAGCAGCTAATTCTCCAGTCTTCAGTTTCAGATGATCTTTCAGAAATCATTCTAATATGCTGATTTGATGCTCAAGAAACATTTATTCTTCTTATCTGTTTTCTATTATTAACTATTAAAAACAGTTTTTCTGCTTAATATATTTCTGGAAACTGAGAAACATTGATTTAGGATTTTGTTAAAAGTTGATTTATTATAGATAGAAATCTTTTGTAACATTTACTGTCACTGTTCCGAAATAGATCAGTTCATTTAATCAGTTTGTATTGTATTATATGTAGGGCCAGGACTCGATTAAAAAATGAATCTAATTAATTAGATACTTTAGAGATCTAATTAATTAATCAAAATTAAACGCATTTTAATCACATATAAATATTTGACCTGAGAACAGTGAGAAGTAAGTTTTTTCATATGGATTTTTAGTATACCATTGAATAATGACTGAATAAATAAACTTAAGCAATAAAATATTGTTTATTTTTGTTCAACCAAGTCCAACAGACCAATATTGTGCCGTGCGTGATTACACATTGAGCTGTATATACTACACACAGCCGTTGTTCACAGACGAGCTGCGAAAAACCATGTTCATTATCAGCGTGGATTTGCGCGTTAAAGTCCAAGCCCTAATTATATGCATCCTGAATAAAAGTATTAATATTTTAAAAGTATTACAAAAATAAATCAATTCTTACTGACCCCAAACTTGAATATTGTTTGATTCTTTTTTGTTTTTATTATATGCTGAATGATACTAGGGCCTATATTTTTAATTAAAGAGATGCCATAATAGCAACAGACTATGAATTTTAAAGTAATGAGGAATAGCAAAGTAGTTTAACACAGAAAGAATAACTAATTGCAAATACTACAATCAATTATTTAACAAACTATACAAACAGCAACAACAACAAGACATTGAGAGACATTTACCCAATTCTGAGGGTTTATTTTTAACTTTTCACTTCAAAAGAAATTTTTTTGTTTAAATATAAATCTAAATTAATTGCTATGTTCCATATAAAAAAAAAAGCCTAATTGGCTAATTGCCTAAATTTTTTTACATTTACACAAAACTTTATACATACATGGAGGGGTGTAATTTTTTGTTATATAAAAAAATAAATATTTATATATTAAAGGAGGTATTTCACCCATCCTACCCAGTAAGCCATCTAATGCTTGTGTAATAAATGCATGACTGACTACAAAAGTAAAAACACAATAACAAATACAATAGACCCCTTAAAACGGAAGCCCCTGAAAACTTTTCATGCTGAAGTTTTATAACAGAATATGTTCCATGTGTGGGTGTAGGATGTGGTCCATACTTGGCCAGAGGCCGGCGAGCCCTGTTAACAGCGTCCAGATCAGCGTAGCGTAGGTCCAGCTGGCAGCCCACCAGGATGATTGGGGTGCGGGGGCAGAAGTGCTTAATCTCAGGGAACCACATGGTGCGAACATGGCGCAGGGAGTTTGGATTGGCCAAAGAGAAGCACAGCACTACCACATCTGATCTAAACGCACAAAGAGAAAAAAAAACAGTTTATTTTAAGAGAATGCATCCGAAGAAATCATGTAATAGGCAGGAAATTGGCAAACCCTGGACATTAATCACCCTACACAGAGTGGACAGTGAATCACTGTTTTTGGATTTAAAACAAATAATCATAATCAGTCTTTTGTGAAATAAAAACCCTGGTAAACCGTTTTCCCAGAGGCATGAACAAACTTCATAAAGAAACAGTGAGTGAGCGAGCAGCCAAATAGAGTAATGATTGTCACATTGTGTGTGTATTAATGTATGTGTGCTCTTCCACTGAATGTGTGAACAAAAAAGGTGTTGTGCAAGTCATTAAAGCATCTCTTTGGCTTAATAATAGCGAGTCGTCCGAGCATGTCATATTTCACAGCTGCACTCACAAGCTCATCATGTGAGACCAGCATACACTAGAAAGACTAATGACGCACCGCACTGTTGTTGAAACGTAAACAGACTTTTTATCACAGTTGTGCATTTACACTGGAAAGTGCTCATGTGCATGTTTATAGATATAATATGACAGCCAATGTTTCTCAGACAACATTTCTAAGATATTTTCTCAAGATATAATCTTTATACACTTATAATACTTTATATAACTTAAAATACTTATTAATAACATAAAGTGAAAATCTAGAGGAACTCTCTCAAAAAAGTTGTTTTATAATTGGAAAATACCTCCTGTGTGATGATTAAACAAAGGAATTTCCTGAAAACATTAACTGCCCAAAGTGGACAATTATAGCATGTTTACTTCCTTTGTTAATACTTGTTTTTTTTCCATGTATGGAATGGGATTACCCACATTTCCCCATTGCAATGTTATTATTATTATATTTAAAAACACATGAAATGATTCCAATTGTATCAATCTTCTAGGTTTAATGTGGAATCTCTTATTCGTAAAGCCTTTTTTTTTTTAAAGATATCTTTACTGTTACAGTTATCATGCATGTAAATTGGCCTTAAGTCTCTTTACTCAACTAAGACACACTAAAGTATACGTGCAAACAACCTTACAGTCTCCAGGGGTCAAAGTCGACATCCCATGTGTCTGTGTTTCTGTTGGTGTGTTTAGGAGGGAATGGAAACATTTGCGAGGATATGTGGAAATGGGTCAGAGTTAAGACAAATAAAAAGCACAACACAGACTAACACATCTGCAGATCTATCCACAACCATACACCATCTTTCTGTGACTAATAACCATGTGTGCTGTTAAAGCAAGTGTTGAGGGTCATAAAGGACTGTGTTATGTAATCAGCGTGTGTGGTGTTCTGTAGAGCTATGTAGAGCATGTCTAAGTTCAAACTCCTGACTGCGTGTCTGCTTGACTACTCTGTACTCTGTCTAGATCGCAGACACACATTTAAATAAACCTAAACATTCTGAGATCAGCAAAGAAGACAAAAAACACAGTACACTGATGGTGTAACACTGCAATTTTACATTGATTAAAAAATAACCTTTTTGTTCATATGCAGGTGTGATGCATATATTTATGCGTAAATATGTGTTAGCCCTCGGGAGCAGGGCTTCCCCACTGAGTCATGGCTCCTCCAAAGATTTCGAAATAAGTTTGGATCCTTTCACTTGCATTTCACAATGTGTTTTGTCAATCCCTGTTCACAAATAATTCATGGACTCGGCTAGACTTTGATAAACATTTTCAAAAAAATGTAAATGTGTCTGTGTGGGTGTGTATTTAGCTTAAGTAATTGACACCAGGGGTGAAGGTCACCTATTTTGTGTTTCCATAACAGGGCACCAACATTAATAGTGCTTTATCAGCTGACTGCATCTGCCTCAGTACTGTGTGCACACATTGGACGTGTCTGATCTCACAGACACACATCCTGTGGATTCATTCACACAGATTTCTGTTTTCCGCTCTCTTTCTCTCTGTCTACTACAAACACACCACATTCACAATGCTATTACAATGTTAAATTATTGGATGAATTACATCATCAAAACCTTTATAGATAAAGGGGTGTAATTTGTAAAATCTCTTAAGTCTACCAAATAGACTGCTGCAGAAAGATGTTTTTAATACTTCAGCAAGGTTGCACTTTAAAGTGATCAAAAGCAACAGTCAAGACATTTATAATGTCACAAAAGATTTCTATTTCAAAAGAATGCTGTAAATTTTCAACTTTTTATTCTTCAAATGATTATCAAACCGCAAATATATCAAACAGCACAACTGTTTTTAACAAGAAATCCTTCTCTAGCAGCAAATCTATATATAGTATAGTAAAGTTAAATGATTTCTGAAAGATAATGTCACTTCAAGTAATGGCTGTTTTTTTGTTGTTGTTTTTTTAATCTCACTGACTGAAACCTTTAAATGAGAGTTTATCTGATGTGTGGGTACTTTGTGAGGTTAAAGTGCCCCTATTATGCCTTTTCAAATATGATTGTTCATGCAGTGTGCCATGAAGCTGTATGTGAACATAAACTATCTGCAAAGTTGTGACACCAACAGTGCACGATTAATAAAGTTATTGTCTATCAAAAAAAATAAAAAATAAAAAATTGCCCCGCACACAATCAGTACAATTTCCATGTGGATCACATCATGTCAAAAAGACGCTGTATCCTGTGAGAGTAAATCCTGTATCCTGTAAGTGTTTTATATGCCCTTCTGAAAGTTGAATCTACAAAGAATGAGCAGTTAACATTCATTTCTTCAACAACACCTCAGCAGTACAGTCTCTTGTTGTGTTCGCCTCATTTATATCGATGACTGCTTTTCCAATCTTGGAGTACAATGCGATATTCACCAAACGCTTGGTCTTAGAAGATAAATCAGTGCCCGGCTTGCTCCTCTGAACTTCTACCTGTAAGTATGATTAATAATTGATGATTGTATTTTCCAGCGATCGTTCAAAATACTGTGTACGTTATGTATGTTGTGTAACAACCCTGCACATGTCTTGGTAACTGGCTAACTTACGTTTCTGTAGTTCTGTTGTTCAGCTGTGGGCCTAACGTAGTCTAAACATTGTGATTGATGCAGCTTGACCGTCTCTCTGTCTCATTAGTTTAAGTAATGATAAACGATGTTTAACACAGTGTTATGGATTATACAATGCTGAAGTTCACAACGTAGAGGTGGGCCGATTCACTTACAAAAGCAAATTGCAAGCACTTTCCACGGTACTCCTTGCTAACTACAGTAGTTGACGTATTCTGTCAGAAAGCACCTCTAGTACTGTCAGAAAGTATAGTTTTAGTACAAGCTCTGTGGACCGCTGTAGCGGTAGACCAATCATAAAGGACTGCGCCATCTGACCAATCACAGCAGTGAGGGTTCACGGAAGGAGGGGTTTAGACAAACTGATTCTTCAAACTGCTTCACACGAGTCTTTTACGAATCATTAAGAAATGGGGTAAAATGAAATCTATTTTTGGAGAAAGCTAAAGTGTTTTTTGACCTTGCATACATGTAAACCTGTTTTAAGAGACTCATAAAACTATACTAGCAACCTTTAAAATGGCATAACAGGGGCATTTTAATGAAAGATTTTTCATTTTGGGGTCCCTTTCAGTTGGAAAATTATTTATATTTTAGAACTGTCCATGCAGATTTCAGTGGAAACCTCAAACTTTCAGTCCATACATATTTTTGTGTGTCATCTAGCGCTTTATACTCCAGTCCAGTGGGTGGGAGAAATGCACCATTATTCTAAAACTCTTTTTGTAACCAAAATAAAAGGGACATTTTTACAAACTTCATCAGATAACTATTAAAATGATACATCAGCAATATGCGCTTGATGAGTAAATGACGACAGCATTTTCATTTACAACCAACACAAGCTAAAGTCTATTACTATGTTCATTGCTAATATTAGTCTATCCTCTTTCATCCCTGGGATTTGACTACTGTCAACTTCTTAAAAGTATTATTCAGAGACCTCTGAAGAATCAATTAAATGTAAATCCGAAAGTTAAATTGGAATTGGCGAGAAACATATTTCTAATGATTGTGCAGTATTTCCAGGAAGTGACTTACATTATCTCCTGGTTTAACGGACACAGCCACCACAGATCCTGGCATGGGAGAGCGGAGGATACTACTGGTGTCTTCTGGAACCTTCTCTGGCATGTGCTTGCTGAGAGATGCTGCCAGTTTACTGAGCACACGCAGCTTAAACTGAACACATGAAACAGAGAGAAATGGTTACACAGATAGAGAAAGAACAATGATACAAACAACCAAACGAATGATAAGACACTCCAAAATACTTCCATCACACTCACACACAAACACATTTTTTTCTTTTATTCACAGTATAAATGTCTAGTGCACGTTATAACTTATTCAGACCAAGATCAATGATAATTCAATAACGGCCCTGCACGCTCATTTAAATAAATCGCAGAAGCCTTGAAAGATTGCGCATCCAAAAAAAGTATGGAAAATTACTTGCTTGCAGGGCTTTCAGATGATTAAAAAATGCTGCAGAACGTACCCATGCATTGTGCGGATGCATTTTTTATAAATTTGGCTCAACTATCTACTACAATTTTTTAAAATATCATACATTTTGGTAAATCCACAAGAGTTTCCAGACTCATCAGCCATGCTTATTTGTTAGTTTAAAACGGCTGAGCCAGTTCGTGTCATTTTTATGTCTAGCATCAGTGTGATGGTTTATTCGGACCCCATTAGGCGCCAATGCTAGATGCAGTAACTGCATCTTTACATTAATAGACTTTAAAAATGTGTAGTGTATTCTGAATTTTTCTGTTCTCCAGAAAAGAATACAGTAAAACACAGAAACACGGTAACAAAAAAACAATACACTACAAACAAAATACAGTACAAGCAGTTATATTGTGAAATATTGTTACAATTTAAAACAATGTAAATGTGCTGTAAAATGTAATTGAATACTGTGATGCAAAGCTGTATTTCAGTAGCCATTCCTCCAGTCTTTATTTTCATATGATCCTTCAGAAATCACTCGAACACGCTGATTTACTTCTCAATGTTGAAAATGCATATTTATTTAAGAGATTTTTTGTTGAATATAAATTTTAAAATAATATCATTTTATTTAAAATAATTGTTTAGGATATTTGATCCATTTAGCATGTTTTATCAGAATAAGGGCACCTAATTTCTAGTGATTATCGTTGTCTTGACTAAAGAGACCGTCTCTGCATTTAATAAATAAACAGTATAATCTCGTCGTTATGCATTACCATCACTCTGTTTTTCTATTTGATAATGTTCAGTGCTTTGCTACAATCTGTATTGTTAAAAGCGCTATATAAATAAAATTGATTGATTGATTGATTGAATAAAAGCATTACATTTAAAAAAAAAAAAAAGAAAAATTATAGCACGTTTCACCAGTTCCCTGTTCTCCTTTTTCCCTTTTTTATGTCACAGCTCACAACAAATTGCTAAGAAATGGTTTGAGATTGCATTTTACTCATACAAAACCTCAAGATTTTCTTCAGAGCTTCCTATCTTCACCTTTAGATGGCAGCACAAATCTGTATCCAAATCACATGCTGTGCAACTAACGGTTTATTTTTCTTCATCTCTCAGACAGATGAAAGGCTCTGTCAGTGCCCAGTCTAATTCAATTAACAGACGCGTGAAGCCTGGCCCTCTGCACTGCTCAGTGAATGAAAAGCAGTTTTGTCAATTTAATGATCACCAACGCAAACACACAAAACCTCTCTCTCCCTCTCACAGCAGCAGCAGTACGCCAAGAGCATCCGCCCCCTGCTCTCCGTACAGACACTAATGGAGAGCCATTAGCTCATAACAGCCTGCATAGCAAATGAAGAGCTCATTAATACAGCCACATAAAGAACTGGGCACTGATACTACAGGATAGAGGGATGAGAGGCTTGTGGGATGGATATTTGAGTACATTGTGGCACAGCATCAATTACAGAACTCAAACACTTAGAAAAAGCCTCATAAATGAGATACAAAGTTTCCGAAAATGACAATATTCTGACTGTGCATCCTAATGTCACCATCTGAAACGAGATCGACACTCATATTTTCCCCTTCCAAACAAACTTGGCTGTATAAAAAAAAACTGTAATACAGTACAGTGTAAACTTAAAAATCTGACTGATCCCAAACCTTTGAACGGCAGTGTAAACAGAGTAAAAAGGTTTACTTCTCAGCATTAGAGTTCAGTACAGGCCTTGCTGTCTCTTTGCAGCAGATCTCCATGTGTGCAGCAATACTGGCACCGTGTTGACTTATTTACATATCTTAGTGTAAAGCTCATTTTAAGCTCTTTGTGGGTTATAAGCTGCTAAAAACAGCCGTATATGTACACACATCCAGCAAAAACATTTATTCCAGGACACAGCCATGTTTCGGATGTTCAGGTCTGTTGCAAAATATACATCAAAAGCACAATCCGTTCAGGTTGTGGCCATATCCTTGTGCTTTTTGTTTTATACAATTAGATTCTGTGATAAAAATGAGAGAGTAAATGCTAAGTGAACCAGACGTAAACGGGAATAAATCGAGAACCAAACTTAAACGTGTAAACAAACCCTACAAGTTTCTCACCCTCAGTGGCACTTCCTAACCAGCGTGTCATTGTGAAGACCCCCCTGTACATTAGTGATGATGTCTTTGCGGAGCTATTTTTAGCAGAAAGGAAAAGGTGGCTCACTCATTAATCACTGGGTAGTTCTCTGAAGGGAATATGTCTGCTTTCCAGGAATTCAACCAAGGAAGCCTTACATCATTGTGTACAAGTCAGGTCACACAGGCTAACGAAGGGTGATGATTCTGTGACCGGGGTCAAATCACTAAATCTCTGAAGAACAAGGTGAAGTCACAACTGAAATATTTTGCGGCTGCCAGCATGGGCTTAAGAATACCACCACAACATAATTGGGCACTTGAATATAAAATGTATAAAAACAAAGACGTTGACTATTTTTCCATTATTTTTTACAAATTATACTACCATTTAAAGACATTATAATTTGGGGCCAGTTTGATTTATTTTTAATCTTTTGATTTTCCATGCTCACCAAGGCTGCATTTATTTGATCCCAAAAATACAGCAAAAGCAGAAACAATGTGAATTATAACTATTGATTAATTATTAGAAATAACAGTTTTCTAATTTAATATATGTGACCCTGGAACAGCAGGAATACGTAACATGGGTATATTTCTTAGCAATCCCAACAACACATTGTATGAGTCAGAATTATTGTTTTTTTATAAATAAAAATCAATAGGATATTACGTAAAGACCATGTAGCATGAAGATATTTTGTATCGTATTTTCCTATCCTATCTTCCTATCTTTCCTATTTCCTATCGTAATCGTATATAAACTTAACTTTTGATTAATATTATGCACAAAGCGACACTTATGGCTGGTTTTGTGGTCCTGAGTTACATATAATATAAAATGTCATTTATTGCAGCCATGCAAGGCTGGATTTTCAGCATCATTACTCCAGTCTTCAATGTCACACGATCCTACAGAAATCATTCTGATTTGGTCCTCAAGAAACGTTTCCTATTATCAATGTTGAAAACTCTGATAATCTCTGCCACTTTGACCATTTAAATGCATCCTTGCTGAATATTTTACTTTACTAAGCATGACAACATATTACCGGTAGAACGATTTTAGTAAAAAGGTTGAAGAAATTAAACGGCAGAATCTTAACGAGATGGCAGATCTGTAATCTGTGATGGCAAAGCCCAATTTACAGTATTCATTTCTTCAGTCAACAAAACAGTTACATAATCCTTAAGGAATCATTCTGTACTGAATCGGAACTCGAGACACATTCTTATTATCAGCACATAGTTGCACTGCATAATGATGTGAAGATTGCAAGAGTGTCTTTTTTCAACTGCTAAAGTAATGAGTGCACTGAAGTCCTTGCACACTGGTGAGTCTAGTTTCGATTTTTCTTTTAAATGACCAAAAAGCAGCATTTCTTTAGAACGCATCAGTCCATGCTCTACTTCTCTTTTGGGAGACTATTCCAAAGACAATCTTCAAAACCACCTCTGCTACTGGAATAATTTAAGGATGAATCTCAGTTTGAGGTGTTCATCTGCTAGGTTCACGAAGTGTCCTACAAGCCAGTCACATTTATAAAAAGTGCAGCAGAAAACATGGAATGGTACTGCACCTGAATATTTTAATAAACCGGCTAGCAGAATGCACAAGGTCTGCGCAGCAGCTGTCACATGCAGTCTTTCTACACGCACTGTAAAAAGGTAAAGCGAACTGTCACAAAATCATGCTCCATTCTAGAGCAAGGGGTTGTGGGTGAAATTAGCCAATAAAGCATGCAAATATGCATACGTCAAAAACAATTCTACCAGAAACATAGCATCCTGACACAATTGACAATTTTCAATGCACCGTAATATTGGGACACACTAATACTAATCTCACGTGCCATTTAGGATGGACAACATGCTAATTTGGGATGCACCCTATAAGATCAAGATTACATTTTAATTATTTATAATAAGATTAAAGGCATGGTAATGTTTCTGCGACTCACTAATGTTTTTTTACTTCGCATTAAAATAGGTTAGGGATGGCGGTGTGCTGTATGAGGTGCCCTATTAATGGTCTTACCGCATTTCTGAGCGGCATTCCTGAGAAGAAACATCTATATAACTTTTCTGACAGGAGGAAACTCTGAAAACTATTAAACCCTGGTTTCTTCTGGTCCTAACGGAGAAACAGACAAGCGCCGACGACCACAGCCCCACTGACCTGTTAACACAGAATAAGCGGAAGGCATCCCATAATAGCAGTGACCCCAGGGAAACTTTGAAACAAACCCCCTCGGAAGATCTTTGAAGAAGAGACCCCCCACGAAGCACACGCGTGTGCAGCCTGGAAGCCGGCATTTCCTCTTTTACAGAGTTACTGTGTTTTTAGCCTTGTTTGTTTGTTTAAGCTGCTGAAACGTTGATGCTGATTGTTTGGGTGGCTTTGAGTAAATAAAGACGGGACGGCTTGAGCTGATTTGTAGTTGGGTTGAGACACCTGTGCGTTGCTTTGACCACACCGAGTGTGAGAGTCTGTGTGTTCGCGTGTTTGGCAGTTCGACTCAAGTGTAAAGACAGGATACACGGCCCTGTGAGTCACATTATATAGCATATATTTCCCAGCATGAGGTGAACAGAAAAACACCAGAGAGTGCTCGTAAACACAAACATACTGTCTTAAGTCACGTTCACAATAAAACTATAACTAGGACTTTATTATAAATTAATTACTATTATGTAACATTAAATGTATTATTATGAAATACTTCCAACATTATTGTTAAAGTTCAGTACTCTCTATTCTCACTGAATTAGAATGTTTATTAAAACTATATTTTTACTATGGTAATTGTCATTTTTGTATGGTTAAAAGAGCAGGTATGGAAAAATTCTCACTAACAAAACATGAGGATGAGGATGAATTACAGAGAGATAACAAACAGAAACATATGAGACTAGAACACTCTATGAAGAC
Organism: Enteromius treurensis; assembly: GCA_032275025.1. Lineage (NCBI taxonomy): Eukaryota > Metazoa > Chordata > Actinopteri > Cypriniformes > Cyprinidae > Enteromius > Enteromius treurensis. Next base: position 14,796,302 of record JAUCMU010000097.1, on the reverse strand, counting down.
CAAATATTTGGATTAATATGAAACATTACTATTGTGCTATGTCACCGGTTCATCTCTATAATCTGGGTTTTGAAGTAAAACAAGTTAAGAACCACAGACACACAGTTGATGCCACTATGAGGTGCTTGTTTAAAGACTTACTGAAGTGCCCAGATACTGCAGGGTGATTTCTCCAGCTGCTGTCCGCAACAGGCACTGTATTCAGGGACAATAAATTCATTATTCAATACAGTTGACCAATCAGAAACAAATACTCCAAAAGAGATGCGTAATAAGTTGAATTATTGACTCTGGCAGAGTGGCCAGGTCACATAATCTCCAAGTTGATAGATGCTAGATCCAGCTATATTATGGATATAACATGAGTAATCCTGTTTCGACATTAAAATCAAAAGCATACATTTATATTAAATATCCATTTCATAGTTGAAGACAATAATTATAATAAAAACTATATGAAATCCTAAATTGAGACTCGAAACGCTCAAATCTTTTTGGACATTTACAAGAACCATTCAAATAATTCACCAAAATAAAAATAAATCAGGCTTTCCAAGGTTACATGGGGTCAAACTAACTAGGCAGAATGAATCAGACTTTACTACACGTGCGTTTGATATATATATCAAATATATAAAATATTTTGATCATGAAACTTAAGTATTTAAAAATATTAGATAACTTTAAAAACCTGAATAAATAGTAAATACACATTTTCTTGCAATTAGAAAAGAGGCAAATGCACAATTTATGGAAATGTTTCCATCTTTTCTCTGAAAAAGTAAGGGTTAGCACAACACAATCCCTATTTAGTGGTCAGATCTCTGTATCCACAAAGGCACAGATCCCTGAACAAGGCCATATGTGCAGGTTAAACTGTTTTGTAGAAGGATTTATAAATATTTTAAAACGGCAAAAAACATGTACATATACTGTGCGATAAGTCGATATAATGATTACGTGACACCTCCATCACTTGGCATTTCAGTAATACCAATATGACAAACAGAAATCTTTGCAATAACATCAAAATTATTGCAAACTGCATTCCTTTAAACAGCAGTCGCAAATTTTGTGAGTGGATCCAAAATATAGAAATGTATTTACACATACATACAGGTATATATATTTTGCATATATGTATTTATAAAATCACACAACAGATGTGGTTAATTTGCATATTCATTTCCACACCGCCTGTTTATTCTGGCAGCTTTGATTGATTGAGTGGACCGATCGGCAATCTGGGTGGGCCAGAATCACCTCTGGCCCTTATGTGGCATCTGGACAGCTGCACTGATTGGACAAAATTTGCATCTGTGGTGTAACTATTACCATCTCAGGTGCATTACTTATCAGTGATTCCTCATACATTTTCAATAACAGACCAGAGTCAACTATTCCCTATATATGCATATGAATGTTTGTAAACCTGGAGAGTCCTGTGTTTGCCATTGATGGTGATGGGCAGCAATGCTGAGGCCAAGTTCCATTCTCCAGTAACTTCAACCTTCTCTCCATCTATCTCCACCTAAACCAACAAACACACACACGGTAGGAGTTAGACAGAGGGCAACAAATGTCCACGTTATAATTGAGTTAATATTTGTGTGTGAGAGAGAGAGGAAAAAGCCTGAGCTGATCTGTGTGAAAGAAACCGTGAGACAAAGAAATCAAATGTAAGTTTCTGAACTCATGTAAGGTCAGTCAGTAGTATCTGCACCCAAATCCACCTGATGCCTCGTAGGGGAGGTGGGGGGTTTCATGTTAGTCTTTTCTTTAAACCAGTGTCTCTGGTCAAACTGATTACCCTCAACCCTCAAACACTTGTCTAAACAACAGTTCTGAATAATCAGTTACATTCTAAAAGCATGCTGGGACACTGGAACCTCCAGGGCCCTCTCTGGAGCAGGGGGTCCAGTTTGATGTGCAGTTCTGGGAGAGAAACACACATCCAGGCCTCAGCTGTAAGAGAAAGAGAGAGGGGTCCACAGAGATCAGGTGAGGCCCCTGAACCCCCGAGGCTCCTTTTATCCCTGACTGAAGGGCCACAGGTGTCTAAACACACAGTTAGTGAGTGACGTCTTAGGGAAAGTGTGAGAGCGGCCACTCTGTGAGGGTCTTTCAGTAACAGAAGAGGAAGACACACAGATCCTAAAGTGATTTAGACTCATGAGTCGAGGGATGGATTTCAACGCAAATACCACCACAGAAAACATGGGCGTTAGCGATGAAGCAGAAGCGCTCACTGGGAGTACTGCAACAGAAGCAGAGAACATACCTTCTCAAAGAAATCAAATAGTTATGCAGTATAGATATAGAGTTATGACTAAATGAGGACAATATTTGTTGAAATTGTGTGAAATATGACATCTTAGCTTTTTGTAATCACAAAATTTTGTAAGTCAACCACGTGAGCCACAGAAAAATAATTAGAATATAAAATAAATTAGATAATTATTATTTAAATTAAATTAGATCAAATATACACAAGAGAAGTGGTTTTGGAAATAGATTAAATTAATAATTTAATTAATAAATTAAATAAAGTAAAATAATGTAAAAACATTAATACAGAATATAAAAAAACAACACATTAAAAATGTACTTTTTTTTAGACAGCCACAGGTCGTGATGGAAAATTAGGTCCAGATGGTGTACTTACTGTGTGGACCCTGTCAAAGCTAATGAAACTTGATCCCTAGTTTAGGATAATGACGTAAATGGCACATGAAAATGATTTTATTATTCTCAGGTTTTGACAGAAACGACAGGAAATTATTGAAGAGCGAGAGAAGGAATTAGATTGGGACACACTATACGCCAGAACTCACATGAGCTAATGTATGAAGCCTTGCACCGCAGCTCCTACTGAGATGTGACAAGAGATGTAATATTTTGAACAATTTCACTCACTGTATAGTTGTTTCCAGACCGAGACACACCCAGCATGTGAACACCTTTATCAAGTTCCACACACAACTCCCACAGCCTGCTCTCTGCAGGAACAACGGACACCCTGGAACACACACACAAGCGCAGAATGTTTATCATTAGTCATAATGGACGCTTCAAACACACTGTCTTTCTCTCGATTTAAGTCAATCACACATCACTCCGTCACCATTTTTAGCTATAAAGTTTCTTTTCTCCAAAGATGAATTAAACCCCAACCCGCACACACACACAAGCCACCTGGTTACCGGCTGTTTGACTGACAGCTAGGAGACCTAAAGTAAATGTATTAGGAGGAATGCAGTGTTTTTCCACTGTGGTGGGCTGCATTCACTACAAAGAGAAAGCCCACCCCCCACCAATAACTTTTGAAACACATAAAAAAGAGAAAAGAAAGAGACAGTGGAGGGGGAAGCTGGAGAGATGTTTAGACAGATGGCCTCTCTGTATCTTTTTTTAAGTGTAAATTGGTCGCCTTTTCCAGATGAATAATAATAATGACTGTTTCACGAGCCGAGTTCGAGGGGTACATCGACAACCAATTAATTTACAATTAAAAGACCGTTACATTAAATACAAACTCTGTTTTGTGGTTATACTTTGAAAGCAGTTGGATAGTTGAATGTTTATTCAGAGTGCTGTACGCTTGCCTGCTGGGCTTCAATTGTAAGCAGATTACTGCCAAGCGCATTTCCTGTTTGTTTGTACATTAGGAGGTTATTGTCTGTACCTTTTATTTAACCTGGTATAATGTATTAATGCCTGGGAAAGTAAAAGGGGGATTTACACAGAAATATAAGAAGAAATTTGGAACATGGTGCCCCTGAAATATTAGCTCTCTTTTACAAACACACAGTGAAAACTTGACTGGAACCGTGTCTGAATGAGCTGGATGGAGAAAGGATTGTTCAGCTGGCACTTCCAGCACCTTTCTCACATTTACCAACATTTCTCCAACACAAAATTTGCCTTTTGCACCATTTTGACAGAAACATCTATTTTAGTGCTGTCTAACGATTAATCACAATTAATCAAACATTCAAAATACAAGGTACATTTCTCTTTAATATAGTTATGCATGTGTTTGTATATATATATATACACACACACACATTATAAATATACACAGTGTACACATATATTATATATTGTTTCCTTCAAAAATCCTAACCTGAAAAAAGCCAATCATTTGTTTTTCATTTGTAATAATTGCTTGACTACACAGCTACAATGTAACTAATCTTTGCTGAACACTTTTGCTGACAAACGAAGCCATATGGTGCAAAATATTGCTGATTGTATCTGATGCTGCTTAGACTTCCGTTAGTTATACTCACAATTTTGCCAAAACATCATCGTTTATGTGAACTAGCTCCACAGTTACCTATTTTCAGCAGCAGAATGTATAAAACAAAAACCTTTAAAACACTTAATTAAGATGTTGTCAGTGTATTATCATTATGGATGAAGCATTATTATGGATTATGGACTCATTTTTGCCCAGAAGTAGCAGTTTGAAAAGTTACAATGCCTTCACGTGTTAATTGATGGACAGGAGTTGTGTGGATTATTGTGATGTTTTTATCCGCTGTTTAGACTCTCATTCTGACAGCACCCAGAGGACCATTGGTGAGCAAGTGTATTAATATTACATTTCTCCAAATCTAAGAACAAACAAACTCATTACATCTTGAATGGCATGAGAGTAAATATTCAGTAAATTGACACATAGATTAGATCCACTTCAAATGTTGACCACTGTACTCCTCTAATGGTGACAGAGAACTACTGCTTAACTAAACGACAAGTGTGTTGGTAGGTGTCGTTGTGTGTAATCCAGATGCCCCATCTGTGTCTCACCTCAGATCTCCCAGGAACTTCTGAGATCGGAGCTGTCCTGCTATATAAAGAGCCGCAGCCGTAGCGAGCAGCTCCCTTCTCTCTCCTGCTGTTAACATGTGACCTTTGAACCCATCAGGATACACCTCCGGGAGAAACTTAGTGCTGATATCACCAGAAACAAACCGAGGGTGAACAATGATCTCTCTCAGTAGGGGAATGTTATGGGTCACACCTGTGCGAATAAGAAAACTGGAAATGAAAGAAATGTTGTGCATTTGAAAAGTCATTTAAAAGTAAATTATGTTTTGTACCTCTGATGACATAATTATCAAGCGCTTCTTCCATTTTCTTCAGAGCTTCTTCACGCGTTTTACCATATGTGACCAGCTAGTCAATATCAACAATAATAAATCAGTGAACTAGTCGGAGAGAGTTTAAATGAAATGAGACAGTTAAGATGGTCTTACATTACTCTTCCATTACCTTAGAAATCATGGGATCATAGTAGATACTTATGTCACTTCCTTCTTGAATTCCACTGTCTACTCGAACCTTCAAGAGAAAGGCAAAATAACAATTATCATCCATCAAAAACTTTCTTCCCAAAAGCTTCATGCTTAAACTGGCCTGCATGAAGATTAAAAATACTAAAATATTGTATTTTTTCATATTGCCTCCTTTGCAAAATCTGTGCCCTGCATTAAATTCGATTTTTCAAAACAAAAACAAAAAAAATCTTAAAAGCAAATATCGCCAAAACACATAACTATAAATAACCACTGAACACATCACACAATGTTATCTTTTTTTGGCCCTGCCCATAAATGAAAGAATAACTTGTAAATATCCTCAGTGATGTTTGCTTTCTTTAGACATTTAAACCTCATCCGTGCATGTCTGTGCGTGCGTGTATCTGAAATAAAAACATGTTGCACATCCTGTCCTGAGCAACTCCCGGAAACCAGCCATGTTTCACTGAAGAGGACGTGTCTTCCTGTTCTTCCTTTATTGATTGATGTGTGAATCTCACACACAAACACATTTATGGTTTAATAAATAGAATATAATGTCATAATTACCCCTAGTCTTGCAACCTAGATGCTTAATAATCTGGCATTATCATTTTAAATGCCCAGGTTAACGTTGAATACAAATTATGTTTTACTATATTTACTATAGATTGGTCGTGATTCAAGCTGTTCCTATTCTCCACAACACACACACAAACAAAAAAAATTGGCCAAACAGAGTGGCGTACTAACATTGGGCAGGTCGAGTGGCTCCTGGTACAGTGACAGCCGGCCGATAGAGGGGAGACCAAATGATTTGTACGGATCCTGAAAAATAGAGAGGTATGGAAAGGAAATATTAATTCTCAAATAAAACAAAGGAAACAAGAGGTCAAGTGTCTTAACTCAAAGTTCAAACTGTGGCTCAGTTAAACTGGGTTAACACGGCCTACTTGGTTTCTCTTCTTTTTTCCAGGCATAAACACTTGGCAATCCAGACTGGGTCATGCCAGCACGATTCAACATTATGAGATGAGACACAAAACCCACACTGGGCTGGGTTCACTAAATATAGATGAATTCAATAATCTCATTATCTGAATAGGTGTTATTCAGTCTGACTCTACTAATTCTAAGAACACAAAAGACAGGTTGTAAGACATGGATTAAGGTAAATCCAGGATTAAGCAGTCCGGGATAAAAATGCTATGCATCCTCCCTAATCTGTTTTTAAACCAAAACGTAAAGGAAAAGCATCTTAAATCTAAAGGTTACAGCATTCAATGTCATTTTATGGCACGATAATTCATCATTATGATGACAAAACCTTTAATAGGACAGGACCTACTAAAGATTGTAAACAAATTTGTGGGCAAATCTGTCAGATGTATATGTCCAGATCATGTGATTTCACCACAATAACAGAAAACATGCAATTTCTTCCTGAGATGCACAAGTGACTCTTAAAAAAAACATAATAATAAATTCAATGATTCTTCAAAAATCATTCTAATGTACAAATTTGCTGCTCCAGAAATCTTTTTTTCAATTTTTTTTATTTATTTGATTATAGGTTTTAAAAACAGCTTAAAAATATATATTTTAGTACCATTATTCTTGTCTACCATTTTTGTCTCTTTTAATAAATGTATTTGATTTTTTTTTGGCTTTTAAATTATTACTATTCAAACATTTGAATAAGAGGGTATATTTATAAGACAAAATAAAACACATTATTTTAAAAATAAATTAAATACGAATGAGTAATGTACAAAACTGCTACAATTATATTTATTTTGTACAATAAGAACTCATTTTGATTTTATTTTTTTTTGTCATTTTGGAATATTATCCCTTGACTGATCTCAGAAATATCTTCAATAGTCAATACGTTGGTTGTGAATGTTGGTTTACCTCAGCATATACTCTGCTCTCGACGGCCCAGCCATTTATGGGTATGTCAGTCTGTTTGTGCTGAAGTTCGTAGCCTTTTGCGATGCGGATCATCTGTTCCACCAGATCCAGTCCTGTGATGCACTCAGTGATAGGATGCTCCACCTGAGAGAGAAAGACACATTCCCTATCATCCTACAACATGTGTACAAACGTAACTGTACATGCTGCATCAATCTCATTATACTAAAATACATACAAATTGGAATCTATCACTAGATTTAAAAAGTTACAAATTAGCTCCCACCAAATTCACTCAAACACTAAAATAGGTGTTCAAGAGAGTCTCGTTAACCAGACAGCACTGCTAACAACTTATCATTAACCCTGAGCGGAAATATTAAACCCTTTTCCTGCCCCTCCTCATTCTGCATGCTTTTCTTTGGGAGGTCCACACTAATGAGCTTTATAGACACTTTGATGTCCTCTTGTGGCTCTGGGTTCTAGTGAGGTGGCGAGCGAAATGATTATGAAGATTTACATACTTCACTTCCTACATACTAGTAAGTATCTTTTTAATACAGTGTGTAAAATAGCTCTAAGTGAAAGTGCACTGTGTTTGAAGTTATTGTCTCTCAAAAGAAAGAGTCAATTCGGAATCACTAAAAAGAGTCATTTTTAAAACGATTTCCAAGCCGTTTCAGCAGATACTCCAAAATTTGGTTATGTTGACATAGAGAGAGAGAGAGAGAGAGAAGATGAATTTGTTGAATAAAATTGTCTTTTTTTTCTATGCGTGCAAAAAGTACTTTTTGCTCCCTAAAATCCAGGTTGATGAAACTGATGGCAGATGAAGCCTTCAGACGACGTCTTTCATATTTTTCTGCACCTTGACAGTGGAAATTGTTTGAATGTACATAAATGTCGAAAATCACTAAATGAATCAGTTTTTATATCTTCGGTTTTCTTTTTAATTCGAAAGAAAAAGTTTTGTCGCTTGTTTGTGTTTTGTCAGTAGTAGCACACCACGTTAAACTAAATGAAAACCATTATATTATATCATAAAACTACTATTACGATTATAACCCTAATATGTACTCCCAGATTCTATTAGACTGATCACACAGTTTCATCATAATTAATAAATTAGCCTTTTATAAAAACAATATATTTAATGACAGCATGAGTACAATTCTTAACCATGGATGGCTTTCTACAAAGAGTTTCTGAATCTTAAAGCTGCTAAAAATGAAGGAACTGAATAGACTAGGGCTCTGAACCTATTGTTTTTTCTATTAATTTGGGAGACAAAAAAAAACAAAACATGAATTTGAATTGTGTGTGCAAATGCAATGTTGACTCATACAACATGAAATGCCCTCGAAGCAGACATCATAAACCAGAGCCATTTCTCCGATGTAACGAGCTGCAGGATTTATTTCGAGGGTAGGCTACGCACTTATCACAATTTTCTTGCGGCCAGCGGCAGAGAGTTGATCACAGGCAATGTTTAAATATTTTAACCTTCTCAAATCATCACAACTTGCTAAAAATCTATAGATATAAAACAGTTCAAGGCAAGCACATCACATGTTAGTTTAAATGTTTAAGCTAATTAGATGTGTGCTGTTAGACGCCCAACGGAGGCGCCTTTGTGATCACTGCATATTATATTTTCAGTAGAAACTTAAATACGCCGCCATTTTTGCTCATAAAGGTGAAAGTAATACATAATTCTGTAAGGTTTGGAAGAGTAAAGACTCTTCCGGGAAGGCAAGGCTGAGGAGATTCTCGCATGCAATAAAGCAATAAAAAGCTAAACTGGGAATCTTCAAAGGACAACAAAACAGTCACCCCCCCCTGACCTTGTCACTCACTTTTATGGCCCCCTCCCTCCTCTGAATCTCCCACCTCACATTCCTCTCCATAAGAGTGTCACTAAGAAAAATGTAAGCTCCGAGTGTCATATCTTGTGAAGATATTGTTTTTTCATTGTCATGTTTAGAATCATTGGAAAGGTCTTTGTGCGATTGGTAAAGGGGTCTCAAGCATGCGTTGGCTAAGCTAATCGCTACTCCACTGAGCCATTGTGGAGGATGCTCTGACATCTGCTCTCCTTTCTGCCTTCTTACCGGCCTGCCTGCCTGAGCCTCCAGTACAGAGATCATCACAATCTTGGAAAGACTGAGTATTGCTCTAATCGTTTGCTTACAAAATACCTGCTGTGAAAGAGCTTTTGAGTTTGCTTACATGTGTTACTTTCCTGAGTCACTTACCTGCACCGATCTCTGTGTTGCTCCAAAAATGTAAATAAAAATACTCACCTGTTAAAAACCTACCTCCTGGTCTCCGTCTGCTAACTGAGCGTGACACCGGGAATCATAACGGTAACCCGCAGAGGCACATTCAGCGTAAACATCCAATATGTTAATCTGACAAGCAATAGTAGATCAGCATCTACAGCAGATGGACGAATGTCTCTGGATGCGGTCGTAGTGAAAAAGCCGAAGACAACATTGTACATTATTCCGCTTACACGGCTGTGTACTTCACAAGAAAATATTTTATTAGCGCATTTTTAACAAATTTTACTCTAACTGGTTCACTTTCGGGTTTTAAGACACATGATGTAGAAATAACATTGTTTTAATCATCATTTGAAAATATAATGTCAAGCATGTTAGTAAAAGACAAACAAACTCACACACTGTAACGCCCATGCCGGGCTCCATCTACTGTCTCAGTCACCTTCACTCAACAAACCATCATCACCTGTCTTGGATCCTAGCACTATTGACTTTGCACACAAAAGCCCACACCACACAGCACTCCGGGTCCAAGCTCGTTGATACCTGAAGTGGACAAACGTCTATGCTCTTGCTTATAACTTACCTGTTGTCTTACCTGCTCTCTCCGTAGTGTGCTCCTTGATTCCCTGTGTTCTCCAGATCCTCCAGTGTTCCCTCAGTGTCTTCGTTGGATTGTGGTGTGGTTGTGATTGTCTCGTCTGTCCCATGCTTCTCTCTGTTGATGACCTGCAAAAGACCAGAGAGTGATCATCTTTGAGTTTCCATTTACCAGCAATTGTTTGACTATTATTTACTCACCGTTTTCTGGATTCAGCTCTCTACCCTGTAAATAAACATTGTTATTACTTTCACCTACCCAGTTGTCTGCCCGCTATGTTACACACCTACACACACGTATAAATAAAAACGTTTATAGAAAAAAATAACGTTACTAACCGTTATTTTTTTTCTAGAAAACCGTTTTCCGAACGCATTTTTTAATGCGGAATGCAAGAACAGAAACGTTCAAATATCAATTCTGCTCGGAGTGAACCGAATGGATTTTTTTTGTTTTTGTTTCGTTTTTAAGCCCTGGCCCCCTCCCTTAAAAAAAACAACAATAAAACTACTAGCCTATATGGGGGTCATAGAGCTTTCAATAAATACAAAAGTAAATAAATAAATTGTAATTACATTGTATGATTTATAAATTACAGTTGTAGCCCTAGACAGAAACGATATGATTTTATTAATACAGTGTGACTGATTTTATGGTCTTACGCATTCAGAAATCACACTAAATAAAACAAACAAGTTTTTGTTGAATACATTAAATAAGCTGAATCATTTCTATTACAAAAAGGTGGCCAAATAAAAAATTAAATATTAAATTAATTCATTGGATATTTGAATGAAATCTTTTGGTCAATATTAATCAAAGATTGGATCGTCGATTATCAGGCCTTTGGTGCCCTTTGCAGGCTTGTATTTGTCACGCCCAGATGGAGCTGCCAGCTAAAGACTGTGGATGGCACTCCAGCTCAAGGACTCCTTTTGTATGTGTTTGTCTCTGTTTGCCATTTTCAGACTTTTATGTTGAAACTGTATTCTCCGCCCACCTTGTTTGCACCAGATTTCCTCTAGCATAAAAGCCCCTCTGTGTTTGTTACTGTCACGGTTCATTTCATTGTGTACCTGGTTCTTGTATTTCATTCGTGTTTTTTGTCTATTTTGTAATTTGGATTTATTCGTTGCTGATCTCTGCCTGTTCCCGTATCTTCGCTTCGCCTCACCCTTTGGACACTGATTGCCGGTATTTGACTCTCGCTTTGTTTATCGTTTACGCTATTGTCTATGCCTCTTCTGATCCTGTTTGCGGGTGCTCGACCTTGTCTGCCTGACCCTGAGACTAAATAAACACTGTTGCATTTAAACCCGCACGCTTCACGCCCTCAGTTGTGACAGTATTACATTATGTATTTTTACAGTGTTATTTAATGAAACCATAATGAAACCATATATTGCCTCGTTGTTTTTATATAGTACATTTTACGTCATGGAAACTGCAATGTAAGTCAAATGCGTTGTCGTTCGTGGCGAAATCACAGAAAATAAAATACATTAGTCAACTAACGATGTTTCACAGGATTATAAACGTATATGTAGTGTTTTGATTTTGACTATTCCAGCAAACTTTTATTTTGTTTCTCCATAAACAGATTATTTTATTTTTATTTTTCTATATAAATCAGATTTATAACCTTACTAGAGTATATGGAAGATGTGTATTTTTGTTTTGAAGTAATGTATTGGAGTTTCATGTTACGTGATGTCACTTCCTCATGTTGAATTGCCCAATCGCGTCCCGCTCTCGTCAGAACAGCTTTGGACTTGAGTGAGACAGGTACATTGCAAATGTGCTCCGTGACATGGTGTTAAAATATTTGAGATTGAGTTTAAAATATTAGTTAATATCAGGGGATGACATGTTTTAATGCTGGATTGAGTTGAAAATTGTGTTCATTTAGTATTATTTTTTAGTATATCTTAAGTTTTGTGTTTATGAGCTGTTAATGACTTGGTTCGAGTTGCCGCCCACGCCATTTTTAATGGCGGGTACTTCTCTACTAGCTTTGTTTCTTAAATGAAGTTAAAAAGGTGGATTATGTTCTTTTAAACGTTATGCAGTCAAATTTGTGTATCGTCAGTTATGTCTAACTTGTGTATTTGCAGCCATGTATTATCTTTTGATGTGTTTATCAGTTGCAGTAACAGTGTTAATGGGGACAGCGGTTCACTTTTCTCTCTTCTTGCAACTCTCACAGACCAAAGAACTGAGAGTGTGTTTGTGTGGTGTTAATCCCTGTCCTGTCTTTAATACACTGCAGACGTGGTCCACCGAAGCCAGTGGTGTTGTGGAGTTCTTTGTGGCGTGAGACGAAGTCCGCTACATATACCTGAAATAGAAGCACCTTCAAGCACCAGCTTCATCTGTTTTTTTTTTCTCTGTGCCGGTGTAATGTTCTGTTTAGAAGGACAACAGGACAGATGTTCAGTGTCAAACAATTTGTTTATTGTCCATAATGTGAGGAAGGGAATTAACTAAAGAGGTTAGTATAGAGAAAGCAAGAGGCGCTAGCGATCTCCAGATCGTCTTTCCTGTGACTCTCTCAATGTGCAGGATGTGCAGTGTGGAAGGATCAATTCAGCTCTTTTCTCATCGTTCCTCCTCTTGTTCCTTTTAGGATGCCTGGTGTGGCCTGGACACAGCGAAGGAGAACAGGTTAGTATTGTGCAATGACTTATCTGAGGAGCTTCGGTGAATTCCGCTCTCTGTCCCAGATGAGAGTGCTGCAGGCATTCAGGTGAGTGATACAGGTGATCAACAGAGAGCTCCTATACAAGCGGTATTCCTCTGGTTGTCTGCAGGAACTGGATTTCTGGAACGCACCACACAGGTAAGTAATGCAGGTGAGTAAAGGGTTAAGTATCTTACGATCTCCGTAGAATAACAGGCTTTAATGAGCTCATTTCAAGTGAGTGCCGGGTACCATCTCCAGTAAAACACTTTATTCACAGGCTTCAGTGTGCTCTGTGCAGGTGAGTATAAAGTGCAGTATCTTACCATCGGCTTCGGTTCACAGGCTTTAGAGTGCTCGGTGCAGGTAAGTACAGCTCAGCTTCGTTTCGGCTCAGGATTCGCTGTGATATGAAAGAGAGTGTCAGACTGAGAAATCAAGACAAGAGGCACTGGTTGTTAACTCAATCTCAGACAAGGAAGTTACTGAGCCGCTAGGCTTTAAAGGTTGAGTTTAATCGCCTCCAGGTGGTGTTGATTAAAACTCTGTGACTGAGAAGCGTGGGAATGAGCCTGACCTGGGATCACTAGCAGCTGAAGACGTGACAGCCGGGTTGTGCTGATGCCTTTTCCTTGATATAGCATAGTTGTCCATCAATTATGATTATTTGTATTCAACCGCAAACATAGGTTTCTGTTTATGAAGAATTTTGATTGGGTGGCAGGTTGCTACAAATAAATAAATGTATGGGAAAGAGATCCCACAGCACAATAACCTAAGAATCCAACTTCAATACTCTTTATTAGCTGCGTTTGTAGCTTGTTTGTAACCAGACCGATAAACAAACACAACAGACTAGTTAACTTCGGTCCAGGCGTGTGCACCCGATGAAACCACCCATACACAGTGCGCGATCGCAAAGTGAAAGTAAAAAACAATAATCAATAATTAACCTAATTGACAGTGGCTCCCTGATGCCTGAAAATTACATAATATCCCAAACATATTTGTGAAAGAATGCAAAAGCATTTAAATATATTTTTTTTCCCTTTTTTTTGGTAGCCTGACTTGAAGACACAAAAGCCCCGGGACATCGGGCTAGCGATTTTGTGAGCCCTGCAGTGAAATTACATGATGGCACGTGCCGCATGGATGAGATAATGAGCGAGACGTGAAAGACTGGAGATTGCGCTGGTTTTATATAAACTTTATCACAGAATATTTAATTTATACTATTTATTAATAGTACTGTCACGGGACGCCGGTCAGCGTGCGGCGCATGTCGCGCCTCTCGGCGCAGCAGAGAACAATGGAAACAAAGAAAAGGTTTTAACTGCAAAAGATTTTTAATAAAACAAAACAGAAAACTCACACGATAGGCGAACACGAAACTTCAACAGGACATAAAGAACCTAAAGACACAGAGGTATATAAAGGCAA
>JAUCMU010000097.1:14771155-14781976 GCA_032275025.1 Enteromius treurensis | reverse complement strand
ATTTGTTTTATATGCCCTTCTGAAAGATGAATCTACAAAGAATGAGTGATTAACATTCATTTTTTTCAACAACACCTTAAGCAGTTCAGTCTATTGTTGTGTTCGTCTCATTATATCGGTGGCTGTTTTTCTGCTATATTCATCAACCGCTTGGACTTAAAAGATATATCAGTGCCCAATTTATGTGGACCGGCTTGCTCCTCTGAACTTCTACCTGTAGGTAATATAAATAATTGATGATTGTATTTTCTAGCGATTGTTCAAAAGACGTATTTGTGTACATTATGCTTTGTGACAACCCTGTACATGTCCTGATCACCGGCTAACTTGTGTTTCTGTAGTTCTGTGGTTCAGCTGTGGGCCTAATGTAGTCTCTCACTGTGATTGATGCAGCTTGATTGTCTGTCTGTCTCATCATTAGTTTAAGGCTCCATTTACACAAAGGGAAGACGCAGGTATTTCCCTGCGTTTTGGTAATGCGCCAGAAAATGCTTAACGTCATGTGAGTGCCCTATTTACATAGGTTTGGCATAGTTATTATTGTGCACGACAGCGTATTTATGGGGGTTGATATAAATTACAAGTTTTTTGAAAACGATGTTGTGTGCACAATGTTATAATTGAAAACAGAGGGTAGGAGATATTCATTTTTCTAAATACCCGGCTATATGTAAATGTGAACAATCATATTGGACCGAGCCATCTGACCAATCACAGTGAGGGCTCGCGGGAAGGAGGGGTTTAGTTAAACCGAGTCTTCGAACTGCTTCACACGAGTCGTTTACGAATCATTTAGAAATGGGGTAAAATTAAATCTATTTTTGGAGAAAACTAAAGGGTTTTTTGACCTTTCATACATGTAAACCTGTTTTAAGAGACTCATTAAACAATTTTAGCAACATTTAAAATGGCATAATAGGGGCACTTTAAAAATCTGATCTGGTAACGCAAAATGCCACAGCTTCATTCCCAGTTTAACGCAAAATTAATGTAATTGCATCAGGTATAGCATAATCTTTTTGTAGATGCCATGTTGTTTGACATTGTGTATTTAACAAGATTACTAAATTTTTTAAGTGTGTCTTACTGTAGGTCTCGTTCACACTAGTGCGTTTCCTTTTTAAAATGGCATTTTAGAATGATAATGATCCCCGTTTACACTGGCCTGTACTCTGCGTATCAGAAACTATCTCTTTTTACACTACACAACCTAAAATGCATGTCATGTAGATTTCTTATTACTTCCGTTTACATTGAAACTAAAAGTCTGCAGGATTTTCAAAAGTCTCCGTTTTCGAGGGCGGCAAACACCGGAGTAGTGTAAATGATAAAAAGCAAAAGTTATGTGTTTTTAAACAAAAGCGCACTAGGGTAAACGGGGCCTTAGATGTCCAAATACTTCTGGGAAGCACTGTAAGAATTCAGGAACAGTCAATCTCCCTCTCCCTCTGACCCATCTCTCTTTTTGGCTCAGCTGATACTGTGATCTGCTGCACTGCCCTGAGCCAAAGCACCACTGCTGATCCACTGATCCTCTGCTGCCCTGCGCTGTGCTGAGAATAAGAGCCTCCACACAGTGCTCTTTGGCTAGGTTTACAGCACATTACCTTCCCGGCTGGAAGGGTTAGAGCAATAGCCAAACCTTGGTAGAGCAACACATGCCACAGCCGAGAGTGGAGAGACACCAGAACAAACAAATGGAAGATTGATCTGAGGAACTGCATTGTGGGACATCAAGAGTTTGTGTATCAAGGGGTTTAGTGCCATGGCCTAGCGGTTAACATGCAAACTATGACACAAAGCACAGCTCCATATTATGCAACTGACCTGCCATAAGCGAAGCGTCTGTCTTTGTGATGATCTCCAAATGTGTCCCACAGCCTGAGGGAGACACTGACCTCGTCCACCACGTCTCGTGACCTCTCCAGCACCTAGACAAAATGCTTTTGTTCATTTTATTCAAGTACACCAATACAAACACATTTCAATCATAATACTCTGCAATGTAATGTAAATTATATTTAACAAAAATATAAATTTAAAATAACAAATAATTCTTAATTACATTTTTTTTGTATATTTTGATATGCTTTTAAATGAGTTTGATGTGTATAATTGTGCACAACACTTATATGTACAAATAAATTGTATATCTCACAAAATGTGTTACCGTGTACTTACAATGCTGTATTTACACTGCAATTTTTTTTAAAGATTATTATTTTGCATATAAAAGCTGCATTTATTTGGTTTAAAAATACAGAAAAACAGTCCTTTGTAAAATATAATTACAATTTAAAATAATGTTTTTTTTTCTTTTTAAAATACTGTAAAATATAAAATTATTTATGTAATCAAAAGCTGAATTGTAATCATCCATTACTCCATTCTTACAGTGTCCCATTATCCTTTAGAAATCCTTCTCAGTTATAAACAATATGCTGATTTATTATTAATGTTGGAAACAGTTAAGTTGCTTAATATTTCTTTTTGAAATTGAGATACTTTTTGCAGGATTCTTTGATGAAAAAGAACAGCAATATTCAAAACTGAATTATGAAATGTTCTTAAAAACAACAACAACAACAACAAAAAAATTTGAACATTAGTGTATATTATTATGTTTTTTTTTTGTTTTGTTTCCAACATCGATAATAAATCAGATATTAGAATGATCTATGACAGAGGGATCATGTGACACTAAATGCTGGAACAATGATGCTGAAAATTCAACTTTGCATCACAGTAATAAATTGTATTTTAAAATACATACAAATAATAAAACATTATTTTAAATTGCAATAATATTTCATAATATTACTGTTTTCTTTTTGATCAAATAAATGCAACTTTGATAAAAAACCATAAAAAATATTTCTGATCCCAATCTTTTTAACGGTAGTGCATACATGTGTGTGTGTGTATATATATTTATTTATATTTTAAAAGGTATCTTTCGCCCCTCATTTTTAACTATTTGAATAAGCTAAAGTATATCATTAAACTTGTTAAACAGGTTGTACTGTGACGTTTATATGTGCTTTTCGATTTGTCTGTAACTTTTCCACTACGATGTCAGACTTCCGACAAAGGAGATGTACAGTATTTATGTCAACACTCAGAGCTCTTCAACATGCACACAATATGCCAAAGGTCTGCCCACCTCCTGGCACACACGGTATTGGTCGATGGCCCAGACAGTTGGCACGTGGGTGGCAAGCAGCTGGTACTGAGTAAGGGTGGCATTGCAGGCACGGGCGCAGATCAGTCGGGTCTTGCCCACCGCGTTATCACCCACCACCACACACTTTATGGTCTCCACATTAGGTCGCTCATAATCTGTGTCTATATCCATGGAGAGGGCCCTGAAAGACACAGAAAGAAAGAGATCATTTTAGTGATTCTAATCATCATTGTATTGATGAAAAACATGACAAAACTCTCTTTCTGAATAGATTTCCATTTATGTTTAACTTAGAAATAATAAAAAATAATAATAAGAGGAGCTGAATTCGGCCCATTTACTGTGGTGACTCAAATCAATGTCCACAATAATGAATGGCGTCATCAATTCTGACTACTTATTCACCAAATGTTCAAAGTTTAAAGAAAATCTGGGTCAGGTGCTATTTCTGTCTGAGGAAGGAACAACAAAGACAGCCAACACAGTTCTGCACTTGGCTGTAAAGCGTTTCAAAGTGTTCGAGTTTCAAAGTCAATGTGAACAAGTGCATCTAGCGCATTATTTTTGTTTTTGAACGTCTCACAAGAATCCACCTGAAGCTACCTGAGGTCAATGTTGATTTGTTTGAGAGAAACCAGACAGCTTTAATACGTATGCTTAACCCAAGATACTAAGACAAACAGCGTAAACACAAACACTGACTCAAACCTTCGAAGTATCAAGACTGCAGCTCTGCAGAGCAAAAAATAAATAAAACGACTCTGCTGAGAGATGCAGCTGAAACAAACCATTAGGAGACCTGTGTGCCAACACATATGACTGTAACTTAATATCCATGACAACTGGCAAGTGCTCTTTTAGGTTCAAACAAAAGCAAGCAAAGTGAGCTAAAACAATGACAGATTTTTGTTTCGTAATGACTGCAGACAAGCTGAACTGCCTTGCTTCAGAGAGTCACATATATCTGAGCATGTGCATTTAACTGAGAAGCCAAGAATCAATATTAACACATCACTTTAATAAAAGAGGCCATATGAAATAAAATACAAATGATTTTGGGAACCGTAACTCCTCTATGGCTTTAAAGGCGGCTTAAATTACCCTTTGTAAATGCACTAAAGTGTACCGAGCCGCACAAATCAATTAGCTTTCCTGGAAACAATACAGAATTTCCTTGAATAAACACACAGGCAAAACCCTTAGCCGACTAAGAGCAGTGTATTTTTTTTTTTTGATACAGCTAAAGTGATACAGCTATCTACATTACAAGCCGCCCTGAGCTCCACTGTCCAAGCCAGCTAACGTTCCATAAAAAGAGCCCATGAAAGATTAATGCAGTCACTGTTTATTGTTCCACTGACAAAGACGTCACAGTTCTGGCCTCCAGTGTCATACTGGGGTCTAAACATGATTCTCATACATTCAATTCATTCTGAGTAGCAAGGTGCCAATTTTGATGAGCAAACTCAAAAAGTGGCCATTATTGGTCAAGTGATGCTTTATCTAGAGCAGCGGTGCTCAGTTAATTCCTTGTGAGAGGAATGTAACAGCCAGCTTTGAGATTTTGGATCAGTGAAGGAGGTTTTTCAGAGACATGTTGTCAGTGGTAAGGGTGCTCTGGAGGAAGCTTCTTTCACAGGTTACATAACAATGGAGGCACAACGGGCTGATGAAGCTGAGCTGTAAATTTCTGTGTTACCTAACAGCAATCTTTATAACTGTTCTGTGACAGTCACCAACATTTATAGAGGATGTTATAAAGGTGAGGATTATTATGACTGCAATGCAGCACATTAAAAATGTTCAACTGATTTCTCACCGCGGAAAAAGTAGGTTGTTGGGTACGGAGGTGAGACATTGCACTTAACCAATGTTTCCACTATTTATGAAATTAAATTCAAGGTATAGTTCACTCAAAAAAAAAAAAATAAATAAAACTTCTGTCATCGTTTACTCATCATCATGTCATTTTAAACCTCTATGGTTACATGAAAAACTATTATTATTCTTTTTTTTTTTATAACTTTATAACAATAACATTCAAAAGTCTGGGGTCAGTAAGATTTATTTATTTATTTTTAAATTAACAATTTGATTCAGCAACATTAAAGACATTTATTTCATTTCTATTTCAAATAAATGATATTACCTCAAACTTTCTTTTACATCAAAGAATTCAAGAAGAAAAGAAAAAAATTAATCACGTATCAGAAATATTAAGCAGAACACATTTTTTTAACACTGATCACCAGAAATGTTTCTTGAGCACCAAATCAGTATATTACAATGATTTCTGAAGGATTACGTGACACTAAAGACTGGAGTAATTCATATCACAGGACAAAAATACATTCGAAAATACATTTATTTATTTTTTTTATTTAAGAACACTTGGTGAGAATGTCTACAAACCGAGTATACCCTTTCCTTTTGTGACACACACAAACACAACAAACAAATGTGTATACTAAAAGCAATGATACCAGAGACATGGTGTCTCATGAAGCTTTTAGCAGAGTCAGTTCAGTGAGTCAGTGTTTTGTCATGGGGAATGAGACGAGCAGTGTGCCACACTAACGCTTGTTTTAGTGACAGGCAGTGATAGAAACAGTGGGAGGTAAGGTCTGAGAATGAGCAAGAGGGAAAGAAAGAGAGAGATGAGACGCGTGGCAGACGCCCACTCCATTCACAAACACTGTACGGCCCACACAACAGTTCGTCTGCTTGTATTCAGTCCTGCCAGCCTCAGTATGTGTGCGTGTGTGTATCTGAATATGTAGGTAGATAGAGAGAAGAATATCATAACAAGTGGACCAACTACAACCCACAAGCAAATATGACAGTTAATGACCAGTTAACAGTAAACTGGTTTACTAAGCTACAATAACTTACAATAACTTTCTTTCTCTGCATTTGCCTTGTGGCAATCACTAAAACTGAAGTATGGATTCAAACTAAATATTTTGAGGATCTCCTCATTACATAAATCTCAAACCAAATAGTTTTTTGATAAGTTTGACTGTCCTTTCCTTCTCTGTACAGCTGTCTTTTTAGACAGTCGGGCAACAGAGACTTGTTCACCCCTCCTGCACTGTGTGTGTGTGTTACATAACAGCTCCAGTGGCAAAGGCTGCTCTCTCTGCTGTCACATAACCAGAATCCATGACTAACCCTTGCTCTTAGAGAGCACCTGCAAATCCCTTTCTTAAAACACTGAAGGAAAACAAAGAAAATACACAAATATACAAACTAAATCAACCCTAACTGTATAAACACACACACACACACACTGGATGTTAACACACTGCCTGTCATAGCGACCTAATTTCTGCAGTTTCCGACCAATGCTTCATGCCAAGTGTTTTGCCCTTGAGCGTGTCTGCATGGGTGTTTATAAAGGCATATTTATAAGCATTTATAGAGGGGTAAAGACAGGCTCTGCCATGAGCGTAGACGACTTGTGTAACACGGTGGTCTCCTGCCTGCTGCCAGTAAACAAGTTAAAGTAGAGCAGCGTTTTGCTGCGCACCAGATTCGACACAGTATTTCCAAATACTGTCCTCCAGCAAACACTGAGCTAACCAATGCACCTCGGAGTGTCTCTGAACTGCAAAGAGTCAAAGTCTCTTAGTGGATCGATCACATTTTATAGCCGGGCCACAAAGTCGTTCAGAGTGCTGAGTCCTCCAGATCAGGGAATGAGTTAGATCCTTCTCCTTAATGCACTGGGGAGTGACTGAGGAATTAACCACTGAAACACTGGGAGATCTACCACCTTGTCAGCATGTCCAATAGTGGTTTCAGTGAAAAACATAAAGGGTGTTTTATTTACTTCACATGCAATGTTCACAAAAAGTGACTGTATGCTTAAGTCACATTTAATGTGTGTCTTTAACAAAATAATCAACCAGGCAGAAATTATTTAAAAGAACTATGCAAACTTTATGTATTTAAAAACATATCACCCATTTAAGCCAGGAAAAAATAAAAAACATAAGAAAGGTTTATATTGTAAATAATAAATGCAAATAACTAAATGAAAATTATTTATTTCTATATATGTGGTGTCAAAATAAAGGAAAGTGTGTTATATACAGGAAAATGTGAAATCAAGTCATTAACCTCACACTTGTCAGTCAGCTGTTTCGTACATAATATCTTTAAACTGATAAAAACAAAACAGCATGTAAAAAATTGATCCCTATGTACACGGTAGATTTATCGATATTAATTATACTGTCATCATTGTCATACTTCCAAGTTGCACCTGTGAATACTTTGCTTGGGCATCTGGGTGAACTTAAGGAGAACTGACTTCATATATGCATTAAAAATCCCCTTCGAGACAAGTATTTTCATTTTTTTTGCACACGCCACATCATTGGTTTGATGTGTAGTCATCTATGACATTTATAATATTAGTGTGAATGAAATGTCCAAAAGTGTGTACCTGCTGATATCAAATATTTCTGCTGGTGTATTCCCATGATCCTTGAACTGACTGCAACTGCAGTCTACACACACTCATGCTGTTCGTGTTTAATGGTCATGTGAGCAAAAACAACTATTTACTTTAATTACACAGCGAGACGTGCAAAAGTCAAGATGATTCATAACAAAGTGACCCACAAATAAAGTCTAAAGCAAGAGTTTAACTGTTTAGCACAGTGGCCCACATAGACTGCAGCGTCATGAGTCCTATGGACTTAAGCTGTCATGTGCATTAAATATAACCGTACCTTTACCCTTGAGAGCAAACTCAGCAATGAGAGACTCATTAAAATCAGCCATGGAAACAGCATCGGCTTCAGCTCTCAATGGACGAGCGAATGTTTTCAAACAGTGCTGATAGTGGCAGCTTATCTCAGATCACTTTCGCTAAGGATGATTGCTTAGCATCTGTTTTTGTATTATGTTTATCAACACATGTCACTCTGATCAAATATCATCAGATAAGTTAAGCATACGAAACAAGCCGGTTACAAGTTGTAATATGGATTGTGAGTCACAGCAAATGAGAAAGAACACTACAATTGTGTTATCAAGTACTGAACAGCATGACAGAGCAGGATGTTCACTGCAGTACGTAATGAGCGGTATCAGCAGTTGATTGCTGACATGTAATGTTTGAGCAATATAACAGTCACATCATAAAAATAACGATTGCTGAATCAGCAAAAGACTAAACGCTTCACTTTATCCCTGGATTATAACGGACAAAGAGTCAGTAAGATCTCACAAAAGCATTAGCGGGAGAGCCTGGCTCATGCCTACAAAGAAACAAATCATAAGAACATGCGACATGGTGGAATTCCAGAGATTTCGAACGCTCAAGATATTAGATCAGGTGTATAGACATTGTATTAAACGTGTAGGGGCAGCCACTGACAAACCCCCATTCATACTTAAGAAGCCCTAATTCAGTACCCATTCAGAATGAGCTTCATTGAGAAACATAAACCAGTAGTGAATTCTCTCAGTAAGAGGATTTCCCGCTTTAAGTTAAGATGAAACGGACTGCCAGTGAATGAAATGTGAGTTCATATAATACAGAGAGAAAAAGGTGAGCCAAGCCCAAGCCCATGCTCTCCACAGAATCAGAGTGTGCAGTGGGAAATAAAATCATACACACACTATGCAGACTGAGACGAAGCACAGCAACGAACTGGCCATAGCAAAGAGGTGGCGAGTTTCAGCAACCGCGACGTGATACAAAGACACACTTCCTATGGCAAGTCGTTTTATCATTTATTCCTTAAGAGAAGTATCTACTGTTATGCTATTAGTCCTTAATCCACTATTGATGATTTGTTTATTAGAAACTATCCATTATATACTAATAATCTTCCCAACAACAACAACAAGCATACTATGTTACTATGCCAACAGAGACAAATAGTCTAATTATAACACTGTTACTGAAAACTTGTCAGTTTATTACATGCACCTTATTTGTAATTATGAACGGGTGCTGCTATTTTCAACCATGTTGTGTGCAACTGCTGACAGTCACTTTAGCAGTACATAACAGACCGTTACGCAGCTGGTATTTGCAATCATACTATTTGATATATTACTTTAATCTTAAGCACACTGGTTTGTAGCAGCAATCATTTTACTACTTTAGTTTTACTGCACTGTTATTCTGTAGTGGGTAAAGTGTTGCACATTTACAGGAAAAAAGCAACCAACAACTAATCGAATTTAGTTTTTCAGCCACTGGGATGCGCTCTAATCGTCGCTGGGAACACTTCACATCTTATATGTTTTTATTGAACTACAGCGATGCTGTAATTCATACTATAAATTCTTTTTAAAAAAGCAACTGTGATTAGTGAAATACAAAATGTTAATAACAAGAAATCAAGATATTACTGATAAAATTAGTTACTAGCAATAAAGTAACATTTGTCACTGGTGGGACATTGAAATGCATGAGTGTTGACTTCATGAACAGATACTAAGGAGTACTAGTATATGAATGAATGAGTGCTCGTATGAATGATTAGAGTGAATAACCTACATGTTAGAACGGCTTGCCATACGTTTCCAACACCAGTAGTTTAGGATGGGCGGTGGTTAGTGTGTGACTGTGTGTTATAACAAGTCATGTTTGATGCATTGTTAAGTGTATGAATGCCACCGTAATTGAGAATCTGCAGCTAAACGCTTCACGATTGTCGCGCGGTGTAACAAAGTGCAATTTCTCCACCCTACCTTCCGACGCTCCCAGAATTGACCCACATGCCAGTCCGCGCGTGGTTCCCTCCTGGCTCCCGTTAATCCGGGTGCAGGAGATCAAAAGAAAGCGTTAACTGACTGAGACGTCTCTGGAAAACTCTCGACTGTTTTGTGTTCAACTCGCTGGCGTGTCACGGCTGACACAAAGGCAGCATCTTCACACTCGCCTTCCCTGCAGAGCTGAAAGAGATCCCCTGACACAAGTTTGCAGAATGCAGTGAAGAACTGTTCAGGCTGCTACATCTATCCCTCGCTCTCTCAACGATACCTCTTTTTCCTGAAATTACTGACATTTATAGGTAAGCTCTCATTTTGGGGCGTTCGTTGGTGTGTTATTGTTTCTTTCCACAGCTGATTCCGCCGATGACACGCCCCTACTCGTGCGTCACGTAAACTGAACTCACTCCGAATCCGTGTAACTGTGACTGGCGGCCAATCAAATTCATCGAAGCCGAAGGCCCCGCCCCGTCTGGAAAGCTCGTCCCGTTA
The DNA here is from genome assembly GCA_032275025.1 of Enteromius treurensis. Taxonomy (NCBI): domain Eukaryota; kingdom Metazoa; phylum Chordata; class Actinopteri; order Cypriniformes; family Cyprinidae; genus Enteromius; species Enteromius treurensis. The sequence goes on along the minus strand of JAUCMU010000097.1, from coordinate 14,771,562 downwards.
ACCCACAATCTACCAGTCATTTGTTTAGACTCCAATACTCTCTGGCAGGCGGAGCAGTTACAAAACGTTTCTACGGCAGAACACATTGTAGTTGAGTTTGAAATGCTAGTGTCATCCACTGAATCATCGGTCCGGATTTCAACAAGCTGACGTTATTTTATTGAAACACGCGTAGCTTAAGGTTTCTGCCACATACTGTACATTTGCGCGTCACTATATATAATCCATTGACAGATGACAGACCACACTGTAGTGTTTCTTTGTACACTCTTCTTTTCATGAATTATTAAATAGTAAAAGCAAGATGGCTATTCATGATTAAGTCACAGCTGCACAATACATTTAAAATAAAAATTATCTGCAATGCTTTCATCAAACAGAAAGACTCTGTAATATATATATAAATA
>JAUCMU010000097.1:14756861-14771055 GCA_032275025.1 Enteromius treurensis | reverse complement strand
TCATTTATTTAAAAAAATATATAATGTGTAACATTTCCTATACTTCTTTCCTTTCCTTTTTTTCTTTTGCCTACAGCGTCCAGCCTTACAGCAAACAACATTAACACTTTTTAATGCCATTTAAGACATTTAATGGCCCTCAACAATTGTTAAAGGATCTCAAACCTTTGTATTGGCACATAATTCTATTTGATTACTCTTCAGATATATTTACCCATGTTATGTTTAACATCATTATGTTAAGTAGTTAAGAGTATTAAATGTATCAAAAATGCAAGTAGTTAGTTACTATTTATAAAAAAGTTACTATAATAAATAATAATAAAAACAAGAATAATAAAAAAATAATGAAAACAAAATAGTAAAAAAGCTTAGCTTAAATATTTTATTATTATTATTTTAGAAGAAAATAGAAGAAGTAGAAGAATAATTTAAAAATCAACTTTTATCATTTTATGTATAAATCACTGAAATGTTTGTCCCTGTAATATTCTAAAACTGACACAGCAAGTAATAAACACTGACCTCTAGTGATTTCTACTGGTATAAAACACATTACCGACCTTTAGAAAGTGCAGAGAAAGATCACCCAAGGGCACTGTGTTCCCGTTTTATAGTATTCAAATTTGGACTATATTCACTAAAACAAAGAGCTTTTTAAAAAAAACCTCACCCTTCTCAAAAACATCCTGTCTGTGGATAGGGTCAGACCATGATGTCATTGCACAAAGTCTTTCAGAGATGTCAGTCACAGATTTCAGTGAAGCACACACAGACCCTGTTCCCACACTTCAGTCAATGCAGCCTTTTCTGCCATCCATCTCAGACCCAGCTGGACTCTAGCAGGCATGCCAGTGCCAGTGCAGCAGTGGACCCTGAGAAAGTGATGCCCCTTTGGCCCCTCTGGAGCCCCCGGAATGAGAGTGAGAGATGGAGAATCTCAAAACTCTGAACTATGAACATGTGGCCATTGTGGGATTTGTGGTTTAAATGGGTTTAAATGGAATGATGTATTGCGAGGTTAATGAAAGTGTCTGAGGCTGTAATTTACAGTCAAGCTTCTTATACTGACATTATGACAGTGCAAAGCGAAGGAAACGAAGACCCGGGAACATAAATAAGACTGGGTGGATGAAGGGTGAGCCTGGGAAACATTATGAGGTGTCTCCTGCTGAGCTGAGCTATGTTTGTTATTGTGGCTCGTGGATGTGAGCGCAGGTCATGAGCACACATACATACTTGGACATTAAAATATGTTTTTTATTTGACCTTTTCCGTTGCCTTTCAAGCAGTTGTACACATTCTCTCACTCGGCATGAACATGCTAACATGCATCCACTGTCCATTTAAGGTGGCTGGGCCATACAAACATGTGTTTACATGTTCCCACTGTATGTTCAGCTATCATAACAGGAAGTGTAACACGTTCTACTGCAAACATATTCAGCTTCAGACTTGGCAAAGTAGGTCAGACCTGTTATACAATGGGGAATCTTTTTAAGAAGCATAAATGGAATGAAATTTATCCGCAAAAAGGCATAAACAGGAAGTCATAGGACGGCAGTAAATCAGTTCAGCGATACCAGCGGACAAACTGTCATCACAAGTGGGAATAGGGAACCGTGTGCTGCACACTCACTCCTGTCATGGCATGGGTACTAATAGCTTGTGTTCTAGAAGGGATAAGATTTAGAGCCATGGACACAAAGTCTCCAAACAAGCGCATAATGTAGAGAAAAAGATGAGATTGACATTCTGAGAACAGGGGGAGGTTTCCTGGTATCAGTCCATAAACAGTGGCATGGTGTTGCCCATGTGAGAGGCTTGTGAGGTTTATGCAGAACATCTAAACAAAGATAAGGTTTAGAAAAAGACTACAGATAAAATGAGAGAAAAGGGGACTGAGTGTGGAATGAGAGGAGAAAAAAAAGTATGCTTAAATATATGGCTATTAAATACAATTTTGCTGTAAAATCCATAGAAATATGGCAAATGTGCTGTATTAATATACGTTTCTGAATAAATTTTGTACAGGGGTTATGCATTAAGCAATGTGGGTTAAAGGAAATGTCCATAAAATAACTGGATAATGTCCTGGCAGATTTTTTATTTTTTTAACAAACTTAATATTTTTACATAAAGAGGGGAGTCGCAGTTATATGTTATATAATATACAGTTATATTCAGTAAGGTTTAATAAGTAGAAAGTTTAGGAGTACATTTATTGGAGATTATGGTGGTACAATGGAGGTGGGCACAAAGGGGAAAATGTGACTTTATCTCAACACTGTCTTATCAACGCACAATTTCAAGCTCTCCAAGCATGTTAACACTGTGCGTTCATGCCAGCTGTCGGTGAACAACCTGTGACCTACTTACTGTTCTGAATTATAGCACACTAGGTGTCAACTTTCATCCAAAGCATGTAAAAAGTGCATACTCATACAGCGGTAACTTGTCTTTTGAACATCGGGAGGACTAATTTTATAGTGTTAAAGTGATAACTGCTTGCATCATGAGCATGTTGGGATATCTAGTTGTCAGTGTTTGTTAATCTGCAAAGGATCTTTAGAGTAATAAATAGTCTAAACACTGTGATGCCAATATTTGAGTGACTCAGGATTTTATGTATAGTGTGTTTATTGCAGAAACCTTGCAGTTTTCCATTATCCTAAAATATATTCACACTTCCTCAGATATGTTCTCATATATAACCTTCTTCCCAAAAAGCAGGTGGTGACAGGTCATCACACACAAACACACCTAAAATTTGAGCTGGGAAACTATAGGCTTTATTTGTAGGCTCTACTACTAATAAAATTGATATTTTTACAAATTAGACGTTTATGGAATCAATTTCTGGCAGTTGAAGTTGCCTGCTAATGAATCACTGCATTGCTGAATGGATGGTGCCAGTAAATCGTATTATAACTAAGTTGGGAATTGGAGTTTACAGCCTGTATTGGATGTTTACTGTGTACTATCAACAGCTATTGAGTGCACATGCAAAAGGGTAGTTAAATACATTAAAACCAAAAGTATAGTAAATCAAAAACATACATCTTGTCCGATTCCTAAAATTAACGGCTCTTATGAGCTGGTGCTTTTAGGTGAAACATGACCAGTGTGGCCTGATTCATAACAAACAACTAATAAATCACAATCATACATCATAATCAATATTTCCTGATTCATTAACACACGACTCTCATAAAGCTATTTTATCTGTATGGTACTCTAAATAAATCAAAACTTAATTGTGGGATCTGTATCAGTTCCCAGCCCTAGTACAAACACAAAGTGGAGGCCAGCCCTTATGATACATTGGCAAAACACCTCCCAAACACAACTCCTCCACCCAGCACTGTAATCTAGAGAATGCAGTGATGCTGTTGTTCATTTGATGGCAACTACACTCCTCCTACTGCAAACAACAGGCTTGAAGAAATGACAGACCAGAGAAGAAAATGGCTTTGAGCAGCTTTTCCTGTATTTTCCAGTGTCATAATGCTGCTTTGATGAATTCGGAGTGAGCATAACCTTGCTCTAGACTTCACTCAAGTCTAACTCAACTTTGCTCACTAGGATTGGGTCGTTAGCAATACCATCAAGCTATTTCACATCTAACTTTAGATGATACACACTTTAACAATCATTCTGAGCTACTACAGGCATTTTCCCATAACACAAGACACTGTGAGTAAGATGGTGATTTTGACAACTGCAAATCTTTACTATAACCATAACATCTAATCTTTTAGTAAAACAGGAGACATACATGCTGCATCTTCTAGCAAGATGTGACTCATGTGTTAAATGTTAACATCTTTAAGCAGAACCCGCTCAAATGAAGAGGCTAATCTCATTAAGCCTTTACTCAGCTGTTTAATCACAGGGCTACACCGGGACCAAGCGCAATACGGCTTAAGCTTCCTTTAAGAGAACCACACTTTGGCTTGAATTAATTGAGTAATATAATTTTACACGTACAGGTTGAAATTTAAGACTATAATGACAGTTATGTCACACAAAAGATAATGAATAGGGATATCAAGTCCACTTTTCAGGTGATGTAGATCCTTCATCATTGCCAGTTGATTACATACCCAGTTTAATTTCAAAGTACTGTGGTTAGTCTCAAATCAAATGACTGTCTCTCTGAAATGGCATTCATTTGAAGCTACAGTCCAAAAAGCTGCAGTCATACACAAGCAAACCATTGTTTTTTTATCTACAGGTGAAACATATTGAGATGTTTTGTTTTGTTTTTTGCAGATCATTAACATAAATTAGCCCATCGATCACTATCGTGATGTGTGGAATGAAATTACTAAGTGCTGTCTGATCTTTTGTTCTAGTTGTAAAGCTGAAATGCTCTTAACAAGTCAGACCTCTGGATGAGACTATGCTGAACATCACACCTGCATGTACAGTAGATACACTTCAGACCAATAACATTTTACTAATTACTTCTAATGAATGGAGATGGTGGAATATCTCAGTTTTCTTCTGAATATTTTGGAGTGAATATGTTATATTCATACCATGACTGAAATAAAATAAGACATTCTACACATCTCAACCCCAAATATCCTCACAGTTTAACCAGCATATCTGCCTTGAGCAACTAGATAAAGCTTTGCAACACACATTTTTTATACAATTTGAGAGCTTTCTGACCCTCCATACACCTTAACTCAGCTGACATCTTCAAAGCCCAGAAAGGTTGTAAGGACATTGTTAAAATAGTCCATGTGACATAAGTGGTTCAACCGTAATTTTGCACAATACTATTTGTGTGCAAAGAAAACATAAACAACCATCCCCCACCATTCACGAGAGTACGTGCGAGTGCTGCGTCTTGTTGTCTTATAGAGAAGGATGGAAGGTTGTTGAATAAAGTTGCTATTTTTGTCTTCTGTGAGCATAAAAGTATTTTCCTAGCTTCGTAAAAAATTACAGATGAACCACTATTTTAACTGTGTCCTTACTTTCCGGGCCTTGAACATTGTCAGTTGCACTGCTGTCTATGCAGGGTCTGAAAGCTCTCAGATTTAATCAAAAATGTCTTGATTTGTAGGTTTTACGGGTTTGGAAAAACACAAGGGAGGGTAATTAATGATAAAATTTAAATTTTGAGTGAACTATCCCTTTAACTATCATCAACATGGGCTACAATGGACTGAACGAGCCAGTTCCGTCTGAAACCATCAACTAGCCTGGAATATAATGCAAATCTTGCCAGTATGCTGCAGTTAAGTTAAATTAAAACAACAATGCCACTTTTTTTTTTTATGTGCATGTTGGTGTACATAAAATATGAACAGACAAAAAGTAATTATGGGCACACCTACTGGAATGCATCTAGTTTGCATTAAGCAAATGGAAAACCAGTACAACGTGACATTCAAAAAATGTTGCAGGGTACAGGAAGATAGGCAGATTTGATCAACACATTAACTAAATGTGTTAACATGCCAAAACAAACATCTCTGGAGTACCGCAGGCCAAATTATAACCTAGCTGTCCACCGCCGGGGGAATGAGGAAGTATCACAGCTCTGCTCTTAGCTGAACCTGAAAACAAACCACTAAATGATCTTAAAGGCCATTCTGCTGCTGTGATTTTATTTCATAGGCTCACATCTTTCTCTGTCATTACTCATTTCCTTCTCTCTCTGTTTTGGGTTTTCAGAGAGAACAGGAAGGTATGTTGTTGGGATAATTGGTAAATGTAACAGCCTTGGAATGTATTACCAGACTTAAAACTGAGATAAAGGAGTAAATAAACCCATTTATGGCCAGAAATAGAAAAAAAAATTACCAAAAGAGGAACTGTTATGGACACAGAATACAATCAAAGAAAAAAACTCATAGAGTATGGACACAAACACATGCACACACAATAAATTGACTGTCTGGCACCCTGCTGAACACTTAAAACAGCATCTCTAAAAAGCACTGGAAAAATCTATATTGGTGTTATTTCTGTGTCTGTCACATTAGATTCTTATTGGCCAACAGTTACGAATCACATGCAATCACAACATTCCAAAACTGCATACAGTTTTCAACCAAAACTTGTTGACTTTTGTTATTATATAATAAGATGTTTACTGGGAAAATAAAACACTATGATCATTTGTTAGCTCTTGTTCAAGCCGTGTCATTGACATATGCCAATGTACTGACCACATAATGATTGGGAGGGACTGTGGTAGAGTGGTACTGCAAGATGCCAGTACACACACCCTGTCATGTGAATTTGAACAGACTCAACAATAAAACCTGCTCTCCTGACAAGACGAATTGGGTTTACATAAGTGTACCTGCCAATAAAGGATTCTTGAAAATAATACTCAATGTATATAATCAGAAATGTACAGTACTTGGGCAAGAGTAAAATGTTACCATTAAACTGTAGTTAAGTTTTAAATATTAATCATATTGTTGTAGATACTGTAGAAGCTTAATTTCCTGTAAAGCTGCTTTGCAATTATTTGTATCGTAAAAAGTACTTTATAAAAAATAAACTCGAATTGAACTTAATTTTTTTACAGAGGAGCCCTTCTCAGTGAAGTACATTTAACCTGGAATAGTCTTTTATTTTAGTCACTGTTTTAATCAGTTGACAAAACCTTCAGAATCTGTATTTTTCAAGGTCTAAATTAAATGGCATTATTCCCAGCTTGGAAATATAATTAAGAGTGCAATTTCTGTGCCACTAGAAAATAAGGACTGTTTGACTGCAAACAGGTTTCCTAAACACTCCCCAATTACAATTATAGTAATGAAATACAATTATTTGAGAACCGCCCAACCTACTACCTGCATATACAGTATAAGGTAGCACTTTAGAGTCTATTGAAGTCTATTGTTTTATTATTTAACCTGGACTCATTTTTATGAAAAGCAGTCTTGAAAATGTTGTGCGGTTTCCTACTTATGCCACTAGATTTACAATTGTTATATCATGCAACAACATCATACATTTGTACATCTAGCATACAGAAAAGCACATATGAAAGAAATGTGTTATGTCTTGGATGACAATACAGTGAGCTGCATTGTCTGCCACTGTACATGGGAGTGTTCATTATGGGAGGAATTACAGCAGAAGCAGCCAGTTTCGAGTTGTGGGTGTTCTGCACAAAATGCCACACCAGCCACTCCCATCGGTACAGGGTTTTCCTGATGACTCACTTTGTGTGTGTTTGCTGACTACTACTGTATAGCTTTTTATGGGATCACAACTCATGTGCTATTTTGGAATGTGGTTTTCAGGCTTCGCCGGGTCAACGGGTCAGGTAGCGTTTGAACATCTACTGTTCAAAAAGCGAATGATTTTCAAGTCATTCTAGTTCTATATTGTACACTGCTTGTATATCTCCTACAATCTGTAAATCAGACACTGAAGAGTGACCTCATTACCACATAAAGTATTTCCGCTGTAAAATAATGTGAAAGATGGAGATGTGACCCTTTAACTCTTTCTCTCACATGCACGCATCCAAATACAATGAATACAGTAAAATATACACAAGTCGTAGCACAGGCGTACTAAAAGGGCCTCTTAATTCTCATTTAATGAATCCCACACCTACTCAAGCAAGCCTTTTGAAAAGCCTTTTAAGTGAGTCACCGTGTTTTGAACTTCTATAACTTTTGGGCTCAGGAACGTATGGGAGATATGTGAACTTGTTAAGGAAACATAATTTGCTGAAGCTCCAGAGTCATGATCCAAAAGCAACTGCAATATAATTTGATAAATAAGCTGCACTGACTGAATCAGACTAGTGCTCCACAGATACGGAGGCCTCTTAATTTGAATGAATGACGCATTTATATAGCGCTTTACTGTGTATTGCCATACAGCCAAAGCGCTTTACAATCATGTGGGGGGGTCTCTCCTCAACCACCACCAATTTGAAAACAAATGTTTAATCTGTTTAAAACTGACTGTTTTTCTTTGACATACAAGCAGTGACACACACACATGCACACAATTATCACACGTAATAGGCCTCATTTAAATATAGGAGCATCAAATGCTCACATGTTGCTTTTGTGCAGTTACACTTTGCAAAGCACCTGGATTACTTCAGAAATAGTATAACAATTGAACATGCAAATTACTTACGTCTTTACATCTCTGAAAATCAGAGCCTGAAGGTCCTAAACCACATATAGATCACAGGCTGCACTAAAATGATTATATTGATTATGCAAATTAATGAAAAGCTCTGCTGAAGCCAGGGTTTTTAAATGTAATCATTTATAGAAATAAAACCGTGCCATTTGTAGTAAATACAAAGAGTACATGGAAGTACTGTTGTAGAAGAGCAAAACGTGTAAAAAAAAACTAAAACTAAACGACTGTACAATTTATTCAGCCATTCATTCAACCAATCTGTTCACTAATATATTCAGGGGGAAAAGACCCCTCTACAATGTATTTTTTTCAGAGGTAATATATCTGCCACTGCAAATATACTGTATGTTACTTTAAATGTAATTAGTCGCTTTAAACTACTCTTCTCTCAAATGTACATAGTGCATTAGGAAAACAAAACATGACACCTATAATTAACATCTGTCAACGGTTTTATAAGGCCAAACAAACCTGCAGTACATTAACTGCAACCTGAGAAAATATGTAACATTTGACACACAGACAACAGAAATTGGAATGTAGTATTAAAAATGAGAGAATTACCAACAGTTATTCTTTTACATTTCCTTTGTTTGTATAGAGAGAAAAACTGCCAAATTTAACTTCAGGAGTCATTGACTCCTGTAGTGGTAAGCAGTCTTGGGCGACAGAGTTCATGCTCCCCAAAAGTGTGCCAATAGTTGTGCAATGTGCAACCCTATCTGCAGTCTCCATTGATCTTGAAGCAAACACACGTGAACAGAATGATGGAGAGTAGGAGAGGGAACCTGAACTAGGACAGGAGGTGACTGGGTGAGGAAAGGTGGGGGGGGAAGTGTACCTTATCACTGGACAATTTCAGCTTAACACTTGCCTGTCCTCACGTCTCTCAGCACTGTCACTCATGTGCTTCCTGTGTCTGTATGCATGAAACATGATGCCAAGAAAAGCTTTCACAACCACATCAATAAGGTATACAATTTTAGAATTTTTTTAATTACAAATAATCTTTATTAATTTATTGACCTCTTCCTTTTTAATAACTGACAAGTGTGAATTTCTTATTAGAAGTATTTCCATGTAGGCTTCTAAATCACTCTGTTTGCTCAGACAGGGCCAAGTGTGATAAAGACTGAAAGTTTCTCAATAACTAGTCTTGGCTTCGGGCTGCATGCTGCTCAAAGTCTGTTCACTGGAAATCTGATGCATATAACTCACAAAAACGGTAAGCACTGCATAAAATCACCTGTTCCAAATGGCTGGCGATATCCCTGATTTTTATCAGCTAAGTTTTACTTTTTAATAAGTAAACCTGAAGCAGGAGCAGAGTGGGATATTATACTTGTTTTCTGATTTTTGTATGTGAAGGAATCAGTACTGGACGGAATAAATAATATTTTGAAAATAAAGTGTTTAAATGAATTACTATTTAAATGAATTAGTTTGACATTGTACTTAAGTGCCCCTGTTGACCAAACAGTAGAGCATGGTGCATGGGCTTGATTCCAGGGGATGCATAAATTAATAAAATATATATGAATGCAGTGTAGGATGCTTTGTATAAAAGTATCTGCCAAATACATAAATAGACGACACCACACATAGAAACAAAATGTTAGATGGGTCGTTATTCTCCAGAATTAGTCACAATAAGGACCAGAATTCTTGCTATATAAAATCATAGAAAAAGTTCACTAACTCGCTGCATTAATGCAACATTCTAACATGAAACTAGATGGCACAGAATGTTGGGTCATTAGTGCAAATTGATATTCACAGCATTAAACTTTTTGGCACAAGCTGATTGGTTCATGTTGCCTACACAGCCAATTGGCTTACTGCTTTACATTTAAATGGCTGGTTAGCATTCACTAGAGCATTCTGCAGCATGCTTTTCAGAGCTCCTCTGAAACCCTCCACCTCCCCCAGCTCCATCTGTTTAGATCTGTTTATTTTATATGCTACTTGTGCAGCAGAGGTATGCCTTAAATCCTCACAGTATATCACAGTATGCACCGGCAGTTACAAGTTCCCGCACTCGCTTGCCGCAGCAGCAATAATCTACAGCAGCGGCAATTCATCAAATCTGCAGATCTACACCAAGACCAAATACACTGTAATATCTATTTCCATGCTTAAATCTTTCAAAAGTTGTCATGATAGAACTAAAGTAAAGTTTAAAGTTTCTAAAAAGTTTCCTTTTCCTAACTCCCACACTGTCTCATAACCAGTTTTGTGAAATTAAAGAAGTCGTTTGGTTGTAACTCATTCTCACTCACCTTTTCAAACCCTTTCTTTGTCTTTTTGCATGCAGCGCCTTCTTCGGCCGAGATCCTTTTCCCCACAACCCCTTGTGAGTCTTCCCAAGGATCTACTCTCTTCTTTCTCCACCCGTTCTCGTTCCCGTTCCCTCTCCCACTCTTTTCTCTTGCTATCAGCCCGCTGTCCTGGCCTCAACTTTCTTTGCACACAGACTCTCCACTTTCAAAAACAACTGCAAGTGCAGCCAAAAACACAGAGGGAGACAGAACACTGTACAATGACCGTCTCTCTAAACTGCATTGCTCCAGCACAGACCGACATCATGTGCTTTGGGGAAAAGATGCATGTTTGTTTTTCCCCGTGTTTGTATATGCGTGTGCGCAGAGGTCAGCTGCTGACAGGCGCCAAGAACGAACAGCACTTGTCTACATGTGATGTCACGCGTGCATTTAGAAAAAAGAATTCTTCCCATGTGTTATGTGTGCATGCTTCCCTCATTCTTTCATGTGTTGTGACACGTACCTCTATCTGCACACTGGAATTTATACCTCCCTATGTATTCCTACTGGAACATGGATGGGGCTTTGCCCCGGTAGAGAAAGTGGAATGCGGAACGCCCCCCTCCCCCGTCTTGTATCAGGCCATAGGGAGCCCAAGACCAAGTTAAAGATGTTGCTCAATACACTGCCCCCAGTCTTATATAGCTCCCAGCTGTGTGGAGCTGGCCAGCTCCGGTGCTCGAGAGGTCTGGAATGTTTGGAGTGCAAGCGTGCTGGAAAGCTCAAGTCACCAACAACAATCTCTTGGAGATGGAGTAGAGAGAGAAAAAACAATAGAGAAAAAGAGAGAGAGAGAAAAAAAGAAAGACAGGGCGGAAACATATTCCACAGCCTGCCACACCCAAAAAACAGCGGTTTTAGTTCCATGACAGATAACAAATGGATGTAAAAATATGCAATTGTGTTCCTTAACTGTCTTTAACTGCCAGTACTGTATTTATGCTTTTCAGATTTGCATTGTCCAACTTAAAACTATAGATATAAATCTGAGTTTAAACATTTGACACAGCTCCATTAACTCATAGATATGCATCTTAGCATAAAAAGTCACTGATCAATCCACAAATCAAAGTAAAATAACACAACTTTTTCTTTTGTAATTATTATTCAACTGCAAATATAGTCAGTGGGTGTTTCCCACAAAAACTATTTAGATTATTCTGATTCATTATTAATACAATACAGCAGTGCGGGTGCGGTGTGGATTAGGACCAGACAGTCAGTGTTTACTCAGCTGAGCGAATTCTTCAAACTTTACGTGGAGAAATGTGGAACCAATAGGAATTCCTTGCAAAATGCTTTGCACATCAATTATGAAGGGAAGGACTGAGATTACTGTAACTGTAAACGTGCATTACGTGTTGCTGAAGCACAGGAGTTTTCAATCTTAGCAGCGGCAGGAACTTTCAGCAAGACTCTTAAATAACCCCTTGGACTCAGAATTAACAAAGCTAAATGTTATTTTGCAATAACTTAAAAAAAATATATTTAACTACGTTATAATGTTTAACAGATGTTGGAAAGAAAAAATAAATATATTCAGGCTTTCATAATGTCATGACCCACTGAACCCTTTGAGATTCTTAGGGATCCCTGGTTAAACATCCTGGGTGGAATATTGAACCCATATAATTTACACCAGTGACACACACAGATTGGTTGCGTGTGTGTGTTTACAAAACAAACACTGGCTGTATCTCAAAAATCTACTGAGCTGCCTATACTTTGAAAAAAAAACCTTTGTTTTTTAAAGTGAAGACCCACTGAGAGGGGTTGAAAAAGTGCAATAAACAGAAGGTTATCACTGCAGTCACAGTATGTCACTTTGGCACCTCTATGATTTCACTTAAGTTTAAAGGCAACAATTAAACTGAATTTGAGAACTATTTAATGGTGTAATGGTTTTTAATTGAGGTTCAAGTCTATTCAACTTTCAACTACTCAACTTTTCATTGACATTTAGAAATCAAAGGATTGCGAAAAACAATGCACATGACACTCAGTACAGACAACAAAACATTAGACATTATATCAAACTAAAGATTTTTGTTAAAAATTCCTACCTTGTGATCTCTCCTCGTGAATCTATCGGGTTACGCGCGTCAGTGCGTTAAAGTGCTCACTGCCTTCTACTTAAAAAAAAAACATACAGTTTTGTGTCCTTCTTCCATAAAGATAAAAGAAAAAGAAGTTAGTCATCGAGCTGGGACAGCCCAAAAAATCTTGGGAGGGACAGTAGCCTAGATACAGACCAACAGTTCTTGGGTTCGGAGTCTCTTCAAGTCAGACCAGACGAAGTGTGCTGGCGTGGTGCTGATGCGAGTTTTCTGTCTCGCCCTTTTGAGTTTGTCACGCCTTTAAAAAGAGACGGGCGCAATTATCTCTCTGCTTTGACACAACTCTGAAGGAATGCAGTTCGGAAGATCCGGATAGCGACGTAACCACAAACCCCAAAAACGACTAAACAAAGGAGGTCTCTCAGCTTGTCTGAGGGTCAAATGAATCGCGCGAATCAAAAAGTCGCTGTGAATCATGCGAGTCCACCAGCGTGATGACAGGGAGTGTAACTTTTTATTATTCAGTCCGCGCAAACGTGTCCAAGTTGTCTATGGTCGGTCAAAAAACTACATGCCAGCGATTCCTTTGTCTACCCTAACCCATCCTCCCACACTGTAACATGTGAACTGCCCATGTCTGTCTGTCTGTCACAGTGGCGTGCTCACCGAATCGCGTCCAGTCGGCTTTTTGCCCCTAATGCCCGACTCTGTCTCGCTCTGGCTGCTGTCATATGCTGTCCACTTGCTATCCTGTCAAGTCCACTGACGAACGCCAGCGCCTCTTAACAGCGTGACGACACTGACACTACAGCGCCACTCCCATCCATTCATAAAGTGGAGCGCGGGCGATTCTCCCTACAGCTCGTGCTGGAGCGCGTGGACTGTCCACGGCGCGTGGTCGCTCGCCGCTCAAAAGCTGAAATTGTGCAAGTCATGTGTGTGCAAACGATTGTGTTTGCTAACACGGCCGTTTCTGTGTTCTAAACATCGCTAGATATGAATGATTAAATTTAGCTTTGCGCTAATTTGGGTTCACAATATACTGGATTAAGTAAATGCTATTAATAACATACATAAGGTAAACATTTCCGTTGATGAATTTATTTTCATGTAATCAGTGACTTCTTAAGGAATGGCTAAATATTTACAGTGCCAGATCAAAATAAATAAAAGGAATATAAATATTTAAAATATAAACATTGTTATAAAAATAGCAAAACGAAGACAAAAAAATAATTACTAGTGATTTTTTATTTAATTCTAATTTTGGTGCTATGTTTGTTTTTGGATATTGATGGTTTAACTTAATGTAATACACAAAAAGTATTTCAATGGGTTGCAACACTTCCCCATTCAGTCTGTTGACAACTCACAGTGTCTCCTATCATTTAGCAATGGAGAGGCAGTGTTCTCTTATAAGGCAATCACTGTGCAATAAATCCTTTTTTTTTTTTAATACTGAAAATTTACATTTATTCATTTAGTAGACACTTTTATCCAAAGCGACTTAATGTCATGATTGAGACACGTGAAGGCGTTTGAATCCATATGCAAAACTTTTAATGTTCACGCACACACACAAAGTAATACAGATAACAGGGTCGATAACGGCAGACGGGCATATCAAAGGCAACAGCAAGAGAATAATCAGAGTTTGTGGCAAAG
>JAUCMU010000097.1:14721165-14739310 GCA_032275025.1 Enteromius treurensis | reverse complement strand
TTGGAGGGTCTGTCGAAAGATTGCATCTCCTTTTGACTGACAGCGGTTTTGTACTATAAGGAATCGCTGAAGCTATTTGCGCTCAGTCCCATCGCGGATTTCTCAAGTTCAGTCGAAATAAAAACTGCTAGGGCACAGCCTGAAAGACAACAGGACAGACACACTGTACTCCAAATGACAGCCGGTTTCCAGAGACACATAATAACATGCAACATTTTCTTCACATTGAATGCCATTGGCAAAAGCCTCTTCAGAGAAAAGTCACCATGGTTTGAATTGTGTGTAAGAATAAGCCAAAGCTCCTATTTTTACACAGAAGACATGTTTTTCAATACGCTGGATATGTACATGTATAATTTATGTGTTGTGGAAGTAAATAAACCTTTCTTGGATTCAAACAAAGAGCTATCAAGGACATTAAATGCCATTACATTTAACTTAGTTTCCCCCCCACAAGATGGCACCAGATTTGCTTTCTGTACGTTTGGATACGTGAAGAAAAGTTTTATGGTTATTATTTCTGATCACCTTTTCCCTTAATATACAATACCAGATGGCTTAACACCTGAGTGTTTGCCATAGGTGATTCCTGCTCCTCGGAAGGCTGACCAATTGAGCTTACGCAAAACATTTAGTTTATTGCCACCAAATGGGTTCAGTTGATCAAATCTGTTGTTTTTGAAATACACTGGTTCCCTTGTAAACATAAACACTTGGCTGTAAAATTAAAACTTTAGATAATAATTTCCATTATGATTTGAATTAGAGAATGTGATAATATGATATGGGTAAGATTTAGGATAAATGTATAGAATTTGTTAAATAATCACAAATAACTGATGCCAAGTAGGACCTGATGCAGATGCAGGTTGAAAAAAAAAAAATCACATATTAATTAGTTAATCATGAAATAAATAAAAGATTCTAGCATCCTGATTTTACTTTTTGCAGCATGGCAAACAAGGAGCTGCCTGTAACCCTCCTACATCATATCAAAATCTCTTTTGATATCTAGCTGTGAAAGATCTAATTGTTAGCATTCTGTGGGAGGCACAAAGTTTCCTCCTTCTGAAAGACCTGAGCAAAGTTTTATTCAGTCCCCTCACAAAGGAGAAAAATACAAATATAAATTCCAACATTTCCTTGAATAAAAAAAGAATGATTATTTAAAAAAAGTATAAAAGCAGTAAAACAATTATGCAAGGGAGAAAAGTTAAAAAAGCCAAAAGAAAAGGTTAACATGGAACAATAATACGATAACCGCTTTGTACTGTTTACCACAATGTGTATGTGTGCATTTGTAGACAGCAATAGAAAATGAATGATTTTGTGCACAAGAGGCCTGTCAGAGAGTTCAAAGATGTATGTAGGCTTGTGAAAGAATTATGGGCCCCACTATGAAAAGAGATGGGCATCAGAGGGAGGGAGACAGAGGGCAGGATGGAGTCCAGGCAATCTTTTGTTTATCATGTAAAGAACAAAGGCCTTAACATCTGAAATGGTCTAAACAGTTCATTTAGATTCTGTAAAAGAAAAAAAAAAAAAAAATTAAGAAAGGCATACGGCATACAGAAAATATCAATAGCCTTAGTATGCTATATAGGTCTACCTGTCGCACAATTCTTAGTGTGGTTTAAAGTTCAATTCTGCTATATAGCACTCTATGTCCTTACTTTGATGTCATATTCTAATAGCCTAGAGCTATATCATATATGACATATGTTTTGACTGAAACTGCATGCATGGCAGTTAAATACTTAGATCTAACTTATCTGTGCAGAAATGACTTTTTTTCAGTTATCAGTCCCAAAGTATAATAAATGTAACAAAATAATAGTAATACAAAGACAAATCATCTTCAGGTTGACCATAGGCCTACATTTATTTTCCTTTTAAAAGTGGCATTTTACAGTGACGATTGGTAGTCTTGAAAAGTAGCATTTTGTAGCATTATTTTACACGCTGGGCACCATAGAAACACAAATAGGTGAAAACATGCCTTAAGTCTTTTCGTTCGTGCTCCAATTTTCTTTACGACTTGTCTCCAACTTAGAGACAACATAGCAACGAGAACAGAAGCTCTGTCATCTCAGCTTGAATGGAATGCCATTCAAATTGTTGAACCGCATAAAGTGATCTTCCTCTTTGTACCTCTGTAGATTACAGTTCAGATTTATTTTCCATTAATGTTTATGCTCAAAATAAACTTCCTTTACATTAATAAGACCCTAACATTGTCGGGCACTGAATTGACTATCACAGTGTCTTGTTAGTTAGTATTTTGCACTCACTCTTTAAACACTTTTGCGCTTCATGCGCCATTAATTTCCAGTCCTCTCTCAAGTGAAAATCTGTTGTGCTACACACTGTCCGTTCTCTATCGGGTGGATCAACATTGTCGTTCTTCACTCTCTGCCCTGCTTTGGGGAAATAGCATGCGTGTTGGGACATAAAACTTTATTCGCTGTCTTTATCAGAACAGATAATTACTATAATCTGTAAAGCAAACATTTTATATTATTTTATTGCGCCACAATACTCGCAGTAATGGATGTCTTGGATGGATGGAGAGGATACTGCACTTTTGTTCTCACAACACTTCTTTTTCAAGGTAAAGAACTTGTAATATCAGTAGCTATTTTATGAAATAACAATAAATATATTTACTTGAACGCTTAAACTCATATAATTAATTGTATTTGTCGATAAACAATGTTGTCACGAATTAGCTTGCTATTTGTCACAGAGGCTAGTCGCTAACTTGGCTGTATTACAGGAACTTCCTGTCTTAATTCTTAATTAAAGGGTTTAAAAAGTTTCTAATGGTTACTAGGATAACAGATAACACCAAGATAACAGATAACATATAATAGGATAAGATATTATGATTATTTCTACAATACAGGTCGCAATTTATATTAAAAAAAATATTTTTATTCATATGTATTTAATAATGTCCTTGCTACACTGACAATGTAACGTTAGTCTAGTAACTTGACCAAGACTGTTGTATTTTTATGCTTCTGTCTGCTACCAGCAGTGTAGGCTAGGCTACTGTATATATGGATTTTGGTTTACAGTATTTTTCAGCACTGTTTATATATTTTTTTGGCACTCATAAGTATATATTACCTAGTATTTTAAGCTATGGTAATCTTTTATTTTCCTTGTAGAAGTTACAGGAGTCCTGATCAGGAATGAAGAGATGAGAAAGTGTGTACAGGTAAATGAGGGTCAGGTCAGCAGCAGGTTAACCCTGCAAGAGTGCAAAGCAGATTCGGCTCTGCAAGAGTGGCGCTGGAACCCTGAGACACGCTCCATCAGCAACTCACAGACAGGAAGGTGTTTAACTGCACCTCAGATCCAGGAGCATGAGAGCGTTTGGCTGCAAACTTGCAGATCTGAGGAGGAGGATCGTGAAGGCCAGGCCTGGAGCTGCTCTAAAAAGGGTCTCCTGACATTACACGGAAAGGGTCTGCACCTGAGCGTACGTCATAATTCTTCCAAGGTCTTCCTTTCCAAAGATCGTGGGAAAGGTAGCAAGTGGAGGACGCTGGCTAATCAAACGGTATGCGAGAAGACAGACAGCACACATCATGGCCAGAATGTGTTGCAAGATTCTCAGCAGACACTTTCGACTGGACCCCGAATCCTCACAAAAATTCGCTATTGGCATTGTAAGAGAAGTAGATTAGAAGTTCTGTATTAATGATGGGTCTGTGTTTTATGTGTTATTCTACCATCCCATCATTCTGATTAATGACATCTCATCTACTTCTTTAGTTAAAACTCAGACTGCTAAGCGGCTGCTATTATTTCTGTCATACCATACCATATAATCTTGTATCTCATGTTTATTTTACATGCTGATTTTGTAATATTTATTTGTACCAGGGTTCCCACAGTACTGTAAAACGTGGAAATATCAAAACAGTCTTGGAAACGTAACAGAATGTTAAAATTGTCTGACATTATTTTGGTGTGGAAACTCCAATCTGTTACTATTACTATTCATTTTAAGTATTATTTATTATAAATTAATTATCTATTATTCTGGTAGACATTTCTGTACAATTGTAAAATACTTATACAGTATAATTGTCAAAAAGGGTGGGAACTCTGTGTACCATGTCTGTTCTGTTTTTAATTATTTAAATTATATATTGCATGGTTGTATCTTAATAATGTCTGTATTGATTGATTGATTTATTTATTTTACATAAGCTAGGAATAATGACCAGACCTCCAAATTAAAGTCCACTGAAGCAACACAGACTTCAGAGTCATCGGCTGAACCTCAAAGTAGCATAGATGGACCTTCTCTAAATGTGTTTACAACAGACGACGGTAAATGTGGAAAGAGCACACCCGTTTCTGACAAAAAATGTATCTGTTAAATCAGTCAGGAAATATGGTATAAACAAACATGTTTAAAACACACTGATTTTGGAATAGTAATTCTGACTTATGTCCACATGAGGGCAACACAGGAGAGGAAACCTAAACCGGTTGCCATATCTTTGGTGATTAGTCACAGAAACAGTCATACATTGAATAATGAATAATAATGACAGCAAATAAGTGGAAAACAAGGTAATTGATACACAAAATAAAAATATTAGTTTTTGATATTCTGCTGTGTTTAATAACAGGAACAGGCTGGAAAATGACAATGTTGCTTCTTAGCAGCTTGGCCTTGTTACTTGGGCTTGTGATCCTCACACTTAACATCTACCAGAACAGGTAAGATATTTCTCATTTGTTGTAAATAAACATTCAAGGCTTCTCAATGCAAGACTATAATTTTATGAATGTAAACATATAATTTTTTTTTTAATGAAACTGATCTATGAACTTGCTCATTGAGATTTCATAATAAGGAATGACTCAATAAGGCTTTTCCCCCTTTATGAGTCACTGATCTATTTTTTGTCGTCACGCACAGGAGGAAGAAAACTGTGGTGGTGCTGAAATCCTACACTCCGACAGGAGAGGCCAGTCTGCCAGGGTCCCCGGTGCCTAGTGAGAGAGCTCCTCTAACCCGACACCCTATGAAAACTGCTCAGTCTCCCTCCATCCAGCGAGGCGAGATCCTTGTTGAATGGAAAGATGGAACAGTCACCCCACTGTTTGAAACATATCTAACTGACTAACTGAAGTGGTGTCTTATGTAGAAAAAGGGGCTTTGAGTAACTTGCGTACCGTTCCCAAGCAAACTGACAGACCTGCATTGGTGGCTAATAATCTTTTTCAAAATAACGACTGTTGATTTTGTGCAGTGAATTTATTTATGCATATGCAGCTGAGGGATAAGTGGGATAAAGATATAGCAAGAAAATTAACATGCAATCACACAGTTATTATCAAAACTTTAGCACCAGCATAATTACCAGAACCCAAAAGTCTCAGTCTCCTTGCTTACAATTATTTCAAATCAAATTAATATTTAATGCGCGTTTATCAGTTATTTTGCTATAAAGGCCCTCTGACTGTACGTTACCTCTAACATATCTAACATCTTAAAAAAAAATTGCAGACATCTGTTAGGTTTACAGAATGCCATCCCTCTGGTGAAGTTTGAAAAACTGAAGTTGGATTCTGATCAAAGACAATATTCTGTAACTTGCCAAAAAGACATAAGGTAACGTCAGGACAAATGCAGATCAAACTTAACTAAAGATATATTGTATAATTAACTACGAATGCTTATGTAAGCTGCATTCCGTGTATGTGCATGTAAAATAGAGACATAGGGAATGTTCTTTAACAGAAAACAATAATGCATATAAAACTGATTTAATGTTGAAGAAAACAAGTGTTTTTTGTTAAACAGTTTTTGAATTGCATAAGCCTACATATGCTATTGTTTTTTATACCCTGCAGACAGTTGTTACTCTGTTAAGGAATAAGTTTCAAATATATGACAACCATTTCTATAAAAAATAACATTATTACGTAAACATCACATTTAATATAGTACTATTTAATGTTTCCAATAAAGTACTGTTAACATACAGACTTTGTTGCAACTTGCAAAGGGGTGGAGGGGCAACTCCTTAACTGATTTGCCAGATGTATAATCATCAAGCTAACTTTACCTGTTTTTTGGCATGCTGCTTAGTAACGCTCTTCAGCAGAGGAAGAGATGATAAACGTGTCTGTGCAAGTGTGTTGTTAGGGTGAAAAGCAGACATATTTTGAGTGCGAGAGAGTGAATGTGCGGTTGACGTGCAAGCATTGAAATCAAAGCCAGATACTCAGTATGGTAATGCAGTTTCTCACAAAAACACAAACACACACTCACATAAGTTCATAATGATGACTCTAAACTTAAATAGTTCATTAAATTTTCTATATATATAATTTGGTATTTGAAGCACATCACATAAATGATATACCATATGCCCATGGTGGCACAATAACAGATACTGACAGAGATACAAGTGTGATAGATAAAAGTTAAAACTAACTTAATACTCCACTGTGGTACTCTGGTACTGTGGTTTTACTTGCCAAGTTTTAGATTAGATAAGCAACTTAGCAACATTTAGTCACAGAACTATTTTTGTATTGTTTTTTTTTTTTTTTAAGAGTTTAGTCAAAACTCTACAAGATGCGACTATTAGATAACCAACAAGAAGTAGAAGACATGTCTGTGCAAGAGATAGGGTGTGACTGCTTTTTGAAAGTAGACATATTGAGCAGGTGTGTACTTAACAGCCAAATACATTGCATCAATTAATTTCGTTTCATCATCACCATTAGTTACAACAAAAATATAGGTATCTTTGGGATATCTATACAGATATCTTTGGGAGAGAGATAAGCTAGCTTAAAACTGACAGCATTTTATGTCATAGAATGTATGGCTTAGATCTGCGTTGCTCCGTTGTCATTTCTTTAGATGTATTTAGTAGCCTGTAAGCAACTGCTAATTCTTAGTCCATGTCACAACTGTCCCTAATATAACAGTATCCATAAACAATAATAATAGAAAATGTACTATCAAACTTGGAATGCAAGCTCTCTCTTTTCTCACACATTTGGTATAGGTATCATTAACATTACATGAGACAGGACCATAGAAATTCCTTGTAATTGTATATAAGCAGAAGTTCCCATAGGATACCTATCTAGATAACAGAGGATGTCCCCACCCGAGAGAACATGACTGAGTTCCTATCTGTTACTGTCGCCCTCTTTCCATTGGCTGTGTATTTATATCTCTGATCACAACCTTTTCTGTTCTCCCTCAAGCATAAAGTTGTGGAAATTAGTTTTAATGGTCTTGGTGCAGCAACACGTATCTCGGTTCATCAGGAAGCTAAAAAATGAAAACCTGACAAGACATCTGCTAAATGAGAAGTCCCTGATCGAAACTGAAATCTTAAAAAAAAAAAAAAACCCTGCATAATTTCTAAATGATGTTCTGTTAGTTTGTACAGATTGCAGAAGTATATCTTAAATTAAGGAAAAGTGTGATTTGTGGTTTCCTGATTAAAGATCACTTTTTTTTTTTTTTTTTTACAGTAACTCTGAAATAATAATAGGTGATTGTTTGTGGAACAAAAAGGTCAGAAATGAAAAAGAGGCATTGTGCAATTGATTCAGCCCAGTTGAGGCCACACAAACTGAAGGGCTGATGTGAGACGGTCATATGATAGATCAATAGATCTATAATCAATAGATCAACAATGCGGACAACAGATGTCTTGCAGGTCATTTAAACCTTGTAAAGGTTTTTATATTTGTTACAGATGTCTTGATGAAAGTAGATCCAAACATTTTCCTCATTTCACTGTTAACCTCAGAACTTGGTTTGTTGAAATAACTGCAATGTTAACAGCCATTAAGGGCAGGTTGACAAGTTATTTAGGACTTGAGTTATGTCCTGGAGGGGGAAAAAAGATTGAATTCTGTTGTCTTTGTACGGTAATCAGGTTTTGTGCACACTCAAATGCCTGTTCACAAACAAAGCTTATATCCTTTAAGTATCTTGCATGGAATGTGGTACAGTTCACACCACTTCAAATCGTGATTTACATTCAACAATATTGATCTACAGTCTGCTATTTTATCATTTTCAAGCATGTTTTAAATCATCTTCTTAAAAAATTCCAGACCAACCCTGCTAAAAATAAAAGAACAGATATTTAAAATCAGGTACAGGTTTTACGGTCTTGATGCAATTCCTTTGGAAAACATCAGTATGGATTCCTCTCAGCTTGTTTTTCCACATGTGGGCAACATATGGTTGGCAGCATCGTTAAGGTATCTTGGGTGCTGTGATGTCTTAGCTCCCAGCAAAAGACCCAGTGACCCTTAAAAAACATGCCTTCAGGCACCTTTGGTGCATCAAAACAGGAAACAACAAAGTAAACTTGGGAATGTGCTTTACAAGTACTTTTGGACCTCAAAGAGTGCGACTAAATCATGACCTGCACATTTAGCCCATAGAGATTGGGTTTATTTGACAATATTGAGCATATACATTCTTAAATAAAACAATTTGGCTAATATTAAAAGAAATTATAGCAGTTATAAATTTACAAACTGCACATATCCTCAGAGTAAGGATGAAAAGACATAATGTTCTTTTGGACTTCATATGTGCTGCCGAGGCCAAGTGTTTATAGCTATGCCAGTCAAGTCTTTCAATAGGATTTTTAGGTACAGGTTTCTGCACAGAAAAAAAAGAGGCGTCAACCCATAGGGCGTTTTATTAAAACCATTCACATTCTTTGCTGAATGTTATGCTGCCTGACGTCTTAGATTACTAAACAGTGCTTATTTACTGTTTTGTGTGTGTGTGTGTTGTTTTTTTTAATTATAAACCAACTTCCTTGTCATTGAATTTTCAGTGCAAGCCATCGAGGTACATTCATGTCACTTGGTACACAGGAAACTGAATCGTACAAGGACACATGCAAATGACTAGATTCCTGTTTATGTAAGAACTCCACACCCAAGTACAATACTTTGTGTTATCAAGCAAAATCCAAACAGAGAGAACCCCCCATGCCACCCGGAAATAACTGCAGATTTCACACCTTATTAAAGCTGGCATGCACTATCTAAAGCGCAAGTTTAAAATGAATAGTTCTCGGAGACTTCCATGCAGGTGTGTGGGCTCTATGCCAGCACTGGATACCATTCCAAAGATTAGCTTCATGGAGTCTCAACAAGGGCACGGGTTTTTGTCGTGGTACTTGTTTAACTTGTTTCCCACATTGAGTGGGAATTAGGCAAAGAGCTGCCGTGTGGAAGTGGTCTTCTTCAAAGAAAACAAGAACTGGTAATGAAAGTGTCCCAGGGACAGAGAAGCGGTCTGCGTTACTGCAAGGAGAAACAGGATGCGATGGCCAAGGGAAGCACATTTACTAAAAAGAGAGCGCTTTGTGAAGGTGTGCAATATGAGCCAGCTGAGATTTCCTGATACATGACTTGCATGAGAAGAGACAAGCTGCTTTTGAAACAAAGATTTTAACATGTCGATCTAGTAACCATGCATAGTCCAGAAACCAAGCATGTAAAGGACGATTACACTTCAGGCGTACATAATGTTCATAGGATTTGTGTGTAGAGGAGGCTTTTTTTACACAGGTTTTAGAAATGTAACAGAGAGTTATTGTTCTGTCAGCAATAGTGAGCTGTTTGCTGCAATTTGTTTTCATAGGGTTCTGAGAAATAACTTGAGTTGAGAGAACTTTAACCTGGCATGTTGTGGCTTGGTTGAGGTAATTGTATTAATTCCCTTTTCAAAGATTGGTTTCCATCTCTAGATGGTGGAATGTATTATATTTTAACATGCTCACACCCAGCCTTATTATGATTGAATGTAAATGTTCTTACTCCCTTACTTAAATTTAAGCCTTCAGTGGTCCACACCTATTGTTTCGTAAGCTCTTAATTAGACTTGTTTCATTCATCTTGTGCTCTTTTTGATAATGAATGGCTTTGACATACATTGAATTCCACTACAAATGGATTACAACCCTGGAGGTGTACGAGAATGTACACATCCTGTACAAAGAACAGCTAAAAGCATAAAAATGACAAACATCACATCAAAAACTTTATTAGAACAACAATCCATTGCTTCGAAACATTCAATCACAAAACTAAAATGGATATGACAAGGATATTAGTCTAAAGACTGTAATACTATACATATTAAGTTTTAAAGTAATGTCCTGCTATGTAATAGAAACAAATCGTATTAAATGATGATGACAATACAAAATATTTACAAACAAACTAAAAAAATTGAGTTGAGAATTAAGAATTTTAACTATTTTTTCTTAGAACTGCTCACATTCTTAACATGGCAACATATTTGGATGATAGTACAAAAGTGTGAAATACTGTAAATATAGATAGGTGCTACAATACATTTTTGCTAACTTTAAAAACAGTGAATTAATATAATTCGTGTTGCTAAAGAAACACCTTTTTCCCTTAAAGGAGGAATCGGGGGGATGCGTGAAGTAAAAAGAACCATGCTATAGAAAATAACAAACATATGTAATAGAACAGTTTAAAAAACGTTGGAATCTTAACATTTTATTATTATTAAGTCCATTTGATGGTCTGCACGACTACCAGGATCTCCTCTGAAAGGAGCCTTGGGTGGAACAAGACATATTTATGTGACTTAGAGACTTAAAGCAAAAAGTTTATGGGGCGATGGGTTGATGGAGATCACGCAGATCAATCCTTGCTGGTGACGTCATTAAGTTTCAAAGACTCTTCCTTAGCTCTATTCTTTTTGTCCCGTACTTCTCCCTCCACATGCCACCCCACCATCAGCTGGTACACAAGCACACCAAGAGTGGATCCCAGGAATGGGGCGAAGATGGGCACCAAAAACCAACAATCCCTGGCACTGTTGCAAACCACAGGAGAAACACTTGTAAGTTTTTACGTTTTGTAAGTCTATGTCATTACTGTAAAAATGCAGATCATCTTTAAAAAAAAGTTGGTTTGTGATGTATCTAATTAGATCATGTAATATGGGAATTAAATGTATGAACTTACGTGAAGACTTCACCACCCCAACCAGCCATGGCAGTGAAAAGACGAGGCCCGAAATCCCTAGCTGGGTTGACTGCATAACCAGAATTGAAGCCCATGGAGAGTCCAATGATAAGGACGCTGAATCCCACCGTGAAGGCCTCAAGACCTTGAGGGATTGGGTTGTTGTAAGGGTCCACAATGGCCAGGATGCAGACAATCAGAGCTGCTGTGCCTATCACCTGTGAAAATAGTTATATTTTATACTATTATATATATTTTATATTTTTTAGAGTGCATTTGTTATAAATTACAGAGTTCCTAAGGGGACATGGTGATGGGGTGTTCTGATGGACTGCGATGGAGGGGGATATTAGCACTAAAAAACTTTTGGGATTCACAATGGAAAGCAAAGGGTTTGTAAATCAGATATACAGATTAGCTGCAAGCTTGCAGTTACTGACCTGGTCAAAAAATCCATTTAAGATGGTGAGATGCGGACTTGGGTATGTAGCAAAAATACCAGCAGTGGCATTTTCCCCTAATACAAGCAACTCATTTTTTTCTCCAGCATAATCATACATTGCATCTAAAATAAGAATAAAATTGTTAGAAGAAGAAGAAACATACACTTTCGACAAGTAAGAGAATTAATATTATAAAACATGTACCATGGTATTCAGCAAAGATAATTGCAGCACCCAGGAAGGCTCCAATGGTTTGGAACAGAAAGTACACAGGGAACTTTCTCCATTTTTCCCTTCCCAAGAGGCAGAGAGCAAATGTAACTGCTGGATTTAAATGTCCACCTGAAAAAGAAGAAGAAAAAAAGCTCTTTCATCTCATAAGTTGATCCACAAAGACGTTTTTATAAAAATAGCTTAGGATGCAATTTTAGAGGAGTTTACCAACCTGACACCTGGCCACAAATCAAGATTCCAAGGGTAGCAGCAAACCCAAAAGCAAGGTTTACGGAGAGAAAACGACCATGACTTAATCTACTCAGTACCATTTGGGCCACGGCACCACAGCCAAACATCTGTAAATGTTAAAATAAAAACATGTGTTAATTACTATTTGAAAAACAACACAATTTTTATGTGTACCTTTTATATTAGGGCAACAGAGACTCCAGGTGAAAATAAATGCTTTTTTGACTCATTTTACCAGCTAAGGGTAGGTCTTACACAACATTGTGAGTCACAACATATACTTTAAACTGGTGATGAAAATAGCAGGTTGCCATTTCAAGCTGTACTAAAAATAAACTAAGTATTCCCTTTTGTTCAAACACCACAAATCTACAGTTACTAAGGGCTGCAATTTTTCACATTGAACATCTCAGACAGGCCATTACAAGGCCATTCCGACAAACAGCAATTGCAAGTTGCTGTTCAGACTTGTGGCTGAAGTTTCAATAGCAAAGGTCAGCTGAGAGTTGAGCTGAAATACCTGTGGCATTGCACCGAATTATCAGGATCATGCAACAACTTCACCAAAGTCATGTAAACGCCGGGGTGGATTAAAGAGCTTTCATGAGAGTAAATCTCAGCAACAATGTCAACACAATTCTAAAAAAAGCAGCTATCGAAACCAATTTGTCACCTAAACATGGCCCCAAAAGTATCCTTTCAAAGTCAGTAATGACAGCTAAATGCAAATACATTTCCTTCATTCAATTTATTTCTGTGACCAAAGACCCATTGTTCCTGTTTCTGCTAGAAGGAACATCCGCTGATAAAGTCACCTTCACAAACAAAGAGCATGTTCAAAGTAGCTTGCACACAAATATCTTTTTGCTGCTCAGCAAACATCGCACCCCGTTGAGTGATCCAGTTATCGCATGACCTCTATATTTAAGTATTATCTCTGGTATAACCCGTGCCACACACCTTAAAAACAAACTATGAGTGTACTTCTTGAAATGAGTTGTTTTTTCTAAAGTGCTTGTAAAATGGAATAATTTCCTTTAAAAATTTGTAGCAGCAGTTTGGTGTCAATTCTCTCTTTAACGAGTGTCATATTTCATACTGTCTGACATGTCACCTCTGACTGCAGTGGCAAAGGTTTCTTTGCTGTAGTCTGTCGCGTGTAACACATTTATCAAACATCCACTGCAATGTTTGTGAACTTCCTTTTAGTGATAAAAAACCACAGGAAATTAGTGGGCCTGCCAGTCAAAATATCGTTAAAATAACTACATTCATTTGAAAAATAAAAATACATATTCTACCTGTTTAGAATAGGATTAATTGGATTTCCAAACGAATCCTTGGTGTCGGTGTGGCAAATGTGCTCTGATAATATTGACTCTATGGTGTAAGGTGATTCATTAAACCTCAACAAACTAAGTTATCACGTGTGGATTGTGGTATCATAATAGATGTTTTGAAACAACTATTATTCATCAGAAGCTTTGGCTCACACTTCTGTTCTGCCACATGATGCCTGCTGTTTGCTACAGAGAAAATTTACTTAATTAGGGAGGATGTTTAAGTAATTTTATTCTGTTTATCATGTGTGTCGATCATTTCTCACGAGCAGGACTGAGATACTGTCCATCTTTCTTTCTTGTCTATTTGCAAAGGACTTCCTTTAAGCATAGTTCCTCAGTGGATAATTAACATTTATCAATAAAAGAGCATACAGGAAACTTCCTTTATATGTTTTTTTTATGTTTTGTGAATACAATCAGACTATGTGGGATGCAAAAATACACCACTGACCACCACTTTTATTGTATTTTAAAAAAAACTTCTTTTGTGCTCCACAGAAGAAAATCATGCAGGTTTAAGCGTCTTTTAAAATGGTGAAATTTTTGCAGATTTTTGGATAGTTTCTATTTAAAGTATTCCTTGCACCAGCTGCTGGAATTTAAAATACACAGATCTGCATTCCAGAATCCACACCAACGTGTGCACAATAATGCTAATTGCTAATTTGCAATAATCCACCATTCAGTTATTTGCCAGTGAAAATTTTGAGTGCATGTACCAAAGTAAACATAACAGTCTATCTTTGTCATCAATCTGAATGAGAAGCAAATCAACTCATCCGTTGCTCTACTGTAACATTACACTATAATATCCCATTTCTTTCTGACTTTTATTACAGATAAAGACATGGGAACATGCCGTTTCAGACTATTTGACAAGTTGCATTTGAATTAAGTTGCATTGACCTCAGCTTTGATGCTGACAATAATTAATTCATGACTGAGGAGAAATACCTACCACCAGGATGAGAGTTCCCAAGCATTCAGCCAGTCCCTGGCGAAGCAGCTTGTTGCGGATCTGGAAAGTGTGTGCAAGCTTATCCAGCATGGTCTTCTGAAAACCCATCTTTAAACCAGGACTGGATGTCTTCCTTTGCCTGTGTAAAAAAAACCTGTATGTCCCTCAGAGATGTATGCTCTTGTGAAGGCCAGTGCTCTGCTCTTATAGACATGATAGACCAGGACCAGCCCTTCATGCATCTGCCTGCCCCCTTACACAGTTCTTCACACACACGCACACACACACGCACACACACGCGCACACACACACACACATGAACACTCACCTATACACCACATTAACTCCCTAACTCCCTCCCTGCATTATTCATATATGAACTCACGCCCCTTCATGCTGCATTCCTGTCCTCTCTACTACAGAACAGGTTCTTCCCTTTTTGTGTTCCCTCCTTCTCACAAACCATTTTCTTTTGAAAACTGCTGAAACTTCATCCCACTATTAAACCAATGGGCCCGGGTGTGAACTTTAAGATGTACATTATGCTAATCTCTTAAGGGTCAGTGGTAGGAGATAAGTTTCACTTTGAGTTGACAAGAAACATGACTAAGGCTCTGGCTTCAGGGATGGGCAGGGTCATTTGCTTAGTTGTTTATGATTCATAAAATCAGTTACTAATGATGCAGATTAGGCACTAAATGATTTTAGAAATGATTTTTTTTTTTAAACCGCAAAACAAGGGAATTTGTTTGAGAGTATAAGTATAAGACTTGAACTACTGTTCTCAGGCAAAGCTATTCTTCTCATGCTAATTCTTGTTTTCTTTCTCCTTACAGTATCTCCTATCATTTTGAAGTAATCTTTTTAATTTGTAAAAGGCCATTATGGTTTAGAACTTATATATTTTTTTACTTAAACATTATTTATATGCTTAATTTAATTTACATAACATTATTAACTTGAACTATTTCATCGCTGTAAATGAGAGTGTACATTTTCCCCACCTGTTATATTAGAGCTCTTGTATTTGGGCATGTCATATCCAGCTTGCAAGTGCATCAAAGAGGTCATGCAATAAGAAGACGCTGTGGTAGCATTTGGTAGGTATGAGTCTAGGGCTTGTGTATGCACAGTAAGTAGGCCTAAATAGGGAATATCTATAATCTGTGTGATAGAGGCAGTAGATAGGTAAAAGACAATTTTCTCGTGAGTCATTTTGAGGTATGCTGCATTATTTATTTATTTATTTATTTGTGCATTTTTAAGAAGCTCTCATTTATTCAGAAAAAAATATGCATATAACCCATTTCCTGTGTAATTAAGTGGTCATTACACCTACATTATTATTTTTTCCAAAAGGTATTGTAGTCTTTGATTCAATCCAGTCTAAATTGATTCGCCACCATGCATTACACTGTACCATTTATGCAAACCAGTGGTTATTAAATTTCTGATCCCTTAATGAAAGATCAACTCAGTCTCACTCCAACTCATCACATTCTGATGCTTCATCAAAACCCTTTTGCGTCGCTTTTTTCAGCTCAAGGTACTTTTTGACGTGATGGGGCCTGTCGTTGTTTTAAATAGGAAACCCTTAGCATCAATATGCCGACGCAATATTTTTATTTTTTATTTTATCGTCCTAATTAAAAGATATATTGAGGAAAAACAATGGTATTGTTGCATATATGTAGGAGTGTGATTTATCAATGTAAACCAGCAAAACTGTTTTATTTCAATGAAATTATTTACACATTTATGAGCACGTAACCCAACCCCTGTCCCTAAATCTACCATCTGTTAATTAAAAACAAGATATAGCAGGCAGATACAACTATCGTTTGAAAGATATTAATATTCCAAGTCTTTTGAGGCAAAACGTTTGATTTGTGAGAGGAATAGATGAGGTCACTGTATCCGCGGTTTAAAAAGAATGCAGCCACAAGAATCCTTACGTTACTGTTGCCAAGAAATGCCATTGTTTGTCTCATGATCGATTGCGTCATGCTACGGGACAGGATATATTTTCTGAATGATGACAGCGTGTTCAACTGAATGCAATGAAGGACTATGAATATACTTATATTTATATATTCATATTTTATTTTACTTCTATTCTATCTTTATTCTATTTTATTTTATTGCTAGTTTATTTTTTAGATTATATTTATTTATAATTTTACTTAATTGCTTTCTAAATGTGTCAATTTTTTGGGGCAGTCTTGCAATACAATTCACTTCACGTCATCCCATGTATGTATGTGAATGTGACACATACAATTTGAATTTGGACCCTTAACGTCGAAAAGAGACTAAAAAGGGGGTACCTTGAGCTTTAAGTGACGCAAAAGGGTCTTGACCAAGTGTCAAAATATGATGAGTTGGAGTGAGACTGTTGCTACTGAACGCTCTGGGGAGCGCTAAACACCACAAAAACAGTTAACCTATCAAAATAAACCACATTCCGTAAATAACAATCTTATCCTCGCATCTTCATATAAAATAAAAACATGTAATATAATGTTCACAATCCAAATGAAAAAATATTATTACTCACAATTTGAAAATACAGACTTTCTGTGTGGTTCTTTGTCTCTAGGCCTCAAATAATATGGTCTTTCAGGCAGTTTTATCAATCCTCTGCTGCTAATCCAGAATGCTGCAGCAATATTAGTCTTTAACAAGCCGAAAAGATGCATGTCACACCTCTGTTCATCATCTTGCACTAGATACCAATAGCTGCACAGCTCACGTAAAATTCAAGACATTGATGTTTGCCAACAAAACAACCACTGGCTGTGCACCTCTACCTTAATTCAATTCAGACTTCTGTACCCTCGAGAAGCTTCAGTTTTGCAAGCGAGCAGCACATTCTATTGCTCTCATTTGTACGTCACTTTGAATAAAAGCATCTGCTAAATGATTAAACGTAAATGATGTTCTTCATTTCTGTCAGTTTAAAGAATATTATCAGCTAAATGCAAAAAGCATGAACTGCAAAGCAGAATGTGCAAAAACTGAACATTTTAGACACAAAGTTCTCTGAATGTTCCATGTTTAATTTTTAAAAATAGATTTAACCCTAAAAGGGCAAGACATAAGAAAATTAATTTACTGGTATTTTCCATCTTACTAAAACACAAATAATAAAATCTCTTGATTTAAAAGTTTTTGTTCTTTTTTTTATGTTTTTATTCCCCATGATACATCACCACTTTGGTTATAGACCTGTACGTTGACTGAAAACAGCTGACAAGCACTAAATTTGGGTCTTTCATGTGTTCTTGTGCTTAAATGGTGTAAAATCACAAAAGTATTTTAAAGGTCACGGCTTGAATACACGCAAATGGTGAACACTTGTGAGGAAGCAGCAGCCGTGATCAGAGATCAGAGCCGTGACAGATCAGTCATGGTTTTTGCTAAGCTGGCACTTACCGCATTAAAGCCCTGAGATTTAAAGTTTAAATAGTATGTTGGCTTTTTTCTTTCTTTTTATTTTTGCATTTGCAATTGTACTGGCTATTTGCAATTTATTTTTATTTAAAAATGCTATTTGTGCAGCATTATACTACAATGTAAAAAATGGCCGTAAATTTAACTGTAAAAAACTTTGAAAATGCTACAGTAAAAACCTGTTAAACGGTTAATAGTAAATTCCTGTTAAATTAACAGGGAAACACCGTAAACTGACATTCCCAGAATTCCCTGCGATGCATTTTAAATTTTGTTTGAATTTGATGTTTTTTCTTTGAAATAACTTGGTTTCTTAGTTACCCTTTCAGTCGAATCACTTCGACGTTACATATGGGAACTCGCCAAAGAGCCTTTGAGCTTTTACTAAAGGCCAATGAATATTGGCGTGTACTGATTGCGCTCAGGTGCGGCTCGTCACTGTGTGA
>JAUCMU010000097.1:14697738-14709471 GCA_032275025.1 Enteromius treurensis | reverse complement strand
ACATGGACATCTTGGATGACATGGGGGTGAGTAAATTATCAGCAAAAGTTTTTGTAAAAGTGAACTTCTCCTTTAATTAGCACAAATAAATGGCTAATATTCTAGAAAAATGCATGCTAAGAAATAATTAATAGGTGTAACCATAAAATAGAGTATTACCCAAATATTATCAGAGTATGTCTTACTACAAAAAACAATTTTTTGTTTTCAAAATTTCACATTTAATTCAATGTTTTACATTGACGTTTCTTTGACATAGTGAAATTTACTAACCATTATTGATTAAAAATAGTTTCTTCACCAATTTTGTTTTTTAGTGTATAATGCTAAAATCATATGGAACAGAAACGTTTGTGATTAATTTGTTCCTGATGCTCATGCAGCACTGTGGCTCGTTCTGGGTGTTAAAATTGAAAGAGCACTTGAACACCGCCTCAGGTCACCAACATTCACTGAACCTAGCATCCGTTCAGTGCTTTTCCATCTCATTACTGCAATGAAGAACATGTATATGTCAGTTACAGACATCATAGTAATGTTTTCATGTTGATGAAATTGTTTTTATATTGTTTTGCCATCCATTTTTGAAAGAATTTGTAAAGAATGCCAGTTGTCTTAAAAGTGAGCCTCTGCCTAAACTATGCTACAGGGATGATAAAATAAATAAAAAGTCAATAACAAAAAAGAAAGCCACATGCAGTATACACACGAAGATCAATCCTCGCTATAAGTTTTTTTGATCTAGTTTATACTTTCATCCTCTGGCAGGTTCAGAGAAATCTGTTCATTGCTGTTTTGTGGTACTGAAATGATTTGTGGGGGATTTCAAACACAAAGGAGACATAAAAGTCTTCACCTACTGACTTTCCTATTGAAGAAAGGGGGAAAAGCAGAAACATCTTGGTTGAATTACCATGGAGATTCAGCAGTCAAACAATAACAGAGAAGGAATGATATGAGGTATTTGCCTGGTGCATCTCCTTTTGACAGTTCATAAAAACTAGTTGCAGTAATAATAAATACCTGATTAAATATTTTCCCCACCACTGCAGAGTTGTCTAACAGTGTTTTCACTGTTATTAGTCACTAACAGACATCTTCTGACAGAGTACCTAATCTCTGGATCAAATACATGCGAAGAAGATGCAGAAACAAGTGATTGTGTGTTTAAGCAGATGCATTATGTAAAAATATAGTTGTAAGCTGCATTTAAGGGCTCAAGCACAACAGAGGCAGAATGCAAGCAAGCATGGCAGGGATCAGACCAAATGCAATAATGAGTCATTAAAGATATATTAAGCTGATTTTACTCAAACTGGCTGAAAAATTATAAATGGATATGATTTAATGGTTTAGAAATTTGTGGTCTAGTTAATCACACACATAAAGTTTGCTGTATTTGCAGAAAAACAGCCTTAGATGCATATCTGCATCAATATGTTAAAGTGTTGCAGAGATTTAGCTGTACATCTATTATTCAACAAATTAATATGCATATTATTTGTTTGGACATTAGCTTAATAAAAATCAGTGTAGATATTCTATTATTAAATACTTATACCTAGGCATATATTTTATTAATACATACTTATTATTAAATACTTTAAATCACCTTGAATATATTGAAAAGTACATTTTTCAAAAAATTAAAAATGACGGAAAAATGATGTTATAGGGGGCATTTGAATTGTTTTGAGCAAAATAAATCAGAAAATCAGAGGGGGAAATGTTTTTGTAAAGAATTTAGTTTCTAGCCCTTACAGTTCAAAAGTTATTAGCACAAACTTGAATGCATTTTGTGACGGGATCCTACTTAGAAATCAGCGTTGCCCTGGCAATTCACAAGGAGCACCTGGAGATGGTCTACACGGGCCAATCGGTCATGGCCAACCCCGCATAAAAGAGAGAAATATCTCCAATGGAGACGTACTCACTGGCTTTCTATTTCCTCACCTCTAGACTTGCCGTGACCGGTTTGGCCCAGGAGACTCACAGCCACACGGACAACGCACCAGGGAAAGAGAGGGAAAAAAGCCACCTGAGCACTCACTGGACTCAGAAGTCATCATCGCCACCTGCACTGTTTGTTCACTTTTCATTGAATAAATCCCCCCTCCAGGGTTCACAACAGTCTTGTTTGTCGTGTGCTTCTTCACCGAGTGACATATGGTGTTAGAACACCTACAAGCAAGGCTGACACCGTTTGTTTAACTCGCACCTTCCTGCAACCCCCTCACTTCCTCTTCCTGCCATCAAGGCATGGGTGGCTGGCTGGGTGGTACACCAAGAACTGACCCAAGGAGGCCCTGAGACCCGCGTGGAGATCGCGGGGTTTGGAGATGTCTGGCCGTCATTGACTCCGGGAGCGGTCTCACCCTTGTCCGTCCCGACGTGTTGGGACCCCAGTCAGTTCCAAAAGGCAGCTGACCGATAACCTGCATGCACGGGGACAGGTAGTCCCCATGTTTAAAGTCACCCTACGGATTGGCAGCAATCGCTGGCACATGAACGTGCGGGTCCTTCAAAACCTCCCTGTCCCGGTGCTTCTAGGTCGAGACTGGCTGGGGATCGAAAACACGCTGGCCCAAACTACGCAGTTGGCCCATCCTCCTCGCCATCCTTGGAGAAGGCAGCGGTGAAGGCCGGCCCGGGGAACCACACTTCTGACTTTGGACAGTGGGAGAGATGTTGAGTCCCCCTCTCGTGAAACTAATCTCTTCCTTGATATCTTCCAACAGGTATCAAGGAAGAGGGGGATCGTTCTGTAAAGCACAAAAAGAGGATGACCGTCTAAAGAACTGCTGGCAACAGGTCAGAGTGATCGAGGGCCAGAAGGTCCAACCGGCCCCTCACCCTCTCCCACATTTTATTGTGCAGAACAGCCTCCTTTACTGTGTCGCCGAGTGGAGGGGGGAGAGAAAACAACTATTAAATGTCCCACGCAGCAAGACAGAGATCGTGCTTGAACTGGCTCACTTACATCCGCTGGCAGGTCACCTTGGGGACCAGAATACGGCCCAGAGGATCCGCGATTTGTTTCACTGGCCTGGCCTGGAGGCTGAGATGAGAAGATTTTCCCCCCAGTCCACTCATTCTGCTGCCCATTATCGGGGTGCCCTTTGAGTGCATCAAGATGCACCTCGTAGGGCCACTGCCAAAGTCCAGCTGGGGGTACGAGCACATCCTGGTTAACATCCCCGGTCACCGGAGGCTGTTCCCCTGAGAAAAGCAACATCCAAGGCCATTGCCCAAGAGCTCTTCCTGCTCTCCAGCCGGGTCGGCCTCCCGTCAGGAATACTGACTGACCAGGGAACCCCCTTTATGTCCCGGCTAATGGCTGACCTCTGCCAGCTGCTGAAAGTCAAACAACTCAAGACCTCAGTTTACCATCCCCAGACCGATGGCCTTGTTGAAAGATTTAACCAGGAAGGGTGTCCGGAGAAAGTCAGCTGGAGCCAGGAAGCTGAGGAGGCATTCTGGGCAATCAAGAGAGTGCTCACGTCTGAGCCTTTCTCAGGTCCAGGACAGAGAGGAGTATCCGGAAGTTTACATCAGCCGTAAGCTGTCCCCGGCCGAGAAACATTATGCTGCCGTGGAGAAAGAAGCTCTCGCCATCAAGTGGGCAGTCCTGGAGCTCAGGTACTATTTATTAGGCTGAAAGTTCACGCTATACACTGATCATGCACCATTGCAATGGATGGCTCAGGCAAAAGAGACCAATGCCCGGATCACTCGATGGTTCCATGACTCCAGGACTTTGAATTCAATGTCCGCCACTGGGCCGGTACTGACAACACCAACGCCGACAGACTTTCTCGGATCAAGTGACAATATTTACACAAGACTCGGTGGCACAAGAGGGTTTGAGTTGGAGACTTTAAATTTGGAGTGGTCAATGTTAAGACAGTACTCTATCTGCGTGACAAATTTCACAACTTTTTACCATATAGTTCTATGGGTTACTATAGAGCGGAAAAAGAAGAAGAAACAGAAGACTAACATACAATAGGTGCCTGAATACACAAAGCTAGATTTAAAAGGTTTCGGTTCTCCCTTTTGACATGTACAGAATATTCATTACAAATTAAATATTCTGGGGACAATTAAACATGCTGATGGTGGATGGTGGGCAAAGAGTTAAATTCCTTATTACTGATGTTCAATCTACTGAGGGTATGGTACTCTGATCATGACGTTGTGTGAGACACAATGTTCAAGTCATCATACATGTGAAAACTTTCAGAATGACAACACTCTGGTTTTATGTTTATGTTTCATGTTTAGTGTCACTAACTATGACTTTGAACGCATTCAGTACATCCATGCAAGTTAAGACACAGGCTTTGACCCTTCTAGTCCTCATAAACGAAATGTATTTATGCACATGCACTTATTCATAAAGTTAACTCCCAAATCTAAGCAGACAATGACTACATACATTCAGAATGATTGCCACACATGAGCAATAACTCCAATCATTAAACAGATGTGCCCACTGTAGTTTACAAAAGTATTTAAAAGCTTTATGCTTTATACACACAGTAAGGTTTGTCATCGT
This sequence comes from Enteromius treurensis, assembly GCA_032275025.1. Taxonomy (NCBI): domain Eukaryota; kingdom Metazoa; phylum Chordata; class Actinopteri; order Cypriniformes; family Cyprinidae; genus Enteromius; species Enteromius treurensis. Next base: position 14,704,913 of record JAUCMU010000097.1, on the reverse strand, counting down.
CTAGTCATTTAAATATGTCTCATTTAAATGCATTGTCTGTTGTCACACTAATGCATATCACTTCATATTGTTTGTGATGTGCTCTAGCCTGTCCTTCATTCATTTGATTACAATGGCAGATTGTAGTGTATTTCTGTCTGGCTGATGGAAGTTTCTTTTAAATATGGATTAATAGTATGAAATTTGTAAATGTCAAATGAGATAGTATTTAGAAAGAGGAGAGCCAAATGTATTATGTCTGAGTATGTGTATCTATATCTGTCAGCCAAGAAACAAATCTAACTCATTTTTGCATTCTTTGATCCATAATAAACATTCTTGCATGCTTTCTCTATCACAAAGGGAACAGAAGTGGACCATCATTGCTCAGTGGAGATTGACTGATTAGAAGAAGACGTTTGTTTTTCTTTGCACCTATAAAGTGGAGCCGGTTCATTCCAGTCGAGTTAGACTCTTGAGAAAACACCAGTGGTATTAGTGAGAAATCCTGTCTGTGTGAAAGTCTGCAAACCTGGCTCAAGTACTTAAACTAGGTGGAAAATCTGTCATATTCAAGGATTTCTCATTGACAACAAAAAGATGTCAACCAGTACTACATTCAGAGTTAGGCTCACTAGGGACTTGTGACCTTATGACAGTCTATTCATTGTGCTGCTGGTAAAAAGGAAGATCTATGTGTTGCTTTGCGCATTTATTATCACAGAGGTATGACTGGTCCAAGGGTTAATCTCAACTAATTAATTCATTGCAAAACTAAAACAAAACAACTCCATACTTTGACTAAAAGTGTGGATTAAACTGATCAAAAGTAACAAAACGACCTGTAATATAAAATATTTAAAATAAATGTGGTTCTTTTAAACGTTACAATCATTAAAGAAAGATTTTTAAGTGTTCACAAAAGTTAGAACAGTTTTCAACATTGACAGTAATAATGTTTGAGCAACAAATAAGTATATTAGAATGATGTCTGAGCGATCATGTGAGAAAACTGGATTAAAACATTTTGAATGATATGTGAGTATATGTAGAAATCAGATATAGTGTAGAGATCAGTAACCCGATTCTAATCTTGTTCATGCAAGTAATCATGCAACATTCATTGAAGTGATCCAGAACAGTCAAACTAATTTTAGTTGTCTTTATCTGCTGTCAACATTGGGAATCTGGTAAAATAAGTAATGATGTCCTAAAGCTACACATCAAGTGGGAATTACAAGGATTGCAAAACAAATTTATAGTGCGCAGCAATATCCCTTTAAATAAACACCCAGAAACGCTCAAGATTAATTCGTATTACAAAAAAATGTGAGGTGGCTCAGCGGAGACAGCGAGATGGCATGGAACCAGACCCTTAGGGAATAAGAAAAAGAAACACAGAATATAAGAATGTTGTCAAGATGAATTTGGTACAGAAGAAATCAGAAGCCCAGGGGTCAACGGTGCAGATTTTAATCAACATAGAGCTTATGCAATAGGAAGGAAAACACTTACTCATATTCCAGTAAAACTGCAGACTTAAGACATTTGAAAAAGCACAGTATGTGGCACTTTTGGGACATTTGCGCAATATTACACAATTGTTCAACAAAGAGAGAGAGACAAAACTGTATGGATTCCACCTGTGACTGAAATCAACTGGTAAATTGGCGATTCTTGATTTATTGAACTGCAAAGACGACAAGCTCTGGGATATAACTGGTTCCACCTAATGCAACTCACAAGTCAGGACAACGTATGATCACATTAATTCTTGATGATATTACTGAGCTCATATTAACTGGTACTGAGACTAACCCATTCTAAAAGAAACTCTATCAGATTTTTCTAATAATTAAATATCTAGCATTTAACAATCAGCTCCATTGAAATCTCGAACCTTTTTGAACAAAAGCAAGTCGAGGAAAGATTTTAGATTGACTTTTTGTTCTCTTTTTATTGAATCTTGTTGCATTCATTTAGAATCAGCGTGAGGTCAGTTTTCAGTCACAAATGTTTTGTCTCCCTCTACTGTGAGCTTATATGCCTACAACTTCAGCCAGAAATCTTGAGTGGGCTACACAGGTCTAGAATTTTGGTTAAGAATTATTATGGTGTGGTGTGACTTCAGATATTCAGATCATTGTGCTTCTAATAGCAGTGACCTATTAGAAAATTACCTTTTGAATGATTAGTGACAACAAATGCACACCACAGTTATGAGTCTACATTATAAATGTATAGAAGTATTAGAATAGAATTATTATTAGAAGCAGATGTCTACTTATCCATACCGCTCAATCCAAAGTCATGCAGTTTTAAAACACAAGGTTGGTTAAGTTCAAGTGCACAATTAGAGAGGCTAGAGAACAGTAGTGGAGGAACTCAATTTATAACTTTCCTTTTGTGATAGGTTGATAATGACCCAGATTGTGACTCATTGAGTTTTGCAACATAAGCCAAAATGGGAAAAGTATTAGCAACCCTACAGGCCTGAGGGGTGAACCATTTCATGACCACATATGACTAAGCTGACTGACAAGATTAAATGGATTTTAAGAGTACAGATTTTGTCACACCCAAATGACAACGTGCTTTTACCTTTTTTTCTGATTAAAGGAGGGGTTATGGGAAAAGCCAGACTAGTATTAAAATAATTAAGTACTAATTAAGTACACTTTATGGGAAGTTTTTTTTTTTTGGACAAACTGGATCTCAGCCAGCCCCTGCTTATTTGTGAAGTTGGTCAAAAAATGTTATATTGGTGTGTTTTTAGTTATATTATGTACTGCTATGATTCATTCTGAAGAAGAAAAAAAGCTTTTGCTGGCACCATTAAAACAAAGAACACAACACCAATGTTTGTTCAAACAGATTTATTATCCTATAAACAGTATTCAGCATTGTACCACAAAAGTTCAGCAAGTTACACATCTCATGTTATTCCAATTGCATCCCTTTTCTGTTTACAGTATTTACAACTTGCCATCAAAAATGTTTAGTACATTTGTCTATAATCAATCGTATTCTGTTCTGAAATAAAGTGATGTGAACATCTCTGAGGAAACTTTTTAACCTTGTTATTCAGAATAACACATTTCATGTAACATTCAGAAAAATAAACATTCATGGGGTGAAACTTCATAAAGACCAAACGTAAGCACTGCTTAAATTACACAGAGGACTATTTTGCCAGCAATATAAGTGTGTGCTGAGTAAGAAGCAGTTATTAAAGTTATTAAACTAGCAGCAAGGTTGAATCAAATCTACCACAGATTTTATACAACTTGCATTCACCTCCTCATAATTTAGCTTGTGTTTTAAGTGAAAGATCTGGATCTATGAAATATAAATACAGCTTAATTTAGATCTAGAGAAAAGTCTGTCTTTCCCATTACATTTGTTGTAGTTACACTTAAAAGGTGCCCAGGGTTTCCACATCCATGAATAAAAGAATGTAAAAGCCTTGTGCGTTATAGTGTATGAAAAAAAATTAGATCCAATAGGACATACCGATCTTGCATAGTCAGCTCATTTCATCCCAGCTTCTAACAGACAAACCCTTGACGTCTGGGAGAGAATCTGGCTCATCAGCATAAGTACTTATTCAAAAGAAATGTAGTGGTTTAAAAGCAACGGCAGGCAAACTGTGGGCCAAAAGATCTTCGGTAAAGACTGAATTGTGTTACATTTAGGAGACATTCATTAAGGGCTAGATAAAATCTGAAGTAAACAAAGCAGTTCTACTACTGAAATGGATAACGGAAATCCCAAAGATGTCGTGAGACACAGGGAGTAGTTAAAATGAGTACTTAAGATAAGCCAAGACATCTTCATCTCTGTGAGAAAAAAAAAAATGCACTCCTAAATAAAATCATTACGAGGAACAAAAAGCTAACATAGCACTAATTAGCATCAATGTACTCCTAAAGAAAGTCCAAATATAATCATAAAGAAGCAGTGGTAGCACTTTTTTTTTTTTTTTTTACACAAATGAGCAGTTTTGAAAGTGGACATATCAGGCACTTAGATGTCAAAAGGAGTAAAATTCCGCTATGACCTTGACCTATGGTTGAGCTGTGGCTTAACAAGGGCTTCAGTCAGCCAGCCTTTTCCCAACTGCTGAAGGAAACATTCCCACACACCTGTCAAACACAGAGAACAAAGCCAGGCTGCCTGTACAGAGAAATAAGAGAAGATGTTGATGGGAACAGCAGATTTATCTGTCCTTGGATGTGAGCTTCTCGATCAACTCCTGAAGGGGCGCGAGTTCCTTCCGATCGATCAAATTAAACTCCTGAAAAGGAGATGGAGAAATGTTTATTTTGTAAGCCGCCACACATTCATCTACTGGTGATAGGCCAAGTCAGCCTCAAGGGCACAAGTACACACCTGAACAAAGAAGATAAAGTGCTTGAAGGAGGTGTTGAGGTGCGCCTCCTCCTGCAGCTGGATAACAGAGTCAAAGTGCTGATGGTAGATGTGAGCGTAAACACGAAAGAGTCTCTTCAAAATGGTCTTGGCCACCGACATAAAGTTCTTTGGGAAAGGGACCCCTATAAATGTCAAAAAAAAAAAAGCTTTTCTGACTCCATGTAAAATGGAATGATGGGAAAATGCCCAGTAGAATATATCCTGTGTACATAGTATCCTTGAGAAAACTGCTTTATTGATGCTTTTAAAGCGCCACCGTGTGGGCAAACCCCTCCATGATCGTAATGAGCTACACAAAGAAAAAAACCAAGCCAAATTTCTAAATCGTGCACAAGAAATTAAAAGAGAGGCCTACCTATTTTTGAAGGGAAAAGTGTCTCATCATCAAGCTGATCTTGGACCCAAGTCATCAGGTAATCAATGTACTTCGGAGCTGAACATTTAATTGGCTTTTTAATGTTGGTTCCATCAGCCCAGTGATATTCATACCTGAAGACAACACAGAAGAAACATATGAAACATATTTTTAGCATATGAATGCATTAGATAGAGTGACAGTTTTTTCTATTTAATAAAAAAAAAATAATAATAATAATAAAAACAAACAAACAAAAATTTTAAGCAGCACAACTGCTTTCAACATTGATAATAATAAGAAGAAGAAGAAGAAAAAAACATTTTCTCAGGCACTAAATCAGTATAGTATAATTATTTATGAAGGATCATGCGATACTGAAGATTGCTGAATTCAGCTCACATTAATAAATTACATTGTATAATATATAGAAATCAGTTATTTTAAATTTGAATAATACTTCACAATACTACACTACTGTATTAAAAAGTCTTACATTAAATGGTAGTATGCTCCAAATATTTCACAAGATGAATCCCTGTTAACTTACTTGGGTCCAGCAGACATTAGTGGGCAGCTTTCTTCAGTGCAGAAGTCTGTGATGGTCCCATACAGCATGTTGATCTGGTTAAAGAAGTCCACAGCTACAAGCACATGAAACAGCATTATAATAAAAACCTATATCTGTATTTTTAGTCATGTTAAAACCTACAGTCCGCAATAACCACATTGTCAAGACCATATTGTTTTGATCCAAACAACAAAAATATCTACCCCTGCAGTTCCTTAACAAACCTCAAGGGGTTTGTAAAGCCCTGCTCTAATTATATAGCAGAAGTTGAGTACACCCAATATTTCATGAGCTGCAGCAATTAAACGAAACCCTAAACCACAGCAACATCAGTGCAGCCAGAGTCTGTATTCAGCCCTCAGTCCCTGCGGCTAATAATCTAAGAAAGCTCCACTGTCTCCGTTGTTAAAAATAGAAAAAGGCCAGAGGCTATGAATGAATCAAAGCGAATGTTGCAAAATTGACCTACAAAAAGGCCTTATAAAATAGATGTTAGGTGGGAAGGCCCCTTTAAACACACAACCAATTTTTTTTAAAGGGTGTGTTTAATTGTGTTATAAAATAATAATAATATAATATCAATAATAAGAGAAAATAGATTATTATTTGAAGCCTTAAAACTGAATGTGACAGATAAGTTTAGGCTGAGATGTGCTTGGGAGGAAGGATGCATGAGTTTTTTTCCCCCCAAAATGTAAGATTATTGAAGATTAATAAAGACAAATATAATACTGTTTACAATTGTCATAGGATTTACACCTTTCTGAATTTTTAAAAATTTTTAAATTCTGCAGCAGTAGACCTATATTCAATAACAACAACAAAAATTGTCAGGCTTTTAGCACAAGCCAAGGATGCAAACACAGGTCATTTTGTCCTAGATTAAAGTCACATGCTTACTGTTGACTGCCACCCATTCATTGAGGTCCTCTCCATCGGGCAGCATGACAGCCATGCGCAGGTTCCCGCTGCCCAGCGTGGCCTCTGCATGCTTCAGTAGCTCATATTGGTGTGAGCCCTCAGGAATGTTCTTCTTCGGCTTGAACGTCTTTGACGAGCGGCTTCCACTGTAGAACAACCGAAGAGAAAGAGAGCAGGATGTTCAGGTTTTAATGATTACTACAAACTCACCAAGACTGAACCAAAACATACTAAACTCAGACAAGCTAACTTGCAAATCACAAAGCGTTTACATTTTACAAGACCAGATCCATAAAACAGTTTTGCAGAATAAATAAAATAACACCACAATGCACGTCCATAGATTAAAATTAAACTCTTAATAAGAACAGCGGTGTATTTATATTCCAAAACGACACAAACTCACATGGCTTTTACCAAAAATGCTTTTCTTTATTTGTCATCAACACTACCAAAAGCTGTTTTTGCCTTTATATAAACACATACACCTTTGGACAAGCCAAAAGCATAGTAAAAAGTTTTACAAGGAGGTGTTCAACAGTTCATATACATATGGGCCCGGTTTCACAGACAGATCTTAGCCTAAACCAGGATTAGGCCATAGTTCAAATATGACATTTAAAAGGAGTCATACAAAGACAATTTTCCACAAGCTGATACGATTCTTTAGGGTCTTAATGGAAACTTTGTAATATAGTTTCTCAAAGATAGTTTTAAAAACGATCATTCTCCCCTGTCTAAAACAGCTCTTTTGAAATCACCCTGTTCTGTGTACTTCCCCTTTAAATCTTCACGAGCTCCGCCGACTCCGCCCCTCTTTTCCGGACGCTCTCAGAGGATCTTTTTTTAGCCGTATTCATAGTGAAACTTGCTAATTAGCACATTATTAGGAAAGGAGATTTGCAAAGATTCATT
>JAUCMU010000097.1:14676397-14691397 GCA_032275025.1 Enteromius treurensis | reverse complement strand
GCCATGTCCAAAGACAGAGAGTATATAAGTAAGCTATATGTGTGTTCATCTGAAATAACCCAAATGTAGTCCAAAATGTTACATGCAAACATGACTAATCTTGCTTTTGTTTCCCCCCTATCATCCAGTGAAGAGATACATCGAGCTGTTCCTGAATTCATCAGCATCAAGGGAGGAACAATAGAATGAAACTAAACTATTTGAACTGTCTTAATGCATTGCATCCCGGCTTAATGGAAGTGATTCGATGTATATCACAAGAATACATATAACCAACATTAAAGAGAACTCTACAATTATTGCCTGTTGTTTTATTTTTTGGTATTTATTTCCAATTTCAAATCGACCAGTGTAGTGTAACTGTTCCATTGTTGTACTTGTAACTTTATGACACCTTTCAAACACATGTGATGCGGATGTAAATGCTGTTTATTAGCACCCAAACATGCCAAGCCATTCCTTTCTTTCACCAAACATTAATTTTTCCATAAATATTGCATACATGTATAAAATGACAGAGAAATCCAAATTTGAATAAAATTTTATTGTTCCGCTATGAAGAATAAAATGCATTACACATGCTTAAAGCTACCTCTTTATCTCATTTAATTTGATTAATAATAGTTTTCTCTGTGACAAGATTTATAGTAATGGTGTTTTGTTTGAGTTGTATTTTCTTAGAAACTGATTTGATCAGTTTTGGGCTCAAAATGTAAAAAAAAAAAAAGATAATTGTTTATGTGCATTGTTCAGTGCCATAGTTTTCAGAAAAGCTGACACTATCCTGTCTACAAATTCATCATCTCCTAATTTGTAACATTATTAATAAGTCATTATCTCGTTTTTGTATATCCTGCTTGCAATCAAGAATGACATGGAGACAGTTCAAGTACTAGAACCACATACATCCACTTGGTGGACAGCTTCACTCATCCTCAAGAATTATATGAAAATCTTTAAAGCATTTCCCACAAGAGCTTGTAAAAAGAATCCCTTTTTGGCAAATGATGTATGCAAACAAAATAATGCTTAACCGAGATGCTTAGCACTGATTGATGATTTAGAATATGATGTGTCATTTTTTATGGATAACCCATTTAACTACTGCCAGAATAATCTGTGCTCAGAAATGAGCACCCCCTCAGGATGGGGAGGACGCATACTGCTGCAGTAACTGTGAGTAGCAAGCGTCACACACGTGTTCAGGGTTGATGGAGGAGGGCAGGGGGAGCTCATTGGCCATGCAGTTCTCACAGAACACGCCACTGCAGTTCTTACATTGCCTCTGAAAAGTTTAAAAAGACATGTTGATTTGATGCCCCGCAAACATTTCCTTGCTATTAGGTGTTCTGTCATCGTGGAATTTCAAAAGAACAGCATTTATTTGAAATAGAAATCTTTTCTAACGTGTTACTGACCCAAACTTTTGAGCAACAATATCGTTTAAGAAGAGCATGTTATTTTTAATGCAGAAGATTATGATTTTTTATTGCTTAAATGTTAACATTTTCTTGCTTTGGTACCTTGGGTGTAGTCAGAGAGTCTTGGTTTTCACACATTGGGCAGATGGTAGGCTCAGTTTCTTTACAAAGAGACTGGTCCTATCAAGTAGGATATACAAATGTGATAAAAAATAAATAAATACTGTGATAAAAAAAAATACTGATTAATTGTAGATTACCTGTTCATCTTCATGTGACAGCGTCCTATGAAAAATACCACAGTTTCAATTTAATTTTGAAAACATTGCAGTAGATAAATAGAATTGTATGCAACTCATTCAGCATTTAAGACTTACAAACTGGAGCTTAGACTTGACTTTTCTTCAAGCGCAGTGCGCAATGTATCATTTTCTTTCTTAACAGACTCTAACTCCTATATTAAAAGAAAAAGTCAGAATTTCAGCGAACTGCACACCCTATGTTTAGAATATGCAACTGAATGACACTAAAGTGGAAAGCAGCTCTCACCCTTCTGATGTCCTCCACATGCTGTCTCACGTCTCTCTGAGGTGGTGTTTTTCCTAACAGAGCTTCAGGTATGTGGCCTCCAGGATTCTCTCGCCATTTCCTGAGCTCTTGTTCCAAAAGCCACCTATCATTTCAAGAAAGACAAGGCTTTCATAAAGGCTGATGAAACACTGGGCAATGTTTTGAGGAATGTTGCCATCAACGGGGAACCAGAGGAGACACAGAGCCAACGACCTACGTTAAATATTATCCAAATTTGCATTTGTTACCCATTTTTAAAGGGAAAGTGCCCAAGCAACACTGCTCAAAAAAAGTTGCCGTGTGTATCATCAGCCTAACTGTGTTTGTGTCCAGTAGATATAACATCACACAACAGTAAGTAAATCTCAGCACCTCTGTCTCCTCAACTGCTCCACCTCTTCCTGCAGACTCTCAATCTTGTCTCCAAACTCCTGCTTGAAGAGTCGATTGGCCTCGTCAGCCAGGTCCCGCTCTCGTTCCGCCTTCTTACATCTGAAGTTGGGCCACATTAACTTAATGAGGTGAAATGAAAACTAAAAGCCATGGGAAACGAAGATGAACTGAATAATAAAAGCATAAAGAAAAACTAAGGAAGGAACTTAGAGAGGACAGAAGGAAGCATGTGGCTAGAGCAGAAACCGTAAAAGCTCAAGAAGGCAAAGTAGTCTGACAAGTGTCTGATTTTTTTTATTAAGCTATGTTTGTACTACATTTCACATCTAAGTTATGTCTACATACACTTTAGTCTGTTCGCAATTTCATCATCCAGATTTTTTGCAGAATCCGTAAAGGACGGATCTTTCCAAAGCTTTGACATTTGGCATCAACTACCACTGCATCAAATTCAGATTTCAATTAAGTTTACAACAAGCTGTAAAATAATTCAGGCATCCATCCTTCACTCAACATCCTCTCTTCCAAAACAAAAAGAGCCAGCATAATCTCCTGAAATAAACACACTCTTTTTGTCAGCTTGGGCATCCAAAGTACTCGACGTCATCAAACTTAAGCATGTTTTTCTAATATTTAGGACCTTAACCGAAATTAACCCAATAATATGGCGTTGCATACTTTTCTATAGAGTATAAAACGATTGTACAATTTTTGTTAGGAATGTTTCCCCGTGCTGTACTGAACTGGGTTATGGTTTGAGAAGTATTTTTCTTTTTCCTGTATTGAGAAGTAAAGATATAAGAGAGATGCATTTCCATTACTCAAAATGTACATGTCTGCCATCTTTGTTCAAAGATGCCAAAACAGCTGCATTTTACTTTGGCTAAAACATACAGAGGGAGACTAGAGACCGAAGCACTGGATCAGGCGTACAATATTGAAAGATGAGGCTGGGGGAGGGCGACACAGAAGCAAGATCTGTAGTTTTCAGTCCGGTTTAAAGATAGAATAACGGCAATGGATCTGAAACTCAGTAATAAAATAAACACCCTAGTCATCTTTGTTATGCAAAATCAAACTGAAGACTTTTTTTTTATTATTTAGGGTTTTTTGGAAACTTTCTATTGTTTGTGATCGTTTTATTGCGGCCTCTGGAAAAGGAGTTTCCCTGCAGCTGTGTTCAAGTTTCGTGCCTGTTTAGCCATGTCTTTCTCACTGCTCAGGAAAAACGAGTAGAAACACAAGATAATGAGCATGGAACAAACGTCAAATGAACAGGTAAAAGCAAAAAAAAAAAAAAAGTGTTTGAGAGAAGACAGAGACAGAGAGGAGGAGTTATTGTAGAAACAGAAACGTTGCTGCCTCCCACAGGTTGGCAACAGAACTGAAACAGGAAAGAGTGGACTTGTCTTATTTGTGCTCTATATATGCAATCTGCACACTCATTCACCAGTTAAGGAAATCTGAATATCCTGAACAATAACCTTATTACAGTTATATACAGTGCTATTCGAAAGCTGACACTGGAAATCTGATTCAAAATATTGTATTTATAATAATTAATTTAATTTATTTGTTATTTATATTATTTATTATTATTTTATTTATTTATTTTTGTTGTATAAGTCTTAATGGTTCAATTTGTTAACTTAAAAAATAAATAAATAAATATGATTTTAACTGTAATAAAGTAACTTTCAAAGCATTTATTATTAACTGATGTTATATATTGTTAATAGAAATCTGAAGAGGCATTTTCACATGTGCTCTCAGACTTTTGAACCACATTCTTTGTTTTGCAGTGTACATGAGTAGCTGGAAAAATAATCTGAAAAAACTGTGTTCTATGGTGTGACAGCAAAAAATAAAACAAAACTTAGCACAAAAATAACATGAGAAGTTATTAGTTATATGAGAGTTTTTTGTTTTTTTTTTACATTTTTTTGTCACACCATAGGACACATTGATATGTCAACTACCCACATGTCGTGTGTAAATGCAGAGCTTCCATATTTAGATTCTTTACCTGGTCTCCAGCTGTTTAATAGTGCTCCCCATCTGATTTGTTTTCTCCTCCAAGCGGCTGATGATGTCAGTTTTCTGTTTTGCACCAGCCTCTGAGCTCTACAAGCCGGACACAGACACCAATCACAAACACAAACACACAGCATCAGAAATAAATGCAGTTTTGCTACATTAATAAATGGTACTTAAACGATTGTAATGTTCTTAATCTTATTAACAATTCTAAACATACAAGCCGTGTGAAGCAACAACAGGATACTGACAGTCTGAAATTCAAACATGCTATGTGTTTTGGCACCACAAGTCTACTCGCTTCTTTATTTTCACTTCACTATATTGTCACTCCACCATGTAACCTTTTTAAAATGGGGCGGAAAAATAAATGTGTTTGTTTGTGCGTGTGTGTGAAACAAAGTCGGTGCTCAAGTGTTAAACCTATGAATTGCAAGAAGTTTTTTTCTTTCATACTTGTGACTTTTTTCTTCCTTTTTAAACGCCAAGTCAGTCGCTGTGGATACGTTTATGGCGAGAGCCAGATTTGGTTATTCAAAAAAACAGAATTAAATAGGTAGTTTAAGCATACCTGTGACTTAACGGAGAGCTCATGGTTGAGTGTACGCATTTCATCTAACTGCTGTCTGAGCTCCACCAAAGCATCATGTTTTTCACAGATGTCCTTCTCTAGCATCTTCATGGACAGCTCCATCTCTTGCTTCATTCCTATCTGCACCTCCAACTCCTTCTCGACATCCTACAAAAAACACACTTTATTAAAGATCCTGGTTCTTCAGAATTATAATTGAAAGAGCACCGACTCGATTCTTTAAAGACCCCGTATCAGAGATGAATTTTAGGATGAGAACGAAATGCACATGAATGGTTTACTCACCAGTCTGAGCTGAGTTTCCTCTTTGAGCTGTTTGCGAGTTTCTCCAAGCACTTGACCGTTTGCGGTACCATCTGCCCTTGATGCCTTCAAGAGAAATCCAGGTCAAATATCAGAGCTTGAGGTTTACTTTGAATAATGAGTAAGAATCGTTGTCGTTCTATTGAATGAGTGTTAATCAGTACTATGGGGTGAAATGTTGTTCACCTTGCGACTAGACTCCACTAAGTAAGAGCTTTCGTCCTTCACCCTTTCCAGCTCCTCCTGCAGAGTGATGATCCTGTTGTTTGCCACAGCAAGCTAAATATCAAGAACAAGAAATTATTATTACTAGCATTCACAAATAGTTAGCTCTACAAACTGCGTCAATAAACCTCTTTTTTTTCCTAGAAAATACATTTTAATTTTAAATCACAAATATGCATTAAACTGGTTAAAAGTAATAGCAAAGGCAGACGGTAAAGTTGCAGAAATATTACAAACAAGTAATATTGCAAAAGGTTTTTATTATTTGCTGCAGAAAACTCAGCTTTGCCTTCACAGGAATAAATTAAAATATAAAATAGCTGTTTTTAATTGTAATAATATTTACACTGCTGTATTTTTTATCTAATAAATGCAGGCTTGGTGAGCATTAAAAGTATTCTTTGAAAAACATTTACTATTGTATTACTAACCCCAAACTGTTAAAAAGTAGTGAATATACAGCTGTGTGCACGAATATTTCATGTGAATTGAGTTCTGCTAACGAGTAAATTATCTATTAGTTATGTAAATCATTTGTCTCTTGTTTATTATGCTCTTGTGTTTACCACAACGTCAGTAATCCATTTATTTGTACTTAGTACCCACCTCCTCTGTAAGTTTTGTGTTGGATTTTTCCAGTGCATCCACTTTGGCTTGCAAGTTATTCACTGACGCACTGGGAAAGGGGAATTTAGAGTGACAATGTGAGATTGCTCATGCTTTCCAAATGAGCAGCTAGTCACAAACACACCCCACAAGTCTGATGTTGGGTAAAGGAACTGCACCTTAAATGTCTGTTCAGTTCTTCGACGTAATTCTTCTGGTCAAGAATAGCTGTGATCTGCCCATCACTGCAAGCAAAGAGCAGCTTTGAGTCCAATATCTGTCAGACCTCAAAAATTAGCTTCCATTAAAAGGAGTGTAATATGGATTTACCCTTCTGTGCTTTTGCTGCTGTGAGCGCCATCTTTCAGATACATGGAAAAATCTATGACTCCAACCTACCGAGAGAGAAGAGGAGATCTTATTACACTCTATAGTCTTTTGTCCAGCACACTTAGGAGTAAACATAATTTGATGTCCCTTCATTACTCGTGTACAGTGACTAACAGATACCTGTGAGTCCAAATCTTCCCCTTTCATACACAAGTTAGCATCAATGACATTCAGGCCCACCAGCAGCCCAGCGATCACAGCTCCTTCCTCCTCCATCATAAGAGCATTGGGCTCGTAGAATTCACTGAGGGACCAAACAGCAGCAAATATAAGACATTTACAAAACTGGGTCACAAAATCCCAGCTTTTATAGGCTACTAGAGACCAAAAGCTGTAACTGTACCAGAGCAGGTCTTTTCGGTTGATGATGGTTTTCATGTAGTCTGAGAGCTTTTTCTGCATTAAGGCCAGACGAAGCCATGCTCTGCCTCTTCCTAATGGAGTTCTGGGATAAAAGAACAACTTTAGAAACAGAAACACAGTATGCATTAGTAAGGCATGTTCAAGTTGAAAACATCTTACTTGAGCCCAGGAAGGTCTTTGACGCTGGCTGTGATCTCACCAGCTTCTGGAGTCAACTTTTCTACAAGCTCCAGAGGACCCCAAAAAGACTTATTCTGGCCAAGGAACGTCTTCTTGCCTAAAAAAAAAAGAGCATGTTTAAAAAAAAAAAAAAAAAAAAGACTGAATAAACACTACATACCAAACTAATGTGCAAGCACTAATAATCAAAATGAATGGGCAGATAATTATTGCATAAAGGATACAAATGAGGATCAGTGATTACTCCAAGGACTGCAGAATTTGGGTTGGAATTTGTTGCACTTACTTTTAATTCCGTGTTTCAGACAGTGCTCCATGACGACAAAAAACTGCTGCAGTGGAGCATAGTCTGAGTCCAGTGTGCGGCCCAGGTTCAGTGCAGACTCAATCAAGCCCTTGATGCTCAGCTTGGCCATGTTCATCAGGTTAAGCCTCTCGATGGCAATGGGGTCCTTGGGATCTGGAAAAAAAAGAAATTCAAACACGAATTAAAACATTATGGTACAGTTCTCTAACTCTACACACAGTATTTAACAGGTTTGAGCATGAGATATAAGCCATATATCAGATTTTTCTCAGAGAAAGACTTGGCTTCCTCTACGTCTGGAAAAGACCTTATGAAACTGTAGTTTATGCAATGTGGAATGCATCAAATCCACACGGATGTCATCCCGCAATATCAATCACCCTCCTCAGGAAAGATTTCATAAACTGATTGTTTTGAAAGCTGATGTCTTAATTCTACCTTACAACAAATCACAGCAGGAAATCAATCACTACAGTAAACTGAATTTCAAGTTTGAGTTCTCAAGCCTCACCCTGTCGTAACCAAAACACACCCACTGTAATGCAATCATTTCATCATTAATACTCTCAGTCCATGTGTGTCCATGAATAGCAGTGACCTTTTTCATGAGGACAGCACTGGGCAAAAGGCTGCGGTAGTTCTTTTCCCCTTTAACATGAATTGGGTTGATTTTACAAATGGACCATGATGGACTCATTTAGCATTTATTCAAATTTCCATCTCAGTGCACAAACACTGCACAAAAATGTCATTACTTTTCAGTTGTCGAGACAGGAGAAATGATCCAGGAGGCAGTGGCTCATTTTCCACAGTTTACTGACTTCTAAAACGAAAAAAAAAAAAAAAAAGATGGCATGGAAGACACTGTCTAGTCATTTCAGCCTAAGTTTATTTTAAATAGTCATTACTTATAAAATAATATTAAATTGCTAACGCAACAACAAACATGAAGTTGTTGAAAGACCTTGACAACAGTTTTACTGGTTTAAAAAAAAAGAAGTTTTCACCAGGTTTTTAAGACATTGTAGCTTCGCAGAGTCACACAGCAAAAGTCACGCAAAATCAATGCAATGTCAATGCAAAGATTATACAAACTACATAAACCAAACTAATATTATTTAAGTGTGTTTTTAGTGCATAAGAAATCTCTGAATCATAAATGTTTAATGTCTCTACTGGGAATAAATCTAAAGAACGAGACATTGATCACTGATAGAATGAAATGCTGGCAAAACCATGCGATCAACATGCTAAATCGGTCAGAGAATGGGGTGGGGCTAGGGAAACAGCCAAAGAAATCAGGCCAGACAAGGACAACCCAACCAAATGTGTAGCCAAATATTTTGCTAGCTACAAAGTCACAGAGACAAAGCTACTAATGGAAACATCAACCAATAGGGAGGGAGATAACAGACAATGAAAAAGAGACATACAGTAAAGAGAACAACAAAAGACCATGAGGTAAAGCTTCAGAAGCTATGGTGAGCATGTGCCATTCAGAGAGGCTGGTTTGGTATAGACAGGGCTGTCTGGCCATGCCAGCTGTGATTTTAGGATGGTGCCCGAGGCAGGGATGAGGTGGACTGGGGGAGGGATGCCACCATACGCACCTTTAAACTCATCAAGCATTTGCATTTGCTCCACCAAATCTGTGAAATCCTCCCATGAGTCTTTGCAAAAGGCAATGGAAAACAGAAAAAAAGCAGAAAAGGATTGGGTCATGCACATCATGGGAGTAAACTAAAGCAACAACAAGAGGGAATACACATTATGTCGTAGAAAATTTGAACGTAGACACTTATTTACAGAGCCAAACTCACTCTCTCTCGCTGTCGTACATTAGCACAAACTAAATGACTTTCCCTACTAAATGACTTAGAAGCACTACAATAGAGACTATTAATAGCAAACTGAGTGTTGATGGTCATTAAGAGCCAATATTATAACATATAACAGCAAATCTGGTTCAGAAGACAGTTACTATGAAGTAATTTGACTAGAAGGAGCTCAAACAATGCTCTACTTTTCCTGCAAGACACTATTGGCAACTTATCTAAATCCATTTGTTTGATAGAAGGCCTCAGGAAAGAATGTAATATTTCCTTTTTATTGACAGCAGTGGAATAATATATTCTTTGTTAGATTCATTCCACAACAGGTTTAAGGGGACAGCAAAAAAAAAAAAAAAAACTCATGTAGTTTTAAAAAACAACAACATGTGTTATGACTTTTGCTCTTCTGTGAAACAAATCAAAAACATCCAAAACATATATATTTTTTATATTTTTCTTTTTAAGAAAATCACGCATGACAACTTAAGGACAGTCTTTTTCCTGAGAGGGAAAAAAGAAACAAAAATGAAATCAAACCATAAGTGACACTTAATGAGGCAGAGCACACCAAACACTGAACATCTGCATGCAGTGATACAGATCAAGGGAAAAATGGCAACTAATCAAAACTGACCAATAAGCAGTGGTTTAATTGAAGAGAATATTTATTGTAAAACATCTATGAAAACATATACTGGAGAGAAAACTGAGGAAATAGTACTTTCTTAACTTCTGTTGGCTCTAAACCATGGGGGCCTATGTGGCACTAAAAATGTCAGATGTTCATCACACAGTCTACAGGTGATGCAATGTGAAAATGCTTTAAAAACAAACTACTTATGCAATATATAATCATTTCAAAGGATGACTCTGTAAACACACCTCATCAGATAATGTTTTCTTTTCACTGTCTTTCTGCATGCCTGTTTCCTGCTCATCCAGAGTAGATAAAATACATTAGACTGATGTGATGTTATCTGTGGCCCTGGTTTCATCTTCTCTATTTCCAGTTGATCACATTGCCTTCAAAACCTTTGATTGAGTGGGAATCCCAGACCCATCTCCAGGGCAACAGTACTGTGTCCACATGAGGTTCACCTTTTAACCTTTGGCATGATAAGCTGTGACTCTCCAGTAATGCACCGGATTAAAAAACAGTGGTGAGGTCTGATACTATCACTATTGTAGAAAACTATTTATTGCCTTCTAATTCCCTTTAGAAAAGTGAATAAATGAAAACCAAATTATAAGCAAATATGCAAAATGCTTTTTATTTGTATTAAACTCAACATAAAAACAATATAGTTTAATATGTTCTTAAGTCATTTGTTAAGGGCCCGTTCACACCAAGCACAATAACTACAACGTTTTAATAATTATTCTAATTATGAGAATAGGAAAGTCCACACCACAGTTATAAAGATACAGAGGAATGATATCATTGAGATCACTTTCAGAATGACTGTTTTCTAAATGATGAAGAACAAAAACACTGTCAGCCAATCAGAATCCATCCAGCATGCGCTAATAATAAGAACCGTATTATATTCCGTTGGTGTGTATACTAATATAGATATCTTTTTTGGTCTCTGCTCTGTTGGTGTTGAGTATTGTTTAAAAATGATGACCAACAATCCAAATGTCATTGAGTCAATGACACTAAACTTTCTTTTTGTTTTCGTTTACTGGAGGGACATGTGCTGAGGGATTTTCTGAACAGTGCAGTACCCACACTCCGTTAGTTCAACGTGGCAATAACTGAATTAGAATACGACAGGATATTAGAAACAAACACTTGTTCTCCATAAAAACTACATTTCCAAGCAGGCCTGCAGTAATGCTGAGAGCATGATGGAGGAAGGCTGGGCGAGCACCGCCCAGTACGATAAGAGACACAGAGGCCTAGTGATGCTGTGCACCTACCTTCATGAGCCGGCTCGGGATCTGGTGTTAGCGAGATGTCGTTGAGCTCGCGCAGGCACAGCCATTCACCATCCACCGACACACGGAAGTTGCATAGGTAGATGGTCTCTCTGGCAGCCTGTGTGATCTTGTCAGTAGTGGGGGTGGGGGCTTCGCTCTGAGGCGTCAGATCAGACATGGTGACTCAGCTGATAGCTGCTGCGACGACAACAACACTAAAGATGACGGCCCTCAATGAAGAGTCAGGAGCAGGGAATAGGAACAAAGACGATTTTTTTTTTTAAGTCCAGTCCAAGCAAGAGTCTTCTCCAGCACAAAGGAGAAAGAAAAAAGAAAGATTCAAGAAAAACAAAGAAGGAAGGAAGGGGGAAATAAACAAGCAGTCCACGGCAAACCTGACCAAAGGGATGCTATTCTTCCGGGGCTCAACGGCCTCGCCTTGTGAATGAACAGCGACAGCTAAAATCCTCCGTGTGAATAAAGGCTTCAATGCTCTCTGGCTCAGCACAGCCGGGGGATTGTGATGCTGTGTGAGCCTCGGCAGAGCTACAATCACAGATGCCTCTTTCTCTCTCTCTCTCAGTCCCTCCCTCACAGACCAGCCGCTTGCATTCACTGGATTGGCTGCACGCGCTGCAGATGGGAGGGTGTTGACCAAGATGGCTGCCGTGATGCTGAGGAGGATTGTGGGAATCACGTGAGCAGATGGTGGAGGGGGGCACAGCTCCCGAGAGGCCTGTCGGATGCAGGGGGGAGCTGCTGTCAGAGATCCACATGCCGCACAAGAGAGGGATGAAAGTACTACTGATTGAGAGCCAGAACATTGCTGATAAAGCTGAAAGACATCTTGAAGAGGAGCAAACTGGCCACTCGAATTAAACCATGTGTGAGGTGAATGAAACATTATGGATACTCTGTAAAAACAATCACACATCAACCTTTAAAAGTACTTCTGAAAAGAGAAGAACCTCATATCTAAAGTCACGTTAAACAGGGTTTGAATATTAGCAGTAATCTAATATTCAAATCTTATGTTTTGGTGGGTATCATATATTTTTAAAGAAACTCAATGAGCAAGGACACATTGAAATGATAAAAGAATTATATAAAATAAACGCTGTTCCTTCTTTCTTTACATCATCAGTTTTTACAATGAAGAATAAGAAATGTCTCTTGAGCATCAAATATGCATATTAAAATGATTTTAAAAAGATTATGAGAGACTAAAGACTGAAGTAATGGCTGCTGAAAGTTCAGCATTGCCTTCATTGGAATCATTTAAAATATATATTTAGACAGATATTTTAAATTGTAACATTTCACAAAATTATAATTTGACCGTCTTATTAATAATATTAATGATGTAAAAACAAAACCTGTACTCCTGTACGGTTATGTTTCTCTAAAACTATGCATGTAAACGAAAAATACCAATGTAATGTGGTGATGTCACATCATTCAGTCATGCAGCTCTTAGCAAGATATATCATTACAGATATTGAACCTTAATAGTGCACTGCTAAATAATTCACAGAGTGTGACAAATGGGCTGTGTGACTCTGATTTAACCCTCTGAAGCAAGCAATCACAGAAGAAAGAAAGATAAATCATTTTTCATTTTCCCTTTTTTTCCCACAAAAATAATGCAACTATTTCCAAATTTTAATTTCTTAAAAATGTGCGCTTTTGAAAAACACTGCACACGGGTCCATCGCAACTGAATAGAATGGTAAATTTTTCCATATGTACGTGGTATTTTCACCATCAACCTTTAACCGTACGTTGTATGTCCTTTGACCTGGGATGTACTAAGAAAAACTGTGAAAATAATTTACCTGGGAGCTTTTAAACAAGTACAATTTAACCGTGAAAAAACTGCAGGACTCACACAGCTTCTCTGCTCTTGCAGATTTATGGGATAGCAAACTGGATGCACACAGAAATCTCAACAGAAAAAGAGTCATGCGAGAATTGTCTGCGTATAGTTTTGTGAATACTACATATTTAGACATCCTACTCAACTGACATACTTTTCTGAAATGCATATAGGGCTATTTATGAAATAAAAAGGACAGTCATGAAGAATTATGATTAAATTGGATGTAATATCACAGCACATTATTTTTTTAATGGACCTTAACTGACAACATTTCAAAGGGTTGAAAAAAAGTAATATCTTTTGTGCACAAAAAAAAAAAAAAAAAAAAACACACAGAAAGCAGTTTTAGGCATCATCATGTGCATTCCAGTCATTTGCAGCATTGACTGTGATGACCAAAAATGTGGTGCAAGGTAGGCAGCTCACTAGCTATTCAGAATGAGCCAAATATGACCATAATAATAGCCAGGACGCACACTAAACCAGTAACATTTCTCTTGGCCAACATGACCTCAAAGATTAGGAGTTTATCCTATTTGTGCACTTTAAGGTTGTGGATTTTTACATCCACACACTAACTTAGGTGTGATAGTTTACATGCGAGCTAATGACTTATGAATTAATTGTCTTAAATTTAAACAAATACGAATCTAAGAAATACAGAAACAGCCTAACTTACATGCATAAACGGCGCAGTGGCTGTCATTGTGCAATGTTGTTGATGACATCGGAACATAAGGCTTGTGTCAAACAACGCGGCGAGAGAAGTAAACACTAGATCAGATCCTGTCAAAACAGCCCGTATGCAAACGACCACAACATATACTCACTTCTCGTTTTCTTGTTAGTCTTCTCAATTTGGAATTCATATCGCACCGGGACAGGAAGAGAAGAGCTCGTCTTTGTAAACTGTATACTTGAGTTATAAGTTAGCGCCTCCTTAAAGTAAATCACCGAGGCAGGAGAAAGCGACTCCTCTGGACTGTTGGCTGTATGTCCCTCGCCGTCCTGCATGTGAGGTTTGAGAAATTCATTAGATGACACTAAAGTTTCTGAAACTTCACTGCTGAGCTGCTCTGATGTTCCTGAGCTGTGGTCCGCCATCTTCGGTTCAAATTCATGTGACCGTTCTGCGTCGACACAACCGTCCGTTCGCATTGCATGCAGCTCTCTGCGGAAACTAGCTCATGTTTACTCAGGGCTGTCTTGGACAGTTACACTAAGACTAGTCGCGTGCAGTCCGCGTTGTTCCTACATCCACGGCCAAAACAATAAAGAAATAAAATGTTACTGTAATACGGGTCATATGTTATGACGTAGACCATCAGCTGGGTGACAGCATTTAAAGGAACAGCAACAACATCTTTCCACTTTGACCTCAATGTAGCGGGAGGACGAACCGTACTTCACAGCAGTAGGCCTATACAGTGTGTCACAACTGCACGGTTCTGTGACAGCCAGGCAACATTTGACTTCATGGTGTCATGTAACTGAGCAGCAGGAACAGGGAAGAAGGATCAGAATCAGGATGGTCTTTATTGCCAGGTATGTTTACAAATACAAGGAATTTGTTTTTGTGACAAAGCTCTGAAGTGCAACAGAATGATGGTGACAAGACAAGACACAGGTAATAAAAAGAAGAATATACAAATATACAAAATAGCGTACAAATATACAAAGAAGTGTACAAGTAGCACAAAAACACAATAAATAATATAACATAACTTTTAAGTAAGAGCAGGTGTGAAGAGTTTGCATGTATGTGCAAAGATGACATTGTTAAGTGTTCATGGTATGGACTGCCTGGGGGAAGAAACTGTTCCTGTGTCTGGTCGTTTTGGTGCAAAGGGCTCTGTAGCGTCGACCAGATGGCAACAGATTAAAGAGGGAGTGTGCTGGATATGAGGGGTCCAGAGTGATTTTCTTAGCCCTTTTGCTCACTCTGGATAAGTACAGTTCTTGGAGAGTGGGGAGGGATG
>JAUCMU010000097.1:14637176-14652341 GCA_032275025.1 Enteromius treurensis | reverse complement strand
AAAATTTGGGATATTCTCTGTAAAATTAGACCTTTTTTTTTTTCAATTTACTAATTACTAATATATCTAATTATGGCATCGACCATTTACCTGTTGAGATTGTGGCTGAGTAACAGAAAAACAATAATGAGATGACTTTAAAAGTTACAGATTTGAAAAACAAAAAGGCAGGAATAAAGAGCACTGACAAAAAGAACCATTTCAGCATAAAAGGGTTTGTCAGGATGTTAAAGTTTCTAAATAGAACTGCTACTAAGTGTAAAGGACCATCATTTATTAGAGTGTGGAATGCAAAATAAGTATCTATGAAAGCTAGTATCAAGCTATTCTTCATTATTTAGCATTCATATTTGACTAGATAATAACACTAAATGTTAGGGGAATGCTTTGGTTTATTATCACATTCCTGGCAATAACAAAGCTTAACTGTTGAGGGCCATGCCTTTAATCTGATATGATGACTTATGAGATTCTCTCCAGATATGTAATTACATGGGACCAAAGAGATGGCAATGAAGGGTTGGTTTCCCTCAAGCTCAAAAAAGGAAAATAAATATTTCATCCCCATCACTTTCTTATAGTAATGTTATAGGGTTAGTCCCAACCATCATCAAAAGATGGCGTTTTGCAGTTTTCAGCCTGATTGTTGAAAAGTCTGCGCCTGTGATGTTTGAACAATATATCATAACCTTCCAAAACCACACAGCAGTGATGTGACTTCCTCAAGTTGTTATTCACTTTCATAAACAAGATATTACATGTGTCAAAAGCAGATCCATGAATTACATGTTTACTGAATCCCACAAGGAAAAACATGGGTTAAACCGATTTGGCATGCTGTTATTGAACCTGAATTCGGTGAAGCTACTAATGCAGTTTATACTTTTTATTTGCCATTATGTACTAAAGACTTGTGGACAAATTGCGTGATGTTCCCCATTTAAAAGTCACTTTGTGTAAAAGCACCTTCTAAATCCAAGATACAAGGCTTAAGCTTAAGAAAGAAAAGTTTGTTCTTCATGCGTTTTTCTTTTCTATGAAAACTTCGCCGAGAAGGACACCCGTGATGGGTGGAATGTCTCTGCCCAGCACTGATTTACAACGATATAAAAATGCTTCATGATAAAAAATGGATCATGAAGCCAAAAAAGCAGTAGGTCAACTAAAAGGTCGGATAAGGACATAACCAATTTCACATTTTTGCAAGGTGGTTACTTCGGTTATGAATTTTCTTGTTAAATAATCTTTGAAAAACAACAGTGGTTAGCTACTTATTTTAGCAACATAAAAAATTTTATTTTTCAAAGGCAATTCTATGAATATTTTTTTTCAGTGAACCTTAATTTCAAAAATAAACACCTGGGGGAACCATCCGCAATGGCCTTTGACGTGAGCTTGTTTGTTAAGCCCAAACATTGAATTATAGAAAGCTTTAAGTACTAATAAAACCATTGCAAAAATCTGAGCATCATTTAAAATCTTTTGGCTCCCTCTACCGGAAAGTTGAAAAATAACACAATTCAACGTATCGTAGTAACAGGCGTCATATCTCCGAAAGGGCGGTGACTAAGCGGCGATTGCAAGCAGAAATCGAGAGGAATATGGTGTAACGTTACACAAGAATGGTTTGGGTGCCTTGTCTTTGTATCTGACTGTTTACAATACACTGTTCCGTCGTCCTTCGAAAAAAAAAACAAGTAATCTCTCGTTCTGAATTGCTTTTTAAAGCCATCGGGCAGAAAAAAATATGGGGAATTGCTACACGGTAGGACCAAACGAAGCCTTGGTGGTATCAGGTAACATATCCACTGCCTTCAATTTTTCCTCAAAACAATCACCTTTTCGAGTGTATTATATTCAGCTGAGATGTAGCTAACGTCGAATGTGTGTGTAAATCATCGTAAATGTATATTATTCTAAACTGCAATTAACGCCTATCTTCTCAATCATTTCAGTCAAGTAGTGTGTAGCCATTCATGCTTGCCTGTTGCATTGTAGTTTGTGTTGCCTGAAAGAGGAAGACAATCCATCACTCGGCTCGTGTTGTTGTGTCTCCCTCGTGCTCTTTCCTGTTGGATTTTGTGCTCGCGCAATGAAAACGATTTACTTTTTTGGAAATCCTCTTGGTCTTGGTTATCGATTTGGAAAATAGGTGTTTAACGTTAGATTAAACACACGAAACACGTTCTGTACTTTTTTTTTTTTTTGGACTATAAGCATTTTATTACTGTGACGCTACCACATCCATATTTAGCATCCATATTATTTAAGCCATGACTGACTTTACTGTAACACGTTTCTTCGCTGCAGAGCACAGTACGTGTTCGTGTTTCATAGAAATGGTATCAATGAAGACTAGGAGTGGCCAGTCCTGTTCCTGCAACCTTGATTAAACACTAATCATCATCTCCAGGAGCACTTGAACATCACATGCAGATGTGTTTGGAACAGGATTGGGCTTCCTTGATCAAGATCTTTTTGCATAACGTTACTCCAGTTTTTAAAAATCAGGACTTCTCTATGTAGATCAAAGCAAAGCTTTCTTTTTGTGATTACTTGACTTCCTGCTATGTATTAAGAAGTCATAGCACACCAAAGCGTACACTGTCGTAAAATGTGCTTATTATTTAAAAATTTAAATGATCTGCTAGCTACAGTTTTTTTCCCCCCTAACTATACAGTTTCAGGGTAATTTCCTCCACTTTGGTCATGTTTCATGAAATAAAGTCACATGACAGAAACTTTAGTGAGCCAATTTATCTGTCATTCACGTGATTGATCTGGCTGCAGTTGTGCAAGTGATCAAACAACAGCTGAGGATTGCACGCTAATAGCTGATGAAATGCAGGGATTTTGTTGGAATACTTTCCAGTACCTCAATTGCAACATGAAGAGAGCCGAACTTTGACTGAAATGGTCAGGGAACAAACTCCTATACATAGGAAATTCCTCGCATATCTCGCATTGCTAATGGTTACAGGCCCCTTCTGTTTATATCACGAGTCCAGATTGATGCATATACTTCAGGCAACATGCACGGATATTTATCATAGCCAACTAAACGTCGTAGGTCCTAGGTTATCTTCCTGACGTCCGGGTTAACTGTCAAGGCTGACCCAGGAATACCTATATCTGTATTTGCACATTTATTGGGAGAGGACAGTAGAACGCTGACAGGAAAGCATTGGGTGGAGAGGGAGTGGGGGCAGGATCATGGAGAACTTGAATGTCTGTTTTATACTTGCCCATGTAATTGCTTGCCTCCTATAGCTTTAGTTTGTTAGCCAAATCACAACAGGAGCAGCAACAGATCGTATTTTACTAAATGAAAATTAAAAGCAAATTAGGATGTGCATGTTTATGTGGCCAAAAGACGTTAATGATTTAATCCGCTATTGATGGAAAATATACTTATTTGATTGAAGAGTGTTTAGTTTGCTTGTCTTGCAACGACATATTTAGTTTAACAACCTATTTAGTGTAAATTATGGCCTTAGGATTCAGTTTATGTGTTTATGTACAGTATCATTCAGTTTGCATTCAGTTAAATAAAAAACTAATTTAATGAAAAAATACAGTAAATTGTGTAATATTGTAAAATTAATTCAGTTTAAAATAAGCTTTTTATTTATTGTTTTATTAAGGTAGTTTAATCCTGTTATGGCAGAACGATATTGTCTTCAGAAATCATTTTAATATGCTAATTTGGTACTTGTAAAAAAAATTTGCTTATGTTGGAAACCGTTGTGCTGCTTAATATTTTTGTGGAAATGGTTATAGTTTTAACCATAACAATTATAAATGACTTTACGGTTACTTACCGTTAGGGCTGGGCGGTATACATTTTCATACCGAATACCGGTGTTTTTATTTATTTATTATTATTTTATTTATTTTTTTATTATATTTATTTTCATATACCCTAATACCGGTGAGTGTATGCGTACAAAGCGTCGGGAACTCAAAGCGTGGAACGTCACGGCCTGTGTGTGTGTTGAGCGGTGAACAGCATGGATGAAGAAAATAGTTGCGTTCGAGATGCACTATACTAGCCTGCCACCGGCTGGCGAGAGCTGCCCCTTGCGTAAAGAGGCGGCCGTCAAGTCGGACACTTATAGGTTTACGTAGTGTGCTGAATCAACGTCATTATGGCAGACCACGCAATTTTTTTCCTTGATCGTAGCAGAAGAGCTGAATGTGATTGAAATTTTCTTAATTAATGTTTTGTTTGATTATCAGATATTTGATTACCTACAGGAACTTTTTAACGAAAAAACACGGCTGTGTGGAAATACTTGAAGATTTCCACACAGAAAAAATCTGATGTTGATCAAACGACCATCATATGTAAATGTTGTCATCTAGTCATGCATGGAAAAAAAAAATACCGTGACATCGATATAATTTAGAAAAATACCGTGATATACATTTTTGGTCATACCGCCCAGCTCTACTTACCGTTGCATCCGTGTTGAATAAAAGTATTAATTTCTTTAAAAAATAAATCTTACATCCCAAACTTTTGAACTGTATGTAGTCAGACCTTCACAGATACTGTACACAAGCTGTTTTGTTTGGAAAAACTAGTTGATTATTGACTTGAGCTCAATTCTGTAAACATTTAACCAGCATCGTGGTTTGGTTAGCCTGTCACTGTGCTTTGGGGGCTTTCCACTGATTTTCGTTACATGTGGTTATGATGAAGTTGTTGTTTAGTTTACAGTTTATAAACCAGTTTGGCGAGGCATGTACCAAAAGGTTTTCACCTAGGTGGTGATCGACCAATAGCTTGTGGAATGGGCTGAAAGATTTAGATTATTACAGTGTTGAGAAATATGTTTTGAGTTTGATTGCAAACATGTTTGTGTTTGAAAGTGAGGTTAGTGTGGAATGTTTATTTGTACTAAATATGCAGTGTTTATTTTCTCAGGTGGCTGCTGTGGCTCTGATGAGAAGAGCTATACAGTGGGCGGCTGGGCCTGGGCATGGTGGCTTATCACCGACATACAGAAGTAAGAATGTGGCATTCATCACATGCACTCTGCTATTGTATTTACTGGCTCCCAACATAAACAGATCATTCTCCCACTGACTGAATGACTTTATTCTCCATATATTTACACTTCCGTTTGCCTTAAGTGGGCGTTTTAGAGATGCGTCACAGCATGCTCATATTTGTCTGGCCAGACTATTTAAACTTGTGAATATTTCATATGTCTACTTTAGAGAAACTCCAGAGTGCACACACCTGTGCCTTTTGTTTTCTTCACAAAATATTAAAGATATTGATGGTAACTAAAATAACTTTGTTTACTGGAAAGGAAATAACATATCTGTTGAGCTCTTTTCCTTTCAGTGATATGGCGTTCAGCTTAGACAGCTTTCAGACGTTAAACGCAAACATTGTCTCATATATCAGTACCCCCCTGTTCACATGAGCTCACTTCATTAGGGCCCGAGTATCCAGGGCCAGTGTTTGGAAAAATAAACAGAATGAACAATTCTAGAGTGTTGACTGAAGTTTTAATGGTTACAAACGGAAGATCATTTAATGGTAAAGCATCTGCTTATAAATACATAGTTTATCCGAAAATTGTTATATTGTTGTTTTTAAATGATATATGCAGCTGAATTGTGAAATTTTTGCCATGAATATAGCCACTTTTGCTGACATGGTGTTAAATCATAAATAAATAAATATCATAAAAACTATTACGTTAAAATGATATAGTGCTGTACATTGTTAACGTCAGGTTATAGGAAATCATTCTTTGCTCAAGGTAGGAAGTAACCCTCATTATTCGGGTTACGTACACAGGGTTAACTTAAAAACAGCTGTTTAAAAACAGCTTGTCTCACTACTGCACATCAGGCTTATTTATTACTGACTAATTCATCCCGAATAGACATTTCTTGGACCATAACTGTAAACATAAAACTTTTTCAGATTTTCCTTCAAATGATGTTTCTCTTAAAGTGAGCTTTAAAAATATGATAATGTAAGGTTAATCAGAGTGTAAAAAGCCTATATGTGTCATTCGGTGAGAGCGCTGTGGGAACGCAGTACTTGTAGCTGTTTGAATATTTGCCATAAGTCATTTGTATGAAATAAGAGAAATGTTTATCATTCTGAAGCATGTGATTTATTTCCATTCCTTTTTTCCTTCTTTAATCATTACTGAGATAGTTATGCATGTGCAATCTATAATAACCAGCCTGCCTTTTCTCTGATGTTCTTCTCCTGTACATTTCTTTAAGTGTTTGCTGAGCTAACCTGCTTTTAAGCGCTGGACTCACCCGTGTGTGTCTAAGCATCTGAACTTTCTCTGGTATCTCACTGCTGGGGATCGCAAGATTATTATGCTAAATCAGCTCTGTGGAAATACAGATCAGTAGATTTCTATTACATGTCTTACCGCACAGCGGAAGGATTTAGTTCTTGAGAGTAACTTCCCTATTCACCACTATCATACATTAAAATTGCTAACAGAATACATAGGGAGATGCAATGATAAGATAATATATGGGGAAATTCTATGTCAACCTAGAGAAACCGTTGGAAGGTTTATTGGGAAGTTCACCAACATTAAATTTGGTTTACCAAAACCGACCCGCCTACCATCCTTTGACAGGAAGTTGGTTGTTTATCAGAGAGTCATGTTACAACACATGGATGTGTGGAAAAGGTCTATTGCAGAAATGCAGCTATTAGTTTTAATTGTTACAGCTACAAATGAAAAGGGTGAATTTCATCTTTTAATAGGAAGATAAAAGAGCTGAACTTTCAGCAACTTCTAGACGGGGTGACATGTCAAAAAGAACTCTAAATAGGGTTTGTGTTGTAAACAGTGGTTGCTACAGTTGTTCAGCTGAGTGCATGGCTTAGGAAGAAAGCAAAGCTGGGTGGGCTATCTCTTACCATCCCCCCTTCCTTGGTAAAGCATGTAGTAATCTAGTTTGCTGGCAGCTCTAAAAGCTATATTGATCTAATTTTAAAAGATTGAGAGAGCTGTAGGGCTTGCTGCAGCACAAGGGCTGAATTTTAACATTTTGTTGAAGATGTATGTTTCCATTAGGAAATACAGGTTCTTTTCAGTCCAATTAAAGAGCTACACTTTTTGAAAGAGGGAAAAATAATTATTTTGATGTGTACAGAGAAGGAGCGTATATGAGCAGTCCATAATCACTGCTCCAAACAACGATAATGGTAGATGGTGCATAATTAACGTTGTAGATATAAGCTCAATCCTAGACTATGGTCTCTTGATTGTGAACTATCCTATGTTAAATAGGTTTGGGCTATGTTGGGCTTGAGCTATATTGGCCTAACCATCCACTAGAAATAGTATGCCATCTGGGACCCTGTTTCCATTCAGTAAGTCAGTTAGCTTGTACTGAACAGCAGGTCTCAGACGGTGTGATGCAGTGACAGCTTCAGTGATTATACTTGGATCTTTATCGTATTGTTTATTTTTAGGGCCAGGATTTTAACGCGTTAATTTAGATTAATTAATTAAACAAAAATAATGCGTACAATTTTTTTTTTAATCGCACTTATTTTTGCACCGGGGAACGTTTCTCACTGGATGAGTTTCGGCGGACCGATTATACTGGAGCACTAACTAGCGTTTCTAATGTTCTGAATGTACTTCAGAACTAGGGATGCACCGATCCAGATCGGCCGATATGTCTGCGCGTTTTGTCAGTAAAGCCAGTAATTCGCTGCGCAAATCCACGCTGATGAACATGGTTTTTCGCAGCTCATCAGTGAACAACGGCTGTGTGTAGTACAGTATATACGGCTCAATGTGAAATCACACACGGCACAATATTGGTCTGTTAGACTTGTATGAACAAAAATAAACTATATTTTGTTGCTTAAGCTTATGTATTCAGTCATTATTCAATGGTATACTAAAAATCTATATGAAAAAACTTACTTCTCACTGTTCTCAGGTCAAATATTTATATGTGATTTAAAATTAGATTAATTTCGATTAATTAAATACAAAGCCTCTAATTAATTAGAAATATTTTTTTAATCGAGTCCCGGCCCTATTTATTTTATGTATCATTAGACATTTGCAATGATTATAGTCATGCTAATTGGCAAATGTCAGAGTCAGTTTTTTCTTTTACCATTCATGTCTATTGTATTAGCTGTGTTCTGCATGAATTAAAGCCCTGTAGTGTGTGAGATATGCAATCGTTCAGTGGTCCTCAACCAGACTTGACTTAACATTATTTTAATTAATTTATTAAAGCAATCTAACTTAAAATGCTTGATATAATAATACCTACAGTCTAGATTTAAATTGAATCCGCCCTCAACAGCTTGCTCTATTATGTTCTTGAAACACCATAAAATGAATTATGGTTAATTTACCTGTATTGACACACCCCAAGTTAGTTAATAATTGATTGTATTTGGGGCTTAATAATTGAATAAATGTAATAAGTTTCTATGTGAAATTATTAACTTATTATTAATAATTTTAAGAGTAAGTTAATCATTTATTACATTTAATATAATAGGGACAATAAGGGACATTTTAAGTTAAAATGGTTGAGAACCGCTGGTTTAGAGTATGATAGAGTATGTTTTTTGTTGTGAACATTCACAAAGTCAGAAAGTGTGTGAAGCCTATGCTGCGTCCGAAATAGCATACTGCTTAAGTAGGTACTACATTTAAAATTGAACGTACTACCCGACCGTTAAGACAGTACGTTCTATATAGTATGAATGGGGGTAGTATGAATGGAATTCAGATGTACTACATCCGCCATATTGAGGCTGTCACGTGTCACGCGTCGTCACAACGGCGCGACAATTTAAACTTTCAATATTATTTAGATTGTGTTGAACAAGTGAAATTGAATCACAATAAACAAACAACGTTTTCTTTCTGAGGTTCTTACACTTAAAATGAGCCGCGTCTCCACTTTCCGCCGTTTTTCAAATATGATGCCTCCTCTCCCGGAGCCTCATGGGATAGGAAAGTGTCCATGGTATGCCTACTATAGAATTCGGCCGGAAGCAGTAGGTCATCCAGGTACTTCTCGACTACTGAATTTCGAATACTTTGAATTGGGACATACTAATCGCCTCCCATACTGTTTTTCGCGTACTATATAGTAGGGAAGTAAGCGATTTCGGACGCAGCAGCAGTGTTTTAATAGCTGTTTGGATTTGAAATGAATTCCAGCATTAATGTAGTTACAGTTGTCATCTTGGTTTAAATTTGTAGCCTGCATAAAGAATAAGTTGTGATGCACATTCTGTTAAAATTATAGTAAAATCTATTTTAAAAATGTAAAACTGATAATTCTTTGGTGCAGACTTTTGTCCAAATCCACCTGTAGCATAAACATCTTATCAGAAATGGAAACTGCTTTGTCATGGGGTGATCTAATAGTGTGAAGTGCCAGCAGGAAGATGCAAAAGCAAAGCTTAGTGGTTAGACTAGATAAGACATCCATTCAGAGTCAGTCATGAGATTTAAAAAATGACATGATATGAAAGGTTTCTCCATATGCAGCAGACAGCGGATGCTCTCTGATGGTCTGGATTCAACTTCAATCAACACCAGCGCCCATCCTCCCTAACCTTGAACCCTGACCTCAGTCCTTCCCTTTCACATATGTTAACACACTGATGATATTGTGCTGTCCTGCCTCCCCTCCCTCCTCACCCTCTCTCCCCCTCCCCTCCACCCCCCCATCTCCCCCACATAGACTCTCTCTGGAGATAATGACCATCCTCTGTCGCTGTGAGAATATCGAAACTTCGGAGGGTGTCCCCTTGGATGTGACAGGGGTCGCTCAGGTAATCACACTGATTGAAACAAGCCAAGCTAATGAGAAAGTGAGAACGAATTCAAGCGCTCAGGATGTCAAGGGTGGTGGCCTGGTTCCATTTCTTAAGTTACACACATACACATGCTTTCTTCCACGCTCTTGTGTTGGTCTTCCTCTGCAGTGAAGGAGAGCCAGTCATCTCTCACTATCCTTGTCTGGAGTTTGGCTAGGCAGCGCTCATGGCTCATGTAACTAATGTCTCACGTCAGCCTGTTTTGACTGTTGGGTCTGTAATGGATGATGTACGAATCAGATGGGCTTTCCAGAATATAGTGGGCTGGGAAATAAATGGTCTGGGAATCTGAAACCAGAGAACGCCATTACAGCCCACGGTCAAAACACTTGATTTGTGCCGACCAAGCGGTTGTGTCTTCGTTGTTTCACCCTACAGATTCATTTTGTGTTGTTTACCTTCACATCTTTCTTTAATCCCACCTTCTTTCCTGTTTTCACGCCGCTTGACATTCTTCCCGTAGATCATAGCCAACTTTTTTGGTTTGTTTCCCTTTTTTTGCGTTTTCCACAGGATAACCCTTGAGATTATGACCCTGCAACCCAAGTGTGAGGATGTAGAGACAGCGGAGGGGGTAGCTATTACTGTCACAGGTGTGGCACAGGTAAACCACCTTACCTCACCTAACCTCAGCTCCAAATGCCACTTTCAGGTTTGCCAGACTGGTTTCAGAGCCTGCACACCTTTTATCATGCTTTTTCCTCCCATTTCCTTCCCTCTTTTTCTGCTCCCTAAATTTGACCCCGTCCCCCAACCCCACCCTCAGGGATTAACAGTGCCAATCTTAGTATGTTTACTAGACTGAAGGTCACTGGTTTGTGCTTGACATGATGAACCATTGTTCAGTCGATCAAAAATTATTGTGGGAACTTACTGAATGCTAATTTACTGGTAATTTGGGGGAAAGCTTTTTTTCTGTTAAAACAAGTGGCTCTGTTCCAAAACCCAGTGAGATGTCTTGTTGTGTGCTGTTTTCTAAAGGCAGAACCCTTGAACGTAAGTTACTTTAATCACTAGACGCAAGCCAGCATTTTGTATGTCCGCAAACTATGAATTATAGAACTATATCTGGTTTCGACTGTGCTTGTTGTGAACGGGCCTTAACTATAGTCAACTATGTGACTTGTTATTATTATAATTCAGAATTTTTATGAAATATCTACATTTTATAGCTGCAGTCACTGCCATTCAAGAGTTTTCTCATTACATTACAATGGTCAGGTGGTAAAAGTTGTAAAAAAAAAAGTTTACAGATTGTAATTGCATGGATGTGAAGGCATTTTAAGGCTAAAATTCAAAATCACTGTAATAAATACTGTAATTAATGCTACTCATATTTTGATTGCATCTATGATTCCTTGTAATGCCACAAACTAGGTTTTAGAACAGAACCAATATGTTGCCACATTCTGTGACCTTCATGTCGTTGAAGTGTAGATGTTACAGATGTTTTTAATCATTTTCTTTCTAAGAGCTTTTGTCAAAAGACAAAAGGAATCTGTATTCAATTATATGCTGATTAGTTTCCTCCTCTGATTTCTTTACCTTAACAGTTTTTTTTTTAGATTGCTCTTTGTTGTCAGCGTGCCAAAACTTGCAGTGTGTAACTGAACCCACATGATTACTCTAATGAAGCTTTCTCTGCTCTTTTAAAAACTCAACTTCACGAGGACATTTTGCATTACCAGTATTGCACAATCTTTAATCTCAGTTCTCAAAGTCTGGTTCTTTTGTTCAAGCGTTATTTTCTCTCTGTGAATACAATGAGAGCATTATAACCAAAGAGGCGGTTCAAAACCATTACATGGCATTTATCTGTGGTAGTCACATGTGACTGGATAAGTAACTTAGTCAAGACATTCCACAATTCAAGTCTCCATAGAGTTTTAGCTCAAGGTCTCTCCATAGAGAGACTGTATGATTACATTTGTCTTTTGGATCAAAACAGTGAATGTTATCCTTTAGGAATGAGTCTGTAATACGCTACTTTGCCCTGCATGTTATACCTAGGGATCAATTTGGACATCATTATATTTTGCCAGCAATACTATGTGTGCTGACACTTCAAAATGTACTACATAATGATTTAAAACAGTGAACTTTATTTAAATTGCAAATTCTGTAGTTCAATTGGGACATCAACATCAAAAAGTACTAAATAATAAAATAATGAAGAAAAAATCAAGATGCACATCATCATACACATTAGATTACATCTAATATCCCTATTTTTTTAAATGCTTGTTCACCAACAAACAAATATACAGATTATACTAGCACTGTGGGTTTGGATTGTTGTTGTTTTTTTCTTTGAATTATGTTTTTGTTTTTTAACAATCTGGAAAGCTTCAAAAAGAGAAAGTTTTTTTTTTTTTTTAAGTCCTAGAACACCTTTTCAGTCATGCCCTACTTTCATTTTGACTTTGTTGCTTGAGTGCACGATTGCTGTGGTTTACCATGAGCGCAACATGTGAATTGTTCTTTTTGTTTTAGTTGGCAGGAAAATGTTGTCACCAATGCACGCGGCCTTCATTTGAGTGCTTGTTAAAGCATGGCTCCCCATGTCGGCTGTAAATGCTGCAACATTCCATTGTTATTGAGATTTTTAATTTACATGTCTGTCCTGAATGAATGCTGATTCTGAAATAACTCCATTAATAATTAAACGCTGTAATATTGATCTTTTACGCTGGCCTGGTAATACTGTTCATTCCAAAGTATTCAGCTGAAAAATTTGTCTGTTCGGACCAATTTCAGAAAAGCAGAAATGCCCTGGTTTTGTGTAACAACAGCAACTTGGGGCATGTAACCAAAAGTACAAATGTTATTGGTTGGCCAGATGTCTGTGTTAAGCAATCAAAAAGATGCATGGAAATATTCAAATGATTATTGGAATCAATACTAATATTGAGTATTAATTGTGCGTGCTTAGAAATACTGAAATGTAATCTGAGAATATGGTTCCAGACCTGGAACATTTATCTAGAGCATCAGCCATACTAGACAAACCATCACCAGATGCCATTCACAGCGCTTGACTGCTGCAATATGGAGTCATTTGAGATTTGTTTACTGCTAATGTTTTCCCCCCACCCATATTTGTGACATCTTGCTGCTGTGTATTGAGTTGCTTGTAATATACCACATCTTTTACTGTTTGATGACTGCTCGACTATGGGGAGGATGCACAAAGACCCTCTTGCAAGAGTTTACCTTTGAAACTGCACTGAAATCAGCTTTGGTCATGATCTCATACTGCTGAAAATAACCAGGCCACAAGCAGATTTTTTTTCAGCTCAAAAAAAAATTGTTTACATGAGAAGCTGGTTGTAGTTCAGTAGAGAGGGGCCAGAACATTAAACCTACAAAAACTCACCTCTCTCTGTCTGATGCATGATTTCATTCTCCTTTCCTTTTCACAGCCATGGAAAGAGACTGTTTTAAAACGTGTCTCATAGACTCATAACTGATGAAGGGGTGGAAAATCCAGGCATTGGGTTTGCACATTGGTTGCATTAGAAATGTCTTGCGGTTATTCCTGACATTATTTTGTTAAATTTTTGTTTTAATACTTTATTTTGCATGCAGACATAAACAATTTAGACTCATTTTTGGAGTTTATTCTCCCATTAGGTTTTTTTTCACCACCCTTTACACTACTTGTAAATTCCATTAAAGGGATAGTTCAACCAAAAATTACAATTTTGTTATTAAATTCTCGCCCTTGTGTTGTTCCTAAACCTCTAAGACGTTTGATTCTCATGCATGACACTCTTGTGAAGGTGAATTGAAGACTGACACAGAAGAGAAGAAATTGTTAAATTAAGTCATTATTTTTGTTTTCTTTATGCACAAAAACTATTCTTCATAAAATTAAAGTTGTTCCATTGATGTCACATGGGTTGTTTTGCTAACTTTCTGGGCCTTGAACATGTTTTTTTTTGCATTGCTGTCTAAGCAGGGTTAGAAAGATTTTGAATTTGATCATAAATGTCTTAATTTGTGTTCTGAAGAAGAACAAAGGTTTTGGAACAACATGAGGGTAATTAATGACAATTTTCATTTATAGTGTCCCTTTAATTCATTCTAGGGCTGGGTTTTACAGATAATATTTATTTTTTAATAATTGTATGTATGTCTCAATTTTTATTTTTATATTTAGTCACTCTGACTTGTACTCTACATTTAAAAACACAATGAACAAATAGTTACAAAAAGTCACAGCAATATTTACAATATTTTTTTCTTTAATTTTTCAGTATGTAAAACCCAGCCCTTCACTCTGCTTGAAGACATTTGATCTCTTAAAATATTTTATTTCATATTTATATATATAACATTCTTTTACTCACGGATTTGCTATTTCTTTTTTCATGTAAATTCCACATTGCATAAAATCTGACTGGAGCATGTGCCACATTCAACCACAACCTTAGTTATTACATAACATTATATAATACCAGCAGATTTAATTGTGCTTAATGTATGTACATGTTAAAAATGCATTTAGATGTGACAAAACGGCAGGTGTTGATCCAATATATAAGATGCTAGAAGATTCTGAGAGTGTCTCTAAAATATTTTTGCTGCGTTATAACAATTCATAAACATAAATGTGTACAGTAACAGAACTGCAGACTGCCTACTGTCTGAGTGCATTGTATCGAGCTCCAGGTGTCAATGGCATGTTGTGATCCAGTGCAGTCAGTATTGGACCATGATTATATGTTCTGCTACCAGGTGAAGGTCATGACTGACAATGAGCTGCTGGGTTATGCCTGTGAACAGTTCTTGGGCAAGTCCGTGGCAGAGATTAAAAGTGTCATTCTGCAGACGCTGGAAGGTCACCTGCGCTCTATTCTGGGTGAGTGACGCCGGACACTTGTGTCTAACCTTCACTGTGAAGAGTTAAGATAGTGTGGACTGTTAGTGTTTGAATTTCTTGAGAGTTGAGCAACTTGACCAGCGGCCACTCTTTTAACATCTCAAAATTTGGGACATTATGTGGTTAAAAGTTTCCTCTTCTTTCACAATGAATTAAAAAATGTATATATAATTTTTAGGGCTGTAACGATACACCAAACTCACGATTCGGTTCGTATCACGATTTTTGACCCACGATTCGGTTCGTATCGCAAAAAAAAAAAAAAGATTTTTAAAACAATATTTTTTTATTATAAAACATTCTTCTAACAAATTTCTATAAACTGAACAAATAACTGCTGGGTTGTTTTCTGTGCTGCAGCTAAATTGATTTCTGGATGGTGGCGAAGGATATGCATCTGCTTGTTGGT
>JAUCMU010000097.1:14600901-14611986 GCA_032275025.1 Enteromius treurensis | reverse complement strand
TGTGTGTGTGTGTGTGTGTGTGTGTGTGTGTGTATATATATATATATATATATATATATATATATATATATATATATGTATATATATATATGTATACATATGCTAGGACATAGATGGTTAATTCTTAACTTGGAGTGCATGGCAATGAACAGAAAGCCATAAGGTCATAGAAAGAGTGGAATTTACTGCATTTCAATGGGTCAGGAATGTAGACCTATGTGCTTAGGGCAGATGGGCAGATGAAGGGAACAGACAAGAGATTAGTGGGTTTGCTAGTGCGTTTCAAGTTTAGGCTCGTCTGTCAAAATAGGATTTTAATTGTTTTCCTTGTCCTGTTAACGTTCGGCAATCGCAGTTGACACATACTTACTGTGCGCATTAGACCGGTAGGTGACGACATACGCACGTCGCTTGTGTTTTACCAGAATTTAACAAACGAAGAAGAGGGCTTCCGGTAAAATGGCGAACGAAGGGTGATTGTTTTGTTGAGTACTAGTAAATGTCAAGATTTATTTAAAGCGCACGGCTTTTTTCTCGCCGAAAGAAAGTGTAAATATTTATACACAATTTCCGTTCCCTTCGAAGCCTCGGCTTTTTGCAAGATCGACGTCGTTTTGCCAGATTATATACCGCGGACTATTTTTTGTCATATCAGCCGAGCATCTCAAAAGGAAACTGCAGTCCTTGTCATGTCATTGTCACTGTAGATTGTATGATGAGGTTTTCAGCGCGTATGTCAAAACCGCATAACGATGACTCAAGATAAAATAACCTCACTGTTTACTTATTGAATCAATGCTCGCTCACATTCCTGTTTGTGTGGGGCCAGTTAATCTATTTACAGTCTAATATGATTTGATTAAGAGACTACGCTTTATAATTATGGTGAGCTCAAATACACAATTAAATTTGCGCTAATAAATCTGATGAGTGCACCACACTATGTGTTTGCTCTATGGTGCAGCTATTGAGTCATTTTTTTAAATGGCAAAATGCGGGTGTTCCTCCGTTAGCCAACTGCCTTGTTGCTAAGAATGATTTAATGTGCGTTACTTTTATTTTATTCTGTGAAATTATTCTGTATAGCCTATGCACTGGTTTACTGTAATGTTTACTCCGTATTTGGAGGATTTTCTTCCTTTCCAAACCACGTGGAAACAAACAGACATTGGACAGACTTTAATGTTAGTATATACTTCCTAAGTAAGTGAGAATATGTAATAAACTTGTTTAAGGAAATGTTTTCTTTTCTTTTCAAATCGGAAAGTGCTTGTTTGGTTGATTTTCTAGCAGGAAATTTCAGCCACATCCACAGTTTCCTTGCAGACACTGACCCGTCGAGATAGATCTGCTGTTTAATAAATTGTGCTCCTCCTTAATAAGCTTATGGTGATGTTTTTCCATTAAGTTATGATAGCCCTAAACGTGGTTTAAATCAATGTATAAACTAATACAAACTTTATCTCCTAGATAGTAAATGAAACGATAAACCAGAAGAGAATAATCTCAAAAGCGGTATGATTAGAGAATGATAAAGCATGATTATCTCTGCAGTCACAGCAACCCGAAATGCGAAGCAAGGGGCAGACGTTAGATAAGGCTCGTGATGAATTTACGAGTGTTTTTGCAAGAATACAGAAGGACACGACGCTGCTAGAAGATAATTTAGATGTGGAGTTAAAATATGCCATAGTCAGATTCACGTGTGTGATTGGTTAAATGAGAAAAACGCCTTTAAAGCTGCCTTTTGCAGAAATCATTATATTTGGACTAATGCTAACTGCGGAGGATTTGTATATGTGATATTTACATTTGTGCGCGAATGCATTTCGTTTCCCCCCTACGTTCTTTCATATTGAATTCAATTTTGTACATATAAATAAAGAAAATGTCTGGACCGCAGCCATTGTCTGTGACGCGAGCGCTGGAGCGCATGCGCCGGAAGTTGCTGCCGCAGACAGCAACACTGATTCGGCAACGCAGAGCAACAACACTAGGAAAAAAAAATCAAAACACAGTATCCAAATAATACTAATCCAGTACGATGTTCTGAACAATGTATAATACCATGATCCACGGAGAGTAAGTATATGATTTGAATGATACTACCGTACTCACTGTGTGCACGATTGCTTAGAAGCAACAAAGGAGTCAGCTCTCTATTTCATTTAGTGTGGAAGAGATGGCTACTTATTTACCTGGCCTTCTACTTTAGGCAAAAACAGAAGATCGACATCAGTGCTTCTAAAACAATAGTTAAATTCTCCGAAAATCCGCTTGTGTGAGTTGCTCTAGCACAGGCAATGCATTTATTTGAGTGGTGTTTTCTGGTTACTTTATGCTCACTTCCAATGAATGAATGGATATTTAGCAGTTTCATTATATTTAAGAGATTCGATTTCCCTGCGTATTGCATGCAATGTTTGTTTTTTTGGCAAATGTTAAATATTTCTATAGCAAAGACTGCGTTTTAGGGATACTTGGTGTTGTTGCAGGGCCTTTTGGAGGGCAGACTGCAGACTTCGCATTTGATCCTCTCGACGAAAAAAAACATATAAATTATGGCTGTGACCTTTGCTGAATATCAAAGGCGTTGTCTCGAAATGTCACCGGGGATTTCTCCGCCGAGAAGCAGTGCGGTATTTGAAGCTGGAGGTTTTGACAGCCGGCAGCAGATTGGCTGGTGGGTGGAAAGTTATAAAGTCGCATATCATTAGAGGGTTTATTATCGTTTGCGGAGAATTGACTGCGATCCACACACATGCACGAATTTTGGTAAACCACGCTTGGCCATTTGGGCAGCAATGTACAGTTGCTCTGTCATAAATCTCAGCTTTTGTCTAGCCAGATGGAGTCGTTATAAATCTTTTGAGTGCAAAGAAATCTCAGTTCACGTAACAACATTGGTCACCCATGCAGCAAGTATAGTCTTTGTTTCATTAGGATTAAAATGTATTTTGTTTTACCAATTGCACCTGCTTCATTAGAATGCTCGCCTTGAATAGTGCTTTCTCTAAATTAAAACCCCTTAAGCTTCTCAACGTGCACCGTCTACACCAATATGTTTATGAATTAATTACGCTATGTTTTAGACTCGTAGATAAGTGCTGTTTCAGATGAAAGGGGTCGGCAAGGTAACAAAGGGTTGACGTCATGCATCGCATCCGCCCGCATGACTTCCAACTCTGAATCCCGCCCCTGTTTAATTTCAAAAGGCGACGTGATTGGTTGAACGCGCTGCTAGACGCGTCCTAGCCTAACCGAGAGCCAATGGGAGGAAGGCTTCCGTGTTGATGTATTAAGAGTGGGCGGGGCTAGTTGGCGGAGAAACCAGAGCGATAGACGCTACTGCTCAATCTGGTGGAGGTGTCTGCGCGGCTGGCAGCGTTGAATTGGCCACTTTCTGTCGCGGTCCGGGGGATCTTTAACCATGCATTTCGGTCTTGTGGATTGGAGCTAAATGATTACGTCGAATGTCATCCGTAAATAACTGGATCCCGGGGTAAGATTAAAGCTCATGTGTATTAGTAGACTTGCCGTATTTTATTCTTGACCATATGTTGTGATCTCCGACCGTGTTGCGTGTTTTCATCAGAGGATTTCTTGCAGTCAGCAGACTCTTGGCAGCATTGAGTTTTTCCCATCTGTGAAACTGGCAAACAACATGAATCACTAGCATAAACATCCCTGCGTTGCTTGCACACTAGATTGTTATTGTAATGCAAAAGTTTAGCTTTAACATATTTTTAGGATGAGCTTTGTAAACATGGATGTGAAGAATACCTAACGTTAGACCATCTTCGGTTCTGGTTTGCGTTTTCTCGTTCTTTTCGTTCTTTTTTTTTTTCATGAATTCTTTTTAACCATTCTTAAAAGCGCAATTACCTAAGGCTAGAGAGTGTTTATTTGATTTACGGCTCCGAAATCTTGTGCTCACCCAGTCAAACCCGGAGCTTGACATTAGTTACCCACTGAGTGTGGTTTTATATCATTGCGCCGTCTTCTGTCTGCCCTACATTTTCCAAAGGCTGGATAATTAAATTTCAGACTCCTATTTCCAGAGAAACACGGTCTCCTATTCTCAGTACAATTATCGAGCGTGGTGAAGGATCATTTTGACATCTGGGTGTAACGTTTCTCTTCTTCTATGAGGAGCCATTATGTGATTTGGCTTTTTGAATGGATCACGGAGGCAGTGCTTTCAAATATGCATGCCTACTTTTACATAAAAGCATTTTCACTCCCTCATTTGTCCTGCAGTCACAAAATCAACTTTTTTTTTGGTCAGAGTAATTAGTCTTTATTTTAGTCTTCATCAGCCTGCATGCATAACATACAGAACATTTAGTGGCATGCATAGTTTATTGGTATTTTTTATTATTTTGTAAACATCTAGACTGAAAGAATTTATGTGGTAACCAACCTTTTTTTTTTTTGACACAAAGTACTTGATATTAGTTGTTTATAGGGCTGTTGTAACACAAAGTAATAACACAAACTTGGTTTACTACTGAATATTAGCACTGCTATGTTTACTTAAGGTCTCATATGACATAAACTATGATATATTTGATTCTGAAAAGAAAATCTAGTTGTCGAAGGTTGTACATAGATACTTGACACAAACCTTAGTGGCAATAAACTAATGTAAAATGATGAGTCCTTAACAACAAAATACACAAACTTGAAAATATATAGTTATATATATATATAGTGAATTTTTAATGTCATGTCGTTATCCATTGTGTATGTCAGCTCTGCTAATGGAATAACCATGTGGTTACGATGTTAAAATATCTCCAGGTGCTTGGTTTTGCTATGCATGGCAACCTGCTAATGCATTTGATAATTTACACATTCCTCTATGAGTGTGCATGGACAGCTTATGGCTGCATTCTCCTCTTTAAGTGGTTTATGTTTAATTGACATGCCTGTGCTAAGCAAGAGAGGGAAACAGTGTTTGACTTTAATGTTTACCGTTAATAGTAAGATAGAATCAGTCATTATAGAGGAAATGCCAAACGTGGTAACCTGTATTTTATGAATACCATAAATTTGTCTCATTCCAGAAAGAGACATGCCTTGCTGCTTTTGCAAGCTGGAGAGAGATAATTAACATTTCTGATTTGTGATTTATGTGGTCACTAAGTTGTATGTGAAGATTTAAGCATGAGGAATGTCACAATTTGCAATCATGTGAATATTTTTTTATTTATTTTTCCGTCTCTGGCTGTTGGTTCAAGTCCTTTGCCTGTGAGGCTCAGTGTCATGTTGTAAATACTGACACCATAATTGCTGTGAGAGACACAGACAATCTCGCGATTTTGAAGATCAGTTGAATGAGGTCCAAATGGACAGATTTCTCAACTGAAGGATGAGCAATCACAGCTTGTGAGTCAGCAGATGACAAATTACAGCGTAAGTGATGGAGAGGAACCCAAGTGGCTGCAGTCAAGAAGATGCAGATAAAGGGAACTTATGGGCTGCGTGTTAATCAGAACCTGAATGTGGTGATTTGTGAGTTCATTTTAAAGGACCGTTTCACTCACCGTCTTGTAAAGTGAAAAGCTATGAGTTTGTAATAAAGCAAATCCATTATTCGGGTGTTTTTAGCTTCAAAATGTATCTTCCAGTTAAAATTCCAGTCCTTTGCAAAATGTCATTTTTTTCCAATGAAACTTAAATTACTGCGGTTTTATTATTAACTTCAATTAAAATGAATAATTTTCAAACACACAGAAAGTTTCTGTTTCTGATCTTAAATAAAAACACAGAAATCCACTGTTAAAAATCAATTGCAAATGACTCTTTCAACCTTGTTCCTAATTATATAACATCCTTTATTTGACTTGCAAGAGATCCTGATCAAAGCTTGCTCATTCAGCCTGTGTGTGTTTGTGGTGTGCATGCTCATTTGCACAGCTGTTTTCCACTGCAAGTCAGTTGGAGAAAAATGCATGTACGCAGGTCTGTGTCTCATCTCTTTCCCCACCTATTGAGAGTGAGAGTTAAACACCCAGCTGTTAAACCAGGCCACACACACACTCTTTTTCAGTTCTCAACATCTTTAGTTACACTAGAGCCATAAAGCCTCACTGCCGTCTCTCTCCTGTGCCTGCCCTTTATATCGCTTCAAACCGACCAGATCTCTCTTTTCCTGCACCCTAAAGCAAGTAGCTGTGGCCTGACTCATAAAATCCCTTTGTATGAGGGTAAACTGCAGGTCTGAAGAGATCAGCTGAGAAAGAGACTCAGATAAGCCTGTTAGATGAGGAGCCTGATGTCATTGAGGCCAATTGGGCCGTATGCTTTTACCGGACAGGTTTATTTTGCCTTACAGGGCCTCAATGATTGGTACGTCAGTTTTCTGTTTTGTATACCACAGGACTCGGTTTGTTGTTTAACCAGTTGAGGGTAGATAAATCATAGCAGTCTGTGTGAAAGGCACTGGGTGGTTTGTGTATTTTTCCAAGCTGGCTTTTAAGTTTTAGTAAGTTTAAGTAACATTTCTATGAATTCTATGAGGACAAGGTAATAACTTCTACAATGTGTACTTGGCAAAAGAATAATCAATATGTGGAAAAATGGCGTAACTGCGCTCAGTTCGGCACTAAATTGTTTGCAGTTATGCCCGCAACAGTATTTGCAGGAAATTACGTGACTGATGAAGTTATGCTGGAACTGATAGCTTTGAACCATCCATATGCAAACCTCTTGAAATTTTTATGTGGCGATAGTGTCATGCATTTAAAAAGTGGTAATACATCTTAATACATCTTTTCGTTGTTCAATCAATGTGTTCTTAGTTTAACCATTTTTTCCTCACTTGCATAAAAGGAATTCTCTTTCATTTACAATATATAAGGTCGAAGGTTTGCTATCGATAAACACGTTTTGTAAGAGAAGTGGGTAATGAGCCTTATTTAAAGTTACTGAGAGTTACTAAATTTTATACAAGTAATTTATGTCAAGTAATTTATTTAGGCACAGCTGAAGCAGTATTTGCTCAACCAGGAAGATCAGATAGCATCAGAAAGTCATGAGGTGTGACACTGTTCAAACAAATATGCAGGACCATAATGTTTTTGTCTAGCGGCTTTAAACATAACTGCCAAACATAAAGTGTATTCCATGCCACACTGCATGATAAATTCTTCCATTATATATTTTGAGACAATATTCCCAGCATCTCAGATTGGGGGTTTTGTGTGTGTGTGTGTGTGTGTGTATATATATATATATATATATATACATTTCTGTATAATTATTATCATTATTTTTACTAACATCAGTCAAAATGCTTTAATTTGAAATAGTCCAATTAGATTAAAATAAATAAGAAAGAAAATAAAATAATAAATTACTTTTATTCCGTTTCACACAAATAAATACTACA
Organism: Enteromius treurensis; assembly: GCA_032275025.1. NCBI lineage: Eukaryota > Metazoa > Chordata > Actinopteri > Cypriniformes > Cyprinidae > Enteromius > Enteromius treurensis. Next base: position 14,604,590 of record JAUCMU010000097.1, on the reverse strand, counting down.
GTAATTAATAGACATAATCAAAAGCTTAATTTCAGTAGATCAGTAGTCACGCTATGCCACACTTTGACTCAGGGTTAAGCTCAGTATAATGTGCCAAATTGGCTAATCAAATATTGTTCTGTGTATCAGTGGTATGTTGAGTATAACTACAGATTTCCATGTCTTGTTCTCTAGAATAAAACAGGAAATTCTTAAATGTCAACTGCCGAAATATTCAGACCTGTTGTCTACATTGAGACACTACAGTCAAACACAGTCTGTTTTCCTTTTAGCATGGAAGCGAGTTACTATGGTACCTGTTAAAGGGAAGTGTATGCATGCATGTGCCCGAGTGATATGGCCAGTATAATGACACCTATTCAACAGCAGGGATTAGATCTGTATTTTGGTGTGTGTGTCTCACGCTGAAGAACAGGAACGTGTTTATCCCCCCTGTCTGTGCATCTGTCTGTAAGTTGAGCAGTAGGGCAGCAGTCATCTGCTCTTATCTGTTTACAGCTCTAGATAAGACCTCTGGAACGGGATATCTGACCCTCCCTTCTGTCTCTGCCCTGCTGCATAATGAGGGTTTGCTTGGCAAATTGCATATCTGTCCAGTGTAATCTGAAAAGATGCCATTAGCATGGCAGTGCTCTCATCTCCTGCTTGGGTGCCAGGACGGCCTGCTGTGTGTTGGCACCTCTGAGGTCATGCGATGCTGAGCTGTACTCGTGAAGAGATGAAAGTGTGATCTGCCTCCTACTGGACGGGGCAGAGGGCAGAATCATGTGACTAAGAAGTCAATATTGTACTGGGAAGTGCCTCAGATTGGAGTTTTAAAGTGCTAGAGTTTGTTTTTACCTTTCACCTGTGTTAAATGGAGTCCATGTAGTTGTTTATGAAACTGAATAGTTTTTAGCTTGCCTAGAATAGAGTGATATAGTGATGCTCAACTCTTTCTCTTTTCCCCAAACTTATTATAATTACAAATTATATTTCAAATTCATGCTTTCCACCATACATGTATGATGTGAAAAAGAAATTTAATAAGCGATAAAAAAATATAAAATATTATACATCAGAATGTTACATAATGTAAAAAAATATATATTATAGACTATTAATTATATAAATAATAGAAGAATAATTAAAAATCGTTTGATCTCTTCTGCAGTTTTTCTGCCGTCATTCATTTGTGGCTTCATCTTTTCTAGAAAGATGTTGAATGCCACAAGTCCTCTGGGTTTTCATTTTTTTGAGGCATTTGAATGCTTTGTTGACAGTCATTTTGACATGCTTGTTCATCTTCATCCTTCTTCGTTCCTTTGCCAATCAAGCTGATTTGCATGCACAAAGATAGCCACGCATCTTAATGTGTGAGAGACAGATTGACACAAATCTGGCATATTTTTGCAGTTGTTTTGGACAGGAGCTATAATTTCTGGTTTTCTGTTTTTGTCGGATTGCCGTTTTAATGTATTAAACTCTACAGAAAACACATGGACATATGTTTGTGTGTGTCCCATGCTCTTTTGTGTGTGTTATTGAGACTGAAATAATAAATTGTAGAGTCATAGTACATTGAGATGACAGGATGATGGGATAGCTGATTCCTCTTGGAACAGAGAACAATATGGCGAAACATCAAAAGGTTAATGTCAGGTTACGTGGAGCAGATTGAGTCAGCTGACAGTCAGAGATACAGAGGCGGGGAGGGGGTGTGTTGCGGATATTTGGCACGTCGGTTAAATTTTATCATGCCAGCTTCTGCTCTGCCGCTCATAAAAGCACTTTGATGAATGTTCTTTGCCACAGGCGAGCACTTACTGTCAGCTCTTGCCATTGGTTGCCTTTTTATCAGAGGCCGTCCCCATTGGCTGATAAAGTTCTACAGCCCCCTCAGGTCAACCTCAAGGCTGTCGCACCAGTCAGGCCAACATCTTTTCACAGAAATGATTTAAAGAGATTCAGAAAAGTGAGCTGAAATCTTAGGGTGTGCATTTATTGACTCTCTTGACTTTTGTATCTTTTTATCCTTCATAATGAAATCAGAAAATGGAGACTTTTCCATTTGTTTTAGTTATCTTTTGTTGTCTATTGTATGCTGGAGTTAATAAACTACAACAAATTACGGTACCTGACCTACATGGCGATGTGCTGTACAATTAATCAGTTCAGGTTTCTGCGACAAAGCATAAAAGTTCATGTGTGAGATTAATAGTTATCTTTATGAGTTTACTTCTTTTTTTACTTTTTTTTTTTTTTTGAAAACTCCGATCCAGATGCAGTGTTTATTAAGTCTTTTTTTAACTTTTTTTGGTAAAATGGAGCACGACATATCATAATATTGCTGTTTTATATCACTGTAATGGTTCTCTCTCTCTCCACAGTGACTTTAGGAACATAGCAAGCCATTCGTCTTTACAAATAGTTTTTTATAGGCTAGTTAGCGAAATGCTTGATATTAAATTCAAATGAAAGGGATATTTTCTTATTTAACTTTCTGTATAGAAACCAGAAGATAAGATTATTCATAAATGAGTGATAAGTCTGGCATCAGTACAAAAACATTTTCAAATTATGTAACATGTAAAAACAAAGTAAAGTGTGGGGAAAGTTCAAAACGTACTTTGTTTGCTTTCTTTATTTAAAAAAATGTTAGCTAATGGTTGCAACTTGCTATGAACCATTTAGTCATTTGATTTGCTAGTTCCATTTTGTTTGTTAATCCAGGCTGTGTTAATTTTTTGCCTATGATTTAGTATTGAAACCAAGGTACTATGGCGGCACTATTAATCATATCGCAGTCGCGATGTCAGCCTATGCGATTACATTACAGCAAATGTTGCGATTATATTAAATAAACATATGCATTCGTGCAAGTAACAAGACATTCATTCTTGAGTTCACACCAGACGCGAATGCAGCGTTAAGTGCGAGTGATTTACATGTTAAGTCAATGCAAAGACGCAATTAGACATCCTGAAGCGCGATTCACGCAAATTAAGCAGCGCGTTAAACACGGCAGTTTAACTGCACACATAAGCAGCGCGTATGCAGAGCATGATCAGCGTGCGCCGATTGTGTCCCATATTGGCAGCTTGTACTGCAGCCGGCTACAGACAAGCATCTTTCTGTCGTATTTTCCAGAGATCTTCTCCGAACACTGTGTGCCATGTGCTTTGATTTATGTCATTTCTTTGCACCTGCTACGTGCTTCTGCGCCGCCCCTGTGTGCTCTCATCCGTTAACATGGACGCCGAAATAAATGTGCGCTGCTGACGCGTGCAGTGTGAAACCGGCGTAAACTCAACATGTTCAAGCGTCTAACTACACGCGAATAGTGAGATATATTCGCCCAAGTCACCTCAGGTGTGAACGCACTTTTAGCAAAGAGGGATTTGAGAAAAAGATTGACACACTGGACAAGAGATACCAAGGAAATATACTAAGTATATGTTGCATCCTGCTAAAATGTTTTGGGACAACATGTACAAATATAAAAATGGGAATTAGTTTTATTTATCTGTACTTTTGACTTTTTCATTTTATTTTTATGTTAATTTAATGTAATTTAATTCAGTAATGTAAAGATGTTACTGTTATTTACTTTTGTACAATTTAGTTTTAATATGTTGTTGCTAGATTGCACTGTATACTGTATCTCAGTTGAGAAATACAGATTTCAGCATTATTAGTAATCTGTGTGT
>JAUCMU010000097.1:14561270-14595778 GCA_032275025.1 Enteromius treurensis | reverse complement strand
AGTTTAGTTTAATTCAAGTTCCCTGCCTCCGTGTCCTGCCTTCCGTGCCTAGCTCGCCGAGGAAGCGAGAGCGCGAGGTCTCCACGCGCCGACAGCGTGACACCCAGAAACATTTTAATGGAAAAAATGGAATTTGAAAATAAAAACGAATAAAGTGGATTTCATAGGGCCCTACATTCGCCATTGTTTCTGTTTGTTGGAGTATCTATTTCTTTAATTTCAGCCTTCTTTGGTTGCACTGAAATGTTTCCTTCTATATGAGGCTGATGTGATGAAAGCAGCTTTTAAATCCTAGCTGTGCCCTCAGCTTCTCAAGCCAGGACTGATCAGCCGTGGCCTGCCAGAGTCAGCCACTGTAATATTCATGATCTAATTATTCAGGGAGAGGTTAGTGTGCAGAACTGTAACGTGTGATTTAACCTCTTGTCAGGGGCTATAAAAGGAAGGCGGGTTAATCTTTCTGGCAACCGTCTCTCCACCCTTGGGAGCGTGCTTCAATTTCCCTCCCTATGCCCTGGAGGATGTGAAGAAAGAGAGTGAGAAACAGCATATTGCGCGCACACACACACACACACACACACACATATGCATGCAATTCACATTCAAGGTGCTGCTGACACTCAACATCTATTGCTTTTCTCTGGAGAAATAAAAATGAAGTGACCTTTGATTACTGGTGACAGCAGCTGCCAATCTGTCAGATACAGTCAGATACTCCCAAAATTGAACCAGTTCTCTCATCTGACATTGAACTTTAGTTCTGGCATATTTTCAGCAGCACTGACACTCAAAGTTAATGTAACATTGTTTTTATTAGGAAATATTCTTGTGTAAACAGCGTCCCAGAAGATAAAAGTTCACCAATATGAAAAACAAATCACTCCATCAAGGACACATTTGTCTAAGTTTGCCTTAATAATTCACAGGAAGAAGCCAGTTAATTAAAAGCATTCTTTGTATAGTAAAAATGTATTCTGTCTTTGAGTCTGAAGAACTGCTGTGATAATAAACAATAAAGAGCCTTGTTGTTGTTAGTTCTTAGCTCCTGATACCTAATGCATTAACTAGTGTTAATGTATAATTTAGTATAATTTACTAATGAGCAAAAGATTTTATAGGGAAAGTTAGTATATAATATTAGTAATATTAGTATTGAATAAATTGACAATTGCTTTAGAATTATTTATCATTGTTAGTTTGTTAACTAACGTTAACAAATGCAACCTTATTCTAAGGTCTTTTAAACAAGATGTTAAACCATTTTGTGGCAAGATGAAATCAATAAAGAGTCTTTTGTCAAAGTAATTTGTCTGGCGTAAATAGTACATTACCCAAACCCAAAACTTCTTCTTTCAGCAGGACAATGATCCTGAACACAAGGCCCAAATGAACAGTATAGTGGTTCAAGAAAAACAAGATTAATGTTGTTGTATAATGGCTCAATCAAAGTGCTGAGCTCAGCCCAGTTGAGAATTTATCTCTCAATAGTGTACAATCCGAACAAGAAAAATCTGTCTGAGAGACCGGCCTAGACTGCTGCAAAGCTTGAACAAACTGTACTGTTTAAAAATTTGGAGGCAGTATTGATTAAAAAAATATTAATACTTGAGTTTGGCATTCAAACTTAAGTGGGCATTGAACTAGCTAATTCAGTTTGCTGACATGTTTGAAGACAGGGTTAGGAAGTGAATCTAACAAATTTGCTAAGGTTAACAAAACCTGAAATGGCACCTTTAGGAGTTCGTATTTAGTAACGTGAGAGGTGGTTAAAATTAAAAAGTAGTTCTGCAATCCTGTATATGATTCACTGTGCAGTCAAAACAACAATTGTGCAAAATCTCCCTGTATGAAACAAGTTCTTTATTTTCGAATAATCCTCCGTTACACCATCATGGTTGTATTGATGTTTGTAAGTACTTATTGCAGGTTTGTGTAATCCAATACTTTTGTGAATGAATTGTTTTTGAAGGTTTTGGATGATCAGGCTGTTAAAACATGGTGGATATGCAGAGATTATGCTGTGAGAACCACAGGCTTGAACTCTGTAAACCCAACACCCATCACCACCCAGAGTCTAATCCATGCTAAAAACTGCGTCGCTGGATCTGTTCCTCCAGTGTGACGCTCGGCACAGCTCGTTCCATAATGAGACATTTAACTCTGGTTCATCATGGAGGCACCATTTGTGTTCGCTTCGCTCCCTGGTCTTTGTTTTTGCACGCTGTTTAATAGACAAACAACAGTTTGGATTTTAGAAGATTACTATTTAATTATACCTGGCCTCCATAGAAAATGACTCGAAACAAGTGTGCTCACACATGCATGAGCATCTGAAAATCACTGCTTTTGTTGGATGATTCACCAACCCACATGCCTTTGTTACCACCATTTTCGCAACAACAGACCCACACAAGCCAATGGCCTCTGCCTCCGCATGAAACCCTTCCTGATCTGATTTTGGACCTGTAGCCTGTTCTTCTGAGAATCATAGTCATCTAGGATCAGCACTCCTGCTGAGCACGTCCAACCCTGTTACTGTGTGATCAGAGCCAAACTGACCCCGTCTTATGAAATGCAATCTGACTGGGGGGAGGAACTTTGCCCACCGCTGGTGGTGTGTCTATCTGATACGCTGCTGTTTTCTGCATGCCTGGCTCACCACTATATCACTCCCATCACATACCGAGAGTTATGGTGTCTGAAAGCAGCCGGGTTAGTCGCTGGGTGGGCTTATGGTGTAGGAGCAGCAGGAATGTTACACTTCCAGGTCGTATCGTGGGTCATAACCCCTAGAGACATTTGGTGGCTTGTGAGTTTTGGTTAAGTTGAAGGAGGTTTGTAATACCTTGAGAAAGCTACTTGTTTGTCTAAATGGCAGTTGCTTGGCTGGTGCAGGACCCCCAGGAAGTATGCCATTTAAAATTTGCTATCTTTGCTCGAGGCAGGTTGGGTATGGGTCCTGTTTTTTGAGTCAGTCACCTTTTTTATTATTAAAAAACAAAAACAACTCCACTTTATTAAATGAATGCATTAAGTTGATTTAAAAATGACGATAAGGACATTTATAATGTTAAAAAATATTTCTGTTTTGAATAAAATGCTATTCCTTTTAACTTTATGTTTCTCAAATAATTCTGAAATAAAACATAAAAAATGGTTAATAATTACAAATATAAAACTGATAAAAATATGAAATGGTTGTTGAGCATCAAATCAGCACATTAGAATGATATCTGAGTAGGGTTGGGTACCGAAACCTAAGTAACCGGTATGTACCGAACCGAATCAAAACGCGGATTTCCGTGTCTCATTTCGGTGCCGTGCCTGAACGACAAACCCAATACATCTATGGTGGCAAATCTATGGCATTAATAAGCGAGCGCACCACTGATGCTGGCGAGAGGAAAACAGGTCTACATGCGAAGAAACGCGAGCCTGTGAGCTCATTTCAAACCCTCGCGTGCGGATGATGTCATCTGTGCGCGATTATTCTTGCGCTCGACCTGCTCGCGCGATTTTTATTTTTGTCAGTCGTGTCAGTATTGGATGCCTGTCATAAGATGATTCATTCACTTGACTTGAGACATGGCATTGAATCATATGTTAGTTATTGTTTCATAAGCTTATTTTATTTATTCATTAATGATTTCGTCTTTATTTAATCTTATTTAATGTAATTGTTTATAGAGTAAATCTTTTTCAGATACTTTATTAATAGACTTATAAAACCTTACATGCAATTTCATGATAAATCATTCAAGTAAACAGTTGTTCAGTTTCATATTTATTTGTGTATTAAAATTAATAGTTCTGTATCCTTCTGTGTTGTTTTTATTTTTTCTGTTTGGAGGATAACTGAGCTTTTAAATCTCCTTTGTAATAGATATGATTATTAATCAAGAAAAAGGCATTCACAGCTGCATTTATAAACTGCTTACTAATGACTATTAATTTTGGAACAATGCTTTATAAAGGATGAACCGACTGTTCAGGGTTATGTGCAGTTATTATAAAGTGTTACCATTTTTATTTTATAAGTATAGATTCAGGCACCCTTTAGTGACCGGAACCATTTTAAAAGTAACGATTTGGCACCGGTATCGAAAAAACCCTAAACGATACCCAACCCTATTTCGGAGGGATCGTGTGACATTTTACAGAAACAAAAATGTTATTTTAAATTTGTATAATATTTTACAATAGATTTTTTTTTTCTGCATTTCTGATCAAATAAATGCTGACCAGGAGACTGCTTTTAGTAGCCTAAAAAAAAAACTTGCCAGCCACAATGTTTCAAACTGTAAATGTGACTGTAAAATACAGCAGAAAGTGAAAGTCTGTTAATATTTTTTTACCACACTATAGTAAAACTGTACATACAACATGCTTATATATTGTTACTTTTGAATGCCAGTCAGCGGAGATGCTTTTAGTAGGCAGACGGTGTATCTAACTGCCATGCTAATCAGCCACACTTTGACCTCGTGCTTAAGTGTGATTTATGGTTAATGGGTCTCAGGGTATGCACAGAGATCTGTGTTTGTGCTCGCAGCAGAGCAAATGTGTTTCTGCACGCTTCACATTATACTATGGCTTTCTTATTAATGGGCAGCCTTGCTCTTATCAGTGTGCACTGAAGCATTGCACTGAATCATATTGTAGCATCACGCAGTATATTATATGACACACAAGGATGTACAACACAGTGTAGTAATTTAATGATTGGAACAAACACACAGATACATAGTGAAAAGTCGAATCAGTGTATTTGGGGGCAGAAAGCAGTCATGGAGCTGAGTGGAGATGAGGATGAATCACTAGCTCTGTCTGATTATTGTGAACCACTACAGAGCACTTCACAATCACTGAGGCCGTATTTATCAAAGACGTCTCTGTATGAGGCGCAAGATTCACAGCTCACATGATTCATGAGCCCTGAGTGCAGAATTCTCTGGATAATTAGATGGAATCTGGAAAAAAAAATCAGGCTGTAAAAAAACATAATATTACTTTAATGGCTGTGCTAAGATTAGTTACTTCATAAAACCAGCTATATTAAATTAAACCCATAAAGTGAGCCAAGATCATGGTCCCAGGGTCAAATTCAGAAGGTCAAACTGAATGATTCTCTTGCTTAACTTAAAATTTACCTTATTTAATGTAATTTAAAGGAAAATATTGTAATGATACAATTTACTTTTATTTTAAACTAACTATATTCTTTTGAACCATCACAGAATACTAAAAAAAAGTATGGTTTCCACAAAAAAATATTAAGCAGCACAGCAGTTTTTAATATTGATAATATGCACCAAATTAGCATATTAGAATAATTTCTGAAGTATCATGTGGCACTGAACACTGCTGATAATTCAGCTTTACCATCACAATAATAAATTACACTTTTTAAATTATATTAAAATATAAAACACAAATCAAAGCAGAATATTGTTTCAAAAACATAAAAAAAATCTTCCCACCCCAAATAGCTCACCAATGGTTGATTGATTTTGTTATGGTTGTTATGGAAATCGCCCATTACCAATTCAGCCCGAGTTTGAATGAATTTTGTAAATCCTTATATGGCAATCAATCACAAATGACTGGAAAGGTCATGGAAAACTCATAGGAATTCATCAGTGATAAAGTGTTTTGAATTTGAAGGTTCACACACGGGGCACAGTTCTTGTAAGCTGACAGAATTTGATACTGGAGAAAGACTGGAATCATTACTTCTATTTTTTTATTATGGACTGGATGCTGAAGTAGCTGTACTGTTCCCTAAAGTAACATACGGGGCAGATTTTGAACTTTGTGGTGAGCTGGCGTTGAGCGCCAGGGTGCTGATGAAGTTGATTAGCAGCAGCCAAAAGGCTTGGTTCACTCTCGCTCACTCATTGTTAGCGACATTAATGCTTATGCATCAGTGCCCAGTTTCCTGCGAGTCGGTGTTAAAGCTTGCACAAGCTGTTCTCTCGTAAAGATTAGAAAACACTCACCTCCCTGACACCTCTCAAATGCCTGGGTCACTCCTGCAGTTTCACAGCAACTTACCGGCCTGTAAAAAGCTTATCGACCCCGTCAGACGCACTTCATAAGCTTTGTTACTTCAGGAATTTGCAGTGCCCTCTTTCTTTGTGTCAACAGCACCGTATCTGTGGTGATTGATGTTTGAGGGCTTATTGAGAGAAAGAGAGAGAGAAAAGGGTTAGGCCAAACCTGAAAGTCTAATGTGGGTTGATCAGCTTTCTGCTCACACGCACATTTCTGAAGACACAATTGTAGGTCACTAAGACGGGAACGAAATGAGTGTTTGTGATGAGGAAGTGATGTACTGATGAAGGAACGTGTCTCTGATAAATGTCAGGCGCAAAGAGTATTATAGCATTAGACCAGCTAGTCAACTCATTTTTTACCTTTCTTAGTTTAATTGACTAGGTTGTTATAATTCTGGAAAATCTGGAAATATTTGGGAATTTCAGAGCTAGTGTATTTAGACATTGAAATTGTTTTAGTAAATATAATTAGAATTTTCATTTTAACTTTTTTTTTGTTCATTAATCGACTCTTTTTCTAAAATACTTCTGGGCTGCAAACATGGAAAATCAAGGAAATATATTGTTCAAGGGATGTGAATACATCCAAAATGTCACCTTTCCCTGACAGCAGGCGTTTATGTACATAAGTAGGTTGTAAGACAACATCTGACAGTTTTATCGTAATCTAGAGCCAAAGCAGATTCTCAGCGAGTTTTCTTCCATGACAAGGCTTTATCTGTTTCCTGGAATCTGGAAAGTTCAGCTCAGTTGTGCCGATTTGCTTGTGTTTGATGTGTCTGTTCCCATGGTCACATGCCCTTGTGAAATGTTTGCGGTCACAAAGCCAAGCGGTCTGTCTGTTTGACCATCTCCCCTGTACAGCACAGCCCACGAGACAACACAACAGTAGGGGATTGTGGACTGTGGTGTCTGTCAGCGAGTACAGCAAGGAACGACCGGATAAATAAGAATGTTGCCATTTATTCTCTTCTGTGTATATCTGTTTTCAGTACTGATGTGCTGCTTTGAAGTCAGTTTGTGATAGGGAGCTGACATTGTGTATGTGTAAAAACCAGAGCGGAGCTGGAGTGGGACGATGACAGAATGCTTTCAGTAGGCATGGGAATAGCTGTCGCTGCTCTTTCCTAACTATTTGCATTAGCGGAGAGAAGGCTTATGAACTAAAAGGTATTTTTACAGTAGATTCATGCTCCTTTCAGTTGCTTACACATATTTCATGTGCATACTATAGGGCCATGAGAGACAAAAAAGGCTTTTTCCCTCCATTGGACAACCAGTCTTGAAAATTGTGGATATATGAGTTCTTGTTCTCGTTCTCGCTCTGCGTTTAAGCCATCCAAGTGCACACACACAGCAGTGAGAAGTAAACAACCACACACACACACACACACCGTAAACACACACCCGGAGCGGTGGGCAGCCATTGCTGCGGCGCCCGGATAGCAGTTAGGGGATCAGTGCCTTGCTCAAGGGTCTCACCTCAGTCGTGGATTTTGACGGTGGCGAAAGCTCTGGTTATTCACTCCCACCATCTACAACCCCTGCCAGACTTGGGACTTGTGTGTGTGTGTATATATATATATATATATATATATATATATATATATATGTTGTGATGGACAATAGAGGAGTTTCAATTCAAAGAAGTTGAGAACCACTGTATGACATCCCATTGTCAACTGCACCTAGTCGTATTTTGTCTGAAATGTAGGTTACCTGATAATAACTTATTTTATATGCAGCTGTTTTATGAATGCAATATCATACTTGCACTCATGTAATGTTTTTTTTTTTTTTTTTTTGAGAGAGGGAAAATTAAGATTTAATTTTTTCTTTTTATATCGAATCAAACACCTTTTTGTTCAAACTTGTATACCTGTAAAATGTGTTTGTGTGGATGCTGCGGTTTAGAGGTGCTGGAGCAAGTGGGCCGCCCACATCATGATGGATGAGGTAAGGGTACGGCTGGATGAGGCTGGCCATAGATCGTTGTAAAGATGCGTAAACGTGACAAATCATCACGTCACATCAAGCTGCACTCTAGGCTGATTCAGTTCCCCTTTGTGTTGAACGCTGGGTTGCATCTTTGGTGTCCAGTAACAGTTGAAGGGCACAGGAACAGCTGTTGGGATGTGCTTGTTCATCTATTGCACTCTGGGATGAGATGGCAGCTGTCTGAATCCCAGAGAGAGAGAGAGAGAGAGAGAGAGGCCCTCCCACTCACCAGAGACAGACAGACAGCTTTTTCAAAAATCATTCGCTTTCTTCCTTCCTTTTTTCCTTTTGCTGCAATTTATCACCAGGGTGTCCAATTTCGGATGAGCTGCAGGCGTCTTGGGCAAACGGATGAGCAGTAAACGGATGAATCTTTTCATAAATGAAATTGTCTCACTCTGCCATCTCTTCGTTCTGTTTTGTGAGCGTTTTTATCCTCGTTTCTGTTATTGTGAACCAGCACAGTGCGTGAAGGGACACTCTCTCACTCCCTCGTGGTCTTGCATCAGTTTGTGTGTGTCATTGTGCAGTTGTTAAATCTATATGGTCTTGCAAAGGTTTTTTGTTGGTGGTGGGGTGGATGTTAGGTGTTTAATAACTGATAATTGTGTCCAGTTGCATAAGGAAAGCTGGTGGTTGTTAAATATTTCTCACTGCTTTTTTCCTCTGTCCAGTACTTCACAATGCATCATTAAATCACTAGCTTGGGTTTCCGTCTGCTTCTTTTCATGCGAAGTTTGGAGTAATGCATAAAACAAATACTGGATGGAAACACTAAAATAAAAGGAATTGCCTAAATGTGTAAATGTGTATATGAAGAGTTCATTTGCAAAATCAGATAACTGATAAAGTTTTTTTTTTATTATTATTATTTTCAAAAATCATTGCATTATGGCAAATTGTATAAAAATGTATGCATGATCTGATTATTCCAAGCTGACTCTTTCTTGATTCAGTAAAAAAAAGACTCAAAAGAATCATTTTGAATCAGTGTGTCAGTGATGTTACTCCCTGAATCATGACTCAAAAGTCATTATTTCCGTCACATCGGTTTCTAAATTAATAGAGTAATATTAATTGAGGCTTTTATCTGTCTTTCCTACGCTCCATTTAGTACATATTTTAATGTGTAATCTTTACACTCAATTTGCCAACATGCTAAAAATGTTGGAATTGCGTTGTTTTCAGTTTGTGAGGATTTAAACTTGTGTTTATTTAGCGGTTCTGCTCTGCTACTTTTTTTTCTCAGTGTTATTCTTGTTTTTGTCACGTCGGTTGGGCTTCACATTACACACAGCCATGCTCAGGCAGGTCCAGATATAAATAAAAACTCAAGAGATTTTTTTCACCTTTTCATTTGGCCTGCGGTTCCTTTTTCACACATCACCTCACTGTAACATCCACCTATATATGGTAAGCCCTGCATACCGCTTTTCCTGGTTGCCCTTTGTATATGTTATGGTAGGAATGGAAATTTATATTCATTAATTGGATACAAATCTGGCTCTGTCCGGTGCATTTTCTCTCTCGTGCATGCAAACACTCTCGCACTTAATCACGTTCACTGATTTGATCTTTCCACACGTTTGTTCACGCTCTCACACACCCACAGATCACTCACTTTCTGCTGTGCTCACACCTTATGTTCAGTGGCAGAGCGATCTAGAGTAGAAATGTCAGAGGCTCTCTCAGTCACTCACACTCCCATGATTAAATCGCTGGGGGTCACCATGTCTTTCTGCTGTTGGTTTCTTGAAGGCGTTTTTACTCTTAACTCAGTCTGATCACTGTCTGCACTCCCATTGGTAGTTCCTGTGCATTTGCATAATGTTTATTGCAATGCCAGTGGTCTTTGTCATATAATTATTTTGTGTACACTGTATATTAGGCATGTGATTTGATTTCATATCACAATAATTGCTGAAATTTAAAACCATGTTGCAAAAGAATATAGGCCTAATTATAAAAGACTTCATTCACTACTGTGGAATACTATGGAAGTCAAGGCTACCATCAACAGAAGAAAGAAAACACAAGTAGCGGTTGAGTAAATGATGATTATGCCACATAAATGCAGAGCTGTAACTTTAGTATAAAGAGCTGATGCGAGTTTAAAGTTGATATAGTACAAATTATGATACAGTAAAAATGTTCAGTCCTGCTGAAACTCAAGCAGGGGCTTAATTTATAGAATTATTCGCTACGCATATCATTAAGTGAGTCTCCATTCTGCAGAGTCAGACGGCCAGTATCTCTCTGTTTTAAGCTTTAATACTGTTCACCTTCCTCTGTTTCTCTTTGTTAGTGGCTTTGCATTTTCTTCTAGCTATTAGCGAAGTTCTCCCTGACTTGCAGCTAATATCTGAAACCGCATGTCTCATACACTTCATGTCCTTAAAACTGGCACGGTTAGGCTAGAGAAACTCTCAGAATGACTCTCACAGAATAAAAAAAAGCATGCGAGTGCGTATCGTTCAGGGGATGTGCTTAAGTCATCAGTAACACTCTGACAGCGACATGCTGCACGTCCTCAAACCGCAGCTACAGCACAATCTATTCAGGCTGCGATAAACTGAGGCTTAAAATGGGCCTGCGCTGATGTGAACGTTTATTTACAAGCAACATCTCTTTCTTTCTCTCCTTCCTATTGAGCCGCTCTCGTATTCAAGGGTAAAGCTTGTTTCTCTTTTGAAAAAATCGAAATGTAAGCTCTCACCCCCTCCGCCCACTCCATGTCCTCCTCCATAGTCCTCATAAATGATAATCACAATCTCTCCTCTCCACTCTTCCCCTGAAAAGTCATTTCACTCAATAGCTTTTTGTGTTCCTGGGAAACTATACATTCAAGCGTACATTGGATTTCTCGCTCACTCTATTGTATGTGTATGTTTTAGTGTAATTAGTCTGTGTTTTTCCTGAGCGTAAAGGCCAGTGTAGGCAGATTGTCTGAGCTCCGGAGCTCAGCCCCACCAGAGCCTGATTACAGCTTACCGTAGTCATTTTCTAAATAGCTCACTTCCACTCCACTTTCCTCCCTCTATCCTTTCTTCTCCCACATACACCCTCCCTCTGTCCTCCCATGCACACAAAGAAAGCAAAAAAGCAGTGGAGAAAAGACTCTTTTATCAGATGCGGTCTGACCCAAACATCCCCAGCCATTGAGAATCTATACTCACTTTCGCTCTTCCTGTCTGTCTCTCTTTCCAAATTTTCCACCAGCTCTGATTCCACCGTGTGTGACTCTGAATTTGTGTACGTTTTCTGATAAGGCTTCTGCTCCATATAGTAAAAACATTTTAGGTTTGGGGTCAGGAAGGCTTTATTGTTGTTGGGTTTTTTTCAATAATATTGTGTAATGTTGTTACAGTTTAAAACTTCTGTTTTCTTATCATTTCTTTTTCTTTTCTTTTTTCTTTTTTTTATTGTTTTCTTATTATCAGTGTCAAAAAAGTTCCAAGGAACATTTATTTGATCTTTTGTAACATAAAAGTTTTTACATTAACACTGCTGAATAAACACATTAATCTCTTACCAAAAAAAAAACCAAAAAAAAAAAACCTTTAATAAAATAAAGAAATAAAGGGGGGGAAAATGGTATAGGAGTTTAATGTAGGATGCACCACAATAGCTTTAAATGTTAGTGAATATCGAGTATAATATATATTAATTTAAAATTTTGTTTTGGTGGCAAAAGTAATCTAAATATTAAAAATATTATACTGGCTGCTATATTTCAGATTATCGTTCTTTCATCTCTGTCTGTATATTATTATCTAGCAGGACTGGTTTGTGAGATAGCACACACATACAAACACTGTGTGGGGGACAGGGGAGAGAAATCAAAGATTCAGGCTGAGAGGAACAGTTGAATGACCCATCATCAGTCAAAAAATCAATTGAAGAAGGAAGAAGAGACGAGAGAAATATCGATCATAAGTGAACTTGTGTTTCATTCACTATTGAAACGTGTTGATAAAAAGAGCTTGGTATATTTAGAGTTGATTAATTTATCCGACGTTTATGTAAGTTGTACTAGTAAGAGTATTGCGCCATTAGCTTAGCAATAAGCTAACAGCAGACTAGTATTGACACCAATTTTGGGTTGAGTCTCACTGTGTAACATAAATTGAGTTGCTAATCATTCACTCAGAAGACAGCAGCCTGTGCAGACAGCATACAGTGAGGCAGCTTTCAGTTAATAACTCTTCCTCAGGTATATTTGATAGGGAGCGAGTATGTTTGTATCAAGCCCTGCTGTGTTGTTAGTGCACTGGCAGGATTTTAATGAGCTACCTTCATGACCTTTCACTACATCCAAACTCTTTATTTCTCACTCTCTCTCCCAGCTTTGCCTGGCTGGCCTCTTGCTGCCCTGTCAGAGCTGTTTGGTGCATAATTGCTTCTTGTCTGAACTGTTTGTTTGCTTATACATGTTTATTTTTGTCTAGCATCAGTGTGTGGTGAGAGGACATGGCTGTATGCGGAATTTCTCACAACAAATTACAAGGCGATTTCCATTGTTGTTGTTTTTTGTGTCCTCTCTTTCATAGAGTAATACAATCCGAGCCACTGAAACCGAAACTGTGTCCGAACATGACAAATATTCAACAATTTGTGTCTACATCATGCCGACATGCTTTGCAATGTGATCCCAGCCCATCAGAAGATATGTGCTGTTCAGTCTATAAATATAGAGTGCAGTCGCACTGTGTACGCTTATTTTGCAATAAATTAAAAATTATGGTAACACGGACCACTTTTAACTAGTTAGCATGCCTGTTATTAACATATTGACTGTTTAGAAACTTTTTTAGGCACAGTTTCTAGTTAATGGTTTGTTAATACTGAGAATTAGACCTTAAAATAAAGTGTGACCTATATTTTTTCAATATGCATAATCAACATGCCCCCATTTTCATGTCCCCATCAAATTCAATTTACAGTGGTAATTTTATAGAGATAAATCGTATCAAATATGGGTTAAATAATGTTTCATTCAGCGTAACCTAAAAATGAACTCAACTGTGCTTATTAAAACACATAATAGCAAAAAGTAATCATTCTAAATGTTATTATATTTTAAATCATAAACTTCTTGCTGACAAATGGGTAAAACTTAGTGGTTTAAAGCATAGTGGTAAAGAATAGTTTTTTTGGGTCATTGCATGTAAACCAAAATGTTTTGTTGTTTTTAAAAAATCCAAATGGGATACACATTTCTGAAACCAAGGTTGCTGTAAACATGGACAGGCACTTTTGAATGCTATGTAGAGAGCAATTTGAGTCAGTCACATTTCACAGATGGACGGTGCTATCCGGTTGATACCACATGAATAAATAAAATAAAAAAAATAGTAAAAAACAAGCAATCAACAGAACATCCTGTCGCAGTGACAGCTGGTCAGGACAATTCCTCCCATTCTGTGCATGTGGATTTGTGCCCACACAGTCACACTAACTCATTGTGTTTAATGACTGATGGTTGAGGTGTCGGTAATGTTCTCAGTGGTCGGATTCTCGCCTTCCTGAAGTTAAAAATGAAAATGTGAAAGTTTGGAATTTAGCAAAGGTCACTCTAGATCACACCATTCATGCGAGAGGACGTGCCAAAGATATGGAGGTGAGGAGGGAGAGAGAGAGAGAGATAAAGCGCCTGGGGCACGGTCAGAGCACTCTGGCTGGTATGTTTGATGTTAAATTGAACCTCAGATTTGATATGAAGTGCGTTTTGGAGAGCGGTTTGAAATGGAAAGGTATGTGAGGGCTCTGAATTGACAAAGAGGATGATTAAAGAAGATTTAGACTTCCTGAGCTTCACCTGATTGATGGGTCGGTTGATTAATTGATGCGAAGCCAAAGCTTTGAAGATATCATAGCCCGGTTTATCACTGGTTCTTTTTGTAATTGCAACGGAAACTCTGTTTGCCATGCGATTCATTTTTCACATAAATATGTGTGAAATTGCACTCAATCGCACATTTAAATTGATGTTTGGATGCATTCCTCATGACACACTTGATTAGAAGACTTGCTGAGTTTTAATGAATGCAGCGAAAATGTGTGTGTCAAACTGACAGATGGTAATTGTCTCATTGCTCCTGTTATGTAGGAAAATTATCCAAAACATGATTGTGAGTCATTTAGCTTTGCACCTTTCCTAACAGTAACCTTTAGTGCACACCATGCCTTTTAAATCATGCTTTTCTGAGGGCAAAAGAGACATTTTTAATTAGTTTGTTTTGAATATAATATTGTTGAAAATCAAATTAATGACACATTTAACAATTAGTTTAAATAATGAAGACTGTCGGCATCCTTCAGTTAAGTCTGCATTTTCAGAGATGTCTATGATTTTATTCCTTTGTTTTTACGTGAATTGTTAAGTGTATAGCATTAGATTAAACTATGTGTTATTACTGTCTGTTTATATGTATTATATGTATCTTTTAATCATCTAAATCTGAAAAGCTTTTAAACAAACAGCCAGGTGTAAAGCAACCAGTAGTATTATTCATATGCTATTTTAATATGTATTACCATTTTGAAGCTTTTGGTGTTATTGTGTTGTTGTTGGTTATTTCAGTCATATGCCAAGGTAACATTTTAAATGTATGCTTGTTTAAATAAAACTAAACTAAATTTCTTTTCACATTCATTATGGTTTTAGTTAACAATAATCATAATGAACACAATAAGCTCTGTCCGAGATGAATGCTGTAACATACCACCTAGTCAAAGCTAATCAGAACATATGTGAATTTTTGAACAGTTAGGTGAAGTGAGATTTTGGGCCAGTGAGAGCTAACTGTGCATTGCAGTTAGAAATTGTTTCTAATTTCTCTCTTTTTTTTCTCTACAGTGTGAGGAGGAATGTGTGGCCCATGTTGCTCTAGGAGTGACTGAGTGAGTGTGTGTGTGTGTGTGTGTGTGTGTGTGTGTGTGGGTGGGTGTGTGAGTGTGTGTGTGTGTGTGTGTGTGTATGAGATGCTGGCCTGTCTGCCAGGGCCAGGTGATCTCTCCCTTCAGCTCCACCCCCACTCGCAGATGAACACTGGACTTCAGAAATGTGAGTGCAAACATAAAACGCACTCAGTGCAAACATTTGGTGGTCGTTTACTCGCTCGTTACCTTTTTTGTTTGTTTGTTTTAAGCATAAAAGATGTTAAGCAGAATACAGATGCTGCTCTTTTCCACACAATAATCATTGAAAATCACAAAAAGCACCATAAAGGCATCATAGTAGCAGTCCATATGAACCATGTTATCATAGTATTTTCCAAGTCTACTGAAGACTATGTAAAAATCCCCAAAATTTTTATGTAAAGATGTGCAGAGTTTTAGTGAATAACAACTCGTATGTTGGTTTCTTCCTTGCACATCTCTATCACATAACTTAAGAAGAATATAATATAATGCAAATATGTACAATATAGATTTAGCTGATAGATTAGCAATGAATACACTGCATTTGTTATAATAAGACATGACAGACGCTAGAAAAACAAGACCTTTACAAAACAACTGGGCATGACAGGGCAAAACATCCTTAATAAATGATGAAAAACGTGATTGAGGACACCTCCAAAATAAATAAAATAACATTTCTGCATGTAAACTACAAGAGCGTATCTGTCATAATTACTACTTATATGGTTCTTTTTGTCATCCTTTTTTTCTGTTTTGGCATGGAAAAGTGCATCATTTTGTGCTAAGCAGAAGAAAGCAAGTCTCACAGGTATACAATGACACGAGGGTGAATAACTGATGACAGAACTTTCAATTTTGAGTGAAAATGCCTTTCATTCTCCTGTTTACCTTCTTCTCAGCAGTCTCAAATGAACAAAATGTGAATTTCGTTTCATGCTGTGCATCTTTCTTTAATGCCACAAATTCATAGAGATGTTGTCAAAGATGACATTTAAATGCATTTAAAAAACGATGAGATGAAAACAGATATATAAAAGGAGAAAAATGTCTGACGAGAGACTTCACAGAACCGAAAGGAAAAGGAAATGGAATGAGGGGGGAAAAGAGAGAGCTGTCGTTGGTGAGCAAAAGCATATTTCCAGAGACAGATTGTCAAATCCCAGGATTTTTATTAGGGTGGTTTACAAGGGCAGACACCTGCTTAACCACACCGCTCACAGAGAGATAGATTGAGGCAGATAAGTGGCATTCAGAGGCAGCGAGAAAATGAGAGTCAGACAAACAGGGAAACTGAGTCGGTGCAGGAAATAAAGGATACGTACAGACAGAATATCTCGCCTTCTCTGTCTGTGGGCAGACATCCTGTCAGATTAGCTCTCCATCAGGATGACAAATTGTGCTATGGAGACGCGCGGCTGGGGGAGTGCTGATGGCCCGGAGACTGATGAGTCTCACATCGCCTCAGGAAGACCCTCATCAGGCAGCAATTACTGAGAGGCTGGAGACATATCTTTAACTGCAGGAGAGAGCAGAAATCACAGAAAGACCGGAGTCATATTTCTAACTAGTGGGAATACAGAAAGAGATGGAGTCATATTACTAACTACAGGAACTACAGGGGATGAACAGGTAGGAGAGAGGAAATGGAGGCATACTTCTGATGCTCGAGCCGCTTTCAGAGCGATAATAGAAATTCATTTCATTCATTGCCCACACAGTGAAGTCAGATCTGTAACTACAGCCCAGAGTGTTTGTCTGTGAAGAGAGTAGATGTAAAGGATTCATTAGTTCGTCACATCCTTTGCCGGGGTGTTAATGATGTCTTAGTATAGTATAAGTGCTCTGAGAGATTAAACGCCTCGTGGATATCTCAATGAACTGGACAAAAACAAATGAAAGTCAAACGTTAACACTGGCCTTTAAATGGTGATGACAAGCTCAATTCCTTCTCTACTTTGATGGACTTGGGGTGTGTTTCCCAGAAGCAACTGTCGCAAGATCCTTCATTACCAATAGAGTTCAATGGAACTAACACGCCCCTGGTTGTCAAAAAGATGTTTTATTTCTCTGATAATTCAATTTGTTTACAGAGCTGTTAACTGACACTTAAAATACTTCAGAATAGATCTGCAACATTCAATTGCTGTTTTTCAATATATTATGACTCAAAAACTATTTAAGTATGGCCTTTGAATCATATGGCTTTTGGCAATTTTATGCTTAATCAAAATAATATAAAAAATTGCAGTATTGTAAAATTGCAAAGGCAGCATTTCGTTTGCACACCTGCAGATCATAATAAAATTGTTTTGGTATTTGGTAGTATAGCAAATTATTAATGCAACCCATAATCTGCACAGTCCAAATTCACCCTACTCCCCCCAATCTGAAAGATTTAGAGAAGCCTCAGTTGTATAAATTATTGTTACGTAAAGATGCATACAGTGATTTAAACATCCCATGGCATGTCATTAACTGCCCCTTTAAATTCATGTGCCCCCTGCTGTGGCCCAGATGTGACTGGAGCACATCTGGCGCAGATTCTCTCAGGGAACTCAGGAAGAGCCAGAATATACCTTGGAATGCAGGAACGCACGCCATAGATTGGGGCCAAAAAAGACTGCCATTTGTCTAAATAGAGCATGGTTTCTGTTGCATTCTCTCTCTCTGAACTCTTTCATAGGAAGCTGAAAAGAAGGTGAGATGAGCGGGGAGGAAAAGATGGCTTTAGAAAAGAAGAAAGAGATGAATAGAAGGAGGAGGCTTTGCTTCTCCATGTGGAATAACCCTATATAAGACAATATAAGAACACCCACTCAGATCAGCAGTCTCTCGGATTAAAGAGAGTTTAAAAGTGTGTGTGTGTGATGTCTGTGCGGAGGGAAAAAAGGCAGTTAGGGGATGTGTATGGTGTACTTAGACAGAAAAGGCTGACAATAGCTGTGTAACAACCCCGTGTGTCTGTAATGGGGCTCCTGGGGTTCGCCTGATTACTGTGATCCTCAAATCACTGCTGATGAGAGAGAGAGAGAGGGAGAGGGAGAATAGGTTAGTCAAAAGCACACTTTTAAAGGGATAGTTCACACAAAAATGAACAGTACTATTGTGAAATACTAATACAATTTAAAGTATGTTTTTAATATATTTTAAGTATAATTTTGTGACATGTTTTATGAAGCTGAGCTACGTTCTCAAGTCAAAAATTAGATTTACGTGGAACTCATTCACACCTAGAGCTTTTCCACTTACTGTAAATGGGGGACCAGAGATAGCTTGTAGGGAAAAGAGCAGCTACGGCAAGTCACGTTATATCTCCTGTTGTGTCCCACATTCGAGAGTTGTAAAGGTTTGGAACAGATAGATGTGAGAGAGAACATTAATTTCTAGGTGGACTTTCCCTTTAATTACAAGTCCCAAACAGGAGTGAGTCAGATCTAGCACTGGGCTCTAGAGATGTTGAAGTCCCTTGAGACATTTACATCTCAGTGCATGTTTAAATGTCACCTGATCACTTTCCTCCGCCCTGCTTTCCTGTCCTCAGAATGGATTGCATGACTGCCGACCTGTATGTTGTTGACTAATCCTAACAAGATTGACTCCTCATTATCACCGGCCGGCCTCCCCCGGGGTGTCACTCAACGGGGGAGACCGGCATAGGCATAGAGAGAGATGCATTGGGAATAGAACAAGAGAGAGAGAGCGTTCCCTTGTGAGTTATTAGCATAATGACTCTCCTCTTCCTCGATCCTTGATCTAGTCCTGCGGTGGTTCATTTATTGAGCCCAGCGTGGCTCTTCCTCCTCCTCTTCCTCTCTCTTCTCTCTCTTTAGGAGGAGAGCAAATGTGGGCAGCCGGTGAAGGCAGCTGACACGGCCTGAGATTGGCAGGAAAGCTATTTAGCTAAGAAATGTCAGGGGCCATTTTGTTTAGTCAACAGCCCACATAGAGGGAGAGGGAACGTGTATGGAAAAACAGAGAAAGACAGATGAGTGAATGGCATGGCGGCTGAATGCTGTGTGAGGTGATGGTGGATGGGGATGTGGATTGCGTGTCCTGTTCTGCACCAAACAAGCACCAATCATTCACAAAAGGCTATACTCAATGCCATTAACTCAAACAGATGTGTAGATGTATGTTCTGATGTTTGCGTTTGCTTGTAAAGACAGGTTTTGCTTGCAGAATTTATAAAGCTCCACAAATGTTGCTTTAGAATATTAACAGCCCTTCATTCACCGAGACGTACATCTCTTGCCCCTGGCATGTTTACTAATTATTCAGTATTTTAGAATACTTTTGGCTATGGAAGCATGTATATAACTCCCTGGCATCTTGTCAGGTCCATTTTGATACTTTGAAACCATTAGGGGCACAAATAGAAAGTAGAAAAATAATGTGTTTTCCAAAAAAGGAATGTCTTCCACAACAAAGCCAATGTATGACACAAGTTCCCAAATATCAGCATCAGACTTTAATTTGGAAGCCCTCCATCTGGCAATCAACAATTATGAGTATTACAACAAAAGTTAACATCTTAGCATTTTTTTATTTTTTTTTATATGTCAATATTTATCTAAATACGGTTTATAGGTTTTGGGACAGAATTATGTTAATATTGTATTTATTTGATAGAATTAAAGTAATATTGTGATGTTTCATTTTAAGTAACTTTTTGTATTTGAGTATATTTAAAATGTAGTTGATTCCTATATTTTCAGCAGTCATTAGTCTCAACATAGTATTTAATGTCACATGATCCTTCAGAAATCAGTCTTCTATAATATCCCAATTTGGTGCATATGAAACGTTTATCAATGCTGAAAGCGGTTGTGCTGCTTTATATTTTTTGTGCATTATTTGAGTCTAAAGTACAAAAGAACAGCATTTATTTGAAATAGAAATCCTTTCTTAATATTATAAACGAATTTATCATCAATTTTTCAATGTAATGCATTGTTTAGTGCTTTGACACCATCTCGACTTAGGGTTAGAAAAGAAATGTTAATCCAAACCTAAATCTATTCTCTATTGAGAAAATTCATGAATATAATTTCTAGATTTTTACCATGTTTTAGTTCTTCTTTATGTTCTTATGTTAAATGGTGTTTGTTATGGAGTGTTTGGTGGGAAGTCTTAGGTGTTTGGGGTATTTGTCGGGGCAGTGTGAGCTGTAAGCAGTGACTGAATCCGCTCAGGCTGGATGAAAGAGCTCAGTCACAGAGCACAGGCTGTCTATCCTCTCACTGGGGATGAGGGGTCCAGGAACGCATAGAAACGCATGTTAATACTCTGTGTGTGTGTGTGTGTGTGTGTGTGTGTGTGTGTGTGTGTGTGTGTGTGTGTGTGTGTGTGTTTGTGTGTGTGCAAACTCCATATCAGTGCGAGCAAGGGAAGTGCAGGTGGGTGCACATCAGAAGTCTCTTTCTATCGCGCTCTATCTCTCTTTTCTCTTCTACCCTCTAGTGATGAAAGCTTGTTTTATACAAATACCCCCTTTCAGCAGCCAGACAGCAGCTTCACAGAGAGCACTTATCATCCTCAATTTCTTTCCTCTATCCCTCACTTCCTTTGTTTTTCTGTCTGTCTCTCACCCGTTCTCCTGTATTCTCAACCTATTGAATCAGAGGTGTCCTGGCAGGTGAGGATGTCACTCTCAGGAAGAACAGCATTGTTCTTAGATCTTATATTTTGTGCATAGACCTGCAGTTTTCTGAATGTAAAACCTGGTAAATAATTCTGCTCATTAATGTTCACTTTTAAAAGCATGAGTGTGATCCTGAAGATAAGAACATATGTGTGTGAAAAACAGATTAATAAAAAGGGCTCACCAGTTAGACGGCTTATTTAGAGCACAGAACATGTGAGGCTAAGATGCTTACCACAGTAGACCCAGACATACATGCTTGCTATATTTTTGGGGGCAGGGCCAGACAGGTTTTAATTTCATATTCACACTTTGAAACTGTAAGAGAATCAAGCAGCGACACATCATAGCGTTGTTGTTAAATATAACAGAGGTACTCAACAGTCATTGGTGTTGTCTGGCAGTCTGTGTGTTCACATTGTGTGTGAGTGTGTGTGTGAATGGTCTCTGCTAAAGCAGATCACACTTTGGCATACAGGAAGCATGTTACATCTGGTAGTGAGAGAGGAAGTGAGAAAGTGAACATTCACCTGCATCTTGTTTGTCATGTGACTTTACGCCAAAAACTCTAAGGTTTTTGTATGAATTGCCTCTAAAAATCAGACTGCGAGTAATTCTATCTGTAAAGAACTATGTGTTGTGGACTGTAGAAAAAAATAAAATATCGATATAAGTGCCACATTTACAGTAACACTATAATTTCTTTTGCAAAGTGAGTTTGTCGCTTGTGTATTTGTGCATTGGAAATTGTTAATTAAAGAAAGAGGTTAAACAATATAACAAGTCTTATGAAAATGATCTTAATTTTTTCATGCTTTAGAACAGGGGTCAACAAATTCTGTCCTGGAGGGCCGGTGTCCCTGCAGAGTTTAGCTTCAACTCTAATTGGAAACACCTGAAGCAGGTAATCAAGGTCGTATTATGTATACTTCCAGGCAGGTGTGTTGAGGCAAGATGGAGCTAAACTCTGGAGGACACCGGCCTTCCAGGATGGCGCCTGCTTTAGAATAACAGTGAAGTCAGTCAAATGTGAAATGATACCAATAGCAAGCAAAAAAGTTAAATAATAAAGATCTCAATAGTACATTTTTAAGATCATGAGAAATAAATTCAGTTAAGTGTGCTTCCGACTTTTGACTGATAATGTAAACTACTTCTCAAATGTTTGTGGACAGTAAGATATTTATATATGTACACGCACAGTGTTTTTAAGACACACTGTATAAGATATTGTTCCAAAGCTTAATTTTGCTGATTTGATTTTCACGTGACATGTATTGTTATAAAGGTTGAACACATTTGAGATGCTTAATGTTTTAGTGGAATCCCTAATAAATTTATAAGGGTTACTTAAATATATATCGTTTAATCAGTTTAACTTTTGCTGGATAAAAGTATTAATTTATTTTCTTAAAAAAACAAAAAAAAACAACTTCTATATAGTAATATATGTATAAAAAAAGGTGTTCTAATTCACTTTCCATTATCTGTTCCTCTACTTTGTTTCCATTCTCTTGGGAGGTCATAGCAACTCATTGTCTACTTTTCAAGGCATAATGTGTTGTCTTTTCTCTCTTTTTGTCCCTTTTTTCTCCATATAGGGGACACTCCACAAAGGATGAGATCCGCTCAGTATCCAACCCCTGCGGAATTGGATGCTTATGCTAAAAAGGTTGCCAACAATCCACTCACCATCAAGATCTTCCCCAACAGCGTCAAAGTCCCTCAGCGGAACCACGTTCGTCGGACAGTCAACGGACTCGATACTGCTGGGCCCCGATACAGTCCCTACCCCTCCTCTCAGGCCACTGCCAAGACCGGTCTCCTTGCCATCGTGAAAGTGCCCCTCATCAAGGGCGTCATCAAGGACTTTGACGGCACACGGGTACGTCTGCACCCGGAAGTGATAATGAATGCCGCCGGTGGTCCTTATGCAGCCACTTCGGCCAGCACTTTAAACCTGCACCACCCATCACAAGGGCCTCCCAGAGCGTCCCAGAATCCACAGGGGCTTCCTCCACACCCTCAGAATCTCCAAACTTTGCAACAGCCTGGGCCTCCACACCAAGGACTCGGACATCGACCTTCCTCCTCCATGCCACAGCAAGCCCAGGGCCTTCCGAGGCCCCAGACTCTGTCCCACGCACCTTCTTTAGGCCACCCCGGTGCCCACCAACCTTCAGCAATCCTGCTTCCTCAGCAGCACCTACAGAACCCCCCAGCGAGCCTGCAGGTGGGTCCTCGGAAGTTGCAGGTTGCAGACGCTCCTCCTAACGTGACTGTTTCTACCTCAACCATTCCATTGTCCATGGCCGGAGGGCTCCACCAGGGCCATCAGGCGGACTTAAACAGCATAGTGCACCAGATAAGCCAGTTCTGTCAGGCTAGGGCTCAGGGCGCCAGTGCCACGTCAATGTGTGAAGGGCAGATCGCCAATCCCAGTCCCATTAGTCGAAATCTACTCATCAACGCCAGTTCTCGAGTCTCGGTGCATGCGGGAAACCCTAACGTGCTCGCTCCCGGCCTCATGCGTCCATCGTGTGCTATTGGACCTCCCGATAAAATGACTGCTTCTGCGCCAGTGAGTGCGATGCCTCCGCATAACATGGCCGCAATGAACCACATGTATCACAGTGAGATAAAACAACAGCACCTGCAGCATCAAAGCCATCAACCGCAGCGAAATCCCCAACATCCACAGATGAGGTCCTGGACTCAGCATCAGCTCGCTCACCTCCAGCACATCTCGGAAGGGGGCGGACACCCCTGCAAACCCCCGAATCGTGACCCTGGTCTCCCTTGCAAGGGCATTACCTATCCCCCAGAAATGGGCATGGGGCAGCCTTATGCCATGAAACCCTCCAGCCCCTCGCCGCCACATGCCAACAACAGCAACAATGCAATGCCCCCAGGAGCGGTGACACACTACACCAACGGGCAGTACTACCACCAGCCTCCGGTGTGGGGTAGTATTCTTCCCACACCCAACAGCGACAGCTCTGGCTCACAGGACCTCCCCGTGCCCTTCCATGGCACTGGCACAGGCAATACCAACCCCACCCCAGGGATGGACTGTGCCCCCGCCGGAGGAGCGGCCCATTACCGATTAGTAGGGGGTGCCTTAATAGGGCAGACTAATCTGATGCAAACAGCAGATTGCATGGGAGGGGACTTCCAGACGCCCTGCTTCCGAGATCAGAATCTCATCCTGATGGGGAAAATGCACAGGCCACCCCCTATGGGTCGGGTAGTGGTCCCCCCCTCTGAGACGCAAGGCCAGCACCCAGGGTACAGATAAGCTTCAGCCCACAAGCCTCAGACACAGTCTCTCCTCAGTGAAGTCAGCCACACACGTGCGTCCTCGACACCTCCTGTTAGTCTTAATGAAATTACATTACGAGAGGAACTAAATGAGCTCGAAATCTCAAGGATGATTGTTGATGAAACAAAGAAAGAAAAAAAAAACAAGAATACAAACATGTCTAATGAAGAGCAGTGTTTTGTGTTATTAATCTTGCAAGTGATCAATTCTTTTTCTTTTAAACAAGTGCTACTAAAGGCACTAAAGGGATTTTTCCCCCCCACTTCTGTCTTATCTATCTACAGTTACCCGGATCTCAAGTGCTCCTGGGTTATTTATGAACCTCGCTCTTGTGTTAGTGCTTACTTTATTGAAATATATTACAAATAATATATACGTCTTGTGAAATACATCACTTCTAAACTGAGGGCACCAGGCCTTTTGTTTGTTGGACAACCAACTGGCTTTCATTTGACAGATCTTTGTTTTGAGCCCGTCTTTATAACATCAAGATGTCTGACAGACTCTGACAGGAGCACTTCTCTCTTCAGCATGACACGTTCTTTGTCCTTTCTTCTTTTTTTTTTTTTCAGTGTCTGAGCTATGCGGGAATATGCCAGTCACTGGTCCTTTCAGACTGCTTCTAGGTGAAAGCTCTTGCCGTGGGTTTCCAAACGAGAAGAGCAGATGTTTTAATGTTAAAGCTGTGCCATTTTTTTGTTTTACCTGATCATTATACTCCCTTTATTTCTTAACATATGAGAAACTACTACTTGAATTGTATAGATGAGTTGTGCCGTTTCAGGTGGGTCGTATGTGGTTTAGCTGTACGTGGGTTTGCAGGACTAAACATACTACTGAAGGTGGTGTCTGTAGGCTTGTTACTAATATTATGATGTAGAAACTATGTACCAAATCAAGGGTTTATGATCCTGCGTTTTCTAATTCATCCTTTATAATAATGTAAATTAGGAGTTGCTACTGATTCTTTTGTGACGTGTGCTTGAATTGACCAAATTGATCACTTGCAAGATCATTTGTGGTTAAATTAAGAAGGACTTTTTAAAAGAAAAAAAAAGTCAAAAAGGTGATACAGCAGGTGAATGGCTTATTTTATTGTACACTGGCTTATCTACTGTACTGCTGTAACTTTAAAGAAGTGTAATAACTGTGTATGAATGTGGCTGCGTATGGATATGGATTCACAGATTTGGTGTGCATGTGATGAGCGCAGGTGTGTATGGGCATGTGCGTGTGATAGTGGACGGGGTGTGTGTGCTGGCGGGTCAGTCTGTCTCGACTCGCTGTTGGTTTGCCTCCCCTCAACAGCCCTCATGAAGCCTTAAGTATTTTGTCCTTGGACTTTCCTTTGAAAACAAGCATGATTCTAATAAAGGTATAATGAATTCTGATTTTGAAAAATAGACTATAAAGGAACAGCATTTTTCCTTGTTTATTTTTATTAACTCAAGCTTTTGTTGAATAGAAAAGCAATTCTTTAGAATTACTTTATAATGTAAACGAAGAAATAAAGAATATTTTATCGTCATTGTTTTATAGCTGTGTGTAGTTCTGGGCTGTAACAAAATCTTTTTATTCCATGTTTCAAAGCTTCAGTTTTGCAATTTGTGCTATTTATAATTCTGAACTAGATTTTTTTTTTCCTCATTATTTAATTTTTATTTTTTTTTCTTTTGCAATTGCTGTGAAATTGGAGGAAGCTTCTAGAAGCCTTTCTCGTTTCTGTCACTCTGTGGCTGTCAATTGAATGCGTGGGAAGAATCTGAAGAAGAGTGTGAGAGTTGTGCTACTCTTTTTTTTGTAATATTGTAATAATAAAATAAAGTTCTAATTTATGCTTTCATGTATGACTCAATTTCAGTTTATTGCTCAAAAGCTGCCTTGGATTGGTCACCCTGTGTATATCCTCGTATAGTCTCGAGGACTTTCAAAACCTCTTTTCTCAAGCAGTGTGTGCTTATCTGGTTGTAAATATGCTGCTCTGACTGCTGGTAGCTTTTGCAGGAAATACCACTCCATCCCAAACTTTAAAAAAATGTTTTTGATCTAAAGTGGGAGAGATATTAAATGGTCACCAAATCACATTACTTTGGTGATGAAAGAAATGTATCTTATTGGTGGTTCTAGTTAGTAGCAGGGCTGTTTACTCTTGCTCTGGTAAAGCAAACCAACGTAACCTTTGCTACGGTCACATCTAGCCTAAATCACTGAACAGATTCAGAGGGATTGTCCTTGCATTGCAAACTGTGTATTGTAAGTCAACTTTGTTAACAAGGTCTGCTAGTATCACACAGCCATACAACTTAAAAAGAAACATCAGCATTTTTTTTTTTTTTACACTGCCCATGGATTTAAACATCCAGAATAAACAATTCTGCTTTACGCTTTTGCATAATCCAATTCAATTCACAATTTTTTTGTATATCACTTTACAAATCATTCACAATATCTTTACAAAGCTTATATGTTCATTAAGATTTACTATAAAATAACATTCAGTAGTTTCAGAAGAATACAGTGTGTTTGGGCACGGTTAAAATGAATGATTCTGTTAAAAATGCCACATGAAAAAAAAAAAAAAAAAAACCCAATAGAGGTGCTTCCTTGAGAACCTCTTCTCATAATTTTAAAAGAAAAGGAGTTCTTATTCAAGATTGGAAAGTCAACATTTAGAGGTAAAACAGCTCCCAGTCCGAGTCTGGGGCCACTTTTCCCCTCTGGCTGTCTCGGTTATGCATGATTGCAGCTTGTTTTATTCAATGGCTCTATATATCAAAGGGATACAGCGCCGGACGTGACGCAGAATAGACAGGTCGCCGCGTTAAAGCTGTCTCGTGCGGATGTAAATTTTATTGTATAAATGAGAGCACAGCTGGACATTCGCAATATAGGGTCACAGCATTTAAGCTTTGCAGTGAAGTGATATGAAGTGACATGACACATCTATTACTGAACTTGAAAGGCGCGTTATTGGCCAGTAAAATAGGTTACAAATGGCATTTTTGGTCGCATTTAATTACAGTGACAATTATAGTATACTGTTGTTATGCACAGTGATTCTCTGTGTCTGGATCTTATTTGCATCATCCTGTAAGGTTTATCGGTTGGAAGTCTCTGTTATGCCACATCAGTCACAAGCAGCACCACGCCACACCACTAGAGGGAGATATACACAAAGTTTTGCACGTTGCCCCAGTCCAGACGCATTAAAAAATAAACAGAACATGCAAATTCATCACATGGTTCCAATCACTCATAATCACTGAGAAAAGAAATGAAATATAGGATGTCTATAGCCAACATTAAAACTTCAAGGTGTGTGAGGGTCAGTCTCGTTATGCAGTCATGATTTCTATGTCTTAACTCGTTTTTGTTGTTGTATCTGGGAAACACAGAAACATTTAAGAGACATGAAATGTTATTGAGCTTTAAGTATTTTTAAGTGTTAAAAGTGGTATAGCCTACCTTATGAACTTTTGTGTTAGATTTTAAGTGACAATATAACGAACAAATGGTTACACGTGGTTAAATCACAATTAGTAAACATTTTGTGAATATTAGATACAGTTATAATAATATTATGTTTGAGCTCATGTATGCTATTATTAATTTCCAATTTAAAAAAAAACTTCCTCTAATTAAACTTTTATTTTGGTTTGCTTCTAAAACATCTTTTTGATAAAACTCACAAAACATCACATGCTCAGTGATGCATAGCAGAAAAGACCCTTGAGGTGTATAATATTTGTTCTTCAAGTAATGAACCACAGTCCAGTATTAACCAGCAATAATATGTCATTGCAAAAAAAAAAAAAATTGCAATGGATTATAAAAGCATCAAACGGAGCTAGAGGTCTCAGCTATAGGAGTCAGTTCCTGTACATCTCTGTGTTGTGGTCTCTGTGTCCAACGTTTACTGAACGTTTGTAGGAGTCCACGCTGGTTGGGTTCTGTAACCAATACACATGATATGATAAAGGATAAAAATAAATGAGATACAAAACTTTGTTTAACATCGACTACCTCTCTGAAGTTTAGATGGGGAAGATACAGACATGCATTTCCCAGGGTCCTCAGTAATTACACCCAGGTTTCTGTTCCACTGGTTCCAGTTGACTTCCTCCACACTGAAAGAAAGAGGGCATAAGCTTTAATTTCCGCTTATGGTTTCCATGATGGTTTGACAGTAATCACAGATCAATACAGAGTAAGTGTGCATTATTATTTATGATGTTATTGTTATATATGTTATGTTATTATTTATTATGTTTGAATGCTAATATCCTTTTTTCAAAAATGAATTATCCATTTTCAAACAAAAATCAAATGCAAACTTCAGATCTTGTCACCTAAAGCACCAGCGTCTATCAGGCTCCTGCCACCCGCCTAAGTCCTTTTCTTTCCCGGAGCGTAGAATTGTCTTCAGACAGCGGGGAAGAATCCACTCCATGTCCAAGGTGGTGATTGCACGCTTTGAAAAACAATGAATAACAAACCAAATGGCAAATTATTACAGCCATTTTGCCCACTGAATCATTCAAAAGATTCAAATGGGTACACCGCTTTAACTTTGCCTTTGATTTCACCTGTAGTTTCCAGATGTTGGTGCTCTCTACGGACATCTCATCCACTCTTTGATTCATAAGAGCGATCAGCATGTTCAGCATCAAAATGTAAGTCATCACTATGTACACAATTAGAAGCACATAGAAGACCTCTACATATTGATATTGATCGGTGAACTCCAGATCTCCCATGCCAATGGTGAACTTGAACAACTCCAGAGTGGTGAAGTAGATGCCCTGAAATGGGGGCTTCTTACAGTCTTCAGAAAAAAAAGACCGTCCCTTACTGGGTTTCTCATTAAGGAGAGTTACCACGGCTGTTGATTAAGAAACACACCATTAAAACACATTTAACATTTGGGGAATTCTTTGAGGAATTAAAGTACACCATTTATTTGAAACATGGTTTTCACAAAACAAAACTTTCTGACCCAAACTTTTGGAAGTGTTTGTTTTGTTTTGATAAAAATGAATTTCAATAAAAAAAGCAAAGGACACTGAATGTATGCAAATATACCTGCAGAGAACCCAATGAGGAAGACCAAGTATACAACAAGGAATCGACGAATTTCTCCAAGAACCATCTGAAAACAATTTAAAAGAGTGAGAATGTGTCGCACAAACATGAAATAGTCTATAAGATAGTGAGACATTAAATATGTTGCATGACATTTTTCTATAGTGCTACAAAAAACACTACTAACACAATTATCCCTCACCTTTTGCATCATGACATTGTAGATTCCCATATTTTTGGACCCTCTGGAAAAGTAGAGTAGATTTACCCAGCTCAAGGCAAGACACAAAACTAGACAGGCCACATATTCATCATTACCAAAGCAGTAGAGTAGAACACAAGCCAGGAAGAGCACCGCCTGCAGAAAACTAATGCAAGTAAAAAATTAGGAGTGAACAATGATTGTATGCACTTAATGATTACTGTTTGTAGCTTAGAAATTAGTTTTACTAGTGCAGTTTAGCTGCGTGATGTAAATATGGAGTAAATGCATGATTTAAAAAACTCAGCAATTCGATAAGTTTAAACCCTAACCCTAGCTAGTAGAATTATTGGCAAAAGCATGTAATTTCAAGCATACTGATCTTTATTTGGAACAAAATGCTCATTAATTATTGATGCTGAAATAAATATGAGTCAAAGGACTCACAAAAGCTGATCGGTGTATCCATCCACGACCAGGGATTGAAATCTTGGACGCTTCCTTAACATATCTATTAACTTAAAGGATAAGGGGATTTAGTCATTTCTGTAGTAAAAAAAATTAAAAAGGAGGGGGGGAAGAGGGGTTATGTTGTATATAGAAGTTATATATAAATTTATTTTTAAACTAACAGCATTACATACCCCTCTAATAAAGAAGTAAAGTGCTCCAGCAGTAGTTATGATGTGTCCTGTCAGAAGCAGATAGCCTTTGCTACCTTTTTCATAAGGATATGGAGGCTTTGATGTCTGGGGAACAAATAATGAATCAAATAATCAAACAAAGAATCATTCACAGCATCCACAAATCCACATTTAAGCTTAGGTTTGAATTAAACACTGAACCAGAATAAGTTCATTGTCTGGTTAATGTCACGGTGCACATTTTCCCTAAAATCACTTTTATTATTTTCTCTGTAGATGCAAATGAAAGAAATATAGCTCCCCTGCAGTGAAGCAGCAGAACGTTAAAGGGGCGGGGTGGCTTGTATACCTACTTGGCTGTTGTTAAAGTCCGTTCCTGTTTCTCGGTGATAAGCTACTGCAGTGAAGATGAAAAGATAGATAACATAAACTATGAAGTTGAACATGAACATCCGTTTTGCAAATTTCTCCCACTTCTCTTCAATTAGTCGGTTGAAGGGCTCAATATGGAGCATCTCGAGGCGATTCTGAAATCGGATCAGATAACATGTTGCTATCACCTACTTTTGTAATGAAACATTTTGCTTCAACAGAGTAGTAATAACATATACATTTTAGAAGTAATTAGTATCACGTTAACAGCATGTCATCTCACAGGAATCTCACTGCCATAAACGATTATCTCCAGCGCGGAGTTCTTTTCGTAGGAGTCGAGAGAGGCGAGGTCATACAGAGACGAGCACACCGGACCGTAGGCCCACTCCGTGATCTTCCGTGAGAGATGGCGGCACCCCTTAAACTCCCGCTGCACAATGTGCTTTAACAGCTAGTTGACAAATGAGAAAGAAATCTGTCAAATTTGATCAGGCTTCAGACAGACGTTTACAAAATGTTAATTACAAATGATAGACAAATGTTCTATTTACTCCACTGTCCACATCCGAGCCAGCAACAGCATCAGATGAAATATAGAACAAAAGCAAAACAATAAGTGCATGTTTTGCAAATAACATAGTTTTGGGAGGAGTGCTGGACAAATTAATCACGGCTGGCATCACATCATCTAATCAAATTCCCTCGTTCCACTAACCCAATCAAATCCTTCCTACCTACTATAAATAACCCCGTTTTCTTTCTTCCACATCTCGCTTTTGTGCATTAACTGCTTACCGCTACATTTCTCAAAGCAAGATGTTTGAAACAATTCCTCGGAATTGACCCATCACCAGCTCAAACTCTGGCCACTCAACAAGCTGCAGCCCCACCAGCAACTCCACGAGAGACCACGGGGCCTAGCAGAGGCCGCAGGCCTACAAGGCTGCCCAGCTTTCCAGCCAGACGAGCCCGCTCACTTTCACCTCCTCCTGCCAGACCTTCACTACCATCCCTGGCTTCCTCCTATGCTTCCGCACGATCAACATCTGGAAAATGGACTATCATTACACGCCACCAGCAACACCTCCTCCAAGAAAAAGACTCCAAAAATCATGCCTGCACCATCTTCAACGATCCAGCCTCTCCAGACCCTCCGCCAGCCTCAGCCACGCTTCAGACGCCGCCAACACTCCACGCGCATCCACCATCCAGCAACAGCAATCTGCCGATCCATCCACAAGCCAGCCACAGCCCCTCAGCCAATCAGGACAGCCCAGCAGTATCTCCGCCTCCCAACTGAACCAAGCTATTGCGGATTACTTCGCCAACTAGCCCGCCGTTCCT
This sequence comes from Enteromius treurensis, assembly GCA_032275025.1. NCBI lineage: Eukaryota > Metazoa > Chordata > Actinopteri > Cypriniformes > Cyprinidae > Enteromius > Enteromius treurensis. Next base: position 14,564,187 of record JAUCMU010000097.1, on the reverse strand, counting down.
CCAAGCTCCCTTCAACTTCCCTCCCCGTAACTTCACCTGCGCAATCTGCAGGTCTATTACCCACTCCTCCTCCTCTTGCCCTTTCGCCTCCTCTACTCTTCCTTCCCAATCTGATAAACACAAATTTTCCAGTTACGTCCCAAGAATTCCCTCTCTGCTCCAACAGCCCACTCGCCCTCCCTCATCCCCCCTCCACAACATCTGCCAGAACTTTAACAACCATAAATGCTTTAGATCATCCTGCAAGTTTCATCATATCTGTTCTTTCTGCGGGGGGGCCCACTTCAAAACCATCTGTTCTGCTTTAAATAAAAATGCTAAAAAGTATTAATCGACTCCTGTCAATGTTTTCCATCTGTCTGCTGAACTGTCATCTCATCCTGACCCTAACTTTTCACATTATCTATTATCAGGTCTAACAAACGGATTCCATCCTGGAGTTTCCTGTATTCCCACTCAGTCTCTTATCTGCCCCAACCTTCAATCTGCCACCACCGATCCCGACTATTCTAACATTCTAATCAAAAAAGAATTAAAATCCACTTTCATGATCGGCCCCTTCCTCTCCCCACCTTTCAGTACTTTCCGGGTCAGCCCGATTGGCATGGCAACCAGGAAATACTCAGGCAAAAAGAGATTGATCGTCGATCTCTTATCCCCACATAACTCTCCCATTCCTAGTATCAACAGCCTGATTCCCCTTGAAGAATTCTCCCTGCTCTACCATAATGTTGACCAAGCCTTTGAAATCATCAAAAAAGTCGGAAGAGGCGCATGGATGGCAAAAGTGAACATCACATCAGCCTTCAAAGTTATGCCCATGCACCCCGATTTCTGGTACTTTTTTGGTATCCAATGGTGAAACCAATTCTATTTCGCCGTTCGCCTCACCTTCGGATGTAAAAGCAGTCCAAAAAATTTCGACATGCTCTCCGAAGTGATTTGCTGGATCTTGTCCAATAACTATAAGATCCATCACCTCATCCACCTCCTCAACGACTTCCTAGTCATTTCCCCTTCCCACGCCCCTCCCGCCGCAGACCTCTCAACCGTTCTCAAAGTTTTCAAAGACTTAGGGATCCCCATAGCCCAAGAAAAAAACTTTGGGCCCCAGCACATGCATCGAATTTCTAGGCATTAATCTCGACTCACAGAAATTCAAAGCATCACTCCCCAAAGAGAAACTAGACAGAATTACTCTGATCTCCTCAAACTTCTTAGCCCACCCCCAGTGCTCTAAACGAGAACTCCTCTCAGTTCTAGGGCACCTCAACTTCGCCATGCGCATCATCCCGCAAGGCAGACCATTCATCTCCCACTTACTATCCCAGGCCTCCTTAATACCCTCCCTCGAAGACCCCTTAACCCTAGCAGACCCCTGCCTACGTGAACTCCAGCTCTGGGTCTCTTTCCTTTCACAATGGAACGGCCATTCTTTTTCTACAAAGACTGCCTAGCCAACCCTGTAGATATCCAGTTGTTCCCCGATGCAGCCCCCTAAATCCAACTCAAGAGAGGCCACTGTGTTTACATTTTCAAATTACAATCCCCCACACAACCTTACCAAACACCAAGAGCCTTCTTAGCATACATACTCGTTCGCCTCTTATCCTTTAGAACCCCTCCTCACTGACAAGTTTAACCTACCTGTTTCAAGGTTTTGGTTTCAAAAATACCTCAAAATCGTCCTCCTAAGATCCGGAGTATCCCCAGACAGATTTTCTTCCCACTCCTTCAGGATTGGAGCCGCCACTTCAGTCACCGAGCGAGGCTTAGCCCCCAACCAAATCCAAACCCTCGGCCGCTGGTCTTCAGAAGCCTTTAAAAATTACATTCACTTAGACCCGGCTTCTATCCTTCAAGCCATGCAAACCCTCACCAGTCTCTCCCAAAGCTCAAACTCGTCTCTGGCCCCCTAGCCAGCTCACCATGCCTTTCTACGCCCAGAGGTTCCCAAAACCTTCGAAGAGGTCTTTTCTCTCCTTTCCCACCTCCGCAGAGGTCTCCAAAACCTTTGCAGAGGTTTCTTTCCCCGCCTCAGCAGATGCAACCCAACCCCTATCTTTGCAAAGGTCTTTTCTCTCCTATCCCACCTCCGCATAGGCTTTCAAAACCTTCGCAGAGGTTACATCCCCTCGACTCCGCAGAGGCATCCCTACCCCTACCTCCACAGAGGTCTTTTTCTCCCATAAGCCCAATTCCCGCCCAACCTCCCCATATTACATTTTCTTTTTATTTTTACTTGAAATTTTATCCACCCTCTAACGCATGTTTCTGCTTTTACCAACAGGTCACCGGACAAACCAACCCAGCCCGTTCCAGCCCACCACAGCAATTAAAAAAAAAAAAAACTCTAATAGCTATCATTAATCCGTCCAGCATCCTCCCTCCTTGCCTTTTTGGGGGGCAGCGAATTTGGCTGCTGTCCTCATAAGCTTTTTTGGGGGGCAGACGGAGACCAAGCTGGACCTCCTGCCCTTGCCAGGGTTCAAACCACTAGGGTTCGGAGTTCGCCGTTTAGTAAGGTTATGACTGTCACTGTAGACTACTTGAATAATGAAAAATGCACTGTTAAGGTGTCATGGTACATCACAGAAAGCTTAGGTGTCTTTATACGGACTGAATGCTGCTCAGTGGTGGCAGAAATGCAGCGATTACAACTGTATACATTAATACTAGGGGCTGCTATGGGTCTGCACTAGGATAATTTAGTCAGGCTTTTATGCAGCATTGTATCTGTACACTGAAGCATGCACAGAGACGCATGCACAGAGAAGCCTAATTTAGCTGTGTAAAGATGCACTATGAATGAGTGCGGTGTCTGATTTAATGTCGTGTGCTGAAGGGAAATAACACCCCAGATCACATGAGGACTAACCATCTACACAAAATCAGGAACATCCAAAAACAGAAAACA
>JAUCMU010000097.1:14524520-14545765 GCA_032275025.1 Enteromius treurensis | reverse complement strand
ACCGGAGACTTTGCGGCCACAGCTTCGAACAGCCGCATCGACAATGGAGGTGGAGAACATAGTCCACTCGGACTCAATATCTCACACCTCCCTCAGGATCCGGTTGAAGCTCTGCAGGAGGTGGAAGTTGAAGACCTCCCTGACAGGGGGCTCTGCTAAGCGTTCCCAACAGACCCAGTAGAACGACGGAGTCTCCAGTTGGAACGCTTTCCAGCACCCCTCCCAGAGAACCCAAGATGGCCAGGTACTCTGCACTGCCATTCGGCCCGTAGGCGCAAACAACAGTTAGAGACCTAACCCGACAAGAAGGCGCAGGGAAACGACGCTCTCGTTCACCGGGGTGAACTCCAAAACATGACGTCTAAGCTGGGGGGCTATGAGCAAGCCCACACCAGCCCGCCGCCTCTCACCGCGGGCAACTCCAGAGTAGTGGAGAGTCCACCCGCCATCGAGGAGTTGGGTTCCAGAGCCTGAGCTGCGCGTGGAGGTGAGCACGAATATCTCTAGATGGTACCTCTCAACCTCCTGCACTAACTCCGGCTCTTTCCCTCACTCAAACCCCTCCACCACGGTAAGGTGGCAATCCAAGGAGAGGCTATCCATAAGGTTTAACCCTAATACATCATTAGTGATTTCTGTTGCTCAATCAGTCCGTATACTACAATGAAAATCTCCTAAACACACAGTTTAAACTCAAATAGTCTTTGCCCTGATTGTTCCTCTCATCATTCAGTTAAACACACTGCATGTGTGTCTAATTAGCTACATGATCTCCACAGGATTTAATTATGTAGCAGCTCTGCAGGAGAAAACAGAGATATTTCGTTTGTCTGTGGCACCACAGCATAACTAAAGCTGATGTGTGGTTTCTAGCTACTGGCATTTTGAGCGGAGGAACGAGAATAAATCAGGTGTGTCTGGAACACCAAATTAGACCACTGCAATGACCCAACGAGGACAACATCCCCCCAAAACCTTTTGCACCATTGTTTATCCTTTTCTTTCAGCATTGTGTCTTCCATATTTTATTATGTGCCTATATGTGTGTCTTGTGTGCTGTGTATAAATAATAGGCTGTGGAGTGTGTGTGTGAGTCTGAGGATATGGCATTAATATGATTGATTCTACCACGCGCCAACAGGTTTGCCCCACGGGTGAATAACTGTGTGTGTGTTTCCTCCTGCTGATCTTGGTCCTGTGTGTGGTACAGGAGACGGTGGGAAGCAGTATCTTCTGGCAGTGTACACTGCTGATCACCTCTAAAAGCAGCGCTTAGGGCATTTCCTACATTAAAAAAGCATGAAAATGGCCCACTGCAAAACATCTTGAGATGGAAATCACACTGGTTTATATTACACTTAATCATGCAGCTTTTATTCCAAGCAAGAAATGTATCATATATGCAGTTGTCAACATTTGAAGCGGATCAAAACCTTTCATCAAAGTCAAGTGAGTAAATGCTCAGACTGTTGAGCCGTGCAACTTGTTGTCATAAAAAAATTATGAACGAACAAGAAGCTAGCTCCACTAACTCTCCAGATGAGAGTGTTTGACAGATACTAAAAAGTCTACATGGTTGGTGCACTGAGAAGTTGCCGATGGATTTCATGCGAACACATTGTTCCATCACATCTCTCCTTGTGTGTCACAGCGCAGGTTTTGTACAGCGCACTAGCTGAAAAGATTTCATGGTCAAGGACAGCTGTCTCAAGCAAACAGACTGCTCTTAGTCATTTCTAGCACAATTCTCAGAAAAACAGCACTCTTGGTGGACCACTTCCACTACAGCTCATAGTGTGACACTTTACACGGATTGGGTACAAAATAGAGCCTGAAACTCAGCGAAAGGTCAGAGAAAGGAGGCACTTAACCTTCAGAAAATCGTCAGCAACCAGCAAAAGAGGTCAAATTAAATATTACATGAGCTGCTTTCTGTTAAATTTGACATTTTCTGTTTAAATTATATATTCGAGCGGTTTCTGAAACCTTGATACTACTGTAGATTTCCTTTTCTAAAACTAAAATTTAAACTTAAAAAGACGAAATGCATGTATATGTTTGTGTATTTATATATAATGATTTTTATAAATATAATGCATCATTTATTTATTTTATTTGAAAGAAATTAAAACGTATTCAGCAAAGACACACTAATCACATGCGACATCATGCTATGTTATATTTTAAAACTTCCAAAATATATATTTTCAATTTATTTAAATATCTCAGGACAACTATTTCCAGTATTGATATTAATAAATAAATGTTTTTTGAACCCTAAATCAGCATATTAGGCCATCTGAAGGACATTCTGAAAATTCAGCTTTGCCATCACAAATTAAATAGCATTTTAAAATACATTAAAATAAATAGTGTTATTTTATATTGTAATAATATTTTGCAATATATCTGTATTGTTAATCAAATAAATGCAGCTTTAGTGAGATATGTTATTATCAAAATAATGTAATTTAGTGTGCTAGGTTTTAAAATATTTCTGCTTCAAACTGTATTAAATAATTATGTCGTTTACATGCCTACTTTAAACAGTACAAACAAATACATATACATGTGAATAAAATACCAGACAGAGTATAATGTGCAGCAAAGTACTTACCTCAACAATATATAATCTTTTAATATACACATTTCTTTCAGTTTTAAATATGTGTTCAACAAGGAAAAGTTCTTAAAGTCAAAAACAACAATTTTAAGACAAGCTAAATCTCATGCTAGACAATTTTTGTCATCTTATATGTAACATACCCAAATCCTCTGATGACTTAAAATAAATGAACGAGACACTAATTTGTACCCTCTTCATGGAAAATGCCAACAATAGCATAGCATCGAGCATGTCTTAGCGAGCACTTCCTGTGTCCAGCGGTGGCTGCGCAATACAGAGGGACTCCAATGAGTCACAGCCTCTATAAATCTTTATCAGGGCTAGACAGTGCGCCTGTGACCTCATTATGGACTGTAACGAGCATTATCGACACCGTTTGGGCCTGGAATTTATCTCTCTCTGTACCGCTGGCCTAAGCTCATAAACACACACAATGCCAGGGCTTTACAAAGACAGAGGAGTGTAAGTCAGCCTTTACTGGAACTCCACTGAGCCAGTAAAGCACTATGTCAACCCCTAACTGTGCGGCGACCATTCACGGACCCTGCACAAAAGAGACGTGCCCTGCTGTTGCCTATTCTTTTGTCTGTGACTAATGATAAAAATCCCATTTATCCGAATGGCCTTTTCTCTTTCGAAAACCGAGCTGCGCTAAAAATAAACATTGATTACATGAAGCATGGCGAGACTCCTGCCGCTCTGAAATGGAAGAAACGGGAGGCTGCACGTGGCATCTCCAATTCCTCTTAGTTTCGAGCCATGCTTTTCAACATGGAGCGTTTAAAGACAAGAAAAAGTGAAAACAGCATTCGTACAGAGATGCAGTACCTGGGGACAATTGCACTTCAGTTTCCCAGGCTGGCGAGAGGTGACCGATGCAAACTATTAGCGTTCTCCTGCCTCTTTGGTCCTGACAGGCTGACCTCATCACCATGGAAACACTTTTTACGGCTCTAAAAGGAGCGCTTTTTGTACCTGTAATTGCCCCGTGTGCATGCGCCCCAAAACACACACAAACACAGATTCACACATGCATACTTACATCATTATTCACGTTCAGCTGCTCTCTCTCACACATTCACATAACACTGTCTTAATATAGAGAAATCACTCTCCTTGTAGTGAGTTTTCCACCGCATTTTTGCCAAATGAGCTCTTACATGCATGTCTGGCAAAACACAACATCTGTGCAGCTACGGCTGAGCTTGAATAATTGAGAGATGCGAGCAATGATGTTTGATAGAAAATTTGTTTTTGGAAAACCTGCAGTTGGTAATGAAGAAGAAAACCCTTGTGAATCAAACTAAATTTCAAGTAGAAAGAAAATTGATATCATATTTGTGTTGCAAATAAATGTAAATTCCGCAATTTGTCAATGTGATTTGTTATAAAAGTTCTTTGTAGACAAAAAAAGTTCTTTTGAGAACCAAAAATGCTGCTTCTATGGCAAAAAACACCTGTTTGGAACCTATTTTTTAAGAGAATGGTTCATCCAAAAATGTTAATGTCATCATTTACTCACTCACAGAAGATATTTCTTCTTTTGTACTCTACAGAAGAAAGACATCCACATAGATTTAGAAAAACTTGAGGATAAGTAAATGATAACAAGTTTTATTCTGGGTTAACTATCCCTTTAAATTTGAAGGGATTGCTCCTTGCGGTGACCCGCAGGTCAATGCTTACAAGCAGAAGAATGACTGCGAGTCATACAGTGATCTGTCTGGGTCATTTGTCCCACAGGTCCAGTCTTTTTGTACAAATGTGTTTTTCGGGGAGGCTTTGATTGACAGCTCTTTTCTAAGGGCAGAATGGAACCGCATACCAAAATAGAAAGAAGCCCCATTATGACCTGCGTTCTGAGTAACCAGAAGCGTCAAATGAAGAACCACATGCTCCCGCAAGATTTCTGAGCCAAAGAGTACACTTTAAAACTAATTTTTGTTTAGATAATTGTTTAATTAAAGCATAATTACAATGTGCTTTTCTAAAATGTTGTCGCTGTCATCACTTTAATGTCTAAATTTGGTTTTTGCTGTTTTATTATTTAATTTTTCTAGTGTTTTAGTTTGACATTGTACAGCATTTTGGTCAGTTCCTACTGTTTAAATGTGCTATATAAATTCAACTTACTTACTTAGTCCAATCAAGTCTTTCATCATCTAGCAGTCCTCTTATTGTATATCCTAATACAAATTTTTTTTAATAAATATTTTATAATATGAATGAAAAGTTTTCATATTAATAATACTATTAGTTTAGAATAAAATAATTTATAAAATGAATAAACAAAAATTTTTATTTTATACTTTTATTTTTATATAAGCAACCATTTTTAGACCATTAAAAAATAATAATACTTGTTTTCAGCAATAATACACTAGATTGATCAAAAGTGACAGAAAAGACATTAAAAAAATTACAAAAATATTTAAAATAAATACGAATTTCAAATTTTTTTAGAACACTAAAAAAAGGTATCACTGTTTCCAGAGTAAGCATCACAACCATTTTTTTTTAGCATTTATAATAATAAAAATATTCAATAATAATAAATAAAATAATAACTAATATTAAATACAAATGTTTAATAATAACAAATAAAATAATAAATATTAATAAATTAAAATGTTTCAACAAATCAGCAAATTCAAATAATTTCTAAAGCATAATGCGACACTAAAGATTGGAGTAATGATGCTGAAAATTCAGCTTTGCATCACAGGCAAAACATATTATTGAAACATAATATTATTTAATACAATTTCATAGCATTACTGTTTTACTGTACCTTTCAGAAAAGAATTGCTGCCTTGGTAAGAATAAGAGATTCTTTCAAAAAAAATTACAAATCTAACAGTACTGTATATTAGGAATGTGACAAGATTTCATGCATCTTGCGATGCGCCGAAACAAATCTGCCGCGTTCTATTTATGACGTGCTACATAAATTCCAAATGATTTTCAATAGTCGCTTTATCGCGTCCAGTGTCAATCGTGGATTAGTACGGACGGATTAGCTCGACACATTCGCAATGCCACCTACTTGAGTGAGTCGGTACATGATCTGTTCCACGCTTGCACACATTTATTTATTATGTTTCTTATTGCCTTCTGTAAACACCATTAAAGGGAATATTTTCCCCATTTAGATTATATAGACAGATAAAGCCTATATAGACTCATAATAATACAAAATGACTCAACTTAAAGTTAACTAATATTAGCGGGTTTTAATAAAAAAAAAAAACACAAAAAAAAACAGTAGGCCTAATGCCATACAGCAATGAATTGCAAAGGGGAATATGGAGGAAATTGAAGGGTTGCAGTGACAGAAAGACACGTTTTTCGTTACATGTGGAATAAAGTCTGTGTTCATGTAACAACTCCTTTATTATTTTGGATTGCCAACTACGTAAAACACATCGTAAGCTACATTTAAAAATAGACCGGCCATGAACTGTTAAATGAAAAATACAAAAATATGGCCATCAACTGTTTCATCGCATGTACTGTATGTGTGATACCAATAGTATAGGGAAACCGTGTTGTTTTCTACTACGTGATTTCGCACATGTGCAGAACGGATCGTGCTTTTTTGAAAATTCGCTTACCCTGCTTTTAAAGGGATATTTGTGTTATTTGCTTTTATTTATTTATATTGTTTATACTTTTTGTGTAATGACTTTGTGTTAAAATATTTTGCAGTGTTATTCACACATACAATAATTCGTTAAAACCTACATTTTTGGGATGTTTTTGTTGAATAAAATACAATTTTCCCCAGTATATTTTATCATTGAGATTTATTTTTTAAAAGTCTAAAAAATCTTGTCTCGTTCTCGTGAACCCAGTGTCTCGTCACAACCCTACTGTATATATAAAACATACTGTATAAAATATATTTTATAAGGTCAGAAATTAAACCTCTCTCCCTCCATAAAATAACAAACAATTACAGTTCTTAACTACATAAAGAATTTCCTTTCCTTTGATCATATCTTATCTCGTTTATTGAACAAAATGAGGTAAAAAAATTCACAACCCTGTGCGTAACCTTTTAATCCAGACAGAACATGTAACCAGTGTCAAGTCGACTTTTAAAACTCATTAAAACCTTGGGATTAGATCTCCTGTCTTTTTCTCCTTTCATTGTATGCAGAGAGCAAGAACCTTGTGTTAAACAAATCAATAAGCACTCTATAAAGTTTCTCCCTAGACAGACTACCAAACCTCAGAAAGAGTATCATAACGGCTTTAAAACTCAAACACAAACCATCATTTGACACATATGCTTCATTAGCCAAGAAAGCGATTTATTACACTGAGAGTCTTACAACGAAGAGAGTTATTCCTGATATGAAACATATCCCTATAAAGTCAGTTGCGCGATCGGTCACGGCACCCTCGCGTGCAAGCCTGTGTGTGGGCTAAAACGTAAGCGTGTCTGTGTATTCGGCTGTGGCTCATTCGCTCTGCAGCCGAGCCCTGCCGTGTAATTGGAAAGCACCCATCTCTACACAGCCTGGCACCCTGCCCACGGCCCATATAATTGAAAGTGTGCTGTGCGTCGTAAGTCCAGCATGGCTGTGGAACACAGGCCTCTTACAGCAGCTGTTTGTCTGCCTGCACCGTAATGACAAAGCACTGTGGACCTGGGCCGTGTGGAGGCCATCCCTCTTCCTTTTGATATGTGGACTCATAAAGTCAGCAGTCATATATATAGTCCTGCCGTATGTACACACATTATATATTTATGTATAAAGATAATGACTCTTCATAACACTGTACATGTTAAACAAATCACAAAGTGATGTACTGTAAAAGCCCAAATTCTTTGATTACAACCAAAGGTTAATTAAATGACATGTAGATTCTGTGAATTAGCTTCTTTTGATTGACGAAAGAGGGAAAGACAATTCAAAGGCATTGCTTGATTGCGGTAAAACGCATATCTTAAACAGAATAGTAAATTCTTCTATATAAAATTTAAGTTTGCAATATTTTTAATGGTCATGGTATGTGCACACCAAAAGTGAACTTATTGTAATAATTTGCGTGAGTGACATACAAGTCAATTCTCAGTCACGTCTTCCATGCAAAATTTCAACTCGAGCAGAATATTAGCTATGCTTATTGACATGACATATTTTTATTATGCATGAAAAAAGTCATCTTGAGCAAGTAACGCAATGCAAATATCCGCTTCGCTTTTGTTATAAACACATCATAATACTGCGTTTTTGCTTTTCAGCATAACATTTGAAAAGTGCCATATTTTCAGGATGCCGTTTTTTTTTTTTTTTTGGGGGTTATATTTTACGACATTTTAATATTTATTGCATTAAATTACAGGAATAATTCACCCAAAAATGTAAATTTAGATCAAATTGGAAGAGTTATGGAATTTCTACTGGTATTTTGGTCAAAAGTGATGCTTTTAAGTAAAAAATGTATTTTTTTTTTTTATTAAATATGCATTTCTTGGAGTCCCTTTCATACGAACAATTTATGGGAGGAGAGTATTCAAATGAATCATGCAACCAGATTTACTAAAGTTTGCGCTTGTCAAATTACTGGCATTTGTGCAATTATTTAACGCCCCCCAAAAAACTATTTTGTGCTTGAAATGGATACAGTTTGTCGCAAGAAGGAGGCACTGCAGAAAACGGAGAGTGTGTTGTAGAAGAGGAGAGGATTTTTCCAAACGTATTAATCTATTTTGCCACGCTATGTTATTTTTACTTTTTCTTCAGGAAGCTCTATCAAAACTGTTGCAACCATTCATTTTTTGGCCTCCAGCTGTTTTCAAAAGACTGTGCCTTATTTATTTTTTATTTGCGTCTGTGTTGTTAGTAAGTCACCCATTGAAATTTCCTATTTTTGAATGACCTTCAACATTTTAAACTGACAGCCCTACAAGTAAACCAATGATTAACGGTAAGTAATAAAACAACAAGGGTTGAAAGCGGCTGCACAGGGACTGAGGTCAAAGTTCAGACCTCACATTCTACATTTCCTACAGTGCTTCTATTTATTGTCTGGATTTAGAGAGCAAAGGACACTTGGGATCTCGACAGGCCACTGAGGAAATCCCATTGGTCATTCTGCATGTTATGAGATAAAACTATAGAGTGGCCGAGGCCGTCTATCAATGTAGCGTGATGATTTAGGAGTACAATTTGTGGGATCTTCAAAAGAACAAATGAATTCATATCGCTCAATAAAATGACTGACCGCACTGACCACAGAATGGATTAGGAAACATCTGTGTTTACCACGGCAGAACACGTAGGAGAAATTATAAATAAAAGAGCAATGCTTTATTAAACAAGAAAGACAAATGATACCTTAATATGCTTGTATTTAGGATTGCCTATGCAGCATTATATCAGCAGGATAGACACCTGGTTACTTTGTGTACAGGACGATGCAGCAAATCAAGTGTCTCCCCTGATAGCTTATGTAGCCAACTTTGAGCATAGGCTATAAATGCCCATACTCTTAAGGTCTGTTTAAACGAATCTAATGTATTATAAGTCATAATAAGATAAGATGATAATTAGCAACTGCAGTGCTGTGAAGACCCCAGAGGAATACCCCTGCCTGGCCTTTTAATATCCAGAGGGTGTTTATTTACTGCATTAATGTCTTGATCAATACAGTCAAAGCTCAGCAACAAAGCTACTTGGTAGATGGACTAAAATCACTATATTTTAATATCCTTAAAACCAAATCAATCAGCTGCATTTGGGAGTTTAGGTTATTTCACATTTAAGCAATATTGCTTTTCTATAACAGTTCAATACATACAAAATGAGAGGCCAAATACACTAACTATAAAGTTTTTAATAATCATTCTACTTCTATGGGAATACAGGGAATAGGGATGTTCATTTTAACCGTTTAACCTTTAACTGACCGATATGAATTTTGACTGATTAATACAATCAGTTAAACGGTTTAAAAGGTCATTTTTTTTAATCATTTCAGTATTTTACCTACTCATATTCTATATACAATTCTGTTTTATTGGCCACATTCACACAGCAGCAGAACACAGTTGTTGAGTCCTAATACAGGCAGTGACCACCGCGTTCTGTAACGGAACTCACCGGGAAACGTTCAGAACTAACAACCGCGTTCTCGGAGCACATGCGCTGTGTGAACGGAACAGGACTCGTCATACATTGCTAAAGAGAGCCGCTCTGCTGCAAAAAGGCGCATCTACTGGGTGTTACATGTTTTTATGTGTGTTTTGGGTAACTTATAGTGATGGAGAAATTAGCTGCGTGTCATCTTAAAGTTTTATTAGAGGAGCCGCTCTCATCAGTTTTGTGTTCTGTGCGCGATTCAAATGCTCCGCTCTCCGCGCAAAGCTGCTGTCGGTTAATGAAGATTTGATGAAAGATCTCGCGCCTCGATGGGACTCCTGTCATGTCAGAAAGTGGTAAGACTTAGCTTTGTACACGTTGCCATGGTTGTTATTAATTGGGTCACTGTTGCTAACTTTTTTTTCTTTCGTTTTCTTCGTCTTCTGTTGTTTGCTAGTTTTTGCGCATGTACAATGAATCCGCAGAAAACAAATATTACTATTTTTAACGGGTCACAGGCGCTTATCCTTTCTAATTTAATTAAATTCTCATTTAAAATAATGTTGTTGTTTAACGATTAATAATTGGTTAACGAGCGTTGGTTGTCGGTTACGAAAAATAACCGAAATGAGCATCCCTAGTTAAAATATAAAACCTAAACCATCTATAGAGGGTAGATAAAACTATTTTGTGTACAATTTTAATGGCTGAATAAAGACAGAATCAAGAAAATTAGTAAAATAATTGTGTTTAAAGGGTTATTTTACCCAAAAATGAAAATTATGTCATTAATTACTCATGTCGTTCCAAACCCATAAGACCTTTGTTGTGATAGGTCTTCCACAGAGTTCCAAATATGTATGAATTTCTTTGTTCTGCCAAACGCAAAGGAAGACATTTTGATAAACGTTTGTAAACAGGCTCTTTTGGGTCACCATTGACACCCATAGTATATTTTCCTACTATGAAAAAATGCTGAGAGCATTTAAATTACACTCCATTTCTATAATTATTCTATTATCATTGTCAGAATAAGAGCTACTGGACCTTGATGCCTTTTTGATTCAAACACCAGGAAGTCACAGTATCACAGGAAATACAAAATGAGCATCACTTGTTACATATATGATTTGAGGATTAGAGCAGAATTGTCATTGTTGGGTGAACTTTTCCCTTTAAAATGCAATCCAGTCTTTTTTTAACGTAAGCTTAAGCTGCAGCACAAACATATCTCATTTACAAGAACCTATAAAACAGATAGTGTCTCTCCAGCAGCCCTGCCCTTGTGAGAGGACGCTGAAATCTGAGTACAAGATCTGTTACGTCTAAATGTGCTCATTGTGGTCGCGTAACATCTCCACCTGGAGGTCAAACTAGTAAATACAAACTGACCTTGGGATGAGAATACAGTATAATGACTGTAGTTTGTAGCTAAGCTGACATAACTGAAACAGCCTACCTATGGCTCATTTACAGACCAACTCTAAAAAGCTAAAAGAGGCGCCTAAATCACATTATACCTGCATCTCCTTTGTCAGTCATGCAGGAGTAGACACTACACTGGAAGTCTCCCAGTGCCGCCCCGACCGATGTGTAAGCAGGGATGCCGTACCACTCAGAGGAAGTGTGACCAGCCACAGCTCCAGACTCCACGACAACCGGTAAGAGCTGCACAGGGAAACCTGCATCCTTCAGACTGGAAGATTTAGATACACAATCAGTTTATGCTAACACTTTAACACAGAGTAACTGCAATATAACACATCATATCTAGATTAGTCAGAATTCCCATGTCAAAAGGGAATTTTGGACTTCACACCAATAACAACAGCTATAAATGATAACTACAGGGCTTGGACCAAATAAAATAAACAACTAGGAAATATTTTACCACCATTTGTCTATAGCCTCAAACTTTAGAATAGATCTGTACTTCTGAACAGTCTCCGGTTGAATGTTGCCCATCACAACCTCTGGCAGTTGCTTTAAAGGAGACATATTATGCCCCTTTTTACAAAATACAAAGTCTCTGTTAAGTTTCAGCTCAAAATCCTCTACAGATAATTTATTATATCATTTTGAAAATAGCTGGGACTCTAAATAGTGTTCTGTGCAAGACAGAACAGTCAGCATGTTTGCTCAAACTTTTGTCATTACATTAGAATCGCTACACCTTTGTCACTTGTGAAATCAAAAAGACAGTGCAGCAGGTGAAAATTTACAGATTAAGGGACGGTTTTATTATAATGAGATCTCTTTGCAACGTTACATAGAGAGAAAAATCAGACACGCTTGTTTTTCTCAGACGCGTGCAAAGTTACCGGCTAACTCTTTTTCATGTTTCCTTGGTTGGTAGATGCACCAGGGACCCGATTAGAGCACTTAAAACCTGGAAAAGTCAGATTTTTATGATATGCCACCTTTAAAGGAGGGAAACTTCTTCTCACTTATCTGGATTTAAAACTTTATAAAACCATCTCCAGTTTCTGCTAACTGTCTTTACATGCATTTACAAGAGATTGGTGTTCCAGTGGATGATGTAGGATAGTGGTTCCCAAAAACCTTCCTGGAGCCCGCTCAACATTGCTGCTGCGTCCGAAATAGCTTACTTGCCTACTATATAGTACGCGAAAAACAGTATGCGAGGCGAGTAGTATGTCCCAATTCATTGCATTCGAAATTCAGTAGTCGAGAAGTACCCGGATGACCTACTGCTTCCGGACGAATTCTGTAGTACGCATACCATGGACACTTTCCTATACCATGAGGCTCCGGGAGAGGAGGCGTCATATTTGAAAAAGGCTCATTTCAAGTGAGTAAGTACCTCAGGAAAAAATATTGTTTATTGTGATTAAATTACACTTGTTTAACACAATCTAAATAAACAGATGACTTATTGAAAGTTTAAATTGAAGAGCTGTCTTGACTCACATTTGTGTGTTCCATGTGTTAGTGCTTGTGTTGAAGTAGCCCCAGCTGGCAGCATTTTGTCCAGTCATGACACATTTGTCGAGGTTGCACAGCATAGAGACCACATAGTCTTGGATGGTGCCTGCATCACTGAAACCTGACAGGAGCTCCGGCCTGATTCAGTGACGTATCATAAAACCAAAAATATATCAGGTCAGAACAACTGGATTTTTTCTGCATTCGTTTACTCTTAAATCTTGAGTGGAATTCTACCTGTGTTTCATGTACCAGAAGATGGTGGCACAACCAAAGCCAGTGGCCACGCTCAGGTGGGAATTTGGTTTGGGTAAGGAAGACAGGAAGTCAGCACTGCAGCGCCCGTCCTGCCAGGTGATCAGCTGACTGACGTCTTTAGGAGTGAATCTAATGATTTCACAATTTTCCCTTAGCCATTCACAGCCTAACAGAGATACAAATGAAATTATAGTTATCGATATCATCCTGATTATTTATTTATGATTAAAGATGTGTCTTCACCACAGTGCCCACCACAATGCAATAAGCATCAAACATGCTTTCAGTAGTTTTTTCAGTGTTAACCTGATTTAGATTTCCACAACACAATGCCATGCATTTGTCCACATACTCCAATGCACTTGACTTTTTTCAGCTTGTCTGTAGGTAAAGCGTCCATGCATTGGTCCAGAGCGGAGATTATTAATGAAGGATCCTGCTCTTTGGCCTAATATCAACAACAACAATAAAAGTATGTTTCAAAAATTAAACAACACCAACAAAAAGTGACATACATATACAGGGTAGACTACTTATCAATTGTAGTCCGTTACGTATATTTAATTACAAATTTTAGAAATTTAATTAATTTGGTATTTAAACATTAAACTCATTAAACATTTAAATACATTTAAATAATATAATAACAGAATAATCTAGTTCCATACTGATTTAAAAAATAAAGTGAAAAAAACATATACTTGTTTTCTAATACATGAAAATATTGTACGTCAGGGTTTCCCAAACTGGTTCCTGGGTTAATAAAGTTGATTATTAGTTAAATGATATAACTTCGAAGATTACATGAGAGACAGAGAGGGGTTATTTTTCTTTGTATTTAGTATCTTTCGAGTGACACCTTTTTGATCAAAGTGCTGTTACCTACATGTTTGTCTGAAGTGCTGCTGATATCAGAGTTTGTAGGGAAACTCTTACTGTCTGTGACTGTCTTTGACTGCGCATCCAGCAGCACAACTTTAACTGATGTGGTGCCCAGATCCATGCCGAGAACAAAGCCAGCAGAACCGCTAAGGGATGCCGCCATGATTTCTAGCAAATCACTCCTTTTGTACAGTCGAAGGGAAAGATGCAGTATATGTCATTTAAGTTAACAGCGCCAAAAATAAAAAAATAAAATGAGTTAGCTGCCTACGACCCGACCTAGCGATGACAGACTGACAGATAATGAGTCGTTCTTGTTTTGAATCTTCTCAATGACTCAATTGAACCGGATCACAAACTGTTCTGAATGATTAGGACTGAATAATTCGAGTCGTCTTTTTCGCTTTGATAAAACGCTCTTATCAATAAAACTTGTCCAAATATTTTATATTTATACATAGAGAGACTTTTACTCTGTGTTTTTACATTTTCTGCAGTTATATAATATGGTATTTAGCACACCAGAGTAACTGTTACTATTTACAGCAACAGTAATATACAGAGCAAAAGGTACAGAGCAGTTTTTAACGGGAAGTGCTGTAAAGAATATGCTGCAAAAACAACCAATAATAATATCACTGATGTAGACCATAATACAAAGGAAACATATACAAGAACATATAAGAAACAAGTTAATTGTTGGGTGAAAATCATTCATCGCAAAAGAATCATTACTCATTTCAGGCAGCTCTCTGAAGCGAACAGTTTGAAAGAACCGATTCCTGCAAATGATTCCTGCTTTTGATCAACGCTTTTGAGCCTTCGCGGAGCCCGTAGAGTGGGTTAAAGGTAAATGAAATAAGAACACATTTAAACTCTATTGTTGCTTAAAGTTTTACACACACGTGGGTATTCATATACATGTCATTGCTTGGAATTGAATACAAGTTGGTCAAGAAGATTACATAAATTCTTTTATTTGATGTTCATGCAAAAATCCCATGGTGCTTAGCGAGAAAATGGCTGACCGTGCATGACACACGCTGTGTTTCATCCAAAACTTAAATATTTTCCTGAATAACACATTCCTTATTGAAATATCTACTTAAACGCGTAGTTTATTATGTTTATGTGTTACATGTGCATGATGCTTTCTTGAATGACGGAGGCGTAATCGTGATTTGTGTGACGTTATATCTTTATTTTGATCCTAACGGTAAGTGGAGGAGGGGGTTTCACGATTTAACATCTAAAATATGATGTTTCATTCGGCTTCGAACGATAATCTCTTTTTCGTCTCCCCTGTTTTTGTCTCTCAGCGTGTTTTTAACATCACAGCATGGCCACAGTAGCAGCCAAACGCGAGGGACCGCAGTTCATCAGCGAGGTGGCCGTCAGAGGAAACAGCGCTGTGCTCGACTACTGCCGCACGTCCGTGTCTGCGCTCTCCGGGGCCACAGCGGGCATCCTCGGTCTGACCGGACTCTACGGCTTCGTCTTTTATTTCCTAGCTTCTTTCCTGCTGTCATTGCTATTGATTCTCAAAGCCGGTCGCCGGTGGAACAAGTGCTTCAAATCTCGACGTCTGCTCTTCACCGGGGGCCTCGTGGGCGGCCTCTTTACCTACGTTCTGTTCTGGACTTTCCTCTACGGAATGGTGCATGTGTACTAAGGGACTCGGACAGTAACGTGACAGCAGCCGTGTAGATGTAGTAAGATGATAGAGGTGCCTCCGGGTACGGAGTGCTGATGGATGTACATCAGGTTTTGCCCGTGAGCTTAACTTACTTATGTTTAGCCAATAAAGCTTCAAATATTTTCTGAGTACTAATTGCACTGAAATAATGATATTTAAAAATGGTGTGTCGTCATATTATTTTCTCTTGTAATATATTTTCCTTATGCTTATTCCAGGGCGAAGCTGGGTTTGGATCTAGTAGCCTATGGCAGTCCAACAGGGAAACTAATTTGTTTTCATTTTAATTTCTGTGTATGATGTGCAACATTCTGTGAACTCCAGGCATCAATCAGAACTATGTAAAAACACAGTACCATTGTTAAACTGTATAAATCACATTGTTTTATTTCAGAGGAAAATAAACCATTCACCTTATGGATTAAAGTGTGATTTCTTACAGTGCACAGTGTTTTATATATAAATATATCCCTTGTGTATTGTTCTAATTCACTACCCTTTTGTTATGTTCGGGATGAAAACATCCACTTAATTAAGCTGCTGTAAAAATGTATCAGATAGATTTTTATTTATTTATTTTTTCAATTTTGTTTTGCACAAATCTGTTAGTCAACCTCAGTCCTGATCAAAACTACTAAAAGCTCTCGGTGTAAGTGTATTTATGCACCTGCTACCTTTTGATGGTAAGAAGTATAGATGGCCTTTGTGTAAAATGCTTGTCTTGTCTTTATGGTAAAGCTAGTTTAAAACCTTAAGTTCCTTCATGTGACAGACTTTTCTGTAAAAAAAACAATCTGATTTATGAACATAATTTATTAAAAAGCAAAATGCAACAACAGCTTCAAATAAACTGAACAATGGTGCAAGAGTTGAAGATGAATGGGGAACTAAACAATGAAACTATTTAGTGTGCAAGTGTGTTCAGTCTTTCCAGACTCTCAGCATATCGCTTGGTACTCACGCAAGATGCAAGTGCTGACTGTTCTCTTTATGACAAGCTGGTCTCTGCAGCTTGTCGTCAAAATGCAGAGCTCTGCTGATTTCATGGAATCTTGAGAGGGACATGGTGGGTCTGAAAAGTGCAAGACCACTGCAATCATCCCACAGGCAACGTGTGGACTCCCCTCTGGACCTGTAGATGCCGGCCAAATCAGTAGCCCCATGTAGGCACGAAGATCTGTCCACCCCGGTTCAGCTTCTCATTGTCTGGCGCCCATGGAGGTTGGTCTAGTTAACAATGAGGTCAATCAGCTCCCCCGCAAAAAAAAAAAAAAAGATTGAACACAGAATTCATGTTCTGGACCCTTGAGATGGCATAACGCCTTGGCTCTGGAGTCATGCCTCTGGCAGGCTGAGCAAAAGGGAGATGTCTCCATGTTGGTGGAAAACCACACTTCGCCGTTTTTCCCAGCCCACCCAGATCCAGGATCCTCTGAATCCTCCTCACCTTCAGTGGAAGCTGGAGAGGATGATGAGGGTGCCACAACAAGATCAAGTTCTGACTCTCCTGAGTTTGTGGTGTCAGAGGGAGAAGACAATACATCCTGAAGCTCGCTGGAGGGGTCAGGCTGCATAATCATTTCTAAAACTTTGGTACGAGTCAAGCCCATTCTCATGTTGCTTGTTGCTCAAATTGCATCAAATGACCAGTAGGATGGCATGCACTTGTTTCAATCAACTTACTGTAACTTGTTTTTGTTTAGTCTGTACTTCTCACCATCAAAAGGCAACAGGTGCATAAATACACCATGTTTTGTTTACTCCATGTAGTTCTAAGAGCTGAGGTCCATATTTTGATTTTTTCTCTCTCTCACACACACACTATAATTTGCTTTATAAAAAGCCATATAAAAAGCCAGAAACTAAGTTTGTTTTGTTTTTTTGCACAGGCTTATCTACAAATTTTGTCTTTTCCCAACAGGGAAAACCACCAACAATTAATAATGCATGATTATATGGTGTCATGGCTTTGCAATCAAAAAAAATTCGTTATAATGGAAGTCAATGTGGCAAAATCAGCCACCATCAGTAAATGAGGAAGTAGTTAAAAACTAACAATGACAAAGCCAAACAATCTTTAACATGTCCAAGACCGTGATAAAAGGTAAAAAAAATATCCCGTCCACAATTACCTTTTATATTGAGAATAAGTTTTTGAAAATAAATTTTGCGTTTTTCTCCCAAAATCAGTGAAATAATTTATGAACTTGGCAATTAAAGACTCAAATTCCTGGATTAAAAAAAAAAAGACATTTTGTAGTTTTGATCAGGACTGAGGGTGATTAACAGATTTATTCAAAAAATCTTTTATTTTTAAAGCAGTTCAATTCAGTGTATGTTTTCATCTCGGAAATAATGAAAGGGTAGTAAGTTTGTCCGAAGTGTATTATTAAAATGTGTGTCAAAATAACATTCATTGTTAAAACACAGAGTTGTGACCAAATTAGGACTCAACAGCACCCCAAAGTGGATGAAAACGTCCCCAACATAACAAAGGATCTATCTATCTATCTATCTAGCTATATATATATTAGGGGTGGGCATAGATTAATGTTTTTAATCTGCCATGTCATTGCTTTTCTCTCACAACCTCTGTGTTAATTCTAGAATCCGATTGCCTTGTCTGTGAAATTATTTTTCACAACGCGTTTCTTGTGTGTTTTGGCCAACGCCATATGCTGCAGATCCTCTTACCGCACGCACGCTTAATATATTTTTATATATAAAAGAAATAAATAAATACAAATAAAGAGCCAGATCACGTAAACTGTTAAGGTTGTCAATTGTAATTTCCGTATCAGTTAAGATTACTCACGTTCATTTCTGCACTCGGTTACATATGTTTTAATTATCAAAATTAAACATGTGTTTATTCCAAATAAAAATCATAATAGTTGAACTAAAGTAACCACACATTAACATGGTTTTGCTATACTTGTAACTGTTCAGCTGGAAATGCCAGTGAGATCTATTCATTGTTAGTGTCTCCATTGCATTCCAGGACTCTTATTATGAACTTGTGTCTCCACCCACCTTGTCTGTCGCCGTGGCCACTCATTCGTCCCTCCACCCCCTAGCCTTGTTTTCGTGTGTATAAAAGTCCCGTTTGCATTCTGTGCATTTGCTGAGCATTGCAGTGTTTTCCCAGTGTTAAACCCTCCTTGCGTCTTCCCTGTTTGGATTTACCTGTTCTTGACCCTGTCTGCCTTGGATATTCTCTCTTGTCTCACCCCGCCGCTCCAAGGTCCGCGCACAAGATGGCCATCACTCCCGAGTCTTTGCACAAGATGTCCACCGCTCCCGAGCCTTTGCACAAGATGGCCGCCGATCACGAGTCACTGCACAAGATGGCACCTGATTTGCCATGGCCCGATCCACCAGAGCCTGCCAGTACATGAAAATCACGGACGACAGGTAATAAGAATCGAAGCTCACATGTACAATAGTTTAGAAAACTAGTCCCGTCTGAATAGGGCTACAGTGCAATTCGGCTAGATATACATCCGCGCTAAAATATCAAGGTGAAAGTCATCACAGCTAGCGTATTATAGACTCAGCTCCCGACCCAACTTTGTGAATATATTAACGGCAATATTTTTTTTTATCACGCAATATGAGTCGCGCGTTAACGCATCTCGGGTGACCAATTGGCCCGAGATGATGGGTCCCCCCCCCAAAACGACGTCCTGGTGGAAGATAGAAGAGGGGAGGGGAAATAGGGGGTGGGTGGGGAGTGTCCCCGAAATAGACCTGCATAAGCAGCTCAGATCCGAGAGAGCCCATCGACGTTGTTGTTTGACATCCCAGACTGGTGGCGCACATCAAAGTGGAAGTCCTGGAGCACCAAGAACCATCTCGTCGCCCGGGCCAACGATTGAAGAGGAGCACGGTCGGTGAACAGGGTAAACTTACGGCCCAGAAGGTAATACCTGAGCTCCAGGACTGTACTGATGGCGAGGGCTTACTTCTCCACAGCGGTGTACTTTCTCTCGGCCTGGGACAGCTTACGGCTGATGTAAATGACCGCCTGCTCCTCTCCCTGCTGTACCTGGGACAGCGCTGCTCCCAGTCCCGTATCAGAGGCATTGGTCTGCAACAGGATTAAAGTCAGGGTCATGTAAGACTTCAGAAGGTTCAGAGGTGAGTACGGTTTTTACCTCCTGGAACGCCTTTTCGGTTTCGTCCGTACAGATAATCTTCTCCGGATGCCCCTTCCTGGTCAGGTCTGATAGAGGGGCAGCTGTAGAGGAAAAGTTGGAGATGAAACAACGGTAATACCCCGCCAACCCCAAGAAGTACCTGGGTTTTGGTAATGGTCTCGGGGCTTCCAGGACGGCCCGGACCTTGTTCTCTTGGGGTTTCAACAATCCTCTTCCCACGATGAAACCCAGGTGCTTGGCCTCCGACATGGCGAGGTGACAATTGCGGGGGTTGGCGGTCAGTCCAGCCCGTCGTAGCTCAGACAGCACCCTCCGCAGCCGGTCCAGGTGATCCCCCCCCCCATGCCTCTGGTGTGGTGTGAGGGCCCGACGTCAACAGTTGGGGGTTTTTGCATTTGAATATGTTACCTTTAAACGCATATAGCTCAGTTATGTCAGTTTAATCTATTTTCTGAGAGGGGGTGGGATTTTTGTTGGGAAAGTCGGGGGAGAGACACACACTTCGATTTAAACTGGATAAACACATGCAGCATCTAATTAAAAAAATGAAACGAAATAAATGAATACATCAAGCCTTTATTACATAACACTAGGCTATATCAGCATTCAGAAAAAGAACAGTTTGCACTTCTAAGGGCTTTCACACTTTTCCAAAAGTGGGCCTTCTCTCAGTTGACCTGCTGATGAATTCTTCAAACAGGGTCGAAACATAAACATCGCATTTATCAGTAATATGCATCTAGACAGCTGAAATGGAAAATGATGGGTTGCCTCAAGAACTGCCTGCTCCCGCTGCCGCACCTCTGAGCGAACCACGTCAGCGAGCGCACCATTTGAAAAAAAATACGGGTCAGGTACAGTATTTTCTTTTTTTTTGCAGTCCGAGTTGCGGGCGGGTTAGTTGAAAACGTGTCGGATTCGGGTTGTTTATACATTGACCCGCGCATCACTGACCCTGATCTATTGCCAGGATTTTTAATTTGTGAGTTGGATTGCCTACGCTGTGATTGTTTGCTGTGATCTAAACTCTGCCTGCCCATTGTGTTTAAATAAAGCTTGCTTATGGATACAATGTCCTCTGAGTCATTACAGGTTCCCTCTGAAGACGGCTGGAGAGAGCCACAGAGGTACGACTCGGGACAGAATCAGTATCCTCAGGTCTTAAACTGAATTTTAGACAATTTATAAAGATTATTACAAGCATGTTAGTATTTATTTACAGTACTGTGCGCACATTTGGAATTGGTAAAAAATAAAAAAATAATACTGAAATACTCTAAGGCTGCATATATTTTTATGTAATTTCCTGTAATGGCACAGCTGAATTATCAGCAGTTGTTACTTCAGTCTTCAGTGTCACATGATCCTTTAGATTCTAATATACCTATTTAGAGCCCAAGAAAATGTTTGTAAACATTATACATTTACAAAGTTCAAAATATTCAAAAGAACAAAATAAAAATATTGTTATTAATCACTTACCCCCATGTCGTTTCAGACATGTAAATACTTTGTTCATCTTTGGAACACAACTTAAGGTATTTTAGATGAAAACCAGGGGCCTATTTCTCAAAGGAGGTTCA
>JAUCMU010000097.1:14486281-14515310 GCA_032275025.1 Enteromius treurensis | reverse complement strand
ACTCTAATCAAGAGAGAATTAGACTCCACATTTATGATCAGCCCTTTCCCTTCAGTATATTTCGGGTCAGCCCCAGCCCCCGAAAATACTAGGCGAAAAAAAAAAAAAAAAAAAAAAGTGATAAATTTGATAGTGGCTCCCTGATGCCCGCAAATTGTACAAAATATCCCGGAAACTACACCAAGCCGGCACACGCATGCACGAAAGACTTTAATGTCTGCATCTTGTATCTTATAACGCACGCAAAAGGCGGAGTGAAAGAGAGAGAGAGATCGACCGTGCATGTGTGTGCTTGTTCATAGCGCGTGCTATGTCTATATTGTTATGTCGTATATTCGCCTGATTGGTCGACTAAGAAAAAGCTTTCAGTGTGAGCGGGCTTTTATTTCTTTTCTCGTGGACCGAAGTTATCAGTTGAGTAAAGCCTATGAGATCTCCGTGGCAGAGAGAGACTCGACTGTAAACAACATAACAAACATTGTAATAGTCTTGAAAAGAATCTGCCTTTTCATTAAACCAGAGAAAAACTTTGAAAATAACCATGACGCAGTCTCCATGCTACAATAGTTATAGAAGCAAAGATTTCCACAGCGTTATTTTATATTTTTAAGTATAATTTAACTGTATCAATCCTTCAAAAATTGCTCACGATAAATTTTGTTTATTGTCACGCCCTACTGTTAAATGAAATTTACGACCATGATTTAGAGTCATTCATTTTTTTTGCCTTATTTTTTTGGTTCATCATGTGATGAACGAACAACTCTAACCCAAAGACTCGAAACAGGTGAACTAATTCCAGTAAAAAGAGATACTTGTCTTGGACTTAAAGGGACTTTTGCTGCTTTATTTTCACTAAAATGATTGAATTTGTTTTTATGTCACATACAAGATATTTGAATTGACTTAAAGAAACTTGATCCACTGAGACTTTGTATCCATATGCAGTCTGCATTGTTTGTCATGCTTTGTTAAGCTTGGCATATACTTAAACTCGCTACAAGTTTGCATAGAACTCAATAAAGAGCTCCCGTTTTAATTCTTATACCCGCAGAAGCAGCTACTTCCTCCCCGCTGAGGGATACCCATGACAGCTCCCGCAGCATCCTCCCACTCAAATCTTAAACCTGCTAACTATCGCATCCGCCGAAGCAAGCCTCCTCGTCTCCGCTGAGGAACACATTGCAACAGCTCCCGTAGCAGCTCTCCATCCTTACTAAACCCGCTTCCGCAGAAGCAAGCTTTCCCTCACCAAGGGATATACTATAAAAATTATTTTAAAAAAGGTAAACCCTTTGTTATTATTTTACCGGCCTCTCCTAACTCTTGTTTCTGCTCTCTCTACAGGTCCAGGCGTTTACCACACAGCGCAAGCAAAAATAAAAAATAATAGAAAAAACTTTTCCTATTCCCAAGCTTCTTTGGGGGGCAGCAGTTTTTGGCAGCCGCCCACCACCATTTGCTTGTTTCCTTGGTGGGCAGTCGGAGACAGAAGCCGGGCACCGAACCCTCGCCCTCGCTAGGGCTCGGCCCACTAGGGTTCGGGGCTCGCCGCTCTACCGGCTCGCTTCCTGGACAGCACGACAAACCTGCTTATCAAATATCTATCGAATCATTCATTAATGACAAAGAGCATACCCGTGAAAGTATTTCATGAAACCTTTCAAAGCTGGGCTAGCAGTGAACAGTGCATCCTCATCGAGAATGACTGCGAGGCCTAGAATAGTAAAAAAACAACAATTTATCATTCAAAATACTACATTCACCACTCATTAAGACACATTCGATGAGCAACCATTGTATATAATATAATGTTATGAATATAATGTCATAAACTAGAAACGAAAGTATTTCATGATTTATTTTCCGGTCATTACTGACCGGAATTTTTTAAATAACAAATTATTAAAAATCTTAGCTTCATCGGAATGGTACAAAACTTAGTGACTTTTATGGTACTTGGTATATGAACACACAAAAAAATTGGGGACAGGTCTAAGTGAAAAGTCCAAGTGGTCGTAAAAAAAAAGTGTCACACTCAGGGCCTTTGGTCAAAAATGACCGGCCATTGGAAATTAATGGGAAATTGGCAAAAATATGAAAATACAGAGTTTTTTTGTGCCTACAATCTACAAATCAGCCACAATCCAGAAAAAAGCACACAACAGTGAAGGGGTGACTCTCTAAAACATCAGTAGTGCAAAACACTAAAATACACTCACACAAACACACACTTATACACACAAAAACACACACACAAATTAGCGTGTGTCATTTCAAAAGCTAATTTTGGAAAATGTGTGAAATAGAAGCAATCAATGTAAAAAATAAAGTGCACAGCAATGAAAGCATGAGACTGTAAGTCATCAAGGTCGCAAAATAGACACACACATAGGGAAATATGAGACCGGTGAGACTGTAACAGAGAAATGTGAGAATATGAGAAACAAAATCAATGAATCAAATAAAAGGGAGACATTGGATCCAAAATGCAGAAGTCACACACTATGTCTCTCTCTTGAACAAACGCAGACACACACATCAAGGAATATAATTCTTCCCTAGTAACCTCCAGGCCTATTGCGGCTCCTGTTTATGAAAACAAAAAACCAATCACAGCATTTGTTTATGAAAAAAAAAACTTGGGTATAAATACTGCCAATTTGAGCCCAGCCCACAGCTCAAGAGACCCTGGAGTATTTAATACAAAGCGACGATGATGAAGAAGAAGGAACTGAGCCAGATGACCCAGTTGAAACCTCTGAAGAAGAAGATTTTACAGAGGCTGACCTAAGTTTCATGGAGGCTGACACAAAGGATGAGGATTCAGAGGAGGAAGGTGGTCCTGAGAGAGAAGGCCCTGAAACCTATCGCTCCAGGAACGGGGAGATACTGTGGAGTTCAATTCCACCTCCACAGACTCAAGGGAGAGCACGGCCAGAGAAGATCAGAAGAAATAGCCCTGGACCCACAAGGTATGCCTGTGTCAGAGCTGAAGATATCAAATCCCCTTTTGAGCTATTTCTTCCAAGCTCCATGCAAAAAATGCTTCTTGAGATAAGAAATTTAGAGGGGCACCGAGTGCTTGGTGACGAATGGTGCAATGTTGATTGGGATGAAATCCAGGCATTTATTGGCCTTCTTATATTTGCTGGGGTTTTAAAATCTCACCATGAATCGGCATCCAGTTTACGGGATAGTAAGAAGGGGAGGGCAATTTTTCGTACCACCATGCCCCTGAAAAAATTCACACGGCTGACTAGGATTTTATGCTTCAATGATAAAAGGTCAAGAGCTGCAAGGAGGGAAAAGGACAAGCTGGCACCGATTACAGAGATGTGGGAACACTGGGTCGAAAGACTACCTCTCATGTACCGTCCTGATATCAACACAACAGTTGATGAGAGCCTGGTGGGATTCAGGGGCCGGTGTCCTCTCAAGCAGTATATGCCAACAAAACCTGCCAAATATGCCATTAAAATATGGGCAGCCTGGGATGCAAAGACGAGCTACTGTTTCAACATGCAGGTGTACACCGGAAAAAACCTCCAGGGAAGCCATTCGAGAGAAACTTAGGGAAGAGAATAGTCCTCGAAATGTTAAATGATCTTCAAGGGCATATTGTCACTTGTGACAACTTTTTTATTTCGTATGCTCTTGGCTCAGAGCTCCTGATGAGGGAAATAAGAATGACAGGAACAATCCGTAGGAACAAGCCAGAGCTGCCAAGTACCCTGACTAATGCAAGAGGCCGGGCTCAGTTCTCATCTCTATTCGCCTACACAGAGACACACGCCATCATGTCCTACATTCCAAAGAAGAAGAAAAATGTTCTCCTCATGAGCACTACGCACCGAGAGACAGCAGTGAGTGAAAGAGAAGGCAGGAAACCAGATATGATCCTGTACTACAACAGTCGACAATCTTGACAAGGTATTGGCTGCTTCGTATTTTTTCAATTGAAATAAATATATATTATAAAATAATGATGGTGATATAAATGTATATTTTCTGATAAATGTGTATGTATGTATTTTTTATAAATATTTTTTGTTATTTTCCAGATTGTAGCAACATATACCTGTCGGAGGAAGACGGCTCGCTGGCCCATGACCGTATTCTACAATATAATAGATGTAACGGCCTACAACGCCTTTGTCATTTGGAGGGAAATAAATCCCAGCTGGAGACAGGGGGATAGCTACAGGAGGAGGCATTTTCTAGAAGAACTAGGAAAAGTGCTTGTGTTCCCCTTCGTTCAAACAAGGTGGCACATTGCTCGCACGCAAGCCTCTCTGGATCTTATGAGGAAAGAGCAGGAATGTGATGAGGAAGCAGTTTCCTCCACAGTTGGTCCCTTTCAAGCTGTTCCCTCCCAAGATGGTCCCTCTCAAGCTGGTCCCTCCTCCGCCAAAAAAAAAAGATGCACAATGTGCTTGCCAAAAGATTTCAAAACAAACATTATTTGCTCAAAGTGCAATATTGCAATTTGTAAGAGACACTCTGTTGTGATCTGTCACAACTGTGATCTGTAATTACAATTAGTATGTAAATAATATGTAAATATAGTTAGGGTGATATTTAAAACCCTTTTTTTATTTCTCTATTTTCCATTTACTGTTTGATAATTGTTATACTTTTGCTGTTATTTTAGTTGTATGTTCATAATTGCTGTTGCCTTTTGAATAAGAGTTACTGTTCATTAAATATATGTAAAACAATATGCACATAATATGTAAATAGGGTTAGGATGATATTTAAAATACTTTCTATTAATAAATAATTAATCTAGTTTCCATTTACTTTGATAATTATACTTTTGCTGTTATTTTGTTGCCAATGCTGTTGCTGTTCATAATTGCTGTGCTAAATAAGAGTTGTTGTTCATTGAATTTTAGAAAAAGTAATTTTAATGAAATGTTCAAAATAAAATAAATTGTTATGACTGAAAGAATTGCATTTTTATTAAGTGTAAATTAAAACAATGGGTAACAAAATGCTTTCCATTGGTTCTCTTTCTAATGCAACGTTCAGGTCTGACTGTATTATAAAGTAAAACCGGCGCTTCAAATTACCAGTAAAACCAATCAAACAAACAAAAAACTTGGAAAATAATAAAAAAAATAGTCTTTGATAATCTCATATGATATATTAAAATCCACAGTTTTTAAAAAGCTGTTACTAAAATGAACTATAACTCCGCGGAAACATGACACACAGACATGAGAAACATATCTATAGAAAGCTTGAAGTGTCTACTTTTAAGTGCAAAAACAGATATTCTTTGTTAAAGTAATGAGTAAGTAACCAACACTATACTGAGTTTCTCAATCTGATCTCATTAATTTGAATGTGACCACGCCCACAAGCTCCTTTCGCTTTGTTATTCGAATGGCCACATGAGACGCGCGCGACATGAACACGGCCACGACACGCTCATGTGCTCAACGTGGAAGACAGGAAACAAAACAAACAGCGCTGACTTCAGCAAAGAAGATAACAAATGGATTTACCTCAAGATGTGGCGGGTGATCTGTTCCAGTCACTCTCATGAGTAAGTACTGTTTGTTTTTGTATGAGTTTGCGTAGTAACGTTATTGCATGTTGAACATGACAGGCTGTATGCTGTTAGCCTACTGTGTTCTGTAATATAAAGAATACGATCAGTGTTAGTCAAATATTAATCAGTGGTATGCTATTGTCGAATGTGTAATATCTTTATAAATGCTAATTCAGTTGTTTTGCTTTTGAAGTAAAAATCAGTATTGTAAATGGATGATGAGGGAGACTCTGATATTATAGAATAAATTTGTGAAATAATGGTTTTCATAAAATGAAAGGGCACTAAAGTTTATCTTTCTTCATCAGCTTATCTACTTACTGATGTAAGTCCAACTAGTCTTAATGATACATAAAAATGTGAATTTTGAGATATATTATGGTCGCCCCAGGTGACTTTTTTAAGGCTATGGATTATTAACTTAAGTGTAAAAACACTACAATGTCAATTTTTTTTACACTACATTCCAAATGTTTAGAAAATGGCCAAACATATCCATATTTTTGGTATTTTAAAATTGGCCTTTTAAAAAGTCTTATCCGTCAATTACCCTTGTATTAAAAATCTAGGATGGATAGCGTCATAAGGAGAGGAGGATGGCTTCAGTTTAGCAATAGTATCTTTGAGTGACTGTATAGAGACTGATTCAAAAATATCCCAAGACATAGACAGTGGTAGAGGAGCAGGCTGCTTGGTAGAGAAGTTATGGGCTCCCAGATCAGGTTTACTTACTTTGTCTTTAAAAAATCTTGAGAAGCTTTCACAAAGGGCGACAGAAGCAACTGGCACAGTGTGTACCGGGGGATTGACAACAGAATTAATAACAGAAAACATTACCTTAGGTCTGGACTGATTTTAAAAATAGGTCTTAAGAGGTTCAAAAGGAGCAGTTTCATTTATTACATCAAGCCAGGCATTTTGTAACAAACTGAGATGTTTGTCCGCATCCAAATCTGATAATGGAGAATCCAACAGTAGATGAGAGCAAAGCTTTATAAAACACTGACTAAAATTAACACTAAATTGAGGTGAGTATACCCTAGTCAGAGATGTCACTTTAGATGAAACATAAGGAAGGCTAGGAAGACACATGGAAAATAAAACAGGCTTGTGATCAGAGAGCATATGTAATGTACTTACATACTCATAATGTGAGTTTGACTGACAACAAAGTTGAATGTTAAAATCGCCCATCCATAAAAAGCGATCAAATTTTGTAATGATATTACCAAATAAAGTCAGTGAATTGCTGAAGAAAGTCCTTATCTGAGTGAGGAGGACGGTAAATCAGCCCTAGGCAAATAAGACCGTTCCAGTCAAGGTGAATAAGTTGAGCTTCAAAGCTGCTATAAACATCCAGAGAGATCGAGGAACACTGAGCACGGTATGAGTTTTTTTTGAGTCGCTAGCCCACCCCCACGTCCATTTTGGCGGGGGTAATTAAAAAATGTACAGTCTACCGGGACCAACTCAGCGAAGGGGGTAAGATCACCACATTTAATCCATGACTCGGTGATGACCGTAAAAAAACCATAAGAGAGAGACTCCACACAGCGGCCATAGCTGAGTCAACTCCAGATCTGCGGAGATAGTGGCCGATCCGAGGTAGAGGGTGAGGACGGGGGAAGAGCAGGTGCGCCTGATCCACGAGACGCCAAATCACAGAGCCACCTTGTAGCGGCTCGGAAAATGGGCTTGTAATACAGCCCGAATGCAGGCGAGCTTTCAACTTGATCGCAAATCCTCCCCTGCATCCACATTTCCTCCTGCGTTTCCTCCGAAGAATGTTTAACGGCCAGGGACTAATAAAGTCCGGAATGACAATTTTAAAATTCTCATGTTGTTTGTTAAAACACACTCCATCTCCGACTTGTGAAAATTAAAAAGAGTTGATTGAATATCCAGGAGAGACTGACGATCATAGACTATAAGGGCACTGCAGTTTAAATACAGTGCACTCAACCAGACTATCA
The DNA here is from genome assembly GCA_032275025.1 of Enteromius treurensis. Taxonomy (NCBI): domain Eukaryota; kingdom Metazoa; phylum Chordata; class Actinopteri; order Cypriniformes; family Cyprinidae; genus Enteromius; species Enteromius treurensis. The sequence continues at coordinate 14,507,777 of JAUCMU010000097.1, read as the reverse complement.
GGCTGGAGAGCAGTAGACGGCATGCCGACACAGGCGCCATCTTTCCTTAACTTTAAAGGTGTTCCTTTTCGGGAACTCAACACTGCGTCGAAACGCATTGGGAACGCCTTCGGCGAGACCACGCTCTGAATCTGCTGTGAAATCTGTCTCGATTAGAGTCAGGTGCAGCACCCTCAGGTGACGCCACTGACTGGGTGCTTAAGAACACCTGTGGTGAATCAGACTGTAGCCTTTATTCATTTAGTGCGCTCTCTGTGAGTCTGTCGCAGCGATCTTTGAAAAGAAAAGAAACAGTTACTCAGCTACTAAAAGAGGAAAAGAAGTAGAAATGAGTCAGGCAAGAGAATTAAAAGAATGTTTTACTCCCTGTGGTTGCTTTCTCATTCCACGGGATGCACACTCTTTGCATTCGTGGGGATTGCTAAAAGCTTTCTTCCAGATCAGGCAATACATTAATTGCTCAGACAGGTGAGGGCTGTAACCGTCACCTGCGTGTCCTGTGTTTGCTGAGGCGGAGCTTGCATTCCTGGACCCTATAGGTTTCTTCCTGAGGGAAGTAGCCTTCAAGTTAGAGCTGCAGATACATGCAAGGACCACTGATCTCAGTCGGAGGGAGCAAGCCTTCGGGAAAGGAAGCTGTTTCTGCCGTGGTACACGGCACCCACTTCCCTTATCTGCTTTCTTCACGCTCCACGATTCTCTATGAGAGGTCCAGTGTTTTTGGTGGTGTAGTCCCACGCTGCCGCCGAGGCGGAGCAAAAAAAAAAGAAAAAAAAGGAGAAAGCAGCTAATCTCAGTAGCATTACAGTGGGTTGAATAGACACTTTTTAGCTCTCTATCACCTGGTGTGGCTACCTGTTGAAGACTTTGCACCAAGTCATTACTGACGGTGTGTTGGTAGTATACTATACATATACTGCATACTTCTGATGAGTCAGATATGCAGGAAGACCTACTGAGTAAGGTGACAGAGCTGTGACCATGCTTTCAGCTCCTCAAAAAAACTGGCTGAGATCAACCCTCAGAGGTCAGTCTCGAGGGACTACCCTTGGTAGTGAGGCCCAGTTTAGATCTCAGGCAATTGAATTATTTAGTCAGTTAACTGGAGTTCAGTATGCTCACACTGAGGTCGTGTTCCAAATCAGGTCTGGTTTGCCATGTTAGAGTTGATATGTTTGCTTCACGTACAGACTCATTGAGGTTTGCTTTCTAAGGAAAGAGCTTACCAATGACGGTCTTTTCCTGTGGCCCTGTTCATCTATTCAAGAATAGTAGATGCGGACCTAGCTCCGTTGCGGCTTCAGGGTTCCGTATTTTTGACTAAAGCGGGCTGGCTAGATCCTAGCCAGAACTCGGAGCAGCCTCACAGGCATTGAGATACTGTAACGGAACAGGGGGACACCAGTCCCGAGGGCCTGGATGTGCCTACCGAACATTTCAACGTGGAACAAGCAATGACCACCGCACTACAGCGGCGTGATACCCACTACGGTGGGCCCCGTTCAAGCTCCTGTGCTACAGCAGATAATAGCTTATCTTCTGAGGAAAAGAGCCATCGAAGTGGTTCCACCCTCAGTCATGCACTCAGGGTTCTACAGCCCGTATTTTGTCGTTCCGGAAAAGGATGGAGGGCTAAGGCTTATCCTGGATCTCAGACATCTGAACCGCTCAGTCAGGCAGCTGAAGTTCAGGATGCTTACAGTAAAGCAGGTTGCGAGCCAAATCAGGTCCGAGGACTGGTTCGTCACAATAGACATGAAGGATGCTTATTTTCACATTTACATCCACCCTGCACACAGGAAGCTCCTCAGGTTCGCTTTCGAAGGGAAAGCCTATCACTACCGAGTGCCTCCGTTCGGCTTGGCTCTCTCGCCTCGCACCTTTACAAAGGTGATAGATGCGGCCCTAGCTCCGTTGCGGCTTCAGGGTATACGCATCCTCAACTACATAGACAACTGGCTGATACTAGCATATTCTCAGAGCGAGGCTATCAGACATCCAGATGTCGTCCTCGCTCACATGAAGTGCTTGGGACTCGATCACGATGCACACAAAGCTGACACCTGCTCGGCGAACTATTTATCAGTCAAACTATTTCAGAGGCTCCTAGGCCTTCTGGCAGCAGCATCCTGTGTGATCCCGCTTGGCCTATTATACATGAGACCCCTGCAATGATGGCTCAAACAAAAGGAATATTCTTGGTCCCGGTGCAGGCTCCGCTCTCTCAAGGCAGTCTATTTTCCGGGATACCTCAACCGAGCAGCAGACAGCCTGTCGAGACTGGTGTCAAGACCTGGGGAATGGAGACTCCATCCAGATGTGGTAAAGAAGATCTGATTAGTCTTCCATCGAGCAGAAGTGGACCTCTTTGCGACTCAAGAGAACGCATAATGTCCCCTCTGGTTCTCTCTAGCTCATCCAGCTCCACTGGGAGTGGATGCTATGGTACAGACGTGGCCGAGGCTCCGGCTGTATGCGTTTCCCTCAGTCGCTCTGCTCCCGGGAATCTTGGAGAGAGTCCGCGAGGACGAGGTCAGCCTACTGTTAGTAGCACCTTTCTGGCGGGGCCGAGTATGGTTTGCGAACCTGGTCTCCTTTTTCGACGGCCCTCCCCTGGGAGATTCCGATCAGGAGGGACCTTCTCTCTCAAGTAGGGGGCACAATCGTGCACCCCCGCCCGGAGATATGGAACCTATGGGGATGGCCCTTGAAGGGGCGCAACTCATAGAGTCCGGTTTATCAACCGATTGGCACAGTTTTTAATTTCCTGCAGTCAAGGTTGGCTATAGGCTTGGCTCATTCCACTTTGAAAGTGTATGTAGTAGCCGTATCAGCTTTTCTTTCCCCGTTTAACGAACGGTCTGTGGGAAGACATCCGTTGGTCATTCGTTTCCTCCGGGATGCACTTAGGCTGAGGTGATTCGACCCCGAGTTCCAAACTGGGACCTAGCGGTACTACTTGAGTCTCTCCGCACATCTCCCTTTGAGCCTCTGGAGCAGGTCTCAGACCGTGTCCACGCCATTAAGACTGCGGTCTTAGTGGCACTCACCTCTCTAAAGAGAGTGGGGGACTTGCAGACTCTTTCAGTAGCCCGGTCTTGTATAGACTTTGTGCATGTTTTGGCTAAAGTCTTTCTATTCCCGCGAGCGGGTTATATTCCCAAGGTGCCTACAGCACCATCTGCACCTGTTCAGCTGCAAGCTTTTTCCCTTCCTCCCAGCCAAGGAGTGGGAGAAGAAGGACTACACTGTTTGTGCCCAGTGCGAGCACTGGATACCTATGTTCGTAGAACTGCATCTTGGAGGAAGTCGGACCAGTTATTTGTCTGCTTCTTTGCTATTTCTTTGGCTTATCTATCCTCTGGTCTCCCCTCACCGATGGGAGTCAGAGCTCACTCAACTAGAAGTGTGGCGGCTTCAAAAGCCTTTCTAGCGGGTGTTCCGATTCTGAACATCTGCAACGCAGCGGGTTGGTCTTCTCCCTTGACCTTTGCTAGGTTTTACGGGCTAGATCGCCCATCTACCCCAGGCTCTGCAGTCCTTATGCCTTAGCTGTGCTGCTCCACACAAGGCAGGGACTTGTGGGTCTGGAGGCATGGGTATTGCATTCCCAAAGCGTTTCGACGCAGTGTTGAGTTCCTGAAAAGAAACGTCTCAGGGTTATGCATATAACCCCTGTTCCTTAAAGGAACAAGACACTGTGTCTTTTTGCCACACCCACAGCATCCCTACCGGCGGTTGCTTCATTCATGAGGCTACAGTCTGATTCAACACAGGTGTTCTTAAGCACCCAGTCAGAGGCGTCACCTGAGGGTGCCGCACCTGACTCTAATCTAGACGGATTTCACTGCAGATTCAGAGCGTGGTCTCGCCGAAGGCGTACCCAAAGTGTTTCGACGCAGTGTTGAGTTCCTTCAAGGAACAGGGGTTATATGCATAACCTTGAGACGTTTTACCGCAACATCTCACAAAGTCGGGGAAAGCTGTCACGATTTATATCCAGAATGGGATTTTTTTCATATATGCAGCCTATAGCAGAAATAGTAGCAAAATTACCATTTAAATGTTATTTGTCCGAAATGCATTTAAGGGTAGAGAATGCCTTTGAAAATGCATTCCGAGCTGACCACACCCACCCTCCATCAATCATTGCTTCAAGGTGGGGATTGGCGGAAGCGTGTTACGTTTAAAACATAGCGGCTGGAGATATGAAGTGGAGCGTGAAGAGAGAAATAGTGGTGTTTTGAAGATTTGTACGCGTAGGTGACAGAACTAGATCAATATTGGAGCGTTTTCCTGAATTGTTTATGTTAAATAATGAGAAGAAAGATTTGTTTGCAACATGTTAAGGCTGTTAAGGCTTTAAAATGTTAAAACTGACAATTCTGCAAAACGAAATCCAATATTGATCTAGTTCTAGTTATTTCTGCTTGGACATGTTACACATTTCATATCAATTTGGGTTATACATTTTAATTTTAATTTTTAAACGTCTACAGCATTAAAATTAGAATGCAATTTACATATTAAGATTACTATTGTAAATGGCAAATGTAAATAATATTGTTTCATTTTCATTTTCCTTCTGCACCAAACTTTGCACATGTGGGGTAATGAAAATGTAAATTTAAATAAGAAATACATTGTCATTTTGTATATTGCATTGAAAAATGATTTTTGCTACACTAGACAGGCTTCCATAGAACAGAGGCCTGTGTGTGAATCCTCTAAAATAATCACTCATTTCAATTTGAAAGGTAATACATATTTTATACATCCTCTATAGTTGTTTTTGTGTATAAAGGTGGCATTATACTAAAAAATTCACAATTTTCAGCAATTCAGAAGATGGTGGAAGAGAATACTTGATATTGTTTGGTAGCACAATGTATACCATTCTTTTGTAAACCCAGAAGTTTGACTTGTTTGCTGTAAAAACTTGAGATGGCTCTGATAGGGTTGAGGTTCATCAGAAGGTTTCTGATAGAATCAACAACACAAGAGACGACATCATACACATTTACGCTGGTGAAATAGTACACTCAAAGTGTCGACAGAAGTACATAAATGATGGTCACATAAGTGAAGGTCACTGTGCAAAAAAGTGGGTGGGGGACAAGCCGTATTTTCAGCTGACAATACGCTTAGTGCATACTGCTTTGTCCAAATATCCACACTTGCAACAGGAAGTGCGTTCAAGTGCAAAGACCGCGCATGTGGGTATTTGGACAAAGCCAAAGTCAGATCTGCCCACACAAACATTTCCGCCAATGTCTAGCCTACACCATGTCGAGAAGACGTTGTGAAAGCAAGTGTGTTTTATATTTATTGCCTAAGGATGATGATCCTTAGAATCAGTGGTTTAAAAACTTTTTTTTTTGCACAATATCACAGCAGTACAATGAAACCTTTTGTTCTGCGCGCGTCATTTTACCAATGACTGCAGTGTCTCCCAGACTTGCACCAAGAGTATAGAAGTACTTCTATACTCTTTGCTTGCACCTTGTTTCTGGCACCATATGAGTTAATTCTCTGCCAGCGGGAGGCGCTGTTGTAGTAGAGATTAGGTTTCCCTTGAATACAAAGCAGCGCTCCGCTCGCAAACAAAAATGCTTTATCAGACATTACATGCAAGATGTTTCCTTCAGAAATACAGTGATATAAACATTTTGAAACGTGTAATGCTCATTTATTCAAGTCAAAACCTTGAAATGAAATAGGTACATGAAACATGAAACATCTATTTGTGGCGACCAATCAAAATAGACTTGACCAACTGACCAATCAGGGCAGAGTTGGCTTATGGAAGGGAAGGGTTCACAGACATGAGTCATTGCTAAATGTTTTTAATATTAAATGCTTATTCTGAGAAAAATACAATGTTTTCTGACCTTCGATGTATTTAAACCTGTTGTAAGGGACGCCAACACAATATTAGGACACTTTAAAATACCATATTACTTGCTCTTTATCAACATATTATTAATAATATATAACTACTATATCAACTTTAAACAAAATTTTAAATCACCTACCCCATTAAACCTTATTGTAAATGTTAAACGACCTTTCCAGTCCTTATAGAACTAGGATTTATTTTTATATAACACCTTGCTGGCACGTTTTAATTTTACTTTATTCTTTTTTTAAATAATTGATTTAAGTCTTCCCGAATGTATAAAAGAATACCACTAACACTAAAAATAGTCCAACACATCCAGTATAACAACGGACAAAGCGACATAAACAACTATAAGTAGTGCAGCATACAGGTTTTGCCATTTGTTAACTTATGTAGGCTCTAATAGAATTTCACCCAGGTTATATTTGGTGGCATTGTGTTACCATTTAAACTAAGCAGAGAGATACCCCCCCCTCCCATTAGTGCCTCGCCAAATATTAGAAATTAGGCGACTGCCATGTAGATTTTAAATAATCTTAATACCAGGAGGCGTAGTTATTACCCACCATCGAAGCGCTAGGATCCAAAAATAAATTGTTTAACAGGCTTCGAGATAAAGCCCTTTTCCAATTTAAAATTTGACATCAGATACGACTTCTATGGTCCCTTTAGAATGCTATAAAATAATATTGTTTTAGGAATATAAATCAAGTTATTTCACCAATTTAAAATGGTTTTTTTTAAAACCAGATATTGCACTAGTACTGTATAAAGACACAGAAACAATCATACATTTCAATGCTTTTATTTTGTCATTTGGAAAGAAAAAAAACTAAACAAAAAAACAACTGTTGTAATAAAAATTTTACTGCGTTCAGTTAAGTAAAAGTGGTGAGTTCATGAACAGTGGATAGTGAAAGAATAAAGAATTAAGTGTCAATTTTTTGAGTCAGTTTAAGCATCTGAACCTCCCCTGAGACGCAGCACCAGATGCAGTGTAGATTCTTTCTGGATGTTGTAGTCAGACAGTGTGCGACCATCTTCTAGCTGTTTGCCGGCAAAGATCAGCCTCTGCTGGTCAGGGGGAATGCCTTCTTTGTCCTGGATCTTGGCCTTCACATTCTCAATGGTGTCGCTTGGCTCGACCTCAAGGGTGATGGTCTTACCAGTGAGAGTCTTGACAAAGATCTGCATCTGTAGCAAAATAAAATCAACAATGCATCAATTTAAAACATATCCACATTAATTTACAGACAAAAATTAAAGCTTTGGTCATGGATGAATGCTTTAAGCTTCTGAAAGATTTTTGAAACACCACACACATAATAATAATAAGAAAAATAACAGACTTGTTTGAGATAGCATTATGCCCTAGCAAGACAAGCACTTAATTTCACCTCACCTGTGTTAAACACACAGAAAAGCTTGAAGGCAGCACTATCAACCACAAATGCTGGTACAAATTTAGAGGACTAAATTTTAATTTTTTGGGGTGAAGTGGGGTATCTACCATATCAAATTTAAATCACGGTTTACTATTTAGCAAGTCTTAACTCAATTTAATTACTACATTGGATATGTATTTTTCCTCACTTTAATATAAATGCACTTGCTAAATTAAGAGTAACTTAATGTAACGTGATCAAACAGTGATATGTTAATGGAATTTCTCTTCATTTTTACTTTTTAACGTTAAACTATTTTCCCGAACGATCAAAACTGCCTTATGAATTATTATATCTTCCATCTCAAAGTACTATAACAATAAAAAAAAACAGCAAGTTAAACAATAGAACTTCGAGTTTTGTTTTATTTAAACTGTACTGCGCAACACCACACGACCTTTCTTTAACATGGCGGCGTTACAGTAACATCCGGGCTCTTTGTTCAAAGTGCGCCATGATTCAGCGAAAATACATCTGGCGAGACTTAACCCAATCGTTCGCACTAATTTAATAACATCACAAATAAGACGCAGACGTATCTATTTTGTAACATGATGTTCCGCTTCTAATTTTGATTTTGTGGATTGTGGATTACGGCTTTATCTAAATATCTAAAAATGACCGACTAGAACCAATACAATATAACGGCATATTACGAATTTACTCTTAAAGTCTTGAATAATATTATCACACCAGATGGCATTCATTCTTACCTTTCGGAAAAGCTTGTAGCGGCTGTTATTAAATCTGAAATGATAGTCTCTTCTTCGTAGACAAATCTACCGCTGAATGCGAGCGCTACTGTTTTTATACAAACCCAGGAGAGTGACGTTGATGGTACGTCACATGACAAGTTCCCCTTCCGCAGTCAAAACTTCTATTTGTTAAATCGTTCTAATATGCTTTAAAACTAAAGATTTATATGCTGTTTTAAGAATTATGTATATTGTCCATGTATTTTAAATGTATAATTATTATTACATAGTATCAAAAAAGGAAGTCTACAGAACATGCTAGAATGAGCTGGCTTTTGGTACACCCTTCAGGCAGTGATTGGCTGGCTGTGTTGTTTGTCGCTTTGCTATTGGTGATTCTGACCTGTGGAATCTGGGCCAGGCAAAGAACTGGGATGTGTCATTCAGTGATAGTGCAAATAGAATAGTCTGGAAGATTTAATAATCTTTAATCAACATTGCTAATAACTGTATCAAAAACTGCAATCCCTAGCTAAAGTTATGGGACCAGTTACGAAACACACACACAAAAAATGTTTTCTCACAAACATGGTTTGTTGACCAAAATTAGACTTACTGAAGCTGTGTTTCCATGAAGCATATTGTTTCTGTGTTTTAGCCTAAGCTTTACAGAGTCAACCAGCACACTTAATATAGAATGCAATGTGTGACACAGATGGCATTGCTTTGAGACACGTTGACCTCAGACATGCTGCCTTCGGTATCTGTTGCAGCAATATAGGTCATTTTTTTTCTGGCTAAGCTTACAGGCATTCTCCACTGTTACAAAGTAAGATTTATAACTAAAACAGATGGGATTTTGTTTACTTTATTAGTCTTGACACTATCCTCTGTTATTACAGAAAGGTCTAATGCTAAAGTTAAATGCAAACTTTCATGGCTTTATTCTGTTTTCTATACTGTAGACTGTGTTGGACAGAAATCTGTTATTTCCCATTTGACTTTGTGTTGACATGGCAAAAGACAAGCATGCATGAACAAAACTAAAAAACAAGATAAACCAGCTCTTTGCTCTGAGGTTTCCTCGAGGTATTGCTGGTTACCGCCTGTTGTGAGCAGTTGATTTGTTTTTTACCAGAAAGTACAGTACTGTGGGTGTGCTGTTAAAAAATAGGCTACCATAAAATAATAACCCAGGATGATTAAACATTTACTGACTTGGACTTCAAAAGGAGACTGTATTCTGAAACCGCTCTTTGAGCCTTTGTTTATCTGGACAGTCATCCACTTAGTGGATTAGTATCATTGTGGAATCAGGTCCCTATTCCTTCTTCCGTGAGCGTGAACAGCTGTTACAAGATTATCTAGATCAACCAACTAAGCAAGTTTTTTTTAAACTGGGGGATGGGAGAAATTTAGACTAATTTCACTTTTATATTGAAAAATAACAGTGAGGTAAAGGTTTAGGAAGACAACCAGGAAAGTGACAGTGATCTTTAAGATAGTGTCATTAATTTGTTTTTAGGATTATAAACATGGTCTTGTCTGCCGTTACATTTGGGTCTCCGTCTTAACACTTGGCACTTGAAAGCAATCTAATAATATCATGAGCCGGTCAGCATTTATGTTGATATGAATTTGAGATTTCTATTTTACCTCACTGTGCTTCTAAAGTGATAATGTCATTTGTAGCATTTTTGCTTTGTGTTCTTAACAGCAAAGATGAGCTTTCTGTTGAAGGAAACCTTTCCATGAAAATGACAGGAAATAAATGTTCTAAAATTCACTAGAAATTTCCTGGTTTGTTATTGCCTGGCCTGTGGCGATTCGCATCACGTGAGTTACCACATTCCCAGACTGAACTCAAGAGAGTGTTTGTTCAGATCCTGATCCCGTGTACCTTGACCTTTCAGGAGTGTGTGCACATCACTTGAAATGTTCACTATATCCCTGCCTGTAATTTAATCTGGTATTAACACAAGACAATAAAAAATAGGATGTTATTGTCAACGTTTTGGCATCACAATTAATTATTATATATATATATATATAACAGACTTATTTGTGATGCCAAAACTCTTTCATTATCATTATATATATATATATACACACACACACACACATACATATATTTACATCTAACTTTATCGATTTTTCTTTTTAAATCAATAGCAATCCATGCTTTATTGTTATTGTCAATTATTGTTATTTAACAACACACTGGCCCCCTGAAGTCATATGACTATTTTCCTAGATTATTTATTTTCACTACTTATTTATATTGTATATATACAGTTCAGTCTGTTTTGAAGAAAACGAGTTTTCTTGCTCTGATCTTATCCTGGACTTTGCCTGGGCTTGTATTGCAACAGCTGAACGGGTGGAACCAGATGACGCCGAGGGCAAAATGAGCTGGCTGAGGCATGTGACCCAGCCAGTCAACAGAGCTTGTTCTGTTTTGCAAGCGGTAGCGTTGGTTATCAACAAAGTATGGAATGTTCTACATGAGAGCATGACTTAACAGTTGAAACCGGTTAGGTTGAAGACGACAAGCAACCAGTTTACCATACATTAAGTTAGAGGTTCTAAACGAATGGCGTACGTAACTAAAGACAAAAGGTAGGCTATGTAACCTTATCCTTCCTACGTCATGCACAGTGTTGTGAACCAAAAGAGTGATCAGAAAATACACGGGGTGTTGTATTTTGGTGCCCAAATAGAAACAATTTCTTAAATAATTACACATATCCCTTTAATAACTATACTTAAGTAAAGTCCATTGACCGCATACTTTACCCAATGGGGTACAGATAGTTTAAAGTACTTGTCAACTTATATTTTTCAGGCAGCGTGATGATCATGTGAAACACACCGGAGGTTGCCACTGTGGCGCGGTGCGTTTCGAGGTGTGGAGCTCTCCAGATTTACACGTGTTTAATTGCGAGTAAGGGCCATCTACAGCCATTAACAGAGGCACAAGTACAATGGTCAAAACGTGTGATTGCGTGATCACGTGAATGGGCTTTCTGAATAGGAAGTTTCATGTGGCCCATTTCAAGAAATGGGTGTATTTTACACAATGAAAAGCCTTAATTCATTTTGTTAGGCAAGGAATGTCTTCAAATGTTAATTCCATCAGCCGTTGCAACAATGTCACAACACTACATTTAGCTAATTTAGCCTTGATGGTGCTATTTCTACATTTGTAAATAATCAGTTTGATTACAACATGATAAGGTTATCTATTTCTAATAGTTCCTTATGGACAGGCATAGGACAAAAATATCATAACATAAGATAAAAAATGAATTATGATGTCATTATGTTTGTTTAGAATTTATTTTGATAGTACACTTTAGACATTCTACTAAGTCAACTAACTGAGTTGACTGTGACGGTTAGTAGAATAAGGTCGAAAGTTGAAAGACAAACACACACACAGTGTTTGTAAAGTTGATAGTTGAAAGTCCGCTTTTGACTTGGTAACCCATCTATTGGTTGTTTTGTTGTCTTGTGTCTCAGTTGCAGTATTTGCACAAAGAAACAGAATCGCCACTTCATTGTGCCAAAATCCCAATTCAACTTGCTGCAGGTATCGGATTCGAAGCATGTTCTCTGGCTGGATGTTTGAAGAGTGTAAAATACATTTGTTCAGAATGCAGATAATCCTAAATCATACAGTTATCCTGTTTCATAGGGATCAGACAACATAACCACATACACATTTAAAACACTCAAGGCCAAGCACACATTCTGCAAAACGTGTGGCGTCCAAAGTTTCTACACACCACGGTCCAACCCTGATGGATTTGGTGAGTTAAACAGAAAGTTTACTGCATGGAAAGACTGAAACTGTTTATAGACGCAGTACCTTCGTTTTTTTTATATTATGAATCTCTTGTTAAAAGAAAAAATATTTCTTTGTGATTTGTGGGTCTTTTTCTAAGTTAGAAAATGTGTTTACAGGTGTGGCACCTCACTGTTTGGACCCTGGAACAGTGAGCAGCGTCACTGTAGAAGACTTCTGTGGGCAGAACTGGGAGGAGAGTATGCAGAAGCATCAAACTATAAGAAGTATGTCAAAGCCAACAACAGACCTATAACTCGCTGTTTCTATTGGCCAATTAAGTCCTAAGACTAAATTGTACTCTCCTGCTTCTCAAGGCAATTTGAGTTATATATTAGTGATACAATGAATCCAACTTAAGGTTTTGTGGCTGTAGCATTCAATACACCTACTGTAATGTACTTCAAATCGTTGACGAAATTCACTTCAACAGATATAGGCATTATTTAATCTAGAAAGAAAACATGATCTTCCTCCAAATTACGTGTTCTTAACTTAAGAATAGTATCAACAGACATATATGAAAAAATGTTGGCAAAACTGAATGGAAATCATAGTAACATTGACATTTGTGACAACTTGATGAGGATTTTGAATGACATATACCCCATGTTTGTATTGTGTTCAGGTCTGTTTGTATTGAGTGTCAGATGTGAGGAAAACTAATACAAATTTATATATAAAAAAAGTCCATATTTTTTCTCTTTTCTCAAATTTATTTTAAACAACATTCTAACAGAGTTACAGACTTCACTCAAAGAAATACATGTCAGTTTTGAAATCATTTGGTACAGTACTTGGTTATCCATTTGGAACAGTGCTTTACTTGGAACTCTACTTTAGTAAATCAATAAAAGCATCATCAATAACAACAAGTCCAATAAAAACAGTTACAGAAAATGTAAACAATGTACAGAATTACATTTTGTGCTTCATCCCCTGCAAACTCAAAGGCACGATCTGTGTTTAGGATTTAACTACTTTAATAAAGCGCTTAACTCCCCTAAACCTCCCCAGAAATCTGGCTTTCACAATATTGGATTGTTTGGTATAAAAGTCTCGGTTCATTTTGCCAGCAGTTCTCCATTAGTGTCTGAATATACTGACTGAACCTTATTGATATATGCTGTTGTTGTAAAGTAATTTTATATATATATATATATATATAATATTATAACCATATTAAGTTAAGAAACATGAAGTAAACCTTTATTTAAAAAATTCAGTGCATAACTTCAATCCTACATGGATAGGAACAGTGCCCAAGACTATTTACGCTAATAAATCTTAACATTCTTTGTTTCCACGGTGATGGCCTGGAATGTGTTTACAAACATGTAGCGTGAGAAAAGAATGTAAAGTTGTCGAAACCACAGCAGCTGAGAGTGATGACAGAGCATGGCTTTCTGAAAAAGGAAGAGGAGAGAGAAATTAACAGACTGTAAGATAAGAGTAGATAACTGTGAGGAAATATATATATGTATTTTTAAATGACAGAAGAAACCTCTCAGCAGGATTAGTTCATGTTTACAGCAAAGGTTCAATGTGTTAATCAGCGATATGGCTGTTGTTTTTTAAAAGCTGAGAGAGCTTTTCAGTTATGTACATAAGTTATGAATGCTGCACTCTTTGTTTAAACATGATTGATAACGCACCTTGGCACGTTTATACTCCTCCCGTCCAATGATGCAGCAGAAATCAGAGGGGAGGAGCCAGCTGATCGGCAGCTCTAGGACTGACACGTACTTTCTGAGTACGCTGATGGAGTGAAGAGAGAAGATCTGACAACCTGTTGGCACAGACAGATTGAAAAATAAAAAGTTGTAACCTTAGTATAGGGTTTCCATATCTTTTCATCAATAAACTGGGCATTTAGAGGCATTTACAGTTATTTATTATTATTATAAGATTAAGAGTTATTTCCATGGAGTTTGTATTCACAACAAGCAGTGCTGTGACTATGATGGTGTCTACATACTACCAAGGATGTTTACTAAATGAAATTGAAAAAAAGATATACAGTAATAGAAAAATATAAGAAAAAATACATAGGTTGACCTGCACCTTATAAGTTTTTCTTTTTTGTAAAATTACATTTTGTAGGAACTCTTTAAACAAAATGTATATCATTGTTCAAACTAAATTAATATTTTTATTCAGTAAACATCTGTTAAATTGACCAAAAGTGCCAGTAAAGACATTCCTCTTTAATTTAAAAAATGTCCTCTTTAAATAAATTCTGTCTGACCTTTCTATTCATCAAAGAATACTAAAGAAAAGTTTCACAGTTGTATTATAAGTAGCTCAACTGTTTTCAATATTGCTAATAATATATTTCTTGAGAACCAAATAAGCATATTCAAATTATTTCTGAAAGATCATGTGATGACCGTTTTTAAATAAAGTCATTTTAAATTGTGTTAACATGTCGTAATATTATAATTGTAGTGTATTGTATCAAATAATGCAGCCTCTGTGAGAATGACTTCTTTCAAAAAACAGTATTAAGATTTTACAAGCCCCAACTTTTAAATGGTCGTGCATATACATATACATATACAAGGTACATCCTAATGCTGACAGTTAATGACAAGGTTATCAGAAAATAGATTTGGCTGATTAAACAAACACAGGGGCCTAGAAGTTGACTGAGTATATGTTACATAAAATAAGATAGATCCAATAAGATTTAGCAGATGGAAAACACTGGATTAACAGGACTAACCTGTGCTTAGTATGAGAGGACTGACTCAGCTCATTTTTGTCAGATTTTTAAATGTGGAGTGTAAGATTAGAAAGCAGTCAGAAAGAACGTTGCCCACTGAAGTTACCCTTTGAAAATTATGTTTATAAATATTTTCTATCATTAACCTACTGAGTGTAAGACACTTCTTTGTGTGAGAGTATATCGACCCCTAGCGGTCTGAGTCATGAACTGACCGTTTCATTTGCATCAGTTCTGCTCTAATCTATCAGATGCGTTTAGCCTCATTATCCTTTGCTTTTAGACGCAGGATAACTGTGATCCCAGACATTTTCTTGCTTGTGAGTAACAGAGGGTTGGTCTAGTAGTTCAGTGGGAGATGCTAGGAAAATGTTTAAAGAAGTTTACTGGGGTTTTCTAGATATGTACTTAATAAAGTGTACCAGTGGGTGGAGTACTTCGTCTAGAAAACATACTAGCAAGATGGAAACGAGGCTGTCTAATCTTGCTCTATTGATAAATAATAATTGCATACAACAATCATATTACAAATCATACTACACCTTCAGGCAGTCTTCCAGCAGAAGCTAGATACCTGTTTCCAAAGACATGAAAGAGAAAAACCCAAATATGATTAATATAACTCACAATCACATGTTTTGAAAAAGATATTCTAAATGAGAAAATAAATGAACCTGGCAAAAATGAATACTTCTTCATAAATAGCAAATATTATATATAACAATATATATTAATAACAATAACTGGTTTCACTTTATTTTGATGGTCCCTTTAGTGTATTCTGTTGATTATAAGTTACATTGCACCTACATATCTACTAACTCTCAACAGAGTGCTAGAAGAGTATTAGTAGACTGGTAGAGTTAGGGTTAGAATAAGAGCCTCTTTTGAGAGACCATCACAATAAAGACTTAGCAGATATTAATTAGAGAGTGTCCTAATATTCTAATGAGAGTTAGTAGACATGTAGGTGCAAAGCTACTAATTGTCCACAGATTTTTCTAAAGGGACCATCAAAATGAAGTGTTATCCAATAACTATATATATATATATATATATAGGTGTCCAATGGGGTTAAGGTCAGGGCTCTGTCTGGGACAGTCAAATTCTTCCACACCAAACTCATCCAACCATGTCTTTATGGACCTGGATCACAGTCATGGTGGAACAAAAAAGAGCCTTTCCACAAAGCACAGGTTTGTCCAAAATGTCTTGGTATGCTGTTTCTGAATACCGAAACTGAAGTGTCTCTCTCAAACTCTCCCATTATTCTGTGTGTGTTTGTCTTAAGGACACACACACTTCCTGAGGTCTGGGTTTTTCTCAGATTAGAGTGAGCTCTAAATCCATATGCAGTTCCTGGAATAGTCTGTCATGGCCTGGCTCTCCCAGTCACACCACCTGTGTTGGCCCAGAGCTCAGCCCGAGGCGACCCGGTCCCGGCGCCAACTTCACCACTGCTTCCTCTTGCTCTCCTTCACACACAGACCAATAAATTCATCTGCAACAGCCCAAAAGAGACAGATGTCCAAAAAGATTGGCTCTGTTTCTTAAAACCAAACATTGCGCAACAACTGAATGCTGTTTGTTCTGGCTGTTGTACTGCACAGCTTCATGCAAGTTTTTGCCTCACACCAGCAGAAAGCTTTATCTCCTGTTGTCTGGATGACTTTATCACCCGTATTAATACGCTTTGATACCCTAGTGCAGAAGAAAGGTTGGGAATCATACTGTGTGAAGGTATTAGGGAAAGTCCTGCTTCACACTGAATTGTTGCAAACGCTCAAACAACAAACTGTCTGATCCAAGACAAGGGTTTGGATTTCCTCTCCCTCTGAACTTATTCAGTGTTTTGCTGCTCTGCTGGAATGTGTGTAATGTGAGCAACTATTTCTAGTAATGAAATTACCCCTAGATGCTGCTGAATGCTTATGCAATCTTTTGTCATCTGTAGTTTAAAACCCCTCAAAATTTCTACAAAAATAATGATTAATATTGAGAATGTGCATAAGGGAAATATATCTTTAATTTGCATTCTTCACTGCGCTACATGTTTAGGATCCATATTCAGATCTGACATGAAATATCTTCACACTATCCTACTGTGAGACCAGTACGTATTTCTAGTCTGGTCCTGGCTGGTTTATCACAGTCATGCCATTCACCAACGTGGAACTCGCTGTGCATTTCTCTGAAAATAAATGCACACCTTAGAATGTTCATCAGCCAATCAGATTCAATTGTTCATTGGCCCTTAATAAGCTAAGATAACTAGCTGAGATGCTGGGCTGTTCGGCCATTTCATTCTGACCCACTCAAATATAAATAACATAGGTAATGTTAAATTAGCAATATTAGGTTGTTTCTTTTTTTTTTAAATGTAACAAAATCAACACATCAAGCAGCTGGTCACTGTTCTTGCTGAAGCTATTGAAACTGTTGCACTATTTATAAAATTAATATTATTATTTTTTTCCATCCTCCTTTATGTTTAAAGTAAGTCCACTTTATTTAAGTTCTCATGTCCTGTTGTTGTGGAGTTAATTATAGCATTATGACATCAACATAAGGTTACCTTAGTGTCATGTAGATGGCAATATGATTTGCATGTCCACTCACACCGCTGCCATCAAATGTCAGTACCTATGGAAATACGTGACATAAAACAATGATAAATTCAATAATTTGTTTATATATGTTAATGCACGAGGTTTCATGCACTAACAATGAACAATGCTTCATTCATTCATTTATTCAACAATACTTTAAACTACACCTGTGAGCTACACTTTTTATGAAATAAATTATACTTTTTTTGAGCAAGGAAGAATAAAATTTTCAAAAAATGAAAATAAATACTTTTATAATGTTACAAAAGATTTCTATTTCAAATAAATGTTCTTTTGAACTTGAAACATATAGGTTTCAACAATATTAAGTAGAACAACTGTTTTCGACACTGATGATAATATTAATACATGTTTCTTAAACATTAAATCTGCATATTAAAATTTATTTCTGAAGAATCATATGACACTGAGGACTGGAGTAATGGCTGCTGCAAATTTAGCTTTGTGATCATAGGAGTAGGCTACATTTTAATATATTAAAATAGAAAATTGTTGCTGAATGGTGTTAACCAGCATTTAACCAAATATTATTTCACAATACTGCAATAATAAGAATCAATATAATTCATAGTGACATGTATATGATTTTATTCTTTTATTTGTTCATTCAATTAAATGTAAAGCACAATTTGTTTTATTTTGTTTTTATCTTTTAATAACATTTTTTTTATCTTTGCCCACTTTGGCCTAAATATCTCACATTCTTTTTCATATATTTTTCTTACCTTATACGGTTTGTTTTTTAAATAGGGATTTTTTTTTTGGTACATATTTTTGCCATATCGCCTACCCTACTTGAAAGCTTTTTTCCCATCTGCATTCCTTCTTCCCACTGAAGAACAGGGGTGAAAAGGTGAACGCAAGATGAAAAAACAAGCAAAAGAAAAGAACTCGAAAATAAGATGAAATGCAAGCCAAAGAAAAGCAGTAATTTGAAGACTCAGCAGTGGACTTGGAGGGAGTTGTTGCCAGAACTGTATGGAAACACTTCTATCTGTGTATCGTCTGCTGTGTCACCAGACGAGGGATTCTGTCTTTGGGAATGGGTGCTGTCCAAGTGGCTGCTGCACATAGCTGGAGAGTGCCAAGGGTGGAGAAAAATATGGTTGACAAAATAATAGATTGTGGCAGGTATGCAGATTATCGCCAAACACAACAAGGCGAATGAGTCAGCTTTCAGAAGAGACTATTGGCATGAGCAAGAGGCAGGAAAAATCCAAATGCTGTGAGTCTGAATATAAATAGGTTTAATTATAATTGAGCTCCAGTGAAATTTTACAAAACATAAATGAAATGTAATATTTACAGAATAAAATCTGTTTTTTGTATCAAGACCAGTTCTAGTTTTAATAATGTGTACATGCTGGACAAAGCCAATAAGCTAATCTGTGTCTGTTAGTTTGATTTCAAATAAACAAAATGGGACTGGTACGTTTTCAATCAGATGAACATGTTTACATAACCTTTTAAAATGATAAATCACTACTTCAATCTGACTGAAATTGAACTTTCGAGTGCATGCAAACACACTTACTGACATTTGCCTGTGAGAAGAACGCGGGATAAACATGTCTGCACACACATATACATTTTTATGTAAAGCATAGGCAGTCTAATCAGAATCAAAAGTCTGGTATAAACAGCAGGGATGCACATCTGTTTAAATCAGCGGAGTTTATTTGTGTAAATAGAGCTTTACCCACAATCCTCTGCTTCTTGTGAGAGAGCGGTAAAGGGCACAAGATGGCGACCACTCTTTTCCCACACGTCTGAAAGCCAAAGTCAAATTGGAGTGTAATGTTATAGCTCAACATCAGTATTTCCATCCCCACAGCCTCTCCGGCTTAAATCAAACATGAAATTAAGGGTGCAGCAGAACCGTGTGCGGATCCACTGGATTCAGACTGTATTAATAGTGAGTGTGCGGTTCAAAGTCAGACTGGTGTGTCGAGCAGGAAGGGCATCAGCTGATGTTTGCATGAACACTTATGGAAGACAGACGTCGGAGGTAAACCCAGTCAAGTCGTAAGCACACTGTTTTGTTTACTGGCTTGTTTATGCTAGTCTTGGCGTTCTTTGGGAATTTCATGGCATGCGGGCTGAGAACGAGGGAGAGGGAAGGAGAAAGACAACACTGAACGGTACACATGAGAAAGAGAGAGGAGCTGCAAGAGGGAAAAATATTTGTTCAGATCTTGATTTCAGATTTTTTGGGGATCTTTTCTGAAAGTCCTTTGTGTTGGCTGATAGTTATCTCTGCGTCGGCTTGCCAGAAGTGACTCTAGGGAACCGCATGTGTCTGCTTTCAGACGTATTATGGGATATTACATCGTGTGTAATTAGGGCTAAATACAGGGGGCCAATTAAAAGCCCGCTTGAGTGAATTAATCTTACTGATAGGGTCTCACTCAAAGCAACCTCATGGGAAAAACTTAAAATATCAGATAGGAAAGTAAGTACAGTGAAAATCTCTGCAGCAAATGCTCAGATCAGTGGATCTCAACCCCCGTTCACTCATTGTCCAGCATATTTTTTAAAGCCTCCCCACCACGTAGGGTAAGATATTTCTGCTAAAAATTATGACAAGGTTACTTGTTTTCATATTTTTTTATAAACAGAAACAATATTTTTTGGGGGCTAAGAAAAAATTATGCATACTGTACATGTTTACTGAGTTGAGAGCCACCTGTCATATCCGGGGTCAGTTTTTATGCTTAACTAAAAACCTTTTTAACACTATTATTTGAAAAATGTTTATTGATTATATAGCCTATTTATCTTTCAGCATGTGCTAAAGTTCATCTGCAACCATGTTATTGTCAAACTACTGATTCGTTCTCAATTCGAATGTTCTAAGGGGGAAAAACGCACTTGCTTCCTGTTTCCTTAGATATGTTTTAGTGCACTATGCTCTTTTATAGGTTTAGGCCTGTCAGTGGTCTCAACTTCATGACAGCATTCAGTATTCTTGAAGTTTCCTACCACACTTATGCTGTAGTTTCGGATGTGTTTGAGGATCAGAGAGGAGAGCAGTGCAGTGCTCCATTGGACCGTGGGGTCATCTGGAAGCTCTCTGCATGAACAAAAAGAGAGGAGGGAAAAACTTAAAAACATTACATGGAGATTACACGCACTTTTGTTACAGAGAAAAAGAAAAACTTGCATGCAACTACACTGTGTCCACTTTACATGTTTGTTTTTGCTATAAAGCAAAAAAAAAAAAAAAAGTAATTGCGCAAGTAAGTGAAAAATAAAGTTACATTTGCAATTGTCAGATATAACGCGAAACTGCAAAAAATAAAGCCACACTGGGACAAAGTCACAATTACTATGAGAAGAGAAACAGGCTCTCTCTATCAATGCCCATCAATTTTATAATCTGTGTGGAAACTGACTTTTGCCTTAACAAGCTCAAATAATAAGTAGCCTTATATAAAATACTAAAGACAAATGATGGAAGAGGTTTGTGTATAAACAGCTCTGTCCGTGTTCTGTGTGTAAGTTAGATTTGGACTGAGCAAAAAGCATTTATTTGCCAACACACACACAGCTGCAACAAAACAGCAAGGTCCTGGAAGGGCAGGTTTTGGCCCGAGGGCTGCAGAGTTGTGAGCGAGAGTCTCTCTATCTGATTTACTGCCACAGTCTCACTACCGCTCAGCTGGAATGCATCCCACAGACCTCTCTGAAGTCTGGGATCAAAGGTCACCCGGGCCTTTCCCTCTCATTCATTTGTAACTACAGCTCAGGGAAAACAAGGGCCATGCATCAATCTCTCGCTTTCTTTTTTTGTTTCTTCTTTCTCACACACACACAACTTTCACTTGAACACCCCACATAGCTGCTGTGTAATGTATTGGGGTCAGAAGAAGCGCCGCCCATTGTGGACAATCAGTTAAGCGCATGTTGTTTTGCTCTCTAGCTATTTTATACCTCTAGACACCTTTATCAAACATCAAATATTAAAAGAGAAGAAAGATAAAGAGAACAGTTGAGGGTCAATAATGAGAGACAGAAGCACCAAAACATAGCACAGCCTACATAGACAGTATTTTAAGTCACTGAACGTGTATTTGAGAAGTGAAGGTGATTTCAAAACATTTTTTTGGCCAAATTCTAAAGAAGCATATGTAGTTCTAAGACTGTATCTATTTGATTAAAAATAAGTGAAAGTGAAAAAAAAAAAAAAGTGAAAGTGAAGTGACTTGTGGCCAGGTATGGTGACCCATACTTGGAATTTGTGCTCTGCATT
>JAUCMU010000097.1:14469276-14486181 GCA_032275025.1 Enteromius treurensis | reverse complement strand
CACACACCGTGAACACACACGGTGTGTGTGTGCGTGTTTGATCACTTCTCACTGCTGTGTGTGTGCACGTTGGATGGGTAAATAAAGAAATACATTAGAAATACAAATGATTACAGTATTAATGTAATTTAAAAAAAAAATATTTTTTTAAAATATAAAAAATAAAAAGTTTATTGAGTATATATGTTTGTTTATTATATTATATGTTTTTTTTAACCAAGTCAAAATGACCCAAATGCAGTTTGATTAAATGCACACTGAAAAAATATTAAATTTTAAAATTAATACACGTATACAAGTATATTTTTATTGTTTAAAACTGAGTTTTTGCATATAAACTCTTCAAATATATAAACTGTTTCCTATTAAAATATATTTGAATGTGTCGTTTATTTTTATAATGGCAAAGTGCCAAAGCCAAATGTTTAGTGTCAAGCGATCCTTCAAAATTTTGGTGCTCAAGAAACATTATCAATGCTGAAAACAGTTGTGCTGTTTACTATTTTTCTATTTTATTTATTGATTAGCAGAAAGTTCTAAATAACAGCATAACTTATGATAGTAAATATGAATGTCAATAGCTTAGCAGCAGTCTTTGAAATGGTTAGAGAAAGCAAGAAGAAGAAGTTAAAAAACTTAAACATGGATTTCGACTGGCAGAAAGACAAATAAACCCGCTAGAGGACTCTATAGACATACAATTCAGTGGACAGATATTGGACATGGCAGGGTAAAGTGGACTGTGATTGGCTCAGAGGGTTGGGCTGGCACTGCAAACCATTTGGCACTGAATGTGTTAAAGACAGCCGGCAGCAAAATCTCAGCTCAAGGTCATGGGGTAAGACGAGAAGAGGGGGAGCGAAAGTCAGAGTGAGACAGAGACAGATAAAAAGATAGAGAGAAATAGTGCGAGCTGAATTGAGGCCACCTCCCTCTCTCCTCTCCTTTGCCCAAATGGGGCTTGACAGTTGTTTCTGTTCTTTTGTGGTGGATCTGCACACAAATCAAATGCTGGTCAGGGTCATGGGGTCGGCTTTAGAGGACACCATATCAGAGGCGGGGTGGGTGCGAGGTGATATGCTGGCTATAGAAAAGGCTTTGGTTAGGAAATGATGGGTGCTGTAGCAGTTCGGATATGACAGGCATGTACAAAGATACTATGAAAAAAAGATTTGAATGCAAAGCAATCTTTGTACGTGCCTATCTTACACAGTTTATAGAAAATGTTGATTTTATCCAAATATTGTTATGAATTCTTATGATATCTCTGTCTTACGATATATTCTACTGCACAGCTGAAGCAGACGTATAATTATTAGCTTGTACGTCAGCACTATTTTTTATTGCTCAAACATTAGGGTTTGTTCTGATAGTCTTACACCTTTCAACATTAAAGGGCTAGCAATTTATTCACTCCAAACCTCACAAATGTACAGAAATATTTATTTTGTTTTATAATATTGTTTGTTTTTTTGTTTTAAAGACATTTTAAAGTTTATAATAATATTAAAGTTTAAAAACCTTTCAATGAATTACATATATAAACGTCATGCTGTTTTAAGTCTAAACAACATAACATTCTCTATTTTGTGGAACTCAAAAGGTGATGTTCTAAGCTGCTCTTTTTTACATAATTAAAAAGTGAATGGAAACTGGTTATGTCGAGCTATAAAAGTTACAGAAATGCAAAGTATCACTTTTTCAAATCCTCATTTGAGTGAATAGACCAGTCTTCTGGTAATTTTCCCTCAGCTGAAGCTCTGAATGGACTGCATAGGTCGTATTCACAATAAAAAATGATTACATTCTCGCCAAACTACTTTGGCTCTCTTATGTCTCTGTTTGGTCTGATTGTCAAATAAAAATATCATATAACCTCAAAAGACATGGAATATAGCCCATGAGTCATATGGGCAGTAATTTTATTATGTTTTGTGGCATTTTTGAGCTTGACAACCTGGCCATCTTTCATTTTGAATTTTTTTTTTCATGGAACTTCCAGGATACTGTTCAAACCTTCACATTCAGTGTACAAACACAGTCATTCGGTATCAATACAACATGAAGATAAGTAAATGATGACAGACTTTGGTTGTTTGGTTGAACTTTGGCAAATAGATAGTCCTGTCCCAAACACCATCGACTGAGCCATTGTTATGCCCAGCCCAGTTGGGCTATTTTTTTTGCAGCTAGTAAAACAAACATCACGCATTAGACTTTTAACCTTCCATAACCAAGAACAAGGGAATACAGGGCAGAAAGAGGAAAGAACAATAAAATAATGAAAAATAGACACATGCTCTATCTGACCTTTTCCAGGATGGATCAAGGCAGAGTTTTGGCCTCACTATAGCAACAGTGTCAAATGCCTCATAGTAACCTCTCCTTTCCCTCCCTCCCTCCTCTCTCTTGATCCCTCACTCGCTCACTGCATGTGGATGTGTAATTGCTTGCAGGCATCTGAATGCAGCAGATGAACTTTCGCCTACTGAGGAGGCGGTGGGTGTGTGTGTGTGAGAGAGAGCGCAGAGAGGGTGGCTGGGGGGGAGGGGGGCTGGCAGAGTTTGTTTTGTCTGGTCACATGGGGCCCTGGCCGCCTTTCCTTTACAAGGCCCCGGTGCATGCTGGGAAATGCTGACTGCCGAACGACAGTTAACCCTTCCGGCACAAACGATTTCTGACTGTAATGAGCTCAGGTTCCCCAGTCATATCTGCACAGATTTATGGAGCTTAAGAAGCACTTTATCAGCCGGTAGCTCTTTAGTGCAGAAAGCTGGAAAGCTCAAGCTAGATACTTTATTCATTTAGAGGTTCAGCAGCCAAACAGCTTTTTTCAGCCAAATTTAGAACACTAAAATGAAATAACAATCTCAAATACTTGGCACAAAACAGACCTGCAGCTTCCAAGATATAATACAGAGAACATTGCTTTATGATGAAAAGAAGACGGGAGAGAAAATCAAGACAAATGATAGCGAACACATCAGTTGAATGTTTCTGCCTTGGAATAGACATAGAAACCCCAAAGAAGGATAATGTTGTTTTTTTCCCATAACAAGCTCTTGGCAGACTGTGCATTTGCAGTGCTGTCTGGTAATTGTGTTAACAGATCTCATCTCTCTAAAGGGGGCTTGACCTGCCATCAGCCCCAACACCCACTCACCCAACCTGACTTTCTGTCCTCGTCCTGCAGGATATTAATCACACAGGGTTTAATTTCCTTGCAGAATCAATTCATAATTAAATATAGAGGCAACGAATGCTATTCTTTTCCACTCGTTATCACTGCCCAAAGCAGTTATGCATTTTCATTTTATTAAAATATTAAATATATGTCTTTGTCAGTGCTGCCCCAATGTCAGCTTTACCAATAAAATAGTTTGTGACCTGAAAGCTCTGATATTTCTCAGTAGCAAGGTTGTTCCACTTTTTTTTTTTTTTTTGGAATCAGGTAAACTTTTAGCTATTATTTGCTGCTGCTGTCACTTCTTAGCTGCGTTACCAATTCAGATGTGCAGTATTGTTTAGTAATTCAATGGCTTGTTAAGGGATAATTCACTGAAACATGAAAATTCTGTCATGAATTATTTACCCTCATGCTGTTCCAAACCTGTAAAATCTTCTAAAACATATTAAGATATTTTTAATGAAATCTGAGAGCTTTCTGACCCTCCATAGACAGCAAGGGTCCTACCATGTTCAAGGCTCAGAAAGGCACCAAGAACATCAACACATTAGTCCATGTGACATCAGTGGTTCAACCATAATTTAATGAAGCTATGAGAATACCTTTGTGCACAAAAGAACTATAACAACAACGACTTTATTTAAAGCCAGAGTACCACAACGCAGTGTATGATTTGCTCTAAACAAACAAATTTGTAAAAAAATTGCCATGAACAAAACGGCATGTTTAGAATGGCATGAGGGTGAGTACTTAATGACAGAATTGTACATTTTTGGGTGATCTAATTAATTGAATAACTAACTAATTTAAAACCCTTTCTTCTAATTATTGGAAATGGACATCTATACTATACTGTAACAATAACAGTCATTTTCTTTAGTAGTAAGTGTCTTTAAATTCACATTTAATTATTGAATACTTAAATTGGATTAAAATTAAATGAAAGAGAGAAAAAACTTTCACTCTTCAAAATGATCCAAAACGACAAAAACCCCATACTTGCCATACTTATGCCCACCCAATTCAAAGAAAACATTCAAAATAATCTTATCAAAACTAAACTAACACCCACAGAAAGCTCTCAACACATGATAGAGATAGAGAGAACTGTCAGAGGAAGTAAAAGGGGGACAGGCACTCAACCCGATGTCACCCTGCCAGGCAGGTGGACTGTGTGGTCTGTGCTCAGACAAACGGAGAGTACATCTGTCTGCCTCAATGAATAATACAGAAAATGAGAGAAAAAAAGAGTGCGGGGGTCGACTAAGTACAAGTTCAGTGGAGCGTGTTCAGATGTGCTCTTATCACAAAAGCACTCCCATGATGCATTGTCTCGGTCAGAGTGTAGGCGGTCAGTGCAGCTGTGCACTAGAAAGAGCAAAGCAGCTCTGAGAAGAGGGTCACACGACCCATTCAGAGCCTTCAAGGACACACTCTGAGATGGCACAAGTTCGGTTGCAACAAAACTTTACAATCAGAGAGTAAAATAAAATGGATATCGCGCTGAGCATGTCATTACACTTCAATCAATCAGAAAAACTACTTCAAATTGCCAGCAAACAAGTCTATGCAGATATAATTAGAGATGATAACCACGAGTTCATGAGATCTACATAGTCTCACATTTCAGACCTTTGAGAGCTGGCATACAGTCTGATCCACACTGCAGACAATTCTGCAGTAAAAACATCAGCCTAAACAGGAAGAGGCTATCTGATCAACACGTACAGTGTTCAAACTTTTAGTTTTCTTTACGTTTAGGGTAGGGATGCACCAAAATTAACATCTGATACTAAAAATCAACTGTATTTTGTCTAATAGAAAAAAAAGGAAAATAAGCAGATTATTTAATGTCAAAGTAATGCTTTGTAATTAATTATGGATAACTGTTCGTTCTGAAATGAACAACGTACTAGATGACTAGATAACAAAATAAATCTGATAGGAAGATATAGGCATAAACAATTAACTGATATTATAATATATAATAAGACATGCGGATAAATACCTATTATTGACCAAAACTGTATTAAAAACACACTACTGTTTTCATATGTTTCTATTAGTCCAATGTTGAGTTTAATGATTCTTCTAAAAAATGATTCTGGTGGGAAACCTTTTATTCATAACATTTATTAATATTGAGCATTTATTAATTTTTGTAGAAATGTTTGATGAATAGTCCAAAAGATAAATTGAAGAATCATTTTAAATGGAAAATGTCTCTTTATAACTCTGTAAATCCAGTGACTCTAGACAAAGCACCTTGTAAAAACAACTTTGTTTCCTGATGGACTGATAAAGTGAGGGCTTCAACCAGTTTTTTCGAGCTCTGCATACAATGTACGTGAGTGAGTGAGCAGTCTGTGACCATGCTGTCTGAGACTGAGACTAAAGTCCGCAAGACTTTGTCACTCTAACTATGTGCACTTATGTAACCTTCGTCTACTCAGTTGAGTGAACTCTCAACAGTGCTGCTGACAGCAGGGAATGAATAGGATCACTGCATGCACACCAATCCTGATCACCACACAGCGACCTTTTCTGAACCAGCTCAGAGCCCAGATGACCGTGCTAGACTCAGACACGCAAACACACACACACACACAAAAGCTTAAACGTGCACATGAAAGCAAGAGATTACCACAGTCTGCTGAGGTCATGCTATGCAAACGCAAGGCCCAGAAGCTCATCTTTCAGATTTGTGCATTATCTGTTCGCTGCAGTCGCCAGTAAACTATGCTTTGGTTTAAATCACCAGCCAATTCTGTATCATACTGTAGATAAAAAAAGGAAAAACAGATCAGTATGACATTAAATAGAGTATTTAAGAGCGAAGCGATATATGCTGTACTTATTGTCATTCGTGATCTGGGTTTCTGCCAAATGCGAGGTGAGATTAAACCCTTGCGGGGTTGTGTACGTGCTTGTGAAGGACCAGAGGAAAGGATCATAAAGATTACAGTGTCAGCTCCTGGGTAAAGAAGACTGAGATACAGTGTGAAAGGTGAGTGAGGAAAAGATAAGAGCGATTCAGTAAGGATCAATATTTATTCTGTGTGTGCATTAGGTTAAAAAGTAAAGCTAGGGTGAAGAATGGAGAAAGAGATACAGGCAGCTAGGGCATCATTCCAGCTGATTATGAAAGTTCCAGGTGGGTGTCTGAGTTTACGTGATACTTATGACCTAGTCAACACACACCCAAACGCTGCCAGGCTTCTCAGAACACACCCTGGTTCTGCGTACTGCCACTAGAACAGTCTAAATCAAGATGACTGGTCATTGACCCTGCAGTTACACAAAGGGTTCATACTACACACAAACACAGTGTTTGTATGTAACATCATATGTAAGAGCTGGACGACCTAAATAGAGGTAAGTTTGACAGCCGTGTCCAAAGCAGTCAAAACAAGGGCGTATCTCAGTGTCCGATCTTACAACAAAGCAGGAAATATTGTCTCGTTAAATTTGGGAAAGCTTAGATGTCAGCCTAAGTAAAACGATCAAGTGAAACAATCAGTCACACACATACTCAGGGGACAGCTAGCCGGTCCATTATGTTTTAGTTTTTCCATGCTTCCAAGAACTAACAAACGCCAGGCGATGGTGTTTTGGACCTCTGGGGCTCTGTAGCATTTAAGCACCTTAAGACCAACGGCAAGAAGAAAACTTAGAGCACACTTTACCAAGGGAATGGATTCATGCAGGGAAGAGCTGCTGGCAGGGTGGGTCACAGCACTTGGAAAACAGCCTGGAAAACGTATTACCATGACTATGCAAATTCTTTTGGGAGAACTTGAATTTGTGACACATGCATCATATTTACGCTTGCCGTTCCCTGGGTGGACAGGAAAACTCTGGGTTATGTCATTTGACAAAAACCCATTAAAGCAAACATTTTTTCCCCATCTGAAATGCCTTCATGTGCTTTTTTCAGCAAGAAGCCTGCAATAATTTCCAGAGGATCTGGACCAGTTAAAGACTATGAGTTTAAACTGTCTAGAGTTTATTATCATCCTGCCTGTCCTACTTTTAAAATCTTTTACAAAAACCTATTTCTAAGTGAACATTTTGACTAGGATGGACCTTTGGATAATAGATAAAACTAAAACAATTTTGTGTAACAAAATGTATATATATATATATTTTAAGCAATAGGAACTTGCAAGGAACTTAAACCTTAGAGGTTTTTTAAACGACAGTAAGAAAAATACAGTTGCTTTGCAAAAAGAATATATTCTAAGCTTGGTCACTGACTACATTTCTATTAAAATCTTTGTTATGCAAGCTTCTAGTATAGTACTCCCCTATAGGAAGCTATAATAGTAAGAAAATCATTCTGTTGTATTTCTTATTACTATTTAATAAACACACACGTTGGTTTTTGTGATTTATGGGGACTCTCCATAGGCGTAATGGTTTTTATACTGTACACTTACCCCACACATAAACCTCCCATCACAGAAAACTGTGTGAATTTTTAGTAGTTTTACACCATTTAGTATGTTTTTAATCCTTTTGAATTATGGGGATACTGAATACGTTCTCATAAATCACTTCAAATTGTAATACCTATGCATACCCATGTCATTATGCAAATCTGTGTCCTCATACACACACACACACACACACACATATATATATATATATATATATATATATAAAATCAATGTATAAGTAGTGAGTTCCAAAAGCAAATAAATACATTTAGTGTAAAGGTGGATCATATAAAGATTGCTTTATCCTGTCAGAGCCAACAGAGATTGTGCTTAGAGTCCACTTAATTAAGTTATTTTTTCTTGCCCACTGGCAATTATTTCTGCATTTTAAGCATAAACCTCACTAAACTCTGTTAGATTAAAGAACACTGTTTTCAAGTAAAACATCTAAACATTTAAGAAAATTACTTTTTCAGTCCAGCTGCAAGCTCAAATCCAAATCCATGTGGTATCTGAAATGCTGAAGGATTACTTCCTAATTACATTTTTTTCCAAATGTGGATTTAGGGTCTTTGGGAATAAAAAAGGATTGAGTTTACCCAGCACAAAAAAAAATGAAATGACTCAAAATGCTTAAACATTCTGAAAGAAGGTGTTAGCAGTAGAAGTATGTTGTGAAGAGACAAGATTTTCTAATCATGTCTAATCACACACACACAGCTGGTTTGCATAAATGCAACGACATCACATTGCCTGGCAGAACTTCAGGTGATATTACCACATCGGAGTCTCATAAAAAACATCCAGTGATGGCTGATGCCAGTTACGGAAAAAACAGATAAATAAAGTGCGGTAGTAGGTCATCGCAGGGCTCCGAACAAGGCTTAGCCAGGCCCTGTATGTCAAGACATCTAAAACTATAGATTTCAGCTGAATTAGATCTGCCAGTCGTTCTACACATTGAGTGTTTACTAAATATTTGGATGCAAAATGTACTCACAGCTCCATTTAACTCACTTTTGTCTGGAGATTTTCAAAACTCATCTATCCAGGTCCCTTGTTGAAGAACACAGCAAAATACAACACTGATAAGATATTATACTTATGTTCAAATGGCTTTCAGCACTTACATTAATCAAATGCAAAGTTTCAGGCTGTTAAAAATGTTTATGTGTTTGAAAGAAGACGTTTATGTTCACCAAAGCTGTGTTTATTTACAGTAAAAATAGTAATATTGTGAAATGTCATGACAACTGTTTTCTGTTTTAATATATTTAGCCATGGCAATATTATTAATATTTAAAACAGTTGTGCTCTTTAATATTTTTGTGGAAACTGCGATATATTTTTTCCAGCATTCTTTGACAAATAAATATATATTTGAAATTAAGAATTTTACAGACCTTAAACACAACAAATACATATTACTGATGTACTGTGTTTCTTTAAGACTACTGCTGGTGATCTGTAGTTCAGCCAGACTCTGGCACAGTTAAGCAATGATGGAAAATGTGGGTAGCAAGAAAACATTTTCAGGCGGCCTGTATTTTGGAAATCTTCACTGTAGCTGACAGTTGTAAGAGTGAATGAGAAAAAACAGTTGATGATTCATAAAAACACTAAAAATTCACCCGTGACTAAGATAACATCACAGAGATGTGAAGGAGCTTATAACATCATCAAACTGATATTGTGAAATCACTTTGACTATTTTAGACAATTCTGCCCCATGGACTCTTTTTTTCCGGACGAGTCAGCATTGAGTTCTCAGGGGGGTGGGGGACTACCCTCTTTAGTCTCCCGGCCTGGTCATTTATGTCTTCTGGTGACAGAGCGAGCACCCATACATCAGCTTGAGCTGTCTGTGCCTCTGTTGTGACAAGAATGGAGGTGTTTCATTTGTAGGCTGGCCACTGTTTGCTCACAGGGCAAGAGAAGAGAAGAGGAGGGGCCGGACCCAGTGTGGTACACACTTAATGGGTGTCCTCACTGCGGCTAAAGCCTCAGGGGGAAGGACCTGAACATTTAATTTCGGAGGACTAATGAAGCACCCCTGCTAAGAGTAGAGTAAGACTTATTGTCAGTGTTGGTGTATGTTGGTGCTGATGTATTGTCTTTATTATCATAATGGAAATATGCTTATGATCAGGCTTGGTGGGGAAGTGCATCTCACTCATGAAGTGAAGGTTCATTTATTAGAAGCAATTGCATTGTGGGAGAAAACCTGTCAATCTGTCACATAATGGCTTTGCATCATCATACTTGTATATATTTAAACACACAAGTTGCAGCTGCTTAATATTTTTGTAGAAAATCATGATGCATTTTTTTTCAGGAACCGTTGATGAAGTTCAGAGGGAAAGGATTTATTTAAAATAAAAATCTTTTATTTTGACAAATTTAATTCATCCTCACTAAATAAATGTTTTTCCTTTAAAAACCCTATACATAAAATCTTTTTTTTATAAAAAAAAATTTTTTATATAAAAATATTTTTATTTTTCACAGTATATCTCTTTTTCTTAATTTAAACGTAGCCTTGGTGAACATAAGAGAATTATTGAAAATAATTTCCACGTTAACAATTCTTCAGATGATTGCTGAGTGGAAACAATGTAAAAGTATACATTGAAAAGTAATTTTCTTAAATGTTTAGATGTTTTACTTGAAAACAGTGTTCTTTAATCTAACAAAGTTTAGTGAGGTTTATGCTTAAAATGCAGAAAGAATTGCCAGCGGGTAAGAAAAAATAACTTAATTAAGTGGACTCTAAGCACAATCTCTGTTGGCTCTGACAGGATAAAGCAATCTTTATATGATCCACCTTTACACTAAATGTATTTGATGCTTTTGGAACTCACTACTTATACATTGTTTGAATGTCAGACATTAAATGTTATTTTTTATTTGTTTATTTATTTAAAAAAAAACTCATGTTGGTTCAAACTATTAATTTATTTCTTCTGCGCAAAAAAAATAGCACAGGAAGAACAGTTCCAGTCAACATTAATTTTATTCCCACCATACAATGATAGTGAGCAGTGACTTTTGGTGAACAAGTTTGGATCGACATGTTTGTGAGTAAATGATGACAGGCTTTTTAGTGTGTTTGTTGCCCTTACTTGTCATCTATGATGGTGACATGGTCAGATGGGATTCCTAGAACTGCACAGCTGTCAAGCAGTTCCCCTTTGCGCTGTAGTCCTTGATTGTTGTAATTGCCTGAGCAATGCAGAAACATTTTAAGTGTCTCTTTAACATTATACAGGCATCACAAATACTTCAGCAGAAGTTCAAGGTTATGGTTACGATTAGGATTTTATTTACCTACCTGTCGACAAACACAACAAATAAACAGCTGCTTGTGATTCAACAAGTTTTAAGACTGTTGGTGCAAAGAACATGCATTCATCATCTGGATGTGCAGTGACTAACAGAGCCCGAGTCTCGCTGGCTGTAACGCGCGGCTTGTCATCGACTGAGCTCCGTAAAAGCGCGCAGGACCTCTCTTGAGTTGGACAAAAACTCGCGTTTCCTACGGTGTATAAAGGGGTGGATATTTTATTCCGTAAGTGTGGCCATAATTTACTATATCTGTAATACACAAACTTAATAGAAACAGTGTAAGCCACAAAGACAAATATGATGGTAACGAAAACAAACATCTTGACCGCGCCATGAAAGAGTCCGTGTGGAACATTGTTTCTGATCAATGGTTCCTACAGACCTGCAGAGCGAAATGTTTACAGGAACAAAACTGTTATTGTAGATGACTTTAATATTATTTCTATTTACATCCTACTTACCGCATATGATTCTGATGTCCCCCAAAAGGCAGAGTTGCGTAACAGAATTGATGATGAATGATCTTTAACGAATATCTTAGTTGGAATAATTTCAAAGGCGGAAGCATATGTAAAACAATTATTAACACGGGTTAAGAATCGGCTCTTTTCTAAAATAGAAATTTTAATAAAACACATCTTTCCTGTAATTCTGCTATAACAGTAATATACGGAGATTGAGGTTTGGGTGGGGTGAAGGCCGCCTGTGGGGAGAGTTTGAACGTCACACAGTTTCATCCTGTTTGCTTGAGAAAAACTCTTTCACTTCGTCTCTTCAGGTGCACCAGAGCTGGACAAAATGCAAGCCACCGGGCATTCAGCAAGGAGGAACCGGTACACTTGTGACGCATATTAATTTCTGGGGCAGAAACGTATAGAAAGCGGGTTGAATTTATATCCACGACTCAGTGAGGACAAATAACTAGCCTGTGTTTGAAGTGTGTGTGAGTGCTCGCGCAGTCTCACTGCCGACGAATTACATTACCGCACGTTCGAGCCAGCAGAGACTCGCCTTTCAGCGCTTACTGTGGTGTCTTTAAGGACACGAGGTGAGTGTATTATTTAATGTGAATATTTTGGCCGCTTTGTTGTGAATAACACGCAGGCTAGTGAGAGCTGAGCGCTTATGTTCAAGATGGCGACGCGGGTTTGAATGCAAAGGTGAAACATTTAGCTAACGGCGATTTCCCTTCTCTCCCGTCCTATTCTGCACTATATATTAATTTAGAAGCTATCTTTCGCGGTTAATTTGCATCTCTGTGTAGCCAAGGCATCTATGTTATGTATGTGGCTTCCGGTCAAATAGTTTTCCTCGTATGAACTAACAGTAGCTTCCTGGCTAACGCCATTAATGTGAGTTTATAACACAGCCTAGAGTTTACAGAAAAACATCAATAGTAAAGTCTGCTCTTTCACATAACACACGACCTGCTACTTCTCATACACGTAGTATTCTTTTATTCCATGTATACTGCTTGAACGTTAAACCTGATGCATGCATTTCAGTTTTGCTGTCTGGAGATTACATAAAGTTTGGACTTGGGCACCTATATACGTTTCACAGCTAATGACCGTTATTTGCAACACTGTCTGTAAGTAATGTTGTAATCATCAACCTTAAAGATCACACATGCTGATTACACATGGCATGTTCTGAAAAGTATCTGCTAGACAAAATGTTCAATATAGCATATGTATATATCTAAATATTCATATATTTCCCTTTCAGTTTAGCACCTCTTTACACATCTTACACATAAGAGCTAAATTTGTTTGCTCTGACAGTGGGTTCATAATAGGGCACACACATTAAAAGGAAAGTACCTTCCAGTATTTTAGATCCAACCACCAACCCATCATGCCTGGTTAGTAGAGTGTGAAAGTTGTTAAAGGGAACATACTCTGTTGAGATAACATGAGAGGGTAACATGTTTCAGTCACTTTCCAACTTTTGTTGTCGGTGCGTGTCAACATCTGGCATGTCTAAATGTCGCATAGCATGCAGAAACCCCGTGAATACGGTTTCAACACTTTTCAGACATGTTAATTAGGGTGGACTGGCATTAAAGCGGAAGTTCACAGTAAGCATGTGCATAACTGCATAGAACAAAAAAAAGTTGCTGCCATTCACACTTACAGCTCAGACTTTGTACTGTTCTCTTCAAGGTAAAAGACACAGGTTTATTTGCTTTTAGTGTGTGTAAATTCATAGATGAATTCCAAAGCAGTGCTGGTTGGTTGATTATAAAACACCTCTCTTTATCTTGACCCTGCAGAAGAACACAGCTCTGTTCGCGGCGCAGCTTGCAGCTTAATTAGGCTTGCCATCAGGAGAGGTACAGTGTGCCTGTAAAGAATGCCAGGCCTGTTTTTTTTTATTATTATTATTTTTTTTTCCATTTCTCATTGGAGTTGGTTTTTATAAGCGTTGGCTAATGTGCTGGCTGAGGGACAGTGGAGTGGAACACAGGACGTGTAACTGTTGTGCTGCCATGTCAGTGGCCAAGCGTGGCACAGTAATGCTAGTGAGCAAGCAAGCACCGGAAAATACTCTGAGGCAAGCTGCCACGTTGACTCTGAGTTTTGGAGGGGTTTTATTCCTATTGTGACCTTTAAATATCCTTTCACTCATCCATCTTTACAAAATTGTTGTTGTTGTTTTAAATGATCTGATTATCAGTTAACTGATTATCATGCTCAAATGAAAGGGCTACACATTTGGTGGTTTGTTTAGTTGCAGAGCAGTGGCTGTGAAGGCTATTGTGGTATAAGCGTTGTTTGTAGAGATGCTGAAGGACTCCAAATCTGTACCAGATGCATAGATACCAAAAATGTGTCAAAGGTGACATGAAATGGAAATTGTAGATGCATATTCATTTTCTGATTGTGAACGATTCATACATGCATTTCCCCCTTAAAAATATCATAGCTGGATTTTCTGTTTAAAGGCTGAACTTGTAAGACTTCCTTCTGCAGAACATAAGAAATATTTTAAAGAATATCAGATGACATTTAATGTTAAAATGGCTTTTAATTGTATGGGGTAAAAACACTGAGACACTGCTAAAGAAAAATAAAATGTTTTCTAAATGAATTGTAATTTTTGGGTGAACTATCCCTTTAAGATTGGCCAGCAGAGAGACTCCCTCTGGGAGAGTTTGCCATATAATGCTGATCTATGTTGATCTTCCTCTTCCCTAATGTAATCTTGGCCATCAGTCCTGATCTCAGATCATTGTTAAAGTTAATTTTATGCAGTAAGCGTCCCCAGCACAAACGAATGTGGATCTTTCAGTTTTAGTTTCTTTAAACGAGTTTTGACTTTGCTTGACACATCATGTCTAGAATGGAGGTTTAGTGCTTCTTTTCTATAGCGGTGTTGATGGGACCAAATGATATCAGCGTAACAGATGTTTCTGACAAATTGCAGGATGTGGGAGTGTCATGCTTTCTGTCTGCTCTTTATTTGCTGAATAATTAGCTTTTCCCCAGCGCTTCAGCATCAGGTTTAATTTGTAAATAACGTTTCAGTGTTTGTTTGCCTCTGTGCTAGTTTAGTGCTTCTCTCTTTGTGAATGGCTTTTGATTTAGCCTGAGGCATATTTTGTTGGGAAGTGATGACATAAAGTTATATTGATGGCATAAATGGAAACAATAAGATGGAGGTGCATGTTGATGAAAGAATGACAAAAAGGTATAAAAGTGAATTGTGGACACATCAAACAATAGGTCTGCCGTATCTCCTCATTATTAGGCCATGTTCTTGCTTTGGGCTCTGACAGATAAGCATTTGGAAGTGTGCATGGAAAATCCCATCCGCGCACACTCTGAATGGAGGAGCAGCCGGCCCCGCTCCAGTCATGGAGATTCCTGCTGACTGATTTGGATATGCAAACAGACTCACGTGTTGCTAGATGGTACAGAGGTCTTGAGTGTATACTGAAGCATGACCCCTGATCTCTAAAGGGCAAAAAACTGCTCTTGACCTTTTGACCTGATATAAAAAGGTCTTTGTGAAGCACACAGATTTATTTTGGAGATAATCAAAAAGTGCGTTCTATCGAATAGTCAAACGAAATGGTAATACACGCACATGTATGGTTCAGAGTTTGCTCTGGTGTTAATGCATTGCCATGAATAGAGGAACAGAAGTTTGAATAGGCCAGCTGTTGCTGGGTATACAGGTTTTCTGTAATAATGGAAAATTTGTGGACTTTGCTTCCGAAGGCTTTAGTGGTTTGCATCTTCTGTTGTTGCGTTTTGCTGCTACATGAGTCAGGACAGGTGTACGCTGTCCAGTTGCAGATAGTACTGGCACTGAGCATAAGGTCAGCAGGTGTCCTTTCACAAGACACTACATCGGGAAACAGCACTGGGTCAGAAAATGCTGTGCACGCATCCATGTTACCCTTAGATTGCATTTAACAGAAAATGAGCCAGTCTTTTGTTTATGTCTTTCAGTCTGCTACATGCTCTCCTAACATACTAATACTTACTTGGCTAAAGTCTTGAAGCAAGTGTGTATTTGAGAAATAATTGAGAACTAGATGACAGTAGTGTTATGTATATAAATTGTTCTGGTTTGCAAATGAAGGCATAAGACATTAATTACATTTGTTTTAATTTTTGGATTACTATTTAAATCCAAACATGGAAGAAATGTTGTGTGATTATTCCCTAAATTATAATGTTTGTTTTATTTTATTACTAGTAGCAGGATATGTACATTCTACTAACCAGTAGTAATATATTGATTTGCACAATGTCTTCAGACTTTTATTTTGACTAATTGCTGAGAATACCTTTACAGTTCTGTGTTTATATCATAAGACACTAGTTTTTCTTTGTTTTTTGTTTTACCTTTTTTGTTATTTTACTGTGAAGTGCTCATGAAGTGCAGCGAGTCTGAAAGACTAAAATCACAGCAACTGAAACTGAAATCAGCGCAAACATTCCTCGCGCATCATTATGTGTGTGGTAAATGAAACTGTGTCTGTGCCATTCATTCACCGAGACATGCAGCTTAATATTTACAGATTCTAGTCCGTATCATGATTTGATTTAAGTGCAATGACTTATTTTTGATTAATTAAAAATTTGACAATTTCCATCACATCCCGCTTTATACATTACATTTTATGACTGGATTCCGCAATTTCTTTCCGGGTTTTGTGCATCACAGAAAACATATGTTTCTAGATCTTCTGTGGACTATAAAAGAAGATATTTTGAGAAATCTCCATACAGTGCAAGTAAAAAACTGTACTTCCAAAAATCATCTCGCGTGTTTCACAGAAGAAAGTTAGTTACAGAGGTTTGTAACGACATTAGGTTTATAATATATATTTAGCTTGAAAACATTTAAAAACAACAGTAGAAAGCAAAGCCATGGATCAGTGAGCCATTCGTAAAAAGACAGATGTCACGCGATGCTGATTTTGTCAAAATATTAACATCACTATAAGTCTCATGGTCTTGATAAGAATCAAACTGTCTTTTATTGGTTTTAAGAAGTCAGAACGTTTTCTGCAAAACCAAGCAGGACATTTGCATAGCAATCCTGTGAAACAAAGCGTGTGTCATGAATAGAAATGGCTCCATAGGGATGGGTACAGAAACAGAAAGTATCAATAAGCTCTGATGTTAACGATTCTGCTATCAGTACTGTAAAAAATAAATAAATAAATACATGTTACCAGTTACAAAATAACGATAGAATAATGTCACTGACAATAAACCTGTCAACATCTCATCTGACCGCTCGTTTTTACTCATTTAACTGCGTTTGACAGAAGAACGGCTTTCATGCAAGTCTTTTAAAACAAAAATCTTGCATAAGAAAACATTTATGATTACATAGTAGGGCTGGGCGATTTGGCCTAAAATCAAAATCGCGATTAATTGAACATTTTAACTCGATTACGATTAATGAACG
>JAUCMU010000097.1:14426775-14443395 GCA_032275025.1 Enteromius treurensis | reverse complement strand
ACACCTCAATCTCTTAGGAGTCTTGCTTGTCTCTGCGTCTCGGTCTGATAACGGCTCACTCAGGGCGGGTCTGAGGTAAGACACCAGTTCAGTCTTTGTGACACACTGCTGTCAATCAACTATTGTGGGAGTGGCCTCTGTCGGTGTGACGCCACACAGACATGAATTTGAGAATGGCTAGATTTCAACTTATTTTATTAAATAAAAAAAACTACTGGTGGATCTTTATCATTGTAGGGTGGTTGTGTACACACACTCCTTGTAAAAGTGCATGTGGCGCTGGATGACCCCTTTAAGAACTTGCACGGCTAGGTTACTTTGTTCTTGTAATTCAGTCCCAACTAGTTTGTACAGTGAAACTGACTTCATTATTCAGATTTGTGTTTTTAACTTTCTGATGTCAGGTCATATGACAAATGGTAGAATTGCAATGCTTTTTACTTTCCTTGTTAGGAAAGTAGGCCTGAAGGGATATGATGATTGAATGTGTGTGAAATGGTTTTTTTTTCCCCCCTTTTATTTTTAATGGAAAAAAGTAAGGAAGAGACAGAGATAGATCATCAGTAACCAGACAGGAATTTTGTCTGATTTATCCAGAGCAGAAATGATTTGGCGCATGAGTTTGTTTGCCATATGGCTTTAAACTGAAGTGAGATCCGTTTTGTGGGCTCTGTCACAGTGGCAAACATTGAAATATAGAAAACTCGGGACCTCCAAAAAGATTGACCAAGCTAAGCATATGGCAGTCTGACTATAGTCAAGGCATTTTAATGATGTGTGTGTGAGTATGTGTATATATATATATATATATATATATATATATATATTATTTTTTTATTTCACATAAAAACTGCACAAACTAGTCACTATTGATTTTTGAAAAACTTCACTGAGAGATAGCGCAAGCATGTGCAACAAAGAAGGCAAGCTTAATAAATATTGCTGAAATATTCTCTTTGATGAAATATTTTTTAGAGTAATATTTCATCATAGGCAATCTGGTGTCTGGAGGGTGTATAAGCATTCCTATTTCTTCATAGCTGGGCTGACACAATTTAAGGTGAACTACTGATTATGCCTGTGATGGGAACCTGGTCACAGGTCTGCGCTCTTGAAAAGGTCAGCTGTCTAAAGGCTTCTTTTATTGTTTCTTTTCCTTTTAAAGCAGATAACTCGACCATCACAGGAAGACAAGACAGACGACAAGAACGAAGAGGACAAATCGGAGAAAACAGAGAAGAAAGAGGACGAGGAGAAGAAGGAAGAGGAGGAGAAAGATGAAAAAGAGGACTCCAAGTAAGTCCCATGTTTTTGTTTTTGTTCTCCTACCATAGTTGTTTTTTCGCCTTCTCAGGATCTCAATTTTTTTTAGGGCACATTCACATTTATTGGTCTGCTGGTACAGAATGCAGGATTTGGTCTTGAAGATGCAATATTATCTTAATATTTGAAAAGTTAATATTTGATAAAGGCATGTTGCATGTTGCCACAGTTAAATATCTTTCGTGATAAAACTTTAATATTTTAGGAAAATCTCAATAAATGCAAAATACTTCAACTAAATACGTTAGATTTTAGTCGCATAAAACTAAAAACAATTAATATGACTATAACATGGCTAAAGCTAAATGGCAATTTACTTAAGACCATAACATTAAACTTTAAATTCAATTTTAAATTCAATTTTTTCTTTTAAAATTAACACTTTGTAAGAGCCTTTTACTCAAACCACCCGAGGAACAGATAGATACATTACATTTCTCTCTAAGTTTCATTTCTCAGTGGTTTAAAGTAGGTGAGATGATCTGTTTTCTGTGAGGTGAGCCTTATTGTAACAGGGGCTTAAGATTAACCTCATTAACTCATTTGGTTTGGAGGAGACTGCGTGCTTTACTCGGGACCTGTTATGCCACTACCAAGAATTCAACAAAAAGTAGAATTAATTGGAAAAAACTGGGATTTTTGACTTTTCTGTGAACACACAAAACAGTGCAGAAGGGGTTTTCAGATCTGTGTGAGCTCCTGTTATGGACGACTAATCCATCATAGCAGGTGAGAAACTCACAGTATCTGCATTTGTAACTCTGTGTTCTTGCTCTGACCTTCTGAAAAGATCTTTGAATTGAGGTCAGTACAGAGGAGAGCCTTTATTGCTTGCCTTTGCCTCCGCAGGGACATCAGTAAAGATAAAGAGAAGTGTGAGGGAGAGGAGGAAGAGGGTAAGGAGCAAAGCACGACACGCGGCCGAAAGACCGCCAACAGCCAGGGACGCCGTAAGGGTCGCATCACCACCCGCTCCATGGCCAACAATGAAGCTGCTTCTGTGGTGGCAGAAGAACCACCTCCACCGCCACCTGAACCAGGTAACGTGTTGAGCATGTGCTTTATGTCTTACAAGCTTTGATTTACATTGAATAGTTTTCCCAATTATTTTACATAAGCTTTTCTAAAAACAGTTGTGCTATTTAATATTTGTGTGAATTCCTTTTTGTCTGGATGCTTAAATGGAAATGTTTTAAAAAAAAAAATAGTAATAATAGTTTTAGGTAACACTTATAGGGACCAATGCTCACTATTAAGTAGTTATTAGCATTAACATATTGGCTGTTTATTAGTACTTATAAAGCACATATTCTGCATGACCATATTCCACATCCCTAATCATTCCAATACCTAAACTTAACAACTAACTTATGATTAATTTGGAGTCAAGACCATATTTAATAGTTTGTGAATAGTAAGAATTTACCAAATTTTTTAAACCTTAAATTCCTTTACCATCAAAATTGAGCAATAAAAAAAATGACCTAAAAAATAGATTAAATTGATAAAACAATTGTTTTCGAAAGAAAAGGGCCAGATGGGGCATGCAAGTTTTATCTTACCTTATTGTAGAAATATTAACTCAATTTCATTCAGACAAACTGTTTTACAAACTGTAAATGTTCACAAAGTAGGGAACTGCTAAAAACTAGCGATGTGGTGTATTTGGTTTTTCTGAACAAACTGATTTGCTTATGCATCCAACTTCCCAATACTACGGCATGTACACATGAGCACAAACAAGCTTAAGTCATGATGGCTTATTCTGTGTGTTGCTTAGCTCTGCCGGAGCCCACACCCCTCTCTAAACCTGAGCCGGTGCATAAACCAGCACGAGAGCCTGCAAAACCCTCTCCCGCAGCCAGCACAGAGACACGAGGTAAGTGCTACCGCATACTTTCCCTCTCTCATTCTGTTCAAATAGCTTCTCACAACAACGCACTCACTTTGCCACCTCTCAAAAAGGTGCATCTGTGCTGTGACGTCTGTCTGCTGATTGTGTGGTCAGTTCCTCTGTGACCTCATTACAAAGCCTGAAAGTCACCTAGTTCTCTGCCTGCTCTGACCGCAGCGTGGTATACATGTGTGTTAGTGGTGTTTGCTTCAAATGCTATCTTGATTGCTGGGCTGCTGTACAAAAACACTGAGGATTTGATCCCTGAGGCTGGCAAAACAGCATTATTTTGCTTCCGTTCTTTCACCGTTAAGACATCTAGATTGTTTCTCTTCATTTTACTGTTCCCCTTTGCACTCTTTTGTGTCCTCTCTTCGCTGTTGCTCTTTCGCTCAGTCTCTCGCCCTCTCTCTCTCACTCTTTCTATGAGATTGTTTGTCCCTCTCCTCTTCCTGCCACCCAACGCCAGACTCAAGGTCTCTGAGTTTGTGTTACCGTGGTGACAGCGGGTGGAGGGATCACCATGGAGACAATAATGAGAGGCAGGTAAACGCGGCGAGTCTCAGGAGGAGTTTGATTAGAGCGAAAAGGGGAATGAAAGAACGACCTGATTGTTTCACTTAGCTTTCGGTGCCACTTTAAAATGAATTAAGAGACCTCATTGTTCTGTAAACAGTGTTCATTACGTTTACCCCTGAACACGGTCGGCATCCACGTCAGAAATTATAGCTGATTAGTGTGCTGTACCTTGAAGTTTAGTCACCAGTTGTGTTCCAGCCTAAGTAGTCTCCAGTCTGACCTCTGTCCTCTGTATTATTGTGATCTGATGGATCAGTAAAGCTATTAAAGGTTTAGTTCACTTAAAAATAGAAGATTTTCTCCTTAATTACTCGCCCTCTTGTGGTTTCAAACACACAAGATCTTTGATTACCTTCGGAACACAAATTAAGATATTTCTTTGATCAAATCTGAGAGCTTTCAGACACTCCATAGACAGCAACGCAACTGACACAATTAAGGCCCAAAAAGGTAGTAAGGATATCGTTAAAAAAGGATATCATTCAAATTTTGGGTGAGCTTTCCCTTTAAACCCCAAGCCCCTTTAGGCCCAAAGACAGTCTGGCCATCTCGCCTGAAAAATCTAGTGTCTGTGCTTGATTTTTTTTTAATCTTATCCTTCTCGTTTTTGAAGTAGTTTTAACGTTATAAACCGGATCTCAGGAGCTATAATGCACCCATTCCCTGTCCAAACGACCATCAACATGACAGAGCAGTGGACTACGAGCATATAAACGTAACGCACATACACTCCGGGGTCATGGGGTAACGTAAACAGCGTCTAGTGGGTCACCAAAGAGAAGTTTATTTGAAGAGTTTCAGCAGAGACTCGCCGCACAAGTCATCCAAACACTGCGGGGACACACACTCGCACTCTCGCATAAATGTCAGAGGTGCACACTGTGCTAAATCTGTCTTAGTGTTTAGTCAATTTCAAGGAGACCCTGGGAGCGGGCGGGAGAGGAGAGCACAGCCGGTCTTTCTCTCCCTCTCGGTCTCTCTCTCTCTATCTCGCTCTTGCTGTAGTTTGAGTGGAAATTATGTAGGGAGGGGTTGTTGCGCTGCTCGCTTCAGCTCGGCTACTGTTATGAGACAGACTGCCTAATGATATGGGTGAGTGAGTGAGAGTGTGTGTGTGTGCAGGTCTTAGACCCAGAAGGGTGGTGCTTCTGCACTCTTCCACTGTCTGCTTGAGATCAGCTGACTGGACTCTCTCCTAGCTACCGAGCGAGAAAGAGAGAGGTGAGCCTGCCTAGTTGAGTCCAGTAAGCACCAGGGAGGGAAAGCAATAAACAGGGCAGAGGACAGAGAGTGAGAGAGAGAGACTGTGGGAGGGAGGGGAAGGTCTTGAGGAGGGTGGAGGTCTCCGCAGCACCCGAGTGTTAACAGATAGAGAGGGAGGGTGTGAGATAAGCCGCGTCGTGTAGCGCTTCTCAAGTTTTTCCTCTCAGACACTGACGGTGTGTGTTGCTACAGGCGCAGTTGAAGCTGGAGAGACGTCTCGCTGGACGGAGGAGGAGATGGAGATTGCCAAAAAAGGTACTGCTTGACTTTTACTTAATCTCCCTCCCTCCCCCACCCACCCCCTCTCCTTCTCTGGTTCTCTATTGGCTCTGTCGGATGTTTTTCACACATACACAAACGTTTTACCTCACTTTTGCTCTACTTATTTGGTTGGTCTTTGGTTTTGCGTGTTTATTTGGGGAAGTTGGTTGGGGTTGCACTTGTGAGCATCCTCTTTGTAGTGATTACTCAGATTAGGATTGTACAGAGGAAACTGAAGTAACTGCGTGACCGTTTGACACACTAGAAACTTCACAAGACGACCATTCACCCCTAGACAGATTTCACCCCCTGTGAAAGAATGACAGGAACAGTGTGGAGGGCAGAGGTTTTGAGTTTAAAGTTTAATGGGCTTTTAATGAAAGCTTGTGTCTCGCAGAAAACATTTTCAGGTCAGATGTCGTCCTAAAATCAAAGGGGAAGAAAAGGAATTATATGCGTTACAGGAAACTGAAGCCTTGGACCATTATGCTTTTTGTATTATGACATTATTTCATAAAAGTTTATAATTCTTTTTAAAATAATTCTATTTTTTTCTGTTCTTGTTAAGTCAATGCAAATATATATATTATATGTACAAAGTTGAACGTTTGGGATCAGTAAGCCTTTTTTATTTATTTATTTCCTCTGCAAAGACACATTCATTTGATGTAATAATAAAGTCATTTATAATGTTACAGCTAAAATGTTATAATTTCTATTTCTAAATAAGTCCTTTCCTTTCTTTTCATTAAGACTCCTGAAGATATTTTTTAATTGTCTGTTTAAGTATATTTTACTGCTTAAAATGTATTCAAATTTTTAAATGCGTTGCATTGTTTGAGCACGGAGGAGTGCACTTCCTCAATCAGTCGTGTTCATCTGCACATGTAACAAATACTAACTATTCTACAGTAAATCTGTTTAATTTTGATTGCTAAAAAAATGTAATTACAAAATGTTCTTCATATTCGCTGTTCAGAATTTTTTCCCATTACATTGAGTATTTGTCTTTAGGTCCTCAAATGTGCTTCACTTTTTCAAGAAGAGAATAGAATTTCCTAT
Organism: Enteromius treurensis; assembly: GCA_032275025.1. Classification (NCBI taxonomy): domain Eukaryota; kingdom Metazoa; phylum Chordata; class Actinopteri; order Cypriniformes; family Cyprinidae; genus Enteromius; species Enteromius treurensis. The sequence goes on along the minus strand of JAUCMU010000097.1, from coordinate 14,437,013 downwards.
TTGCTTGGACATAATCTTGACCGCTTTCACAAGATTCTCTTGAACAAGTTGAGGTTCAGCAAGGTTCAGTTTGAAAGTGTGCTGCCACAGTCAGTGTCACAGCAGAAACAGACAGTGGTGAAGAAACTTTGTCTTGTTTGCAGTGAATCAAACAGTGTTTACTGGTTTTTGTTTTTGACCGATTTGTATTTACAGTCCGGAAAGGATGTACCTACTGAGATTATAACCACAACTTTTATGAAGGAGGTCATTATGGATTTGTATTGTAATTTGACATTAAATGAGGAATTAAATTTGACAATTTATTATTTATCACTTTTGAAAATTTTTCTTATGTATATCCAGAAATGAAGACACACTCACGTTTTTGCATTAATAGACAAATTTAAGCGCCATAAGTGTTTGTTTAAATACAAAATTAAAAGGATTCGCAGAGGCATTAACATACAAACTACCCCTGGGGCTCTTTAAAGCATCAGAGTTTGAAGAAGTGTTTTTGGGTCAGTCTACGGTCATCTGAGTACATTCCTTATGCTTCCTTATTCTTTGTGGTCTTTTTTAGTCCTCTCTTTAGTAGAGGGGAAGTTCAGTCCATTGAGGAACAAACAAGAAGGTGTGTGTGTTTCTCCCTGTGTCTTTTGCACAGACCTCTGGTGAGCCATCAATGTCACTGCACAGTCCAGTTTAATTGGAGGACAGTCTTAACATGACAGATCGGGGGCTAGGAGAACTGCACGCTGAGTTTGAGTATTTGTTTGGAGGATCTGAGTGTTGTTTTGTATTCTATTGAGAACCGCTGTAGCTGCCAAGCAGACCTGAGTGGCGCTGATCTGTTTGCTGAAACAACAGGTGGCAATAAGCAGAGTGTATACAGCTCATCAGAAGTTTTTTTTAGTAGCTTCTTGCTTGTATTATCACGTATCTAAAGCACAAGCCAGGTTTTACTGTCACACAAGGCCAGTGAAGAGAGATAAGAGAAGGAAGCTCTGTGTTAAGACCATATCAGGGTAAATCACTGCGGCTCAAGGTGTTTTTGGTGATTCATTCAGTTCTCATGACACACACTCAATCAGTACACACTTTCACTATGAGTTTTGGTGCTGGTTGTGGTCTCCTTTCCAGCACACTGTGGATAGTTTCTTCAACATGTGATTCCAGATTCAGTCAAGAACAATAGCATTTCTACGCAGGACTCAAACAAATGACAAAAAAACTGTCATTACAGGACATCTGGTTCTTAGTAGTAGATCGAGGAGCTTTGACTAGTAAGCTGCTAACAAAATCCATTGAAGTTTTTTTTAAAGAGGATATGTGTACAGATAGATAGAGATGTGGCAGTAGGAAAAGAGGCCATTTGAATTCCATCTTAATGTTTAGTAGATTCATTAATGGGGCCATGAACTTTTGCTCTATTCCTTTTCTGTCTGTTTTCTTTTTATTAATTATATAATTTATGAAAGTGTCAAGCATGGTCATGGCAGTGATCAGTGACGTGTGAACTACTCTTTTCCGTACTTTGATTCGTGAATATAAAGCCACATACAGGATCACAGACGTCATTTGCTATTTGTGCTTTTAGCGTAGCTCGAATACTTTCTGGAGATCAGTTACATTATCATAATAAAGAAGGAATACATAGGGAAAACAGTGTGTTTATTCAGTGTGCATCTTTTGATCACTGAAGCTGACAACTGCTGTTGGTATGCATGTGGTCCTGATCATGTGTATTGCGACCCTGAATAGACAAATACAGATGGCACGCATTCGCAGGGTAAGGTCACTTTACTAATTAATTCCAAAATTGGTCTTTTTCAGTTATTTATTCGTGTAATTTGGTACCAAATTGGGACATTGTAATAATTTGAGAAATGCCAGACGTTTCCAAACCAGTAGGTTTGCCTTCCATACTGTTGCCAGGTTGTTTAGATTTGAAAATGGACATTTTCTGCTGACAAACTTTAGTAGATATGAAATTAATGTGAAATCACATTTAGTGAGTGAGCGGTTATTGTTAAGATATCTATGTATAGCTGTCCCTTTTGATTTCTTGACCTAATATTAAGTGATTTGCATCCCTTGCAACTTTAATAATCATTAATAATGTGTCGTCTTGTGACATACTATAAAATCAGGCAGAATCTCATACCGATGCTCATCAGGAGTTCAGCTAATCGGGCTGCTTCAACCTTGTGGTGCCCTGCACATCCTTCTTTAACTAGTTCATCCATTCTAGCTAAGCTGGCAGGATTATCTGCACCACCGAGGCAGGAGGAGTGGCACAGTCATTGCTAACTGAAACCCAGCCATGTTTCATGTGTTTAAATGGTGGCACTGAAAGAGGGCATGATCTTAATCTTACAGCAGGACCTGTTATATGATCTTGTAGTTAATTAGACTTCATCCATCCATCGAGAAAACCATTAGGAATACACGTAAACATTTAATTACTAGGTAGTTTGTTTGACTCCAGTGAAAAGACTGCTCTTTTGTAATCTTTCCCACTTTCTCTTGTGCACAGGGCTGGTTGAACATGGTAGGAACTGGTCAGCCATTGCTAAGATGGTAGGCACTAAGAGTGAAGCTCAGTGTAAGAACTTTTACTTCAACAACAAGAGACGATACAACCTAGACAATCTACTACGGCAACACAAGGTACAAGTACAGATCCATCAGCTACATTCAAACAAAGCACTTTTTTTTAAACTACTGTACAAAAAATTGGAGTCACTAAGATTATTTGGGGGTTTAACTATTCCTTTAATGCATTCTTGATGAAGAATTTATTGTAAAAAAAAATTCAATAAATAAAATCCAAAAATTAAAATTAACCCACATAAATTTAATTTTTAAGTGATCGATATATCTGTTCTACTAGTAACAGTGGCTTTGCTGTTTTTAAGCATGATACTTAAAAGTGGCATCTGAAAGTCACGTTACTAAAAGGTGTGTAGGGAGACGCAAAAAATGAAAAATGTCTTATGAACACAACTGACTGTGGTATAATCTATAATCGTGACCTATTCTTAACATGTGTATATCTCATGATTTGTGCACCTCTTATGTTGTTGTGTGCAGGGTTCCCGGCGGCTCCGTGGAAATCGAGACCCATTACAGAGCGATCCTGCACCTGATGATGATGATGAGGAGAGCGACGGTATGATCTCTCGCTGTGATTTAATGTCTTTTACAGCCGGCTGCTTCCAACATAAGCTCTAATGCCTAAACAAACACCCTAAAACCCACTGCTATCAGTCTCTTTCTCTGTGACCCATGAACCTAGAGTCCGATCAAGCAGAGCGGAAGAGAAGCAGCGGGGCCATAATGTAAAGAGAGCAGAAACAGACAGACTGACACACAAAGAGGGATGAAGTGAGGGAGCAGTAGTAGCAGTGCGCTAACCTGTCTGACTGCAGTGTGTTTGATTAGATCTGACAGCAAAACCCCAGACCGGGCATTACTGCCACAGAGGTCAACATCCTCCCTCTACTTCTGTCTGTACTCTTAATGAGTGAGAATCAGGAGCAAATGAGGAGAGAACCAGCCGGGTGGGGGAGAGGTGGACGAAAGGAAGAGGAAACAAGTGAATAAGACAGAAACACAAAGAAAGGAGAGTGGAAAAAGGGGGAATGTGCTGAAAGAATAAGAGATCTGGTCTAATTCTGCCTGCTACACTCGCTCTTATGTAAGCGTTCCCTGGCTTTAAAGCCTCAAAGAAGTACGCTGTAAGGAAACTTTTAAGTGCTTCTGCCGAGCATGTTTGATCTGTTGTGCTTTTTATTCAGATATGGTTGTATTACAGCACGACTTAAAGTCTTTATACAATTCTATACACAAAAAGTTCATACTGAGTAACTTGCTTTTTAAACACAGTAAGTTAATTACACGTGAATATAGAAAATCAGTCATTTCTGGCCCAGCAATACCTGTCTGGTACAACTCTTCATATCATTATTTTTGGAACAACACTTGTGCAACTTCAGGATTGTTTCCTCATTTAATAGCAAAAGCAGGTTAGGACTCTGGTCTTCAGTCTTGCACGAAATAATTCTGATATGCTGATTTGGTGCCAAAGAAACATTTCAAATTTTTATCAACAATTCTGCTTTTTTAGTATTTAAGTGGAAACGTTTGATCAAAAGAACATCATTTGTTTGGAATAGAATCTTTTGTAAAACTTTTTCAATGCATCCTTAGAAATATTTTAAGGCTCCTAATATTGTTTCGGGGGTTTTCTACAGTAGGTTTACATGCATTCAAGGTGAAAAAATTGTTTTGTTTGGTCAAAATATGTGTTAGATATCACCTCATTTTCCATTGATTCTGAAACTTTTAAAGCAGTTTTAAAATTCAGTCTCTCTAAACCCCTCCTTTCCATGAGCTCTGATTGGTCAGATGGCCCAGTCTGTTGTGATTGGTTGTCAGTAAAATGATGTGTTTGTGGACGGGATCAATGTGTTCCCAGTCGGCCAATGTACAACATAGACAGGAATTTTGCAAATGTGTTATGAATTGGGTTTCTCGTTTATGCTGAATAGAGTTGATTATTTGGGAGACAATAATTTAATGATTGTGCACTTTCAAATGGACAACTTTAATGATAATTTACATTCACATGCAGCTACATTACACACTGCATGAAAGGCAGAATTGGAGGTGGCATAATCTATAGAGTCTTTCCTTTTTGTTTAAATAACATAATTCTCTGCCCTGGTGCATTATAGATCATATTCAGATTCTTCTTGCTAAAACAGAAACCTGCAAGGCTGCTTCCGTAGTCTGCTTTCCCTGTCATGTGCTAGATGCTGCTTGCTTCTGTTCTCCCTGCTCTTCTTCCCTCAAACTTCTGTCTTTCTCTCCCCGTTTTGGAGTAGCACCTGCTGACATACTCCTGGAGCCAAGCAGGTTACTCTTCATCGCTCTCTGAGAGGGACAGATAACAGTTAGACTGTGAGAGTGGCATAGAGCATCCACACGGCCAGAGGAGGGAGGATTTATAGATGAGGGAGAGGAGTACTTTTCAGAGAGAAGGATAGTTGCTTTCTAGTTGTTGGATGCGTTTTGCTCTTGAGGCAACTTGGCTCTTCAGCTTTGCCATTACAGGAGCATATATTAAAGATATATTAAAATATGAAACGGTACAAAGCTTTATAAATGAAGCCTTGTGAGCGGAACAGAATTTTACAAGACATAAAAAAATGCTACCAACCCCAAACATTTGAATGGTATGTTTATGCAGTGCTTCATGTATTTTATATGTAGCTCTTCCTGTGGCCCTGGAGGGTTTGTCATCACATGGCAAGAGTGGAAAGGTAGTGATTAGCCAAAGGATGTTTGCTGTGCAGAACTGCATTAACTTGATTGCGTGATGCTGTGTGCAGCGATGGTGACCTCAAATGCCGCCTCTTCTCTGTCACGGCAGGGTTGTTTGGGTTTTCAGCTTCTCTGCCTTTGTGTTTCTGTAGCAGAGATTGAAATAGATAGGGTTTGATGCACTGTGTCCTCTTTGCACAGATGAATGAAAATTTTAAAGAGGATGTGATTGCTCAATCATGTGCTTTTTCTTCTCCTTTCCTCAGGTCCCGATAATAGTTCGGACACAGAGAGTGCACCTTCTCCATCTCAAACTGATCCCTCCAAATCTGACGCGCCGACTCATCCCAACTCAGCTCTGGATGGAGTGTCGGACGAGGACATCACAGTAGCCAAAGGCCCAGTGGCAGATGGCACGTGCCAGGAGCCTCCTTACGGCGAGCTACGGGTGAAAGTAGAGAAGAGTCCAGAAGGAGGAACTGGAGAAGGGCTTCCTCAGGATGAGCGTACGCGCTCTGCATATGAAATGCAGATCCATCCAAAAAGTGAGCCGCAAGATGTGGAGATGACCACTCCGAGCAGCGAAAGAGCGCAGGTGCAAGTGAAGATGGAGCCGGAGGTCAAGGACAAGGAAGAGAAACAGGCAGAGCAACCCCACTCTGATAATGATTCTAGCGCCACCTGTAGTGCGGATGAGGATGTGGAGGCTGAACCTGACCGACAAAGGTGAGAAGCCACTGCTCATGTTCTCTCATGGGGTTTTCATACAGTGCTATTGGTTTCTAGTAGCGTAGATAGGGTGGTGATTTATTCATTGAACGGTAATGTATATAAGTGAAAATGATTTACGGTTACACCTGTTAGTTGCTTATTAGTATGCATATTACCAAAATATTAGCCATTTATTATTTCTGATTAAGCACAAATATGACCTTATTCTGCATCCCCAATCCTACCCAGTATCTGAACTTAAAATAACTTACTAACTGTTATTAAACAACAAATTAAGAATTGATTGAGTGATTGAGTATAGGTATTGTCTATTTTAAAATGTTACCATAAATGTATACATTTAAATTAGAAATGCAAATGTAAAACAATGCATTTCAATTCTTATAGAATTGTAGGAAAAAAATGTACTGTTGAGCTCTGATGTGTAACTTTTATTAAATACAGTTTTTGTTTTCTTTTGTTGTATTTTCCTAAACAAATATTTAGTTGTCCAGCATGGTAATGTGCTTGAGTTAGTAATTTACGAAAGAAGGTGAATAGTCTGTGAATAAACTAAATATTATTTGTGGTCTCTGTGTCATTGTGCGTGTGTGAAAACGCCTTTAAATGTGAGTAATAGTTTTTTTTCCCCCTCTTGTTCCTTCCTTTCTGTGGCAGACTTTTCTCTCTGGAGAAGCCGTCATTGCTTGGCCCTGCAGGCTCAGTGGTCGTGTCCTCAGCCAAATTCCTCAACATGCAGCAGCTACAGCAGCGGGCCGCCACCATCCCCCCTATGGTCAGTCCCCATAGCCTCTACCCCCACTTAGCATTCAGATATGCCCCTCTGGACAGAGACAGGGCCCAGCCACCCCGCCACGTGAGTCCTGCCTCCATCTCCACCTCCGCAGATTGCGCACTGTGATTCGCTTCTGCGGCAATCAGCCAACGAATCAGCAAATACCAATTGATTTTCCACACTGAAATCATGACGAGTGAAAATATGTTTGGCTGCTTTGATGGGCTGATTAGTTGTGCTGTTTGTAGGTGTCTGTTGTGGCGATTTGGTGTGGCTGTGAAATGGATTTAATCTAACTGAGGCCCTGATTGGCTGTTCGCGAAAATGTAGCATCTTGGTGCAAAGCAGACAATAGTCATGCATTTGAACATTAAATCATTCAAATTTTTCTAATAGAGCTGTTTCAAATATCAGACTAGCATGTAGCCCCTTTTTGAATCCTCTGTGTTCCTGAATGGTCTATTTAGGTTTCAGCTCCGTTCGGTCACGGCAGCGTTCCCGGAGGGGCGTTGAGTGGATTTGCTATGTTCCAGCACCAAATCAAAGCTGTACATGAGTCCGTGCAAGATGACAAACAGAGACTGGATCAGAACGAGTCTGACCGCAGGCCGCGAATCACCACCCACAGCCCCACTGTAGTGGACCGAGAAGGTGAGTCAGACGCAGAAGGAAAGAGAGAAAGAATGCACAAAACACTTGAGGTGAATTGCAGAAATTGAGAAAACCCCAGCACAGAAGTTTTTGTGAAGAAATATCCCTTTCTTTGGTCATTATCCACTTGAGATTTTCAAGTAGTAGATTCACAAGCTTATAAATTCGAGAAGAAGTAGAATTGGCGACAGATGTTTTTTATGAATTCACCTATTGGTTGTTAATTGGATAGTGGCAAATCTAAATGTGAGCTTGCAGTTGATAGCTTAAATGATTGGTGAGCATTGGTCCAGCATTCACCACCAGAGCGTTTTCATCAGAAGATTTGATTTGTTTCAATAAAAAATTATGAAGCCAAAGCAATTGTTAAAAGATGAAACGCATGCATGGATGAATTATTCGCATTAACAAAATAGATTGAATCAACATGGGAATTTTCCCTGGAGTCTATATGTTCATTTAATGTCTTGGGCAATTACGAAGGGCTTCAAATTACAGAGAATCTTTGGTAATTATGACGTCAACTCAACCTCCTCAATATAAACCTCCTCATCCGAATGGAGCATTTGCCACTTTTTGTTTGGGAGAAACCCTGGCCAAAGGAGCTGTCTCTTGAAGGGAAGAGAGCAGTGAACAATACAAAATTGAGGTTACAGAATCACCCCTGAGACAAACAGAATGAAAGACAAGCAGATGAACCGCTGCAAAACAAATAGATTGTGATGTGCCTGTAGTTCTATCCTCCCATGCACTCTCGCTCAGTTTTTACATGCCAGGAAGTTTGAGTGAAGACAGACGTTTTTCTGTTTTTTCCTCCTCCGCTCTGTTTTATAATGGGTCTCCAAAACAGATTTTTTAAGGGTGTCGAGCGCACAGGAGAGAGACATTGGACTTTGCTCTTCTCAGCTAAGAAACACAGTGCTGTTATTGATAGAGCCAGACAGAAGCAGCCAACCAAAAGGAACATTAGGTCACTCTCTTGTAGTGATATCCATTAGAAACACCAAGTTTTGCTCGACCTCATCCTTACAGCCTGTAGCTCTAAAAACCAGTCTTGACATTTATTACAGTGCATTTGCAATGACCACACTGAATTAACCTTTCTATATCTTCTATTCCTGTTATTAATGCATAATGAGTCTGTGTGGTTTGAATAAGATTTTTTCCTAATTGCAAAGAGAGAGGACATTTGATGTTCTTTTTTGTGTCTTTGTCTGTGTGCTTAGTATCTGACTTTTTAAATTTTTTTTTCTCTGTCCTGTCCCCAGGTAAGCCTTTCGCTTACATGCCATATGACTTGAAGCTGATGGAGCAGGAATCTCATGGTGGAGTGGGCAGACCGGGTTCTCCGTACAGACTCTCTCCCCGTGAGCCTAACAAAGCCTCACCCCAGCCCGACCCTAGTAACGCCACACGCTACAGTGTACCTCCAGGTAAGCAGACGGTACACCGTGTATCCAGGCACAATTTTTTTATAAACCTGCAAAGGTTTTTTTAAGCAGTTCTGGGCACCAAAATGAATGCTCTGCAATACTGACAGAGTGAGAGTAAAACAGAGTTTAAGAGCTTTAGTCTGACTTTCGCTTTATGTAAGCAACATGAGCAACTGATATTTTTCACATGATGTCACACCTTTATAGGAACACCCCCCGGTGAGCAAAACATAGCTTTGCTCGACTGACCATCAGTTATTTGTGCACAGGTATTAAATTGTGAAATTCAGTAAACACCTTTTTGATGATAGATATTTTGTACAGGCAAGCAGATGAAGCCACAATATGAACTCATCTCATCATCAGCCTCATCTGCTTTCCTATGTACACTACGTATCATAAATACAAAGAGTACTGAATTTGAAATTTAATATTACTGTTTTAAGTATTCTTAGGCACTTAGGTTTTTTACAGTGTTTTGTTGTGCTGTTTAATGATTGAAATATTGCAGCTGGGGTTTAATATGGATTGCAAATTGAATTGATTGAATTTTTTTCACACACTTTTTGTTTTGAGTGGTGATTTAAATATTTGCGGTATTGAACCAGATGAAAAATTTACACGCTTGCGCTGCAGTTCTTTGGATGTTACATGGTTTTTATTAGTAAGGTCAGTGAGTTTCTTTCTGAAGGAAACCTTGAAGCTCTCACGAGGCTCAGCACATGTGACTGATTCCCTTATCAGCCCTACCCCTACAACCTGGAAACTGTTCTCATGGAGACAAGCACTTATAAAACACACTAGATGTTTCTTTCAGGGAGAGATGATGATCAGGTTTCTCTTCGGTGACCTCAGCTGTGAGGACCCAGATTGAGTGGAATGATGTTTGCATTATTGACCTGGTCAACAAAACTTTCCCTCTGTGTCCTACATGCATGCTACATCAATAACATGACCACTACTGATGATGCAGCAGCTGTCATTGACAAGGGGTTACCTTACTTGGAGGTTCAGAACAAACCGAGGTCTATTAAACTTAGGAAACAACCTGAGGAATGATAATTAATATTATTATTATTACATTTTTACATAATGTTATTACATTATTTTATCATTTTAAACTAATTCAGTCTTAATTAAATAATGTTAACGTCATCATGCAAAAATGTTCACTACTGTTCAAACCTTTATAAGATTTATTGTGTTTGAAAACTCTTATGCTCACCATCAGGGTAGGGTTGTGCCGATAGACGTTAGTACCGTGTATCGACGATAGTCAGAGCTATCAACGATACCAGATGTCTTTGTCGATAGTCAAGACGATATTGGGCTCATTC
>JAUCMU010000097.1:14410803-14426675 GCA_032275025.1 Enteromius treurensis | reverse complement strand
CTGTTTTAAATATTTTTATATTTAACATGTCAGTTTTCAATATGTTTGAAGGTATAGTATTTCGGTTACTGGTGCTTTCAGGCACGCTCTCTTTCTCTCTCTCTCACATGATAATATCGTGTATCAGCGATCTCACAGGCTGGTGATATGAAAAATGACCATATCGCGCAACCCAACATTAGGGTTATGACTAATGATTATTTTGATACTTCTGACGATTCATTTTGTTGTGGTAATAAAAATTTACCTCTGTGAATAATATGCGTTTATAATAAATCTTTATAAAATACTTTTATAACAATTAGGCAATAATTGATCACAATAAAAAGGATCAAAACAAAATAATAATATGATTTTAATGAACAAAGCAGTTAAAATATATAATGTAATGATATAATAATGACTTGGGTACATTATGTATTATATTAAATGCCTGCAGATGTACCTATGGCCTGTTTTTAAATATATATATATATATATATATATATACTTTACATCATTAATCCATATACATTTGAAAAAAGTGTTTTCGGTTTAAAACATTGTCTTTTTTTGTAAAACCTGTAAAAGACGATACAGATGGAACAGACATAATAATGAATTAAAGTCTTCTGACATGATTCTATTTATAAAAATATCTCATCATTCACTGATGCATTCAGGTCGTACTCACTCCCCATTATATGTCTGATCTAAAGTGCAACTGCCCTTTTGCCACAGGACAGCAATTTTGAGTTCATTTTCTGCCATCGTTGCAGGACTGTAACATATCTTTAGCAACAATGTGAAAGATAATAGCAAATTACAGTCACAATGCCAGTATAAACATACAATTTGAAACGGCTTTTTCGGATTTATCCACTTTGGAGAAGGTTTTCAAAAAGCTCCATTGTCCCTTACTTCAAAAACAGCATCTCTCAGTGTCAACGGGAGGCCTAAATAGAGGTGTCAACTCCATTAGTGTGGAGAATGCATATAGCCTACATGCAAATAAATAAATCACTATGCTTTATGATGGTTTTCAAATGTTTTTGATCTTTGTTCAGCAAGGTCTAATATTGCTTTTCGCTGATTCGCATCTGTGGAATGCACCGCTTAATCAACCCTTTCAAAAAATAACGTTATGAAAAATGCAGAAATTATGTTGTGCTGCTGCATTTTCAATTCTCTTTAATGATACATTTGATCGGTTTAATGCATTCTTGTTTAATGAAATTATTCATTGTCTTTTCTGACTCCAAAATTGTGCTTTTGCTGTGATACTGAATTGGTTTTGAGAATCGGAAAAGGTCACTGGTATTTGCTAAAAACCTTGAACGAGTATGTCAAAGCATAGCAGGATGGTTTGTGTTTGTCATCTTTTACTTCTCCTTTGCGTTCACCATTAAATCACGTGGCCTGCCTTTATACAGACATTATGTAGCATCTCTTGAATGAGAGGTTTAATCATGAACAATGTACTGTTATGATGTTTTGTTTTTATATGTGCGCAAGTATCCTCCTGAAAGATGGATGATTACAACAGATAAGCCATTACATTAAGAGAACATCACACCCTGCACTAAAGAACCGCAGAGACCACCTGATCACATCTCTACACTTTAGGCTTTTTTCACTGCAGGAGACGAGAGAGTTCCCGACTCAATATTTCAAAAGAGATGAGTGAGCGGCGGGGCTGTCTAAAAAAGGGAAGAAGTGCTTTTAGTAGAGCTGTGAGTCATGGGTGAGCAGCAGTGAAGGAAGACTTAATTCCTCCCATGCTAAAAGCTTTAGATTACTGTAGACTCAGGTCTGTGTTTCTTTGCCAGGCTTTAGTCACAGTTTTTTGTGTGAGTCTCTGTCTATTTGGGTGAGCTTTTTGGTAGTGTAGATTTTATAAGCTAGTCAGTTTTGAGAAAGGTCATTTGCAGGTATTGCAGAAGTTTGGTAGATTGTGTGTTGTAGGTCAGATGTACTGAGCAGTGAATCTCCCCTTTGAGACTTTGAGTCTATATTTAATTCATAAGGGAAGTCAGGCCAATCTGTAGTGTGAACAGTCACGAGCAAAGGTTGTTTACGATGCTCAGTGCAGTTCAAAGTATTGTACAGCCTTTAGTGGCCTGTTGATTTTAACATTTGTAATAGTGATAGTGGATTGCTTATGTATTCTGTAAAAAAAAAACTCCAAAAGTGGCGTCCTTCTAGATACAGCCACTGACATAACAGAATTTTGCTATGCAACAAACACAACAATACCATATAAGAGATATGCAGTGATACAGTGTCTGATGTCATAGCTGTTACAGTGTTGTGAATTTTATGCATGCTTTTTAACGGTGCACTGACTAATCAGAAGTCAGGAACAGAACTGCTTGGTAATATATTAAACCTTAAAGTACCACTGAAGTGCCCCCCAGCATTATTTTCCAGGCAGTTTTCACTAAAACTGGAAAAGCTGCATTTAACCGCTGCATCATATTCAAAATGAAAGTCTTAATATGTTCCCCTAATAGAACTGTTATAAATACACTGTTGCCCTGAATGAACTGTTACCAAAATATACAGTAAAACACAAAAAAAACACATTAATGCACAAAAATAAATAAAAAATAAAATCACAGATGTAAGCTGAGCATGTGTATGCAGAAAAAAAGTATGATTACAGTATGCATGTACTGTGATGGCAGAAACGTACGGCACTAACTCTACTATGCATTCCTTAGCGTAAACATAAAACACCAAAGTATACTCTGAGCTTTAGAGGGAAAGGCTTCTGTCAATTGTGCACGGATAAAGCGTGATCCTATTTGCCCACCTCTTTTCATCCCTTGTGCCTCTTATCCTTTTATTCCCACAGTTCTTCAGCCGGCACCTAACCAGGCGGTTCAGAATCTTTCAGATGTTCGCATGACGTTTTCCCGTCACAGGCTGGCCAACATTCCGTCTCCTCCGCCGCTCATCCCCACCTCCAAACCCACCGACAAGCCTTCCTTCATTCAGGGAGGCTCCATTTCACAGGTAAGAGAAATGCTGTTGAGGGTTATTTAAGACTTGTGGTGCTTCTGCTAAGTTTAAATACTTCCTACATGTAATGGGATCAAGGCAGGGGATCAGGGGTTTTCCTGGTATTCCACTCTAATTTGTGACTTCCCTGCAGGGAACGCCGGGAACGTACCTTCCTTCTCAAATGCACGCTGTGTACGTACCGGATGTAGTCAAGGCCACAGGAGGGTCGATCTCACTCGGTTTACCAAGACAACAGGACCCTGCCAAACCTGGTGGGAAAGGATAAATACATCTCAATCCTGCAGTTTTACTATGACGTTTAGAAGAAGAATATATAGTGTGGTCCATGAAATGTGTAATCTAAATACCTGATTGTGTTGTTGTTTGTGTGTGTTTAGTGTCATATATTAAGCAGGAGGAGTGTTCTCCACGTGGACAGAGCGCTCAGGCAGAGGGTCTCTTATCTAGAGCTCAGTATGAGGGAGTTGTCAGAGGTGATATGACTTTAAATATACTATAAAACTAATAAAAATCAAGAATTAATCCACAGAGGTAAACAGTCTTTCTATTCAAGCATAAACCAAACAATGTTTTTCTTCCTCTTCTCTGCTCCCATTAGGACCCATACAGATGCCAGACATGAGAGGGCCACCTGGAAAAGGCCCAGAGGGCTTGACTTTCAGAGGAGGCTCCATTACGCAGGTATCTTATACTACACTAGCATTTGAGTAATGTTATTTAAACTTGTGTAGTATTTCTCACTCTCACTCTTTGGCTTTGTAGGGCACTCCTGCCCTTAATCAGTCTAATGTAGCAACGGATCTGTTGAAAGGCACTATTGCTAAACTTGCCACCGAGGACCTGAGCAGCCCAGAGAAGAGCCGAGCTGATGCTCATTCTAAAGCCCACGTTATCTACGAAGGCAAAAGCGGACACATCCTCTCTTTTGATGGTAAGAGCCAGAACTGCTTTCTTTCTGGTGTGCTTGTGAGAAAAGTATACCCCAGTGGTGTTCAGTATTTAAGTTATATTTGTGATGAGTTATTTTAATATGCTTTTAATGTTTTATATAGTTTGTATAAGCTAGAATTATAGTGTGATCAGTTTCTGCTTGATTTCCCGGCACAAGTGGAGTCAGATGGCGAAGTGTTTCTTTTCAAGGGCTAAATGACATGTTTGTTAGCAGTGCAACAAGAGCAGTTTCTATTTTTATGGAGCACCCTAGCCAGAGCTTACCATGAGTTTAATTTTCTCCTTAAAACTTAAAGTCCCAATAAACATTGTTGTTGAATCTTTTTGTGCTTGCTAGTTCTTTCACTTGCTCTTCTTCCCTAGATGGGCCATAACAATCTTGCTTTATGTTCCAACAGCTATTAAGAACCCTAGAGAGGGCACTAGAAGCCCACGAATGGGGCACGATCTCAAGCGTACATATGACATCATGGAGGGGTCCCGTGGACACCCAACTCATGAGACGGCGCCTTATGAAGGTTCGTCGTGTTTTTATGTTCTTTATCTGAGAGGAATAAAGCACAAAATATTTAAAGTGGAGAGTATGTTTGCCACTAGAGAATGTTTTAAAGACATTTCTCTGTTATCTGTCAGGTTTGATCAGCAGAGCATTGCCTAGAGAAAGTCCTCACGAGTCTAAGGATCGAGCCACACTCCCAGGATCCATCATGCAAGGTAATGCTTCCAACACACTCTCTTTACTTCCATTCGGTTGCTAAAAATATATAGTGAAAGACTAGTTGTTTTCAACTCTAGTTAATTAGTATGTATTACTAAAAAGGATTGCAAATCGTTTCAGATAATTATACAAAACTAAATATTTCTAAGCCACATAGAGAAGAAAACCATAAATAATACTAATTTTTAATTGCTCATTTTTCAGAAAATGTATGGAAATTTCTGCATCGTTTTTGATCTTTTCTACAATGTTTCAGGAACACCAAGAGCCTCTGCCGAAGTCTATGATGAGGCCTCCAAGTACGGTAAACAGATCAAGAGGGAAAGTCCACCCATTCGCTCTTTTGAGGGAGGCATCACAAAGGGTAAACCATATGAGGGGGTGAACACCATAAAGGAGATGGGCCGCTCAATTCATGAGATTCCCCGTAAAGAGACTCAAGATAGTCGTAAAACTCCTGTTCTGGAAGGATCCATTACTCAGGTATTTGATTTGAGGTTATTATTGTTTCCCACACTGAAATGTGTGTGAAGAATCAGATCAGTCAAAGTTTCCTTCAGGGAACAGTTATTCTTCTCCTAATTTTATCAGTGTGCATCTCTGCAGGGTCTTCCTCTGAAGTACGAAAGCAGTAATGTGAACCCGTCAGCCATCAAGCACAACGTTAAATCTCTGATCACAAGCCCAGTGAAGATCTCCCACTCTGCCATTGAGGCAGCTGAGAGGGCCAAGTATGAGGATGCGAAGGCGTCCGAACGTGTCCGGCACACCTCTGTAGTGAACTCCACATCTGTCCTGCGCTCCACACACACAGAAGCAGGAAAATCTCAGCTCAGTCCAGGCATGTATGAGGACAGCAATGCACGCAGAACCCCTACATACAGCGGCACTTCGATCTCCAGAGGATCACCTCTGCTGAGAGGTCAAGACGGTATGAATGTGGCATATCTCATTTAATTTTTTAATTGTCTCCAGACAGTTGCTCTTATAGCAATTAAACACTGATCCTTAGCTTACATCTAGCAGACAGTTGTACAGGTAATTGCATTGTTTTTTTTTCTTACATAGGAGGTATGCCAACAGGTAAACCAGCTTCTCATGAGAGGAAGAGCACACTGACTCCAACCCAGAGGGAGAGTGTTCCCGCAAAGTCACCTGTGTCAGGGGGTGAACCTCGTGCTTCTCACAGCCCGTTTGACCCCCACCATAGACCTGTGGTACCTGGAGAGGTGTACCGAACTCACCTACCACCACACCTGGACCCCAGCCTCGCTTTTCACCACAGAGTCCTCGACCCAGGTAATTTAAGGCATTATAGAATCTTTCCAGGGGCAATATTAATAAAAATCTTAAGAACAAATAAAGTTCTTAATATTTATAATGCATTGCTTTTTTAAAAGGGGTGGGGGGGGGGGGATTAAAAAAAAAAAAATCATTGCAAATCGTTACACAAACCATTCTGAGGATTGTTACATGTGTGTACTTACAGAAATATTACAGCTGTAGATACTATGTACCAGTGTGTAATTACACTGTGGTTACATACTACATACACATCTAGTTACTATGGAAGTACAGGGACACTTAATATAAAGTGGGGCCGAACTTTTTTTTTTTAAAACAGAGAGAACATTTTATTGGCAATTTAACAATGAAAAGAAATTAAGCTAAAAAAATGGAAACTTGTCCTCTTACAGAACAGTCTTTTTTCTTTTTTGCTGTATTAGAAAATAAATGAAAGCAGTAGTTGTTTTGTAAATCTGACCCATGATACATTACTGTAATTGTGCTCAGAGCACATGGGTAGTGGGCTGCACTTTGCCTAGGAATGGAAAATTAGTGAATTATGAATTAGTTCTGTTCTGAAACCATGCTTCCTAAAAACAGGCATGCAGGAAAAACAGTTCATGCGTCACACACACAGTTGATTGATGTTCTGAGTAATGGTTCTCTCATAAAAGCACTATTTCTATCTCATTGCTAAACATCATGTTTTGGTTTTTTAACCTGCTCTCATGCATTAGATAAGAGCATTTCCTGCTCAACTCTCCACTACTGTGGCAAATCCACACCATTGACGTCAACAGCTGTCTTTTCACCTCTCGTCCTTGTTGTCCTCTGTACTTCTCAACAGCGTACATGTTCCCACGGCAACCGTCGCCAACCGGTTACCCCAACACATACCAGCTGTACACCATGGAAAACACTCGGCAGACCATACTGAATGATTACATCACCTCGCAGCACATGCATGGCACAAGGGGACTGTCACCACGGGAACCGTCCATTGGCATCCCATACCCACAAGCTAGAGGTAAGGGTTATGATGTCTGTCTGTGTGTGTGTGTTTGTGAAAGTGAATGAAAGTATCGAAGGAAGTCTGTAAATATTGTGTTTGTGTGAACTAGTGGCAACCTTTTCCAGACCATCAGAAGCAAATGACCCTTGCACAAATTCTAATTGCACGTGAAATTTTCAATTAAAATGAAGTTCAAAACAATTGTTAAATCCAGGGCTGGGACTGTTCCCTAGAAATCCACTAGACCCATCTGTTAAGAGGCCCACTTTTTTCTTTTCTTTGATTTTTACAAGGTGACCTGGTAAAAGTTGACCTGTGTTAAAAAAAATAAATCCTAGTGATAATGCAGTTTCAATCTAAGATGAATATTTAGCTCAGACCTGTAGCAGGTCCTGCTGTCCACATCTCCTTTTTTTTGTTCTGATTTTGCTTTGTTAGTGAAAACCATTGCTTAGTGGAAACCAGCTTTCAGCCCTGGTATCTTGTCATTTTTAGTAATTGAACTTGATGTTAATGAGCTACTTCAAATTTTTCAATTCTTTTTTTCTAGTCGTAGTCATTAGATGTTTTTAGAAGATCAGTAGAGGGTGATGGCTCTTTAAAGTTGAAGCTGATTGGTTGTGGATGCTCACCCTCTGGCCCTTTGCTTCTGTCTGTAAAAGGAATAATTGATCTAGCCCAGATGCCACCTACCATCCTGTTACCTCACCATGGGGGGACAGGTTCCCCCTCCCTGGATCGCATCACCTACATCCCTGGACCTCAGACCCCTTTCCCTCCTAGGGCATTCAACCCTGCCTCCATATCTCCAGGTGAGGATCCCACCCCTCCTCTCCTATCCAACACCTGAACTTCCCCTTCCAGTCCTGGTGGTGGTGCTTTAGAAACTCGCCCTTCGCTGCTGCTCTGAGATCAGTTTCGCTGTTTTAATCGAGGCTCTTTCTTCCACCTAAAACTAACTACAGCTGTTTTCTGCACCGCTATGGTGGCGATGCATTGCTATTAAATCTACAGCTCTGTGGCAAAAGTAAGCACATTTCATCACCTAATTTATGAGCTAGTCTGAATGGATTGTGGCGATTTATTATGCTATGATACAAAAAACCACAATACTAGAGGTGGTCTTGGGTACTAAAACCTGTACCAGACCCAAATTATTTCCTACCTGAACCAGATGTGCATCATTTATTATTTTTAAAAGAAAACCCAACTTGACTGTCCCAAGACCAAAAACAGAAATGACAAATTAGAAACCCCACAGCTTACAGTCTAGCTTTAAAAGTAGGCCCATCATCTTACCTTATAATACAAAAATGTGCTGTTATGGTTTCATTTTTGTTGCTTTTTTCTAGGCAGAAGTGCATTGTTTTTTCACAAATCTATTAACAACACTCTTAAACTTTCACATTTTTCAATCAAAGACAAAGAATTTTGTGTTAATATTGTTCCTCAAGCTATTAATTTAAAAATCCCCCGAACCAAAACCTATTAATATCATACATGACCCATGTCAAATTACCAACGATTCATTCTTTTAGTGAATCAGTCAAAAAGATGCGTAGTATATTGAGATCAGTTCATGGACTTGGCAGGCTTTCTGCTGAATTCTGTATGTGGTGTCAGACATAAGGGATTAGTTTTAAGGGATTCGATTGAGTGTATTAGCAGTTACAAAGAATGAAGACAGCTGTTAGTATTCATCTCTGTCTGCATGAGATTGCAGCTTAAGTTGTATGTACATGTAGGATATTAGTCAGAATTTAAAAAGCAGCTGAAGTACCAAAACCCCCATTTTCTGCAAGCACTTTCCTAGCCCTATATGTTGCCCTTCCCTGAGAACCAGCCTTTACTGCCTGCAGGTGGTCTGAAGGTGAGTAGACCTTGACTGTCTAAACATCAGTTCAAACCTAGAGGGCAATTCATCACGTGAAGCGATACCACTAAATATATTGTGTGAATATGCTTTTAGAACTGGCTTCATGGCTTCCGTGTCTGTGTTATACCGCAACACCAGTTCTGTGCTGATCTTTTAAGCATCATTCCATGTGCCATGTCTTTACATACGGTTTGAATCTTGTACAGCAGTGCATACAATACTATTGTCTTTTAAGAATAATTTACTGTAAGTTAAATTAGATTTTTTTGCTGTGTACTTGTTTTCAGCCTTCAAGGCACTGGTGTGCAAACCACTTTTGCTGGCACTTCTAGAAAAAGACGACTTTCTTGCTGATTTTAAACAAGCAAACTTAATGTCAGATTAAAGTTTAAGATTTAAAGACAGTCCTGAGTCTTTCACCTTGTATGTGCTGTACTAATGTTTACACAATTTTTTTTGTCACTCTCGTTGGCTTTAGAGCTTTTCTGCTTGTGTGGCTCTACACCTACTGATTCTTCCATTGTGTCCGCTGGTAAAGCATAGTAATAAGCAATCTACTCTTATTGTTTATTTTTGCTCTTTGCTTCACTTAACGAATTTATGTTCCACCCAGCGTATTTATAGCAGCCAATAAGCATGGGAATTCTTTTAATGTTCAATAAAGCAATATTTTACCATGAGGTGCAACCTTTTTTACATGTTATTTTCATAGTAATCTATCATGAGTTTCTTTTGAGTGTTCACCGTTTATGAGACTCTTCAGAAAAGAACAAATTATTTCATAATGTATAAAGAGTAAACTTCTGAAATGAATTGCACTTGAGTTTTTAAGTTCAGGTTTCTTCATCTGGCAAAGCTGGCATGTTACAAAAATAGATGGCTTGATTCTAATCATTTAAATACATAAAGCCGTGACGCACAGTTCCCATTATATGTTGTTTGCATGATGTAACACATTGATTTTATTTACAAATATTGTGTGTCCATTGATTGGTTAACTTTTATTTGTAAAATAAATGTTGCAACAAAAGCAGTTGTGATTGCATAACACACTGAAAATAACTTGTGCATGCACTGATGTAGTACATATAAACAAAGACAAAGGTGAGGCATGTTTGTTTGAGGGCAGCTTCTTACCTAGTTAGTTATGTCATTGTTTTTTTTCGAGAGCTTTGTGATTTCCTCCACCCACAGGAACCAGCACCATTTCAGTGGAACAGGGTTAATAATACATGCTAACTTGTATTAAATAGAATGCCATGGTTAATAGATTAATGCTTGGCTTATTCATCTATTCAATAATTTCACGTCAATGTTATTATGAATGTTTCTGCTACACAGCTGGCCCTCCAAAATGCAGCAAGTTTAAAGGGCCCTTTTGGTTGTAACCCTATTTTGTTTTTGTTTGTTTTCTGTTCTTCACTCCAAACAGGACATCCTGCCCATCACAGTACCACTGCAGCTATTGTGGAGAGGGAGAGAGAGAGTCAGAGAGAGAAGGACAGGGAGAGGGAGAGGGAGAGGGAAAGAGAACTGGAGCGGGTGCGAGAAAGAGATCAGAGAGAACGGGAGCGCGCAGCAGTAGAATATATGCGTGCAGGTAAGGCTCCTCTGAAGCAAATCGTCACCAATAATGGTCCTTTCTTATCAGTCTGTAACAAATGGATGTATTTTGCCAATGTTCTCAGGACGTGTGATTGTTTATTTGACAGGTTCTGAGCAACCTGGCCGACCAGGCAGCCGTAGTTTTCTGCGTTCCACTTCACCCTCTGTGAGATCACAGGAGGGCGTCCTCCAACAGCGGCCGAGCATCTTCCAGGGCACCAACTCCAAGAGCGTCATTACACCACTCATGTGAGCAATGCACTATTTATGACAGCAATATAATAATTTATCAGTTTTATTATTATTATTAATTTCACACTTTATTTATATTATTAACTTACTTTATAATAAACTTTAGCATTTATTTAGTATTTTTTGTATCTTTATTTTGTTTTATCTATTTATTTATTTTTTACCCCCCACACACACACACACACAAAAAAGTTATAGTTCATTCATCTTCAAATTGTTGCAAAAAAAACCAACAACAACTTGTAAACATGAACAAATACATTTTTTTTACTTGCTTAAGCGTAGTAGCTGGTTCTCAAACATCAAGCAAGTACAGTCTTTCGTTTACCATGTTTGTTGATCTTTTAATTAATGGATTTTAAACTGAGTTTTTCTGTATTAAAGTTCTAACTGTTTCGGTTGTCCAGGCAAATGCCCCCACAAGCAGCTGCAGCTCAAGCCAGCCGATACAACAATGCAGCTGACGCCCTCGCTGCTCTGGTGGATGCTGCTGCTTCTGCCCCACAGATGGACATTGCGAAAGTCAAGGAGGGCAAGCATAATAACAGTAGCTCCCGGGATGATGACGTGATGACTTCACGACGGGCAGTACAGGAGTCGCAAGAGATCGAGCGCCGTTCCATGCAGTCACCATATGGGGACGTGTCACTTCCTAGTGGGAAACCTTCCCATCCTGTGTATCCAGAGGGCGGAGGAGCTTCGGGGAGCAAAGAGAAAGCCAGTCAAGCCAAGTCACGTATGGAGGAGGAGCTACGCACACATGGGAAGACCACCATAACTGCTGCTAACTTCATAGATGTCATCATCACGCGCCAGATTGCCCCAGATAAGGACTCCCGTGAGAGAGGCTCACAGAGCTCTGACTCCTCCAGCAGCAGTGAGTGTCAGATGGTTTTTATTTTTAGATTTTTATTTATGTTGAGTAGTCATATGAAAACCAGTTTACTAATAACAAAGGTTGTGTAGGTCTATAAAGTTCATAACTAGAGTCCGTATGTTCAATACAAAACAGAAGTTTGGAGACTTAAAAAAAAAGAAAAGTTGGCTATGCTACATTTATTTGATCAGTAATACACACAAACACACACACACACACACATATATATATATATATATATACTTTGATATATATTTTAAGATATTATTTAAAAGCAGCCATTTGTCAAGTTTTCAGAAACCATTCAGGTACACTGATTGAGTGTTCAAAAACATTTATTGTTATCAGTGCTGAAAACAGTTGTGCTGCTTAATCTTTTTTCAAATTGTTGGAACAGAAATCTTGTATTTGATATAGAAATCTTTTGTTACAATTTAATGCATCCTCATTAAATAGAAGCATGTTCTTTTTAGTAAGAAACATTTTTATGACTACAAAAGTTGGAGCAGCAGTGTACATGCCTCAAAGCAGAGCAAACAGGAAGTGATGTTTCACCATATGCAGGATTTGTGCAAGTTGGTCACAATGCCACCAAAATGTTGTATATCCTGCTTAGAGGCAAAACAATTCAAGAAATTAAACAATGTAAAAGACAAAGTCAAGGTATTTACTTCGGGATTTACTAACAGGGGGCATTAACAGGACACCTAATAGGATGGCTAGTGCGGTTGAGGCCATGAGACCTAATAGTCTCAGGAAACCTTGATAGCACAACCTGTGATCCAGCTGGAATGGAGACTGACAACAGTCACAAACTTCTGACCTCAGATTTGACAGGGTAGCTCTTACCACAGGAATGAAATTCACTGTTTCCTAAGTGACTTACTGTAAAAGCTGCTAGATGATTGTTTCGATGCCAACTTCTGGGTAATCTGCTAAGTTTTTTTATGCCACATTATGTGATGATGCCATGATATGCACTTAAGGTTTCAGTATTCACATAGATATTAACTGATTGATTTAATTGTAACAATAGCATGTTGTTTTGAAAATGAACAGAGAAGCCTCAAAATCCATATACGTCTTTTTCACTCTTGAACACTAGCAAGTGTTTATTTAGAGGCAGGTTAAAGACAGTTTGCTAAATGTGGAGATGCCACACCCTCATGGCACCAACTTTATTTACGTAAAAGGCTCTAACATCAAGTTTACATGTTTTTCAGTGTCATCCAGTCGTTATGAAGCTCAGGGTGGAATTGAGGTGATTAGCCCTGCCAACTCTCCAGCCCTAAGAGAGGAGAAGAACGAAGGACCTCAGAGCTCAGGTGAGAGTATAATGCCACAGCCAGGAACTTCTGTTCTGTCAAGATGGGGAGAATCTTGATCCAGGTTATTAGGAAAAAATAATGTTTCTATTTTTTTGAAAATTGTAGTAATTAATACATTTTTTACTTTGTGTAGGATTAAGGTTTGACATTAACCGGTACAGACAGTCAGGAGATTCAGGACCTTCTGCACCTCAACAGCCCCCGTCCTCGCAAGCAGACAGTTATGGGCCCATCTCGAAAACTCACCGCGTCATGACTCTCGCTGACCATATTTCGGTAAGTCACACTCGTACTCCCTCATACTCATGCTATGTCATGTCATTCCTATGTCATTGGCCTCACTTTTTCTCTCTCTGTCTTGCAGCATATCATTACGCAAGACTTTGCCAAGAGCCAAGATCCTCCCTCATCCTCCAGCTCGCTGCCTTCCTCTTCATCCTCCTCCTCGTTTTCCTCCACTTTCCAGAGCTCTGGTGTGGGAGGTGTTGTAGGTCGAGTTAAACCCTCTAACCGCTACAGCCCAGAAAACCCAGCTCCTACTGCACACCATCAGAGACCACCAAGCAGAGTTTCTCCTGAGAACTCCTCAGATAAACCAAGAGCCAGGTACATATGAACACCAACACACAGTGTAAAAGTACACTTCCAAACATTTCACTCTTGGTGAAGACTGACGTCTTTCAAAAATACAATTTAGTTACAATTGCCTTGCTCTACCCCAAATTTTGAAGGATAGTGTATGCGTATGTATATTTGTATATGGGCACACCCAACAAACAGACTCTCTTGAAAACACAACTGTAAAGGTTAGGTTTCGAAGAATTAAAAGAGCTGATTGGCTACATCCGGCTGAAGTGCAGTAATCTGTGAAACCTGATCTGAGAACACTGGTCACATACAAAAATCTTTTCAAAGTGCATGAGATGCTTTTTACACACATTGAAAACAATGTCCCAGCAACATGTCCCACTATCCATCTGTCTCGTGTAGGCCAGGTAGGTCTCCTGATCGAGGACGAGGACCAGAGAACTATGAGCCCATCTCTCCTCCTCAGGGTTATTCTGGGTTGGAGAAACAGGAAGCCACTGTTGTGCAAAGTCAGAGACGAGAGCAGGATCTCCCTGAACAGAGGTAAAAATTCATTATTGGTTCTGCTTCAAAGTATGGGGCTTTATTTATGCTTTTTTAAAATACATGCCATTTTTCAGGCTATCATTTACTTCAAATAGTTTAAATGCAACATGGACTGCTTGAGCTCCTGATTCCTCAAACTATTGTTTGTTTGTTGTCTTTGTTATTTTGGGCTACCCATATTTCCTATGCGTGAGCTTTGTGTGACCTTTTTTTTTGCGTCAGGACTGACTCACGGTCACCAGGCAGCAGCAGTTACCTCCCCTCATTCTTCACCAAACTGGAAAGCACATCTCCTATGGTTATGTCCAAAAAGCAGGAGATCTTCCGGAAAGCAGATGTTGGTGAGTGACAAAAAACAAGCCGGTTTTCTCAGAAACTGAAATTCGAGATCAGGATATTTACTTTACTTCACTGCACTTATATGCTGATGTATTTTATTTGGACAGTTGCCACCTGATTAGCACCTAATTCTAACTCCCATTTGCTCCTTATTTCAACAGGTAATGCTCAGCCAGGCACAGAGATCTTCAATCTCCCAGCAGTAACAACGTCAAGTGAGTTTTACAACATCATCAGTATGATTCCGTTCACCATAAATAAAATCAATCAGTGCTTGCATCATTTGATGTTTTTTTATGTGTTTGTATTTGTTATAGTTTATATACTTCTTAAATTGGTTTTCAGTTTTAATATGTGTGCATGTATGTTTGTGTTTTATCCTTTACAGGCAGCATAAACCCTAGAAACCACTCGTTTAGCGATCCAGCCAGTAATCTGGGTCTGGAAGACATCATCAGGAAGGCTCTGATGGGGAACATGGAGGAGAAGCAGGAGGAGCCTCAGCAGCAACAAGCCCAGCTGGGGACAGGAAACAGCTCAGGCAGCATGAGCAGTATTTCAGATGGCCGGCAGGAAGCCAGCCCATCTCCTAACACAGGTTTGTATTGTAAATTCACACCAGCCGGAATGCATTTTCTCTAAACCAGAGAAAAACATGCAAACATGCTGAGCTTTCTATAGATTGCTCTGTGGTTTGGGTAATTGCCGCAAAACAAAA
Source organism: Enteromius treurensis (assembly GCA_032275025.1). Classification (NCBI taxonomy): domain Eukaryota; kingdom Metazoa; phylum Chordata; class Actinopteri; order Cypriniformes; family Cyprinidae; genus Enteromius; species Enteromius treurensis. The sequence continues at coordinate 14,411,572 of JAUCMU010000097.1, read as the reverse complement.
GTGTATTGGTAATCCGTGTGTGATAAATATACAGCTAATACAGGTCTTCTGCAGGTAATCACTCCTGTTTTAGGGCAGTCACAATATCAGATTTTTACTACAGTTATCATGCACAGTAGAATTCATGCTAATCATATTTTCATGAAATCCATAGAAAAGAGAAAAAAAAGTTTGTTTTCTTATTCTTTTAGCAAATGATATATGAGATATGAGCCTAGAGATATGGAAAGAGCATTTGAAACTGTTGAAAGTGTGCGAAAAGAACTTGCTGTTAATTGGCACGTCCTACAGATTGTCTTAACTTAAGGAAAATAATAATAATACTCCCACATTGACTCGATAGTTTTTTAGGTGCATATATAGTGTTTGGCTTTTGTCTGTCATCTTTTCCAACATAATTTGTGTGGCAAAAAAAGATCTACCAATCACTTCATTGTCTTCTTTCAGTTTTATATTTTGTGGCATCCAGCATTAAGGTGCAAAACCAGTTTGTTACTGACTCTTCATTATTTATGAAATTATCACATATGCGGTATTAAAGGGTTACTTTTTGAATTTATTTGTAACCATGGCCAGATCTGTGCCTTGCCACAATTCTGTCTCTGAGCTCTTCAGGGTTTTCCTTTGACCTCATGATTCTCATTTGCTCTGACATGCATTGTGAGCTGTAAGGTCTTATATAGACAGGTGTCAGGCTTTTCTAATCAAGTCCAATCAGTATAATCAAACACAGCTGGACTCAAATGAAGGTGTAGAACCATCTCAAGGA
>JAUCMU010000097.1:14397941-14410703 GCA_032275025.1 Enteromius treurensis | reverse complement strand
TAATAAATCTGCAAAAATGTCAACAATTCTGTGTTTTTCTGTGAATATGGGGTGCTGTGTGTACATTAATGAGGAAAAAATTTTAGCAAGTGCCTGCAATATAACAAAGTGGAACATGTAAGGAGGTCTGAGTGCTTTCCGTACCCACTGTAAACCTCACTGCTGACATCCATTTTAATCTTTCTGCCTCCAAAGCAGGAAAGAAGCTTCAGAGCAAAGCTAGCAGCAGGAAGTCAAAGTCTCCTAACCCAGGCCAGGCATACTCTGCTGGAGAGCGGCCCTCTTCTGTGTCCTCCGTTCATTCAGAAGGCGATTACCACAGACAGGCTCCCACCTGGGCTTGGGAGGACCGGCCGTCATCCACAGGTGAGCGACTTGATTGTGTGTTGTTAGATGAAATTGTTTTATTGGTGACATTAGCCGAAAATTAAGATGGTTGTTTATCTCTTTCATCCTGCCTCAGGTTCCATGCAGTTCCCCTATAACCCCTTGACGATGCGCATGCTCAGTAGTACCCCTCCCACCTCCATGGCCTGCCCATCTCCCTCCATGCAGTCCCAGCAGCAGCAGCCTCCTCAGGGTGGCGTCTCTGGACCCGTGGCTTCAACCCGCGCATGGGAGAGAGAGCCGCCGCTACTGTCAGAGCAGTATGAGACCCTCTCGGACAGCGATGACTGAGGCAGGTGTTGCCTCCCTCTCTTACACAAGCGTCCACGCCCCACTCCTGTTCACCATCGCCCTTCTTTTGCTGTCTTTATGAATCCTGCTCACTGTCATTTGAGAGTGAGATTCTGCTGGGAAGGAGGACGTACGTTTGGTGCTACTTTGGTGCCCATTGGTGGTCAGAGAGAGCATTGCAGAGAGCCACTGATTTTCAGGATTAAATCCGATGCTTTTATTTTTATTTTTTGGCCCATTTGGGGACAAGAACTAGACAAATCCCAAGTGAATAGAGACGTCAACGTCAAAAGGATGAAGAACTTGTAAAGAGAGAAAATTTCTCTGTAAAGATTTTTTTGTCTTTAAAAAAGAAAAATCAATGTCTGTAAATAGAGTAACCTTTTGCAGTGTTTTTCCTTTAACTCGTTTTTCTGTTCTTTTTTTTCTTCTTTTTTTTTTTTTGGTCAGTCGGGTGAAGAGCATTGAGCTTCCAGCATCTGAAAGTAATGGTCTAAACAAAACTACTCCATATGAAACGCAAAAAAAGAACTTCATTAGCTTTGTCCCTTCAGATGCGGACCCTGTCTGTGCAGCACTGTTGAGATATTCTCTGCCCTGTTACTTTAGGGAGGAAGTCACAGTCGTTATATGAAGACAAGACATCAGCCTTTCCTGGTGTTGGAGTTTGTCTGATGCACTTCAGACATGAGATGAATGTTTCTTCTGTTTTTCTCTCTTTTTCTTTTCAGATTGGTTCTAGTCTTCAGTAGTGGCCTGTTGCCAGATCTGTTCAGAGCGCTTGGCCCTGCGGTTGAATGTCTGACAGTTTGACATGCGTTGTCATTTTTATTTTGTGGTTGCTAACTGTTCTTAGAGGGCTTTTTTTTTTGAGGTTGTACAAGGTCCGCCACCCCTCCCCAGTTACCTTTTTGCTTTTTTAAGATGAATTTGTTTCTGGGGGAATTAAACTTGTATATCCTCTTTTACTAATCATAAAGGAGCACGTATAACGTGTATGTTTTGTCAACATGTGATTTTCTTAGACCACAAAAGAAAAATACAAAGATATAAAAAGGAAGTACCAAACATCTCTGCACCATTGCACACTTTTATTCTTTAGTCATTTTGAGAAGCTTCAGATCATACTACCTGTAATCTAAGTTATTCAGTGTCGCACAGGGGTCTGGAACGCTTTCAGATATATTCAAGTTTCAGTCTTACTCCATCTTCATCTTCAGTTCTTGGAAATTTGACAGTTTTTTTTTTCACTTGGATTACGCGTATAAAATCGGTACCATTTATCTTACAGTAGCTGCTGCCGAGTAACAGCACGCGATCAGGGATCTGAATATCTCTGAAAGTAAATAAGCTCAGTTTTAGTTGTAAAAACAGTTAAATGTGAGGAAAGCTAACGGAGGTATCTCCTGATCCTGCTTTTTTTCCCCACTTCATGTGCTTCTGCTTTGTTCAAATAGCACCAACTTTAATATGATGCTTTCCTTTTCTTTAGAAGTCTAAAAGATGTTGAGCTCATGTTTGGATTTTTGTTTTCCCCACATTCTTTTTATTTTATTTTATTTTTAGCATCAATGATATGTCGGTTCCGTTTTAACGGGATGTTAAGTGTTTACAATGGCATTGACAAAAAATGGTGAAACTTGAATCTTAAAGAAAATTTAAATTGCTCATCACGTCAGTCTCTTTTACAGTCCAGCTCTGCAAGGGTGACTTTCTACTTTTTTTTAATCTTTTTTTTTTTTTGGTCAGTTCTGAATTAAGACTTGAAAAAAGCAACTTGTCCCCTGATTTTAAAATCCAGTGTTTGTATCACTGTCTCCTCGGTAGTGGGTGAGAAATGTGCAGACCAATCAATAAAGTAGAACAGAGCTCCACTTCTCTGAAACAAACAGCGCTGTATTTCCTGTCTCTACTGTGTTTCTTTCCAATCAGCTACCACAAAATCCAACATACTATTAAAAAAAAAAGTTGATTCCTGAATGACTTGAAGGTGAATAAATGACAGAATTGTGAGTTTTGGGTATACTTCCCATTTCCATTCCCCTGCATCACTACTGCTTCTGAATACTGCTTCATTAGGCAAAACAGACTATTATAGCATCAGATCATTTACGTACCGTTTCTAAATAAGGTTGTTGTGATTTGTAAGAATCTATAGTTTTCCTCAACCCAGATTAAGATATTAACACAGAGACAAAAGCTATCACAAACAGATCAACTTCATTTGCATAAGGGGTCGTAATAACTGTATAAAAGCTTTGATGTTAAGATGTTCGGGGTTCATTCTAGGTACTACATGTTCCTTGTCACTGCTATGCTGCAATAAACATCTTCATCAAGATCTTCAACATCCTCATCCCTTTTTTGTTTTTGCTTTTTTTTTGTTACTAAATGTTTACATGATTACAGGAGTGAAGTAGGTTTGGCTGCCAGAACTAGACCATTGTCTTTCTTAAAGGAATAGTTCAAATCAACGGTTGGGTTACTATTAAGAAGGTTTGGTTAAACGTTGTAGCAAATTAGCTCAGACCAAGAATCAAATCGGAATCATTTAAGATTCTATAGGCATGGTTCCTCAAATCTCACCCTGGAGGTCCGATGCACTGCAGAGTTTGGATCTAACCCTAATCAAACACACCTGAGCATGCTAATCAGAGTCTAAGGATCATTAGAAAACACAGGTAGGTGAGGGTTTTATCAGGGTTGGAGCTAAACTCTGCAGTGCATCGGACCTCCAGGGTAAGATTTGAGGAACCCTGCTATAGGCAATTTGCACAGAATCACTGTTTTACGGCGGGTCACTGAGTCGCTCTGCGATTCAGTGAACGAGCCGTATAACATCAACTAAGCACAGTAACAAGATAGTTCGTTTAAGACATTAACTAGTAAGCACAAAACACAAGATACTTCGATTATAAATATGGCTTTATTGGATAAACCTAAGACACATGAACTAACACATAAACACATGCATTCACACATTCATACGAGTTGCAGGAAGAGGGGAAAGAGTGGGTTAAAGGTCTCATCAGGAATTTCAGCCTGGTCCTGAGTTGGGGGATGTAGATCCAAAATCTTTAATTATTTTGCCCATGTAATGATAATGACGTCCTGTGTCTTTGCCCATTATCTTGGTTATTTGCCCAATATTGACGATCTCCTTCCTGAGTTGGGATTCTCAATATGTATTCTTTTGTGTTAATGTTGCAAGCTGTTCTGTGACTATGTCTGTTGGATCTACTTGCAAGAGGTAGGCAACAGGGTGCCATGGGCCGATTTATGACTTCCTGTTGTCTTGAGGCCTCTTTGTGGAATTCAGCTCCCCAATGTTCCAATTGAATCTTAAGTGTCTGATTCACTCTGATGTGTTACCAACTGCTGGGTTAAATCAACCCAATTACTGGTTCTGCCCATATTTTACCCAGGGTTAAAAACCAAAATTGCCACATTCAAGTAGAATTTGTTTTTCTTAATGTAGATACAAAGGAAAATAAAATGTAACATGTATGACTACAGCTGCTGTAAATACTAAGAAATATTAAGACTTTTTTTCTAAAAATTAGAATGAAGATCTGCACACTGTTAATCTCCCTTTATTCAAGAAATGTAAAAATAGCAATGTTGTGGTCAAAGACCTTCTACAGGCAAACACTTGTGTTAAGTTTGTGCGGATATGACCGTTTCTCCGTACAGTGCATACTTCTGCAGCTTCAGTGATCAGACGAGACCATGAAGCTGTTTCAACTGTCTCTGCTGTCTGGATGTTGTGCAGCTATCTATTCTGTGGCAGAGGTAAGTCAATTTTCTGAACTGTACATTTATCCTATTGGACCCTTAGTGCAAAGTGTCAAAGTAATGTCCTGTTCTAATCTTTCTCTCAGGTCATGGTGTGTGTACTTTAGGGAAGCTCATTAGCAGAATCAATTTAACCACAGAACTGCAGTCTGAAATCCTGCTGCCGTGTCTTTTTGAACAAGCTGTCACTGGATCAAACCTGACCATGAATTCATGCACAACATTGTAGAGATCAAAGTAAATGGTCATGAAAATTTCTGGAATGACAGACAGAATAGAATTAAGGTATTCGGTGATGCTGCTGATTAGAGATGTGCAGCTGTCTGATTTGGGTCTATACCGCTGTCAACTGTTCTCTGGGCTATAGAGAGATAGAAATCAGTGAGTATTTAAAACTCTTTACAAGGACATGTATGTGCTGTCAACATTCAAGTGGATACATTTATTATGGTTTATATCTCAATCTTCTTTATGGTCTTTATCAGGTTTGACAGCTGTTAAGTTTTCTCTTCTCAATAACTGGCTGATAGCTGCAGGAGGAGGAGGATTTCTGCTTCTGTGTCTGATCACTATGTGTTTTTATAATACATGGACAAAACGTGAGTCTGTTAAATCTGCTATGACGTAAATTATAAATGTAAATAAATATGCTGAGCTAGTTATACATTTTGGTGAAAGTAATTATAAGTAGGCTATGATCAACATATGTGATCAAGTCTCTGCTAATTGCATAAATACTATATAATAATAAAATACAATTCATACAACACACATGGTACTACAATACAGCAAATTAAGTGAAAGTTACATGCTGTTAAGTCATTAGAAATAAAACAAGTAAAAGACCCAATGTGCGATGACAATATGAACTTGAGCAAGGCTGATTTAATTCGCAAGTCACTTAAGTTAGTCTGTAATAATTTTCAATGCAAAACTTCTCTAGAATGAAGATGTGTTTAAATCTGAAAAAACATTTTGCACAAAGCTTCATATCATTAACATTTTCTGTTATCATCTTTCAGGTCCAGCATTTGATGCCATGACCTACACAACAGTTGTCTATGAGAGATTGCCATGAAACCAAGAGTGCATTTACATCATTATTAAATAAATTGATAGAGTAGCCTGTCATTTATATACTGTATGTAAAATGCGTTGTTTGTATACCTATACAAAATTGTATAACTTTATGTACCTTTGTGAATGCACCTTTGTTATGTGGCTGTGTGGGCAGGCAGGCTACATTTCACAACATATTTCTATTTCCCATTCTTATTTGCATCCCTACAAGGCAGAGAGCGGAAACCTTTTATCTGCGTGCAAGTCCAAGATCATTTGTGATTTATACATTTCTCATCTGAAAGAGACACTTACACGCGATTTCTGCTTGTACGTTCATTCTATAGATTACACTTACGCATATCGGAGAGATTATCGAACTATCAAATTTAGGAAGGTTTCTGTGTGGAGCCCAGACTCCTCAAGCAAACAAAAATTTCACTGGATAATAACAATTAATGGAATTGGAAATTTAAATAGATGTCCCACTGACACACTACAGCAAAAGATACTGTAGAGCTAGCTGAAACCATTTTGAGCGGGTGAAAATACTGGAGATCTATTTTTTTAGCCACCACTGTAAACTAAAACTAGCATTAATAAAGATTGCATCAAATGTATGTCTATCTGTTTTAAAAATCTTGAGTTCAGATTAGAATATCAGGGTCTCTTCCAGTGTGAACACAGAGGAACCAATGGCATCAAACCCCAGTGAGACAGTGCTGTTTGTATCAGCCAGTCTGCATGATCTCCAAAAGACAGACTTAATCCTTTTGAGGTCACAATGTCTGAACACTGCTCACGGATGCTGAAATGCTTTGGAAGGTGTAGATGTGAGTGAGTAGCATCACCTTAACCATAAAAGCCATAATAGGCATGCAGAGGTGATGCTTCCATGTTACTTTTTAAACTATGTTAGCCTCCACAGCATGCGGTCCCACTCATCTGACAGTACAAATTCTGGAATAACAGGAGTAGTATCTAGATCAACTGAAGTATCAATTTGTTGTTTTTTAATGTGTACCTTGTCCTGTTATGCTCATCATGATAAACTGGAAAATACAGATTTGTATTGGACCAAGACTTAACAGTTTGCAGTGTGAACTAGGTCTAACATGTTTTTATGCTTGTGATGGTTGTCAGTAAACTGGTTTTGTGGCGGAGCAGACAGACAGAAGGGTGTTGTGGTGATAACAGATAACAGCTGAAGAGTCAAGTGTCTTGGTGTAATGTGCTTAGTTTCAGTAGCTATTGAAATGCAACAAAATTGCAGAAGAGAAGGCTTAAAATAAAGTACACCCTTTTTGGTTTGTTACTGTAAGTAACTGTAGCTGCTGAGCTACATGCAAGTAGTAACAAATTATTTTACAAAAATGTTGTGCATGTTAAGTTTATGGAGCTAAAAAACAACTTTTCAGTTCAGCGTCATTAACATACAGTACTGTCATAGCATATACACTGCTCAAAAAAATAAAGGGAACATTTAAACAACACACTGTAACTCCAAGTCAATCACACTTCTGTGAAATCAATTAGGAAGCAACACTGATTGACAATTCATTTCACATGCTGTTGTGCAAATGGAATAGAATTTAGATGGTTATTATAGGCAATTAGGAAGACACCATCAATAAAGGAGTGGTTTTAAAGGAGGTGGCCACAAACCAAATTTCAGTTGCAATGCTTTCTAGCTGATGTTTTGGTCACTTTTGAACGCTGGCGGTGCTTTCACTCTAGTGGTAGCAGGAAACGTAATGGCACATCAATGCGGGCTGTGGCAACAAGGTTTGCTGTGTCTGTCAGTGTAGTGTCCAGAGCACAGAGGTGCTACCAGGAGACAGGCCAGTACATTAGAAGATGTGGAGGAGGCCATACAAGGGGCAACAACCCAGCAGCAGGACCGCTACCTCCGCCTTTGTGCAAGGTGGAACAGGAGGAGCACTGCCAGAGCCCTGCAAAATGACCTCCAGGAGGCCTCCACCACAGACTGTCCAGGAGTTGGCGGATGCAGTCCAGGTCTGGGAGAAGATCCCTCAGGAGACCATCCTCCACCTCATCAGGAACATGCCCAGGCGTTGTAGGGAGGTCATACAGGCACTTGGAGGCCCCACACACTACTGAGCCTCATTTTGATTTGTTATAAGGATATTACATCAAAGTCAGATCAGCCTGTAGTGGGGGGTTTTTTCCACCCAGACCTACATGGGTTAATAAATTTGATTTCCATTGATAATTTATTTGTGATTTTTTTTATTTTATTTGTTGTTGTCAGCATATTCAACTATGTAAAGAACAAAGTATTTAACAAGAATACTTCATTCATTCAGATCTAGGATGTGTTATTTTAGTGAGCAGTGTAGTAATATTTTGAGATTTTATTTTTATATTTATTTTAGTTATTGTTTACATTATTAAAAAAAAACCACATATTTAATGCTTTTTGATTTTCAGTTCTCCCTCGCCTAAAAAACCTATGGATACATAGAACTGTACACACAATAAAATAAAATGTATCTTTGATGTATTATTATAATACCCAGTGCTCCAGTGTGGTTGCTTCCTTTATATTACTCCGGTTACAACTGGTAACAACATAATTAGCGGCAAAAACTGCAAGCAAACATTTCCTGTGGTTATTCATGCGTTTAATTTTACTGCTGCTCACTCCAACTCAGTGACATGTAAGTTGTTGTTGTTTTTTTGGGGTTTTTTTTTTATTAATTGGATGCTTCAGGTTTTCCACAGCATTTCAGTGGAGATTAATTGTGGTTTCCAAACATGAATTCAATTCTGAAGCCCTGTTAATGTTTCAGATCATTGTCTTGCTGCCAGAACCAGCTGTGCTTCAACTTCAGTATACAGACAGACAGCTTTAATTGGAGAACCGAATCATAGTTCCTTTAATGAAAAGACATCCAGTTTCTGAAGCAAATAATCATCAGTGTCTGCTGCTATGAGGTGTTTTTTTATGAAATAAAGATTGAAAACAAAAAAATGCACTTGTTTGAACACATACCAAGGTAAAAGGTATAAACTTACAGCATAATACCTCCAGTTGTTTTTGCGCATTTGTTTTAATTTATTTATTTAAAAGAAGAAAAAAGAAAAGTGCTTTCCACAAACCTTTTGTTAATTGAGAGTCATTGTTTTACCAAGTAGCCTACTTTTTTCAGATTTTTCAGGAAGTGACATGCTGACGCGCTGCTCTTGAAGTGTTGTTGTTCAGTCTGTGGCAGCTTCAGTGATCAGATGAGACCATGAAGCTGTTTGGATTGTGTTTTTCTGTTTTGTCGATATTGTGCTGCTATGTCAGAGGTCAGTACATTTCTTTTGTGTATTATCTGTACTTTATCCTATACTGCTTTCATTGCACTTCTTATTTGATTTTTTTCTTTCCACTTTATCAAGCTCTTGTCTAATCTTTCTCACAGGTCATGGTGTGTGTACTGTAGGGAAGCTCATTAGCAGAATCAATTTAACCACAGAACTGCAGTCTGAAATCCTGCTGCCGTGTTTTTTTGAACAAGCTGTCACTGGATCAGACCTGACCGTAAATTCAGCTGCTGACTGGGCTCAGATTAATATAACCATCCACAACATTGTAGAGATCAAAGTAAATGGTCATGAAAGCTTCTGGAATAACAGACACAATAGAATTAAGGTATTCCGTGATGCTGCTGTCTCTGGAAACTTCTCCATCCTGATTAGAGATGTGCAGCTGTCTGATCTGGGTCTCTACCGCTGTCAACTGTTCAAAGACGTCAACTGTTCTCTGGGCTATAGAGAGATAGAAATCAGTGAGTATTTACAACTCTTTACAAGGGCATTTATGTGGATACATTTATTATGGTTTATATCTCAATCTTCTTTATGATCTTGATCAGGTTTGGCAGCTGTTAAGGTTTCTCTACTCAATAACTGGCTGATAGCTGCAGGAGGAGGAGGAGGATTTTTGCTTCTCTGTCTGATCGCTGTGTGTGTTTATTATATGTTGGCAAAACGTGAGTCTAACCACTCTGCTATAATGTTAAAGCAAACAGTATAAATATAAATAAATATGCTGAGTTAGGTATAAATGTTGGTGAAAGTAATTCTAAGTAGGCTCTGATCAACACATATGTGATCAAGCCTCTCTGGTATGTTTCCTGTTAAAACAAGTGGCATTTTATAAAATAGCTTATAAATGAAACGATTATAAATGAATTCTTTGAGCTGCTCTTCAAAATGTTTTATTTATTTATTTCATTGTTTAAACGCACTTAAATCAAATGCAACCTTTAGAAACTGACTAGAGCTAGAGCACCTGAGTGAAACTGAGGAGGACCTTCAGTGCTTAACCTACTGTATAAACTGAAAGTTCTGTCATCAATTACTCACCCTTATGTCGTTCCAAATCTGTCATCTTCAGAACACAAAACAAATTTAATCAAATCTGAGAGCTAGTAAGGACGTCGTTAAAATAGTGGTTCAACCTTCACTTTATGAAGTAAAAAAATATACTTTTTGTGCACAAAGAAAACAAAAAGAAAAATTTGTTCTCTTCTGCGTCAGTCTTAGACAGAACAAAGGTCTTGTGCATTTGTAACGACACAAGGGTGAATAGTTAAGTCTACATATAGTTTTGGTGGTTACTGTATTTTACTTTTTAAACAAATAAGAATCTTCTCTTTTCTAAGGACGAACAGTCCATGCATCAGTCGACCACGCATCAGACAACTGCTATGTGGACGGTAAATCTTATCTCTCAGTATACAATGAATATTATTATACATATGAACTAAAGCCTGCTGTGCCTGATCGAGTAATATTGAGAAATGCTTCAATTACAATAATTTGCAAAATATATAGAATTACAAACTTATGTTACTGTTTTCTTTCTTTCAGGTCCAAAAAATAATGAAATAACCTATGCATCAGTTGTTCATAAATCACGCAATTGCCACGACAGTAAAGGTCAATCTTAAGTACTGCATATTATTATGTATACTTAAACCTGCTGTGGTCTACTTCAGAATGAGTCTGGATATTTTGTTATGGATTTATCTTTTAGAAATGCTTTAATTACATTAATTTTAACTACTGTATATGTATAATTGTAACTTCTGTTATTGCTTTCTTTTTTTCTTTCAGGACAAAACAATGAGGAAATAACCTATGCATCAGTTGTTCCTAAGTCACACAACTGCCATGACAGTGAAGGTCAATCTTATTTCTCAGTGTATACTGTACATTGTTATAGAAACTAATGCATGCTATGATCGAGAATGAGTCTGGATATTTTGTGTTGGAGAAATCTAGATAAATGCTTTTATTACTACATCAATTAAAAATATAACTATAACTTGCATTTTTGTTTTCTTTGTTTATCAGGACAAAAAAATTATCAAATAACCTATACAACAGATGTTCTTAAATCACACAACTGCCATGACAGTGAAGGTAATCATGTCAGTTATGTTGTAGTACAGAAGGTTAAACTATGTTGTGAACACAGTACATAACAAATGTGAAAAACATTCACATTTTCACATGTCTTCTCCTCTTTTGTGAGATTTGTTCACAGTATTTTTATCTACTTCCTCATCAGGTCTTCTGAGTGGTAACTCCGTAAATAGCTCTGCATCCGGACTTATCAGCACAGAGATGGTCATTTACGCTACTGTAAAGCAAGGTGAGAGAAGATGAAGTACTGTAAGCAGCGAAACATCCGAATTAAAACACACGAGAAAAAGAAAATAGTTTTATGGGACTTTCATCTTGTACTATTTGGTTTGATAAGAAGTATATGATGTTTGATATTGTTACAAGAAATAACCAGGGAAACCAGAGTAAACTAATTAATAATCTTTTCTCTTGAAAAAAAGAGTTTAATGTTTGTCTGTCATGTATATCAGTATATCTTGCATACATTTTTGAAAGGCACACTCTTGGCGCAGCTGCATGAGGCTGTGTGTTGTAACTACTGTGGGTGGAGGGTATGAAACTCAACTCAGCTACTTTATCACCTAAACCACTGAGATTTTTGCAGACAATGTGACAGGCCACACATGCAGCAGTAAGGCAGGGTAAACAGTCTGTCTGGTACAGAAGCATGTTACAGATTTGACTATAGTATGAAGATACTCCAGGCCGAGATGCTTAGAGGAAACCAGAGTGGAAATTCCCATATCCATAAGCTTCTTCTCAAATAACCTACAGTTTCTGTTTTTTTCACAGATAATGGAAATGTTGGTGTATGAATTATGTCTCACCACTGATTCTTCCTTTGTCAAGAAAACAGTTAAATAGATTAAGGCGGGAAAACATGACTTTTCAAACTAAAAACAACAGCCTATAAAGCTTCACTGTTTCTTCAAATAAATTAACTGAAGGCAAAAACATACAAATTCTTCTGTCTGTTTTGTTGTAAGGATGAGATTAAGTTGAAGATTTACAGTAGACTTGAGGAGAAAGAATAGCTGTTCAGTCATTCGATTCAGAGGCGTTGCATCCATTTAAACCAAGGGTGAATGAATATGAACTTTGCTTACAAAAGTCCCAAAAAAAGCAGATTAATGTTTTATTTTTTTTAATATTTGATATAAAAAGTTCAGTGCGTCACATCAGCAGCTGCTAAATTGTAACCTGCATCTGCTGGGTGGCGCTGAGCCAGAGAGAGTACATTATAACCAATCATATACGATTGCATTGAGATTATGAATGCAATAGCCAATCAGAGCCGTTCAGGTGAGTCATCGCTGAAACGCCTCTGTTTTGTTCAGTGTGCACGTTCACTAACTGAATCCTCTCACAAGTGTAGATGTGCATTTCGTACAAGATATTAATTTCACAGTTTATACAGCTTCAGTGATTATAATGGGTGTACTTATAATGGGAGAGTGCTTGAACTCTTGATAATAAATTGATAATGTTCTGTGCTATCTTTCTGTACAATGAATGTGTTTTAATAATTAGTAACGCCAATTTGTGGTAGTTAAGTAAGGGATAATGTTCAGGCAGCCGGAAGTTATCGCAGAAATAAGCCCCGACAGCGTGATCAGGACCCGACGCGAAGCGGATACGGTCTTGTATCACGCTGAAGGGGCTTATTTCGCGATAACTACCGGCTGCCTGTATATTATCTCACTTATTACACGGCTACTTGCCACATAAGAAAAAAAAACTGAACATAAATATGAATTTGAAACATTTTATTGGCATATTTGTTTTAAATTAACATTTTCATCCTTC
>JAUCMU010000097.1:14334443-14358007 GCA_032275025.1 Enteromius treurensis | reverse complement strand
TCTGGCGAGTTCCCATATGTAACGTCTCCGTTCCCTCCTTCAGGGAACGTGGGTTACGATAGTAACCTAGACGTTATGATGGAATGATCTGTGACCATTTAGAATGACCAAATCTTTTAGGATGGCAAAGTCTTTGTAGTCCTTCAGTATATTTAACTAACATTGTATCATTCAAAAATGACAGTGTTCACAACAGCGAATAAAATTTAGCAAATTTTTAAATGGTTTTAAATCAGAAATGAAACAAGCGCCGGCAGGGATGCTGGAAGTGTGAGACGCAGTGTCTTGTTCCTTCAAGGATCATATGTAACCCGGAGATGTTCCTTTTCAGGAACTCGAACTGCTTCAAAACGCTATGGGAACGAGTACCCACGCCTCCAGACTCACAAGTCCCCTGCCCAGTGTGTGAAACAGCACATCTGAGGCATGAGGACTGCCGAGCCCGGAGTAGCCGGGAGGTCTAGACCGTTAATCTTAAACGTCAGAGGCAAAGACCATCCAGCTGCTTGGACGCAGGCAGACCCCTCCTAGGAGGGCCGAAATAGACCAGCAGCTGGTTCAACCTCCTCCACAAGGCAGTTCTGCAAATGTAAGTATCCAGTGCTCGCCCAGAGGGGTGTGGTAAGCAGAAATTGCTGCCACATACATCTTGAGGATGGAGTGGGTCAACCCTGTGGACAACCTGTCCTGCAGGAACTCCAGAACTGTACCAACTGGGCAGTTAACTGGATCATGCTGGCGGCTTCTACACCATGAAGCGAAGAAATTCCACTTCAGGGTATATAGTTTCCTCGTGGAGGGAGCTCTGGATTGGAGAATGGTCTGAACAACTCCAGTTTAAAGACCAGAGGCTATGAGCTGTGCCCCCTCAGGGGCCATACCCACAGATTCCATAACTCTGGGCAGGGTGCACTAGAGCGCCTTCTGCCTGAGAGAGAAGATCCCTCCTTATCGGAATCTCCCATGAAGAGCCGTTGAGCAGGGAAATGAGGTCCGAAAAAGCAAACTTTGCCCAGCCAGAACAATGCTACCAACAGTAGGCTGACCGCATCCTAACGCACTCTCTCCATAACTCCCGGGAACAGAGCAATTGGGGGAAAGGTGTCAGACGAAGCCTTGGCCACACCTGTATCATAGCATCCAACCCCAATGTAGCTGGATGAACTAGATAGAACCAATGGGGACATTGCACACTCTCCTGGGTCGCAAAGAGGTCCACCTCTGTCCGATAGAAGATCTGATGCACCACCTCTGGGTGAAGCCTTCATTCCCTGGCCCTTGGCCCCTGTCACGACAGGATGTCTGCTCTCGCGTTTAAATGCCCGGAACATGAACTGCTCTCAGCGAGAGGAGTCTGCCCTAGGACCAAACCAGGATCTGATGCACCAGCTTGTACAAGGGGGCGCGAACGCAGACCTCCCTGGTGGTTGATATCAGAGACTTCTGCCGTGTTTTCGGTGGCCGCCCCACAGACCGTGGGCCGAGCGGTCACCTGTGACCTAGATTCAAAAACCGCGGGTTCCTCCACATAACCAGAGCTCACACGCAGCGCCGGGAGACCTTGATCATAAGAAGGGAATTTCCCCTCTGAGAAAACCCCTTGGTTTTGAGCCACCACTGTAGGGGTCTCAAGTACAGCAGCTCAAACGGAATCATGCTGGACACGGCTGCAGTAAGACCCAGCAGTCTCTGAAACTGCTTGACTGTAAGTGACCAGAATTCCCGCACTACTACATCGATCCGAGCAGGAAACATTCTTGCCTGCATTGTGGTCGAATCCCACTCTTCGCCTAGAAAAGTAGTTTTCTGTACCGGAGAAAGCACACTTTTCTTGGTGTTTAGTCTTTACTCCCAAATGCTTAATGTGAGCGAGAACAACATCTCGATGCCTGATCACTTCCCTCTGTGACTGTGCTAGAATCAGCTAGTCGTTGATGTAGTTTAGGACACTAATGGAGCTAGAGCCCTGTCTACACTTTTGTAAACGTATGGGGTGAGAGTGGCAGACCAAAGGGAAGGAACCGATATTGGTAAGCTTCGCCCCCGAAAGCAAACCTCAGGAACTTCCTGTGGGAAGGATGGATATGTAAAAATATGTGTCCTTTAGATCTATAGTGACAACCCAGTCCTTAGACATCATTTGAAGCACGATTGAACTTCAGCTGACTTACTAAGTGGTTCTCGAGACTGGTCTCTGATGTTAAGAGCAGCGGCTGCTCCACCCCCGTGGCTCACCGACCAGGGGAGTGCCTCCTGATGTCGCTCGACGACCGCATTGACAGTGTCGCCGAATAGACCTGAGGGCGCAAGCGGGGGTAAATGATGTCCTCTGCATCAACTTGGTCTCACTCGCTGAGCTCCTTCAGTAGATCAGCCTGGTATGCCTGTAACACTGCGAGAGTGTGCAGAAACGCACTAGCACTGAGGTGGTCCACAGCGGCTTAGAGGGTAAGGCCGGAGCCTTTAAAGACGATGCCTTCCACGGCCACAGATAGGTTGCAAGCGTCTGTTCGACCGGGGTCATTGCCTTATAGCCCCACTCCACCAGCCCCGCCACATTACCGTAGTTATCAGAGGCAGGGATGAAGAGACTGGCAGAGAAGGGGTTCCTCAAAGACTTAGATACCTCGGTGTGCAGGTCCCGGAACAACAGGAGGCTCCGGCAAGAAGCAGTGGCCATGTCAATCCAGACTGAGCCTGGCCACAGCATGAGTCACCACCTCCAAAAACTCCTCATGACAGAGGCTGCGGCTCAGAGAAGAGAGCCTGCCGAGAGTGGAGCGTAGCCAGCGGTAGCTTCTCGTAGCCGCCTCCCTCAAGAGCAGGCGTCACAAAACGGCCACAAGGACACTTTGCAAAAAGCTGCTTGCCTTTTTCGCCCAACATACTCTTTCTCCTTTTTTTTTTTTTAATTTGGAGAAACCGAGAGATCACACACTGATGCACAGAGAGCACAGAGAGCGTTTGCTGAATGAATGAAGCTAATGCCATCTCTGCAAGTGCTTTTGAACTCCCTGGTCTCTGACATCACCAGCCTATGACATCTCTCCCTTTCATTGAACTGATTGCACAACAGATTCAGAAAGTAGTAATGCTGGAGGTTTTTCCCATAGCGTTTTGACGCATTTCGAGTTCCTGAAAAGGAACCAAATCTGCAAAACCATATGCTAGTTCTCAACCTTTGACTCAAGTTTTCAATTTCATGAGTTTCATGAGGTTTTTTTAACTCTTTTTGAAAAACACAACATGCAATTCTCTATGTAACGCACAAAAATCTAACAGCAAGTATCTTGATTTCCTTTTTAAAATACCACCGATCAAAAAGCCACAATAACAAATCATCAACCAATCATGGCATTATAATAGGCCTATAAATAGGACAAAGGTCAAGTTGGGTTTTAAACAGTGGATGTAAACAATGCAGACAGAGTAAGGACACTTGAGGGGAGAACCAGAGGATGAAGCTGAGTTCAAATTAGTGGAGGTGGAGTTCAAAGAGGAGCAACAACAACGAGTCAGACGGGGAAGAGGAGGAGGACAAAGACGATGGCTATCGTGAATTTGGAAAATCTGCAATCTTATCATAAATAATGTTAGTATTTGCTAACATAAATGCTGTAAGCCCCTTAACAATATATTATGTTCTCCATAAAAATCATGCAACAAATTTTTGTTTCTGATATTTTGAATACAGTGCTTCATTAAGCAAGAGATGTGAGGTATTTTTTGCATTTTGTGTGTGCAGTTCTTGTATTGGTTTGTAAAGTTTTGAAAAAATAAATAAATAAATAAATAAATAGAAAACTTGTACCCTGTATACGTTAAAATGCATCTTGGGCTCCGTATTTACGCTCGCAGGCAGCGTGATGTTTGTTTACGTGTGTGTGTGAGTGTGTGTTTTGTGCTGTATATCTCGTGACGTCGTTAGTGACGTTAACGTACATTTCCGGAGGTGTGCCACCCGCGAATGCTGAAAATAAACGTTGAGCTATGTAGTGTGGGAATAACATAAACACAACGAGGTAAGAAACCATTCTGAATTTCCCCCCAAAAGTTCAGTTAGATAATGCACGTGCATAAACGAACCGCGGGGCTGTGTTGCCGCTTTGTACGTGTTTCCTAACGCCCACCAAAACATTGATGACCATAGTGTCGCTGTTAAAATGTGCATGACATATGTGGGCACCGACTGTACCTGTGTTAAAACAAGTAGTGAATATAACCTGATAATTGTGGCACAATGAAGTTGACATTTAAAAGTGGAAAATAGAACCAGCGTGTTTTGTTTTGTCCTAGAGGTCTTTAATAAATGGATAGGTTTGTAACACGGCACAGAAAAAGATCTGCTGTTGAGGCAGATGAACGGAAAACAGAAGAACCATTCAAGAAATACAAAGAGACATGTGAGGTAGAAGAGGAGTTTTCTCAGGGCATTCCCTGGCAGAAGATTGAAGCAGAGGGATTAGACTGTGACTACAGTTTGCTGTTTGACAAAGAGGAGGCTGATCACCTTTTCAATCTGCTTGAGGAGGAGGTGGAGTATTTTACAGGTATTAAAGGCACCTTTGTATCATGTACACTGATGTTCGGATGCTTGGGATCATTAAGATTTTATATTCTTGATAGAAATCTCTTTTGGTCACAAATGTTGCTCTTACTTAGTCACAATACATTAGAACTGTAATATTTAACATTTTACAATTACAAGATTTGTTGTCTATTTTAATATATATTTAAATGTTACTTATTCCTGTGTTTAGACAGGGTGAATATCCAGCAGTCATTACTCCACTGTTCTGTGTCACATGACAAATCATTGTAATTTGACAATTTGGTGATCAAGAAACATTTATTATTATTTCAAATGAAAACAGTTCCGCTGCTAATATTTTTGTGCAAATGATCCACTTTTAGGTTTCTTTGATTAAAGCATTCATTTGAAAAAAAAAAAAGGAAAACTTTGTAGCGCTATAAGTTTATATTCGCTTTATCAGTTAATGTGTCCTTGCTGAGCAAAAATATAAATGTAGTTGTTTTTTGTTTTTTTTAAACTTACTGACACAAAACTTTTAGAATATGCATATTATGTTTGACATGCATGATCTTGTTAAACAATTACTTCATTATAGCACTGTATGTTTTGTGTTTCCATTCCATTTTCTCTGTTACAAAGGTGACAAAGCTAAACTACAAGTGTATGGAAAGTCATACAGTATTCCAAGGAAGCAAGCAACATATGGTGATGAAGGACTGATGTACTCTTTCTCTGGGGTTCAACTCCTGGCTAAATCATGGACTCCCACGTTGGAACGCATTCGAGACGCTGTTACCAAGGCAACAGGCCATACATTCAACTTTGTTTTGATAAACAGGTAATTAAATTGTCTGCCAATGACATGTATATGACATAAATGACATTTATAAAGTGAGGAAAGTGTGTGTTTGGTTTGTGTTTTCACCATCAGATATAATGATGGTCATGATCACATTGGAGAGCATCGGGATGATGAACGGGAACTCGATCCTGCCTGCCCTATTGCCTCTGTATCATTAGGGGCTGCCCGCGACTTAATTTTCCGTCATAAGGATGCACGGACTGGTTCTAGCAAACGTCAGATTGAGCCTGTGAAGCTTGAGCTGGCTCATGGAAGTCTACTGCTCATGAACTATCCCACAAACACATACTGGTATCACAGTCTTCCTGTAAGAAAAAGGGTCAAAATGCCACGCATCAACCTCACATTCAGACGCATCGTGAAAAACAGACAGAAAACTTGCATTGAAATAGAGTGATTGTTCTTTTAGCACCTCACTAGGTTTTGCAGGGAGGTTTTGTTTCACATGTGTGAAAGCTGTTGTAAAAAGCCTGTGAGCATTTCTCACATTATCACATCTGCAATGAATCCTTGATTGGTTTTTAGCACATTAAGTTTTACTTTCTTTTCACATTATGATCTTCATGTTATGCTTTAGTGTTAATGTTTTATGATTCACTCACCATTAAACTGGGCTTTAAAGTCATGTCTAGAAAAACGTATGCCGTGATCTCAGAAAATCAAGCTTATCTTAGGTTTTATATTAGGCAACAAAATGCACTTTCAAGAGCACACAAAGGAAATATTTTCTTTTATTTGTTTGTTTTTTAGAAAACCAATAAACTACATGTGGAATAAATAGGTTAGACACAACCATACTTCTGTACAAGACATTTCTAATATAGACTGGGGGGAAGAAAAAAAAAACGAAAAAAAAACAATATGGTCCCAATGATTACATTTTGCTAAAGGTTTCAAAGATTGAACTACAGAAGGCAATAGTTTGGCGAAATACTGTGGCAAAAACATAAGGGTAGCAAAAAAGTAATCGTATAAATATATACATTTTATTTTTCAAGCATACGTAACAGAGTAATTTCGAGAAAGTCATACTTAGTGTTTACATTCCAGCACTGCTGGACTGAGTATGAGGTATTCGCACAGCTGTCTACCCATAACCTGCCTGTGTTACAATCTAATCAATGTCACGTTTTTCCTTGGACGACGACACATGCGGTCAGTACAATTGCTGCTGAAAGAAACAGTAATTTAAGAATTCCATGTATCAAAACGACGCTATTATTGTATCTCTTGTGTACGTTGGAAGGTTGTAGTGCTGTTGAAATGACAACCAGCATTTCAAAGCTTGATTTGAACACCAAAGTTTAACTTGAACATTATTGAAAATAAACAGTTGTGGGTTACTTGACTTTAAGAGAAAATAAAAAATGAAAGCAAGACATAGAACCAAAACGTGGGCACTTGGAGAATTGTGTAGACAAGACAAGAACAAAACAAAAAAAAAAAAACATTCTTTCTCGCAGTAACACAAATGTACTCAACCAAGCAGGGCCTATGCTACAAGCTATGGTCTTCACAGGAGAAGTTGAATAACTTGTGACTAGTACCATTTGCATCTTTTTATATTTAGCTACTTATGGTGAAATCTCACTAAAATACAGCAGCAGAAATCAGTAACTTTCAGCGTGATTTAAAAAACAGTGTGTTGACCTTCCTGAGTGAACAAGAAAAGGTGAGTGATACAAGTTTTTTTTCCTATCGCAAATGGCAGTTGATATCAATGCCAATTTGAAAAAAACTGGCAGTTCCAGTGCCGTTTTAATTGACAATACTGATCTTAGCAAAAGAAACTGCATGTAGTGATTGTAGGGCAGCATGAACTGTTTTAGGATCAGTACATTATCTCACAGCTTGATTCATTAACCCAACTCATACAATGATCCCGACATGCCCTCCACACTAAAATGACTGCAAGAGACAGGTTTTCTGGATTAAAGTGAATAGATGGTGGTAGGGAAGAGTGTAGAACTGAAGAAAACCTATGTTGTGATGTGTTTCAGGATAAGAGATGGGAATCGCAAATGCCTGACAGCTGGGAGAAGATAATTAACTTTCTTCAGAGGAAGAATCGATTTTCCCTTTTTTGCTTGGGGGAGCACCATCTTCCAAATCCTTCAGAAGAACAAATCACTGAATTAGTTATAGAGCAGAAACAACAGCTGGTATGTTTATATAAAACATTGATGCATGCATGTAAGCACGTACCTGGGCTGATTTGGAAGAGTCTAAAAAGTGCTCTGAATCCCCCTGTGACTTGCTGTCCCTTTTGGCTGTTATAGATTCTGATGAGCAGTGGTTTTGTTCTGAAAGTGAAAAAGTGCTATTAGAGACAGTCCAACAGTACAGAAAAGAGGATAATGAGCTCCTCAATGCAGTCACTAACCACTCTTATGATCTTGAACAGATGAAGGCTGTTTGGAAGGATATTGGTCACTTTTTAAGTCATTGCTGTCATTCTGAGAAGCTGCCATGGGTTCAGGTGCAGGACTAGTGTTGTTGCTGGTCTCTTGCTTTAGTGGGGAGGAGTCTGCAATGGAGCTCTGGTTACTGTTATCATCTGTATGTAGAGAAGAGAAACGGGATTGTTACAAATTATTTGAGAGATGCTTGGAAACTTAGTATATAACTTTTGATAGATAGCTAGACAGAAAGAATAACAATCAACATCAATTCATGTGTAGTAAAAATGTTTCATCAACCCCCTCTATTGGTTAAAAAGGATAATGGCCCACTAAAATCCATGAAAAATAATATTCAAAAATGCACAGTTGATGTGAATTTACAGGTCATTTCTAGCATACTTAAATATTTTAGGAATCCCTAATATAAACTGTATAGAAATCACAAAGATTACAATTTGGTTTAAAACCACTATAATTTACAATAGTTGCCAAATAACAGCTTAAAATAGACTTGGGGGTTATTCTGTGATTGGAGCCAGGTAATGATCAGGTCTACAGCATTACCATGCATATCCATCATTCCAGGAGAAGAGCTGTTCTCAGGGGTCGTGACCTCAGAGCCATATTTGTCATCTTTGCCTTTCTTCTTGTTTTTGCTCTTCTGTAAGACGAAAGCGCATTGTCAAATGCAGATCACTTTTTTTGCAACTAAACCATGTGGAGACTGGTGAACCAATTAATTTCTAAATTAAATAGTGTAGAAATATATTGGTTTTGTATGTGTAATGCTTCAGCTAAAACATATAATGATCCGGGCCACCAGCAAATAAATAAAGGCACCAGTGACCACAATGACAGAATGAATTTACCTTTACTAATTTAAAATACTTTTTTAATTATATGACGAGACACTGTGGGTGAATAGAGTATAAAAAATAACTGATAATTATCACTTTATTTACCCAGCTGTTTGATTACACTGATAATTGCAAAAAAATGTTGTATTACAAATTTTCTAAAATTTTAGGTTTAAGGTTTAATGTAGGTTTTTAATGAGGGAATTTTGAGTATCTAATTTTTGTCACTCCATGATTCAAAAAACACTATATTTTCCGAATTTTGGGAGGATTAAATTGATGCCCATACTTGGTATACAAGTTCAATACCAACAAATCCCTCTGTAAAAACTTTAAAGATATAAACGTTTGATGTGTGTATTTGCGACGGAAGTAAGGATTTATGGGGGGGGGGGGAAACTAATTTTGAGAAAACATGTATTCTAATTTAAATCTGTTTACACATATAGATAGAGTGCTATAAAAGAAACACTTAACAGTGTCTTTTTGGATGTTTTTTTCCACTAGTCCACAAAAAAAATATATATGAAAAACAAAAAAAAGTTTTGCCTTAACCTCCCAATATTGTATCAATATACTGATATACAATAATCCCGATTTTAGCATTGTTTTATTCAATTGTTTGGAGAGAAGAGACTGAAAGTGATTTATCCATTATATTGGCCATAACATTAAAATAATTATTGGGTAATAATAGGTAGCAAGCAGAATTTCAATAACTGTTTTATGATGATTATAGATGACTTACATCATCTGACTTGGGTTCTGTCACTGGTACCCACTTGTAGATTCGCAGTGATGTGTCTCCGACAGTCACCCATTTCTTCTCCCTGGAGACACATGTCATTGTTAGATATCAAAGACAAAGGAGAACCAAAACAAATGAGTTTAACAGAGGATTGGTTATTTAAACATTTACAGGGATCTCTATTTACTGTGTACAAAAAAAAGACAAAATATGCACTGTCACCGATTTAAACAAGACATCTATGCTTTTTTTTCTACACATACACACATTTTAAGTGAGGTCAAATCTTTAGTGGAGACTAATGGTTGTGTAGGACAATACTAGTAACCGTAATTAAATTTAAACTGATACAATGTTAAAATAGTTTTAGTATTTCAAAGTTTAGAAATATACTGTTGTGGTGGTTATCGTTAATTCAATGCCCTTTTTGTCAAATGTATTTTAATTCAAGTCTTACTTAAGTTTAAGAAAAATGTTAGGAGTGTGAAAGTGGAGACGCTTGAGCTCCGCGCTGAGTTTAAAGCCCCGCGCGTGGATAGAACTCTTCTCACGCGCCGCCGCTCAGGAGCGCGAGTCACCCGCTCTCAGATAAGATGAACGAGTCAAACGTCCGTTCAGCGGCACTTTTTGTTCGGCACGGATGCATGACTCGAGTTCCTCATGTCAGCCCGTTCGGTTACTATTCAGCCGGCATTACAGGCTCAAACAGCAAAGCCTTCGTGTGACTGCAACGAAATGGCTTCTTAGGTTCAACCCACATAAAAATTTAATGGAAGAAAAAATGCCATCTACATTTTTTCTTTACTATTTTTTAAAAAGTCGACAAAAAAGCAGCCGCGCAAAGAAACGGCACATCTGACTGAAATTGGAGTGGAATAAACGCTCTCTTTCCTTTCATTTAATTGTTTCTCGTTCTCTCTCCTCCCCCACAAGCTGTCTGTGCTGTTCGTTAACGACTAGACGCTCTCTCTTACCATTTCCGCACTTTTTCAATTGCAGCCATAACCCGCTTGATGTCATCTTTCGCCCTGCTCCGCGTCTCCGCTCGAACCGACCTGCCCGACATTACTGCTGTTGGTAAAATATCTTTTTGCTCGCTGCCTGTTTAGACACAATGCGAATGCACACAGCACAGGAGAGAGGCGGGGTTTGTGCGCCTGCGCTGAAGCCAAATGCCCTGGAAGCATGAGAGACACGGTCAATGCGGCTACGCGTTTCGCTCCTTTGTTTAGCGAACAGAGCAAAGAAAACGATATTTTAACAGATTGCTGAACAACACGATTAAATCGAAACGTTGCCTACGACATCCACACATGTTTTACACAGGTATCTGGAAAAAATGGAGACCGACAACCGACAGGATGTTGTCAAATAACAACATTTATTTCCGTACGGGTTTATCTCCATCTGCGTTACAGAAAACACGCAAATATGAAACTACATCGAAGCAACGACAGCTTAGTTACAACAAAATACTGTTGAAACAAACATTTATTTGGCTGTATAAAATAACAGTTTCAGAAAGCTTCAGATGTTATAGATTGTGCCCATGTTCTTGATGAAGCTCCTGGGTGGCGGCAGAAAACCCCAAGATATCGGAGGCAAATGTCTCCATGCTGATTTCGGGAGGTAACACACTCTCAAATAGAGATTCTGTATGGGACAGACACAGTAGTCAAGACCAAAATATTGGTACATTTTGAAATTCACATTGAATCTTTTCGGCCAAACATCACTTGGTGATGATATGTATGATTTTAGCAAATGGCTGCAATATAACAAAGTGTGAAAAATATAAGGGGGTCTGAATACTTTCCATATCCACTGAATGTGTTCAGAAATAATTTGGACAACTTTAAAGGTGATTTCCCCAATATTTAGATTTTTTTTTGCACCCTCAGGTCCCAGATTTTCGAATAGTATCTCAAAACAAATAATGGGCTAAATAAACCCTACATCAATGGAAAGCTTATTTATTAATCTTTCAGATGATGTATAAATTTACATTTTAAAACATTATTGTGCCATTTACTTTAACCAGCTGTTTTGTGGTCCAAGTTCACATTTGTTCATTAGTATGGTGGTTTTTGGGAGTTCTGCATACCTGTGCAACTGGCTTCCTCTCCACTAACACCTACAAGAGTTGTAAAGCATTCAGCCAAGTCATCCTCAGTCATATGTTCACCTGAAATGAATTCCAAGTAGTTACTGTCGTAGTCTTTATCTGTTAATTACAATTTCTCTGGTATCTCGCATTTTACTAGTTACCAAATGTAAAGTACTGGTAAAGCTCATAAAAATGCATTACCTCTAACCTGCAGTAACTCCAGCAGTTCGTCTCTGTCAATTGTGTATCTGTCCTCTTCAACTGGCTTTCCAAGCACCTGGAAGGCATTGCACAGCTCCTGTCTGGCAATGCCAGAGGCAGGTCTGTGGTTGACATACAGCTTAATGAACTCCTCCAAATCGATGTCCGTCACGTAATTTCTGGTCTCAGCATAGCGGCTGAACTTCACCTCATTTTGCATGTCTTCCAGCTTTAACAAAACAAAACAACTATGCGTTGACAAAAGATTGAGTAGTCATCCCATCGATGACAAATCTGTATGGTAAAGTCGACTGTGATTGCTACAAGACTTGCACCTCTTGCTCTGTTGGATAGAAGCCAAGTGCTCTCATTAAGGAGGGCACATCAGCTAG
This sequence comes from Enteromius treurensis, assembly GCA_032275025.1. NCBI lineage: Eukaryota > Metazoa > Chordata > Actinopteri > Cypriniformes > Cyprinidae > Enteromius > Enteromius treurensis. The sequence goes on along the minus strand of JAUCMU010000097.1, from coordinate 14,345,904 downwards.
ATGTATGCGTTTGGACACAAGCCGTGTTTCCATGGTGTCAAGGTCCTGATTTTGTAGTTGACAGTAGTAAAAATATTCCTCCATTTCCTAAAGGTAAAATCATAAGATTTTCTGTCTATTGGTAGGCCTGGTAACATGTTAAAGGAGCATTATGAAACTATTAATTACTAGGATGAAATTAGGTAAATGCTAAAAAAAATATATATACATAAAGGACAATAAGAAAAAAGAAAGCATTAGAACAGAGATCTCAAACCCTGAAGAGCTGTCCATCTCTCCCTCCCTCCAGGAGACTGTAGAAGGGCAGCATGTCTTTCCCTCCTAGAGCAGCTGATGCATCCAGTGATCTGCATATATTCAAATGGAACAACAGAATTGTGAGGTGGAAAACAGTTACAATCCTTAAAAGAACATTTTAAAATCATTATACTACTATTAAACTCTGCCATTTTTATGCATATATAATTCATAACTTCACATTAATTAAGTGACTACATGATATATTATGACTATAAAACAATGGACTTCTACATGGGATGCATGTTCTCCAAACTTACGACAAATTGAGCTCCCATGAAAAGACAGTGCAGTCTTGTCCTCCAGCAGTAAAAGCATATCTACCATCATATGAGCAAGCTACAGTTGACACGCCTGTGGAGTGACAGATCATTGCAAAGGACTTGTGAGGGTTTCCATCCAAAGGCAGAATCTGAAGGCCAACCTACATCAAAGAGAGAAAACAGGAATGAAAAGGAGATTTAAAACATTAAATGGTAAAGACAATAAAACTGGCATGATGACTCCTGCTGATATATCAGAGGTATTGTACAGAAGATTAATTATTATGTGCACGGTGCACCAAATGCATGGTTTGGTTATAAGGCCTTAAAAACACTTTATACCTTATCTTTTGTTATATATGCCATGTAACGATAATTAGGGTCGCCATCCTTAGATACAGGCAGGATGGCCATCTTTTTCACTGGAGAACCATAAGAGGGCCCGAAGACTGTTTTTCTGTGCAAAGCACACCATCATGAGCAGATATGCAAAATCAGAAAATGAGATCATTTCAAATGAGAATTCATTTTGAATCAGATGTTTTTTTACAAGAGATATTAGTAGAGTGTAATTAAATTCAGTGCTATTAATAACAGCATAAGATAACAGCTGAAAAATAAATAACATTCCCTTAATTTCTCACTCAGTATGCCAGCTGGTGGCGAGTCATTGAGTCATTCACTCTAATCGATTTGTTCAAACTGTTCACTCAGGAACGAAATTGAATCTTTCACAGAACAATTAATAAAAAATTCACATTTTATTTAGGAACAAAACACTTCGGTGGCTTTGTTTGAATATATCTGCATAAAAACAGACAGTAACTAATAATATTATTTCTAAAAATTTTATTTACTCAATATTAATGTTTTGTTTATTGAACTATCATATGAAAGAAATAATCATGCTGCTTTTAGTGCTGAGATTATTTTTGGCACTCGATCTGTGGCTCTGCTGATACAGCATTAGAACATCACATATACAGCATTCCTGCTTTCATTTGTATAATCCCAACCAAAGCATAAACTCATTAACAGATTTGAATCAAATTGTGACAAACGTTATACAGTGTGTTTTACTTCAAAAATCCAAGCAGACAAAAAAACAGATTATGTTTTCTTTGTCCATTTGATTGGCAATCCAAAAATTATTTTGCGTTTCAAGAGACCTGTACTTCCACTGATCTTTACATTAGTATTACCTTACTTAACATGAAGTCATTTCCCTTCACTTATGATGACAAATATACTTCTGTTCTTTTGTCTGTAGTCATAACAGAGGTGTTCATCACCAGAATTAATAACTTATTTCCCTTTTGAATCAGAAGAATGCCATATTAAAAAAAATATCCTTGAAATTCCATTTTATTATCCAATTTGAGGTAGGAGTAATACTTTATGTCCATTCTAATTTCTCTACAAATCACATTGAGACAGAATGGCTTGATCTTTGGTTTGTTTGAAATTCTGCAAACAAATCAAGCAGACTGCTGTTTCTTATTTCAATGATATTTCTATTTGTTTCGTCTATAAGAAAACAGCAAACCTGCACATTTTGGAGGTAGCATTGAAGAGCTTCATCTTATACAGGTTGGAAGCTGTAAGGAGGAAGTGTTCAGGTGTCAGAGGAGGATACCACACCATACAGGTGGGCACAGCACTCTGCTCGATACGTTCAGAACTCAAAATCAGCAACCCATCTTCACCACTATTCTGCAGATCATACTCCACCTGTTCAGAATAGACAGGATAGACATGATACATTTAGCACAGTTCAACAAGTTAAACGCATACCAAGGGAGCAAGATCATACAGGAACACAGGGACTCACCAGCCTGCGATCCATGCCAAGAGAGAGGAGGCGAGGCTGACTGCTGTCTAAATCCACTCCAAACAGCAGGTCCTGAATAGGTTTATAATGTGAGTGGTGCCTGCCCTGGTATTTCCAAACCTCTTGAATCCCCTCTTTACATCGACGGAGCAATGTCACAGCTTTTCCAGTGTCCTGAAAATAAGAGAAATACACGTAAAAAAGATAGGTCTACATAACAAACATTTCCTCTTAAAATCTGGAACGTTACTGTTACTGTCAAAGTTTTAAGAGTAAAACTTAAACAGTAATATTTTTGTCCTTGAGGTCCACTTAAAATGTTCGCAAAATGTTAGTTTTTGTGCCAAAATATTTAACATTTCGATTTCACATTATTTCTCAATGTGTCTGAAATGGGCAGTACAAATTTAACTAAAACAAACATGCAACTCCTACTAACTGCGGCAGCCAGGTAGCGTGCGTCCTGGGAGAAAGCGAGATGGGTAATGCTGTCCTGACTGTACTGTAAACACTCTTTACCGTCACTCTGAAGTGTACAGGCATCAACAATCTGCAAAGCCCCACTGGCAAAGCCTACCGCCAGGTAAAAACCTAGAACATGACAAATTCATACACATGCATACTCAGAAAGCATAAATATAATCACATCATCCATACAAACGTGTTATAAATTCAATGCAAGCATGTGCCATGAAACAACATGTGATGGATTGTATTATAATATGAGTGAGATCTTGTTTTCTAGTTCACCTTGTGGATCGTAGGTAATACACTGGATCTGTTTGTGGGGTTGGAAGACCCTGCTGCAGACTGCCTCTTTATGCTCATAATCCCAAACTTTAATGGTGCCACTGTGGCTGCCCATAGCCACTAGTGGCTGTTTGGGATGGCAGGCAACTGCTTCTAGAGGTTCTGCATGTTCCTTCAGAAGGGTCTGTGAAACATTTGTCTGTGCATTTACATGCACTGCAGTTGCATCAGTTGTGGAGACAACAAAATTTCTGTAAATGGAGGGAAAGAAACATTGTAGAGTTTACTTTAATGAAGAGAATGTTCACTCAAAAATGTTTAATCCTGACATTATGTACTGATCCTCATGTTGTTCCAAACCATTACAAATGATCACAAAAGATGATATTTTGAGAATATTTCAATATTTTGTTCCATATGAATGGAATATATATACACAGTGCCCTCCACTTATATTGGCACGCTTGGTAAATCTGAGCAAAGGTGGCTGTGAAAATAAATCTGCATTGTTCTAACCTATCATTGAAGTAAATCAATTGAAAATGGGGAGGAAAAACTCATGTAACATTTATCAACAAATAAAAGTTTTTCTCCTATACATATTGGCCACAGTTATTGGCACCCAATTATTGCTATGTCGTTTTCTCAAGATAACAGCTCTGAGTTTTCTCCTCTAATGCCTGAAGAGTTTGGAGCACAAACACCTGATAAGACAAAAGAGACCATTCCTTCATCCAGAATCACTTTAGAGCCTTTAGATTTACCAGCTCCATGTTGGCCAACCATGGCCCATTATAAGATTTCTAACATATTTACCTCCATCTGAAATATAGGTCCACAACATATTTCACACAGCAGTATACTTCCTTGTACACATGGAGTATTTTTAATCCCTATGTTCACCAAACCCATCTTGAGTAATTGCTGCTAAAAAAACTTTTAACTTTTATCTGATCATAGAAGCCAGTCCCATTTGTAGTTCCAGTCCTGTCTGACAACTGAACATGCAGGAGATTGTTTTTGGATATGCGATAAGAATTTTTCTTAAACCCTCCCAAACAACATGTACTGATGAATGGACTGTTTGACGTTTTTCTATTTTTTTTTTTTTAAGGTTTTCTGACCCTGAGAACAATTTTCTGCAGTTCTCCAGACACATGAGCAGTCCTTAAAGAGTCTTTAGCCACTCAAACTCTACTCCTCGCCGTTTATTAGGATGATATAAACACACGTCCTCTTCCAGGCAGTTTCCTAACAGTTTATGTCGATTGGAAATTCTTTTCCAATTTCCCTGATGGTGGAAATGGTCATTTTTCACTGCTCTAGCTCTTTTCTTAAAAGCCACTTCACTAATTTGTGAAGCTCAATTATCTTTTGCAGCATATAAGAAATATATTCTTTGTTTTTTCTCATTGTGTTGATGATTAAGGGATTTTGGGCTTTGTTTTCCCTCCTATATGTATTTCTGTGAAACAGGAAGCCAGGGCTGGACATTTTCATGTTTATAATCACCCTTGAGTGCTCGAAATTGTGAATATTAATGGGAATATACTTCAAAGATATTTTACTCATAAAAGATTCTAGGGGTGCCAATGATTGTGGTCAACAAGTATTGGAGGAAAACATTTATTTCACAATGAGATTTTCTCCCCATTTCAGTTGTTTTACTTAAATGATAGGTTAGAATTTCGTACATTTTTTGAACGAAAGATATTTTCACAGCCAGCTTTGCTCAGATTTACCATGACTATAAAATCAGCTGTTGTTACAGGTTTTTTAATATTTGGAAATTTCAGCTAACACATTAGGATATCTGTCAACATTTATTTATTTATTTATTAATTAATAGCCAGAACACATACATTGTATCAGTTGAAAACTGATGACATTTAAAGGCTAGATTAAACAAATAAACAAAACAATCTAAACAAGATTTAGTACAATCTCACTTTTTAAGTATTGAAAAAAATATCCACATTTCTCAGTTCCTGCCAAACTTCAAGGCTTATTACTAGGTAATCGATCCAACCAACTTATCATATAAGCCACAAATTTTAAATGGTTAAACAAGTAAAACTAAGTTAAATTTGAATTTAGAAACAGAGCTTTTACTAACAGTCATGATAGAAATATGATATAATAATATCCTGAGAAGTTTCACTAGAACAGCAGATGGCAGCAATCAAACAATGCCGTTAAGTTCAAACCTTCTTGTTATCTGGGAAGTAGGTGAAGGGTTACATGGTTTGGCACTGATTTAAAGCTAGTTCAAGAAGAGGAAGCGGTAGGGAGAGGATTAGCAGGAAGTGTGGAGGAGGATTGTAGGAGGAGGATTGCAGCTCAGCTCTGCCATGTAACAAGTCTAAGTAAAAGATTATTAGTGAAGAGAGGATATGACGGAAATGTGGTATAAACATAGGTATAAACACCCAAAAGTCACAAGACAAAACAAGAGAAATTATCAAACTTCAATCAAAACATGAAAGTGTAAATAATACATTTTTATAGTGTCTTACAAGAGATTACAGCAAGACAATAAAGGAATCTACTATGTTTTTCACACAGTTCTCTCCTGTTGTCATTCTGGATTATTTTCTTACAGAACTTTCCCATGTTTCCGTTGTGTCTACTTGTATTTCTCCTAAGGGCTTTAGGAGTAACATCTGAGACACTGTTAAGACTAAAATGAGAAATACATGAGAATATACATATATATTTCCCTATGGGGATGCATTTAATAAGTTAATAACCAAACGTATTATTATACAAGTTGGCAATGTTGCTGCACTTGAAATGTAAAATGCATAACATTAAATACATTTAAACCAGGTTAGACATGATTATTAATTGCTCAAACCCCTTTCTCTACTTGTCTCTCTATCTAGATTTTGCATCAGCATGAGACAGAGCAGCTCTTGGAGGATGCAGCCAAGATGTGTGGGATAGCCTCCTTCAGCTTCTGGTTTGCCGAGAACAGCTGGGCAAACTTCTTGACAGGCTGAACAGTCTGGCCTGGGAAATTGGAGCATCAAGAAAGCATGCTTTGTCCACATCTCATCACATGAGACACTTGAGCCTCACGATTTAGACCAGCAAAATTACTCGGTGCCTGAATGGGACAATCAGTCTTTTTTTTTTTTTTTTTTTTTTTTTTTTTACAGTGTTGTCATATTTATTTGCTCAATGTATTCTGTGGTTTTCGTTCTTGTACTGTTGTAGATAGATATCCCATAGTATAATAAAAATATCATACATCTCTTCTGTTTGAGCCCCCCTGGACGAACACATATATGCAAGTGCCTAGAATCCATAATGCAGAATGCATAAATCCGGCCCATGAGACATGACGTCTTCTCTAAATACATACCTTTGTCTCACATGTTTGGATTCTCAGAATATATAACAGCTGGAGCAAGTTCAAACGATCTCTGACTTGTTTTTAGAATGCAGAAGGAAATGGAGATAATTCAGTTGTTTTGGGGCAAAAGTAACCAGCATGAGGATTATTTACTGATCATATCCTACTTTTCCCTGCACTGTATATTGCTGTACATTTTCTCCTGGTAAATCTCCCAGAGAGCCATCTGGACTGGTAGCAGCAGATTCTTTTCAGCAAAGAGAGGCGGAATTGATATCATGCTCGTACGCTCACAGGAAATGCATGAGTCATCCATGAATGCACATCCTAAAGAAACCAATCATGCTCATTCTCAAAAGTTAGGAAAGGACCATAGCAAAGACAACAAAAACTCAACAAAAAAAATCTTCAAAGCTTTAAAGCTTTGATCTACGGATAAAACTGCTCTTTCAGTTAATGGGGTCTGAGGTGATTTTGGGGCCCTTGAGATGTTTGGACATGCTCTGATATTTGTGCTTTTTTCAGCTACTTATAACATATTATTGACACTATAAACACTATAATTAAGCTTTGACTTAAGCATTAAATTAAACATTTTTAATGTTTCTGGGACTGCATGTAGCCAGGAGAGTAATGAAGACATATAGTTGTGTTGTTGCAAAAAGCTTTGTTTAGATGAGAGAAACAAGTAATTAAGTGGAAAAAACAGTTTTATGTTATTTGTGAATGGTGGATTTACAACAATTACCCAGCGGGCATATTATCTGGTAGAACAAGATGCTTGTATTTGTGTAATTAGGCGGCTGTGTTAGACTAGCCTTTAGTCGCTGAAGTGGATTTTTGAATTGGATGATGAAAAGATAAGACACTAATATCTTACGAACACTGGAGGACACAAAAAAGATGGAGAAAAGTAGCTATGAATGCAAAATGGAGAAAACTGTTTTGTTTACAGTCCTCTGGGAGTGCAGGTTCACCTGCAGTGCACACCTGGGACCTCACATTTGTGCGCACACCAACACACAGGAAGATTTTGAATGACAGCGTTATGATGTGGGCTGAATGAGAAGCACCGGACCCTGTAACCCCTCGAGGACTCTAATGATCCGTTTCCACCATAATGGAGACGATCTAAATGGCATTCCAAGATTCTATATTATCATTCTGGAACACCCACCATGCTCTGCGGTGGATCTGTCAGCGATGATGGAGGGCTTTTCAGCTGGATGGGTCATGATCTGTGATGGTTAAGGGCCTGAGACAGCCTCAAGGGCTTCCTCTGAAGGTCACCAGAAGGTTTTGGCACGGTTGGAGAAGGTTAGATGAGATGCATGTATCCTATAAAGGTTGAGAGGGAGATTAAATGAGGTTACATGTACTTATCTCTGATAAATTGATTGCAGGGACGTGTGGGCTATTCTTGTGAAAACAATTGATTTTATTCGGATCATGCTTCAATTTGAATTATTCGTTTAATCAGGTTAATGGTTCGGTTGTTCTGACTTTAGATTTTTATTGTTGTGAAGACAATCCCCACAATTTTATAGATATTTGGAATATGTCCACATAAGATATTATTAGCTTATTGATGTTCTAAATTCCTGTTTAATGTCTTATAATTTATAACCACCTTTAAAACACAAGTAGCGAGGAAGCCACATTGTGAATCAAAGTTCATCACAAGCAACTTTTAAAGGCAGGGTATACGATTTTTCAAAAATGCCAATCAGCAGTAAGGGGCGTGTCTAATCATGATGGGGAGGAGACAGTGCTCAGTGAACAGCCGAGCAGAGCGACAGAAACAGAAAAAGAGTCAAATGTCTGTGGAACGATAAGGCAAGAAGTATGACCCGTGTAAATATCGTATCAGCTTTCCAGCGCTGGAGAGAACTCAAGGAGCGGAAGGCCTGCGATCGGACACCAAGGTTAGCATCACTGATTATAATGATGTAAGGTTCACAGTGTCATACACACAAATAAATTAAAAAAACATTATGGTAACATAACTGAAAAGACAAAAATAACAAGAAACAGTTAACAAATTATACAAATTATATAATTATATATTGTATTACAGTTTTTCACTGTGTAAGGAAACTTAGCGTTAACCATTTTTTACAGCCATGCATGCATACATTTAAAATGTCTACTTTCTAAAATGTTTCTGTATTTAATTATTTAATATTACAATATATATATATATATATATTACAGTATTTGATTCTTTTTCTTTTTTTTTAAGACACAGTATACAGTCTCTCCAATCTTCAAGATATTACACTCTTGCTTGTTTCTGTGTGTGTGTGTTGTGATTTTCCTCACACATGTGTTGTGTGGCTTGTCTCTCTGATGCTTCGACTCCTCCGAGGTGCTTAAGGCTTGTGAAGCTGCCAGGCTTTTATTCTCCACTTCAGTTAATTGTAGCCCCTCAGGCTGCCGTTCACACAGGTTCACTGGGTGGCCAGTAGACCTGATGCTCAGAAAGTTTAATAAGGTGGTTGTGGACGTTTTTATTATGCTTTTGGGCATTGCTGAAAGACGCTGACAATAACTCTTCAGAAGTAGGTCAAGATATCAGTTGTACACTGGTGATCCCCTTCGGTCTTGCAATCTGTTTTTCTCTCTCTGTCATCTTTCTCTGTCTATCTCTCAATTTTCCGCTCACTGTCACACACGTCTTTTCTGTCTCCATTTACTGTTTGCTTTCTTACACTTTTAGAATACAAAATACAAAATGAACAATCTGCCTTTTCAAAATATTTGGCTTTAAAGCTTTAATGCAGCTCAATTCCCAAAGGTGTGTTTGTGTGCCTTTACACAAAGAGAAAGTGTGTGTCTGTGTATCAGTGTGTGTTTTAGGTCTATCCATTAGAGTGTGCGAGTGCTGGTGGTGTATCGCGGTGTTACAAGGCCCACAGGCTTCCCTGGGGAAAGGGTTTGATCATTACATGGTGTCCTGTGTAAGTAAAGGTAATTAATCTCTGGTTCACCCAGGAGCCTCTAACTTGCTTTAATTAAAAATGCGTACATAAACACACACACACTTTTAGAAAAACCCATACACACTTTCCCCAGCCCACATCCACTTTCATGTATATAGATCGCACCGTGGGTGGCTCTGAATATGGCATACGAGACCAAAGTATGATTCGATCTGTGTTCGGTTTAATCTGAAATCCTGTTTAGGTTAACTAATATAATGATGTCATAACAGCTCATGCGTTATAAATCCTTTGCAGATTATTGTCGCCCCTGTGTTGATGATGCATTAAAATAATCTAGTGCTGGTGGGCAAACACTGTAATTACTGCCAGACTCATAACAGCCATGCCTGCCTCCCTCTAGACCAGTGGCGTTTGGTGGTCTTGTGAAACGAAAAGAAAAAGCCATCTTTTGTTGGGACTTTTAGTCAAATGTACTGTAAATGAATGCTGCATTTGATGTTTTACAGGTGAAGGTAAATTATTTTTCCATTATACTAAGGATATAGTTACATATGCAACCCTCAAGTTTCTCCAAACCTGTATGAATTTATTTCAGCTGTTGAACACAACAGAAAATATTTTGAAGAATGTGAATAACGTCTTTTTCAAACATTCTTCATGTTTCAGTAAATGATCACAGAATCTTTATTTTTTGAGTGAACCGTTCGTAATAAAACACACTATTTTCAAAGCCAAGTCTCTCATTAAAATGTTTTGATGCTTTTTGTATTATTTCAAAAGCAATTTTAGAATTATTTTATTTGTCATTTATTTGTTATTATTAATAGTCAGATTATTTTCAGACCATTAGTCAGCTAATCCTCTATAAACACAGTTGGTGTCATGAAGGTTGCCGACACAGAGGTGCAAAAACTGAGCTAAAAAAACGCCTCTGTTACAGATCATTAAAAGTAATTTCAAGTTCATTTCGATTCAGATGTGACCGATGCTGATGTTTGAGTGGGTGAGTTGTTTACTTCATAATTAGTCCATCCAATTCTAATGGTTTGACCCTGCCAGGCCAATTTATGATGAGCTGGGGTTATCCCATTGACAGAGTAATCGGCCAATCATATCACACATTCAAATTTCTTTTGTCCTGTCACATTGAACATTTTATATACAATTTACTTTAAACTGAAGATCATATACTCACCCTTATATCACTTGTTCATCAAAAAAATCTAGCTGTCAAATTCAGCTTATTCTAAATTCTATTTCATAACTGTAAATCATGTTTGAATGGGTCCTTTAAAGAGAAACTACCACTAGCACTGGACTTTTTCTACTTATGTAGAGAACTACCAAGTTGTTGTTTTTTCTTTGGTCATGGCTTGTCTCGCCCAGGGCCCCAAGTGATCCCATCAAAAACAATATGTGTAAGACACCCATGTGCTCAGGGGAGGCAAAAGACGCATTGCCTCCTTCTGAAACTTTATCCACTGGTCACTGTTAGACAGTGTTCATTTATAAGTGGTTTACTCAGTATTGTACTAAGTATTGTATTGTTTCATGTTAAAATGAATATTTTTGAGAAGGAGCTTGCTTCCTTGCAGTGGTATTATTTTAGTAATAATGCTATATTTTTTCCAAAAAAATTTCCAAATCTTTTTTATTTAAATTTCAGTTTTCTGTGTGTGTTTGTTCTCCAGTCATTTTATTAGTTATTTTTAAAAGGGTCATGAACTGAGAAATCAAAATTCCCTCTTTTGACAAAACACCAAAACACACATAAAAACTCGTAACACCCGGTAGACGCGTGTTTGTGCAGCAGAGCTGCTCTCTCTCACAATGTATGTTGTCCAGTCCTGTTCTGTTCACACAGCGCGTGTGTTCCGAGAATGCGATTGTGAGTCCAAGGGCAGGTTGCATAAAACGTTTTTAGACTAGTCTTACAAGTCGTCTAAATTTTTTCTTTAAGACTGGTCTTAACTTTGTAAGCCAGTTGCATAAAATCTTAGACTGGTCTAATTTAAGA